>OU823272.1:0-1200000 GCA_917490735.1 Dryobotodes eremita
CCGGTTCATCTATAAGTCGCTAGCCCGCGCGGAGACGCGTCTTTTGACACCTCGCACGTGCGCCTGGCATATATAGAAGTTCAAAACATAGAAAAATTATCAATATTTTTCAAAAAAAATATCAATATTTTTCTAAAGAAACCTCTATAACATTTTTATTTTAAAACCTTTCTTCTAAATCCGCTTAGTCATAGTTTTAATAGATACTTACCTGCCTTACCTGTATTCCGGTGCGCGTTGCGCGTGCTCGAGTCCCGTTTGGTAGTCGTAATTTCATTCAGGTTTTCACTAATTTTTCAGTCGAAAAACACGTTTTTTGACCAAAACTCAAAATTTTTATTCAGCGTAAATTCCAGTTCATCTATAGGTCGCTAGCCCGCGCGGTGACGCGTCTTTTGACACCTCGCACGTGCGCCTGGCATATATAGAAGTTCAAAACATAGAAAAATTATCAATATTTTTCTAAAAAAATATCAATATTTTTCTAAAGAAAACTTTATAACATTTTTTATTTTAAAACCTTTCTTCTAAATCCGCTTATTCATAGTTTTAATAGATACTTACCTGCCTTACCTGTATTCCGGTGCGCGTTCCGCGTGCGCGAGTCCCGTTTGGGAGTCGTAATTTCATTCAGGTTTTCACTAATTTTTCAGTCGAAAAAACACGTTTTTTGACCAAAACTCAACATTTTTATTCAGCGTAAATTCCAGTTCATCTATAGGTCGCTAGCCCGCGCGGAGACGCGTCTTTTGACACCTCGCACGTGCGCCTGGCATATATAGAAGTTCAAAACATAGAAAAATTATCAATATTTTTCTAAAAAAATATCAATATTTTTCTAAAGAAAACTCTATAACATTTTTTATTTTAAAACCTTTCTTCTAAATCCGCTTATTCATAGTTTTAATAGATACTTACCTGCCTTACCTGTATTCCGGTGCGCGTTCCGCGTGCTCGAGTCCCGTTTCGTAGTCGTAATTTCATTCAGGTTTTCACTAATTTTTCAGTCGAAAAACACGTTTTTAGACCAAAACTCAACATTTTTATTCAGCGTTAATTCCAGTTCATCTATAGGTCGCTAGCCCGCGCAGAGACGCGTCTTTTGACACCTAGCACGTGCGCCTGGCATATATAGAAGTTCAAAACATAGAAAAATTATCAATATTTTTCTAAAAAAGTATCAATATTTTTCTAAAGAAAACTCTATAACATTTTTTATTTTAAAACCTTTCTTCTAAATCCGCTTATTCACAGTTTTAATAGATACTTGCCTGCCTTACCTGTATTCCGGTGCGCGTTCCGCGTGCTCGAGTCCCGTTTGGTAGTCGTAATTTCATTCAGGTTTTCACTAATTTTTCAGTCGAAAAACACGTTTTTTGACCAAAACTCAACATTTTTATTCAGCGTAAATTCCAGTTCATCTATAGGTCGCTAGCCCGCGCGGAGACGCGTCTTTTGACACCTCGCACGTGCGCCTGGCATATATAGAAGTTCAAAACATAGAAAAATTATCAATATTTTTCTAAAAAAGTATCAATATTTTTCTAAAGAAAACTCTATAACATTTTTTATTTTAAAACCTTTCTTCTAAATCCGCTTATTCATAGTTTTAATAGATACTTGCCTGCCTTACCTGTATTCCGGTGCGCGTTCCGCTTGCTCGAGTCCCGTTTGGTAGTCGTAATTTCATTCAGGTTTTCACTAATTTTTCAGTCGAAAAACACGTTTTTTGACCAAAACTCAACATTTTTATTCAGCGTAAATTCCAGTTCATCTATAGGTCGCTAGCCCGCGCGGAGACGCGTCTTTTGACACCTCGCACGTGCGCCTGGCATATATAGAAGTTCAAAACATAGAAAAATTATCAATATTTTTCTAAAAAAATATCAATATTTTTCTAAAGAAAACTCTATAACATTTTTTATTTTAAAACCTTTCTTCTAAATCCGCTTATTCATAGTTTTAATAGATACTTACCTGCCTTACCTGTATTCCGGTGCGCGTTCCGCTTGCTCGAGTCCCGTTTGGTAGTCGTAATTTCATTCAGGTTTTCACTAATTTTTCAGTCGAAAAACACGTTTTTTGACCAAAACTAAACATTTTTATTCAGCGTAAATTCCAGTTCATCTATACGTCGCTAGCCCGCGCAGAGACGCGTCTTTTGACACCTCGCACGTGCGCCTGGTATATATAGAAGTTCAAAACATAGAAAAATTATTAATATTTTTCTAAAAAATTATCAGTATTTTTCTAAAAAAATATCAATATTTTTCTAAAGAAAACTCTATAACATTTTTTATTTTAAAACCTTTCTTCTAAATCCGCTTATTCATAGTTTTAATAGATACTTACCTGCCTTACCTGTATTCCGGTGCGCGTTCCGCGTGCTCGAGTCCCGTTTGGTAGTCGTAATTTCATTCAGGTTTTCACTAATTTTTCAGTCGAAAAACACGTTTTTTGACCAAAACTCAACATTTTTATTCAGCGTAAATTCCAGTTCATCTATAGGTCGCTAGCCCGCGCGGAGACGCGTCTTTTGACACCTCGCACGTGCGCCTGGCATATATAGAAGTTCAAAACATAGAAAAATTATCAATATTTTTCTAAAAAAGTATCAATATTTTTCTAAAGAAAACTCTATAACATTTTTTATTTTAAAACCTTTCTTCTAAATCCGCTTATTCATAGTTTTAATAGATACTTGCCTGCCTTACCTGTATTCCGGTGCGCGTTCCGCTTGCTCGAGTCCCGTTTGGTAGTCGTAATTTCATTCAGGTTTTCACTAATTTTTCAGTCGAAAAACACGTTTTTTGACCAAAACTCAACATTTTTATTCAGCGTAAATTCCAGTTCATCTATAGGTCGCTAGCCCGCGCGGAGACGCGTCTTTTGACACCTCGCACGTGCGCCTGGCATATATAGAAGTTCAAAACATAGAAAAATTATCAATATTTTTCTAAAAAAATATCAATATTTTTCTAAAGAAAACTCTATAACATTTTTTATTTTAAAACCTTTCTTCTAAATCCGCTTATTCATAGTTTTAATAGATACTTACCTGCCTTACCTGTATTCCGGTGCGCGTTCCGCTTGCTCGAGTCCCGTTTGGTAGTCGTAATTTCATTCAGGTTTTCACTAATTTTTCAGTCGAAAAACACGTTTTTTGACCAAAACTAAACATTTTTATTCAGCGTAAATTCCAGTTCATCTATACGTCGCTAGCCCGCGCAGAGACGCGTCTTTTGACACCTCGCACGTGCGCCTGGTATATATAGAAGTTCAAAACATAGAAAAATTATTAATATTTTTCTAAAAAATTATCAGTATTTTTCTAAAAAAATATCAATATTTTTCTAAAGAAAACTCTATAACATTTTTTATTTTAAAACCTTTCTTCTAAATCCGCTTATTCATAGTTTTAATAGATACTTACCTGCCTTACCTGTATTCCGGTGCGCGTTCCGCGTGCTCGAGTCCCGTTTGGTAGTCGTAATTTCATTCAGGTTTTCACTAATTTTTCAGTCGAAAAACACGTTTTTTGACCAAAACTCAACATTTTTATTCAGCGTAAATTCCAGTTCATCTATAGGTCGCTAGCCCGCGCGGAGACGCGTCTTTTGACACCTCGCACGTGCGCCTGGCATATATAGAAGTTCAAAACATAGAAAAATTATCAATATTTTTCTAAAAAAATATCAATATTTTTCTAAAGAAAACCCTATAACATTTTTTATTTTAAAACCTTTCTTCTAAATCCGCTTATTCATAGTTTTAATAGATACTTACTTGCCTTACCTGTATTCCGGTGCGCGTTCCACGTGCTCGAGTCCCGTTTGGTAGTCGTAATTTCATTCAGGTTTTCACTAATTTTTCAGTCGAAAAACAAGTTTTTTGACCAAAACTCAAAATTTTTATTCAGCGTAAATTCCAGTTCATCTATACGTCGCTAGCCCGCGCAGAGACGCGTCTTTTGACACCTCGCACGTGCGCCTGGTATATATAGAAGTTCAAAACATAGAAAAATTATTAATATTTTTCTAAAAAATTATCAGTATTTTTCTAAAAAAATATCAATATTTTTCTAAAGAAAACTCTATAACATTTTTTATTTTAAAACCTTTCTTCTAAATCCGCTTATTCATAGTTTTAATAGATACTTACCTGCCTTACCTGTATTCCGGTGCGCGTTCCGCGTGCTCGAGTCCCGTTTGGTAGTCGTAATTTCATTCAGGTTTTCACTAATTTTTCAGTCGAAAAACACGTTTTTTGACCAAAACTCAACATTTTTATACCAGCGTAAATTCCAGTTCATCTATAGGTCGCTAGCCCGCGCGGAGACGCGTCTTTTGACACCTCGCACGTGCGCCTGGCATATATAGAAGTTCAAAACATAGAAAAATTATCAATATTTTTCTAAAAAAATATCAATATTTTTCTAAAGAAAACTCTATAACATTTTTTATTTTAAAACCTTTCTTCTAAATCCGCTTATTCATAGTTTTAATAGATACTAACTTGCCTTACCTGTATTCCGGTGCGCGTTCCACGTGCTCGAGTCCCGTTTGGTAGTCGTAATTTCATTCAGGTTTTCACTAATTTTTCAGTCGAAAAACAAGTTTTTTGACCAAAACTCAAAATTTTTATTCAGCGTAAATTCCAGTTCATCTATACGTCGCTAGCCCGCGCAGAGACGCGTCTTTTGACACCTCGCACGTGCGCCTGGTATATATAGAAGTTCAAAACATAGAAAAATTATTAATATTTTTCTAAAAAATTATCAGTATTTTTCTAAAAAAATATCAATATTTTTCTAAAGAAAACTCTATAACATTTTTTATTTTAAAACCTTTCTTCTAAATCCGCTTATTCATAGTTTTAATAGATAGTTACCTGCCTTACCTGTATTCCGGTGCGCATTCCGCGTGCTCGAGTCCCGTTTGGTAGTCGTAATTTCATTCAGGTTTTCACTAATTTTTCAGTCGAAAAACATGTTTTTTGACCAAAACTCAAAATTTTTATTCAGCTTAAATTCCAGTTCATCTATAGGTCGCTAGCCCGCGTGTAGACGCGTCTTTTGACACCGCGGACGTGCGCCTGGCATATATAGAAGTTCAAAACATAGAAAAATTATCAATATTTTTCTAAAAAAATATCAATATTTTTCTAAAGAAAACTTTATAACATTTTTTATTTTAAAACCTTTCTTCTAAATCCGCTTATTCATAGTTTTAATAGATACTTACCTGCCTTACCTGTATTCCGGTGCGCGTTCCGCGTGCTCGAGTCCCGTTTGGGAGTCGTAATTTCATTCAGGTTTTCACTAATTTTTCAGTCGAAAAACAGGTTTTTTGACCAAAACTCAAAATTTTTATTCAGCGTAAATTCCGGTTCATATATAGGTCGCTAGCCCGCGCGGAGACGCGTCTTTTGACACCTCGCACGTGCGCCTGGCATATATAGAAGTTCAAAACATAGAAAAATTATCAATATTTTTCTAAAAAAATATCAATATTTTTCTAAAGAAACCTCTATAACATTTTTATTTTAAAACCTTTCTTCTAAATCCGCTTAGTCATAGTTTTAATAGATACTTACCTGCCTTACCTGTATTCCGGTGCGCGTTGCGCGTGCTCGAGTCCCGTTTGGTAGTCGTAATTTCATTCAGGTTTTCACTAATTTTTCAGTCGAAAAACACGTTTTTTGACCAAAACTCAAAATTTTTATTCAGCGTAAATTCCAGTTCATCTATAGGTCGCTAGCCCGCGCGGTGACGCGTCTTTTGACACCTCGCACGTGCGCCTGGCATATATAGAAGTTCAAAACATAGAAAAATTATCAATATTTTTCTAAAAAAATATCAATATTTTTCTAAAGAAAACTTTATAACATTTTTTATTTTACAACCTTTCTTCTAAATCCGCTTATTCATAGTTTTAATAGATACTTACCTGCCTTACCTGTATTCCGGTGCGCGTTCCGCGTGCTCGAGTCCCGTTTGGGAGTCGTAATTTCATTCAGGTTTTCACTAATTTTTCAGTCGAAAAACACGTTTTTTGACCAAAACTCAAAATTTTTATTCAGCGTAAATTCCAGTTCATCTATAGGTCGCTAGCCCGCGCGGAGACGCGTCTTTTGACACCTCGCACGTGCGCCTGGCATATATAGAAGTTCAAAACATAGAAAAATTATCAATATTTTTCTAAAAAAATATCAATATTTTTCTAAAGAAAACTCTATAACATTTTTTATTTTAAAACCTTTCTTCTAAATCCGCTTATTCATAGTTTTAATAGATACTTACCTGCCTTACCTGTATTCCGGTGCGCGTTCCGCGTGCGCGAGTCCCGTTTGGGAGTCGTAATTTCATTCAGGTTTTCACTAATTTTTCAGTCGAAAAACACGTTTTTTGACCAAAACTCAAAATTTTTATTCAGCGTAAATTCCTGTTCCTCTATAGGTCGCTAGCCCGCGCAGGTACGCGTCTTTTGACACCTCGCACGTGCGCCTGGCATATATAGAAGTTCAAAACATAGAAAAATTATCAATATTTTTCTAAAAAAATATCAATATTTTTCTAAAGAAAACTCTATAACATTTTTTATTTTAAAACCTTTCTTCTAAATCCGCTTATTCATAGTTTTAATAGATACTTACCTGCCTTACCTGTATTCCGGTGCGCGTTCCGCGTGCTCGAGTCCCGTTTGGTAGTCGTAGTTTCATTCAGGTTTTCACTAATTTTTCATTCGAAAAACACGTTTTTTGACCAAAACTCAACATTTTTATTCAGCGTAAATTCCAGTTCATCTATAGGTCGCTAGCCCGCGCGGAGACGCGTCTTTTGACACCTCGCACGTGCGCCTGGCATATATAGAAGTTCAAAACATAGAAAAATTATCAATATTTTTCTAAAAAAATATCAATATTTTTCTAAAGAAAACTATATAACATTTTTTATTTTAAAACCTTTCGTCTAAATCCGCTTATTCATAGTTTTAATAGATACTTACTTGCCTTACCTGTATTCCGGTGCGCGTTCCACGTGCTCGAGTCCCGTTTGGTAGTCGTAATTTCATTCAGGTTTTCACTAATTTTTCAGTCGAAAAACAAGTTTTTTGACCAAAACTCAAAATTTTTATTCAGCGTAAATTCCAGTTCATCTATACGTCGCTAGCCCGCGCAGAGACGCGTCTTTTGACACCTCGCACGTGCGCCTGGTATATATATAAGTTCAAAACATAGAAAAATTATTAATATTTTTCAAAAAAATTATCAGTATTTTTCTAAAAAAATATCAATATTTTTCTAAAGAAAACTCTATAACATTTTTTATTTTAAAACCTTTCTTCTAAATCCGCTTATTCATAGTTTTAATAGATACTTGCCTGCCTTACCTGTATTCCGGTGCGCGTTCCGCGTGCTCGAGTCCCGTTTGGTAGTCGTAATTTCATTCAGGTTTTCACTAATTTTTCAGTCGAAAAACACGTTTTTTGACCAAAACTCAACATTTTTATTCAGCGTAAATTCCAGTTCATCTATAGGTCGCTAGCCCGCGCGGAGATGCGTCTTTTGACACCTCGCACGTGCGCCTGGCATATATAGAAGTTCAAAACATAGAAAAATTATCAATATTTTTCTAAAAAAATATCAATATTTTTCTAAAGAAAACTCTATAACATTTTTTATTTTAAAACCTTTCTTCTAAATCCGCTTATTCATAGTTTTAATAGATACTTGCCTGCCTTACCTGTATTCCGGTGCGCGTTCCGCGTGCTCGAGTCCCGTTTGGTAGTCGTAATTTCATTCAGGTTTTCACTAATTTTTCAGTCGAAAAACAGGTTTTTTGACCAAAACTCAAAATTTTTATTCAGCGTAAATTCTGGTTCATCTATAGGTCGCTAGCCCGCGCGGAGACGCGTCTTTTGACACCTCGCACGTGCGCCTGGCATATATAGAAGTTCAAAACATAGAAAAATTATCAATATTTTTCTAAAAAAATATCAATATTTTTCTAAAGAAACCTCTATAACATTTTTATTTTAAAACCTTTCTTCTAAATCCGCTTAGTCATAGTTTTAATAGATACTTACCTGCCTTACCTGTATTCCGGTGCGCGTTGCGCGTGCTCGAGTCCCGTTTGGTAGTCGTAATTTCATTCAGGTTTTCACTAATTTTTCAGTCGAAAAACACGTTTTTTGACCAAAACTCAAAATTTTTATTCAGCGTAAATTCCAGTTCATCTATAGGTCGCTAGCCCGCGCGGTGACGCGTCTTTTGACACCTCGCACGTGCGCCTGGCATATATAGAAGTTCAAAACATAGAAAAATTATCAATATTTTTCTAAAAAAATATCAATATTTTTCTAAAGAAAACTTTATAACATTTTTTATTTTAAAACCTTTCTTCTAAATCCGCTTATTCATAGTTTTAATAGATACTTACCTGCCTTACCTGTATTCCGGTGCGCGTTCCGCGTGCTCGAGTCCCGTTTGGGAGTCGTAATTTAATTCAGGTTTTCACTAATTTTTCAGTCGAAAAACACGTTTTTTGACCAAAACTCAACATTTTTATTCAGCGTAAATTCCAGTTCATCTATAGGTCGCTAGCCCGCGCGGAGACGCGTCTTTTGACACCTCGCACGTGCGCCTGGCATATATAGAAGTTCAAAACATAGAAAAATTATCAATATTTTTCTAAAAAAATATCAATATTTTTCTAAAGAAAACTTTATAACATTTTTTATTTTAAAACCTTTCTTCTAAATCCGCTTATTCATAGTTTTAATAGATACTTACCTGCCTTACCTGTATTCCGGTGCGCGTTCCGCGTGCTCGAGTCCCGTTTGGGAGTCGTAATTTCATTCAGGTTTTCACTAATTTTTCAGTCGAAAAACAGGTTTTTTGACCAAAACTCAAAATTTTTATTCAGCGTAAATTCCGGTTCATATATAGGTCGCTAGCCCGCGCGGAGACGCGTCTTTTGACACCTCGCACGTGCGCCTGGCATATATAGAAGTTCAAAACATAGAAAAATTATCAATATTTTTCTAAAAAAATATCAATATTTTTCTAAAGAAACCTCTATAACATTTTTATTCCAAAACCTTTCTTCTAAATCCGCTTAGTCATAGTTTTAATAGATACTTACCTGCCTTACCTGTATTCCGGTGCGCGTTGCGCGTGCTCGAGTCCCGTTTGGTAGTCGTAATTTCATTCAGGTTTTCACTAATTTTTCAGTCGAAAAACACGTTTTTTGACCAAAACTCAAAATTTTTATTCAGCGTAAATTCCAGTTCATCTATAGGTCGCTAGCCCGCGCGGTGACGCGTCTTTTGACACCTCGCACGTGCGCCTGGCATATATAGAAGTTCAAAACATAGAAAAATTATCAATATTTTTCTAAAAAAATATCAATATTTTTCTAAAGAAAACTTTATAACATTTTTTATTTTACAACCTTTCTTCTAAATCCGCTTATTCATAGTTTTAATAGATACTTACCTGCCTTACCTGTATTCCGGTGCGCGTTCCGCGTGCTCGAGTCCCGTTTGGGAGTCGTAATTTCATTCAGGTTTTCACTAATTTTTCAGTCGAAAAACACGTTTTTTGACCAAAACTCAAAATTTTTATTCAGCGTAAATTCCAGTTCATCTATAGGTCGCTAGCCCGCGCGGAGACGCGTCTTTTGACACCTCGCACGTGCGCCTGGCATATATAGAAGTTCAAAACATAGAAAAATTATCAATATTTTTCTAAAAAAATATCAATATTTTTCTAAAGAAAACTCTATAACATTTTTTATTTTAAAACCTTTCTTCTAAATCCGCTTATTCATAGTTTTAATAGATACTTACCTGCCTTACCTGTATTCCGGTGCGCGTTCCGCGTGCGCGAGTCCCGTTTGGGAGTCGTAATTTCATTCAGGTTTTCACTAATTTTTCAGTCGAAAAACACGTTTTTTGACCAAAACTCAAAATTTTTATTCAGCGTAAATTCCTGTTCCTCTATAGGTCGCTAGCCCGCGCAGGTACGCGTCTTTTGACACCTCGCACGTGCGCCTGGCATATATAGAAGTTCAAAACATAGAAAAATTATCAATATTTTTCTAAAAAAATATCAATATTTTTCTAAAGAAAACTCTATAACATTTTTTATTTTAAAACCTTTCTTCTAAATCCGCTTATTCATAGTTTTAATAGATACTTACCTGCCTTACCTGTATTCCGGTGCGCGTTCCGCGTGCTCGAGTCCCGTTTGGTAGTCGTAGTTTCATTCAGGTTTTCACTAATTTTTCATTCGAAAAACACGTTTTTTGACCAAAACTCAACATTTTTATTCAGCGTAAATTCCAGTTCATCTATAGGTCGCTAGCCCGCGCGGAGACGCGTCTTTTGACACCTCGCACGTGCGCCTGGCATATATAGAAGTTCAAAACATAGAAAAATTATCAATATTTTTCTAAAAAAATATCAATATTTTTCTAAAGAAAACTATATAACATTTTTTATTTTAAAACCTTTCGTCTAAATCCGCTTATTCATAGTTTTAATAGATACTTACTTGCCTTACCTGTATTCCGGTGCGCGTTCCACGTGCTCGAGTCCCGTTTGGTAGTCGTAATTTCATTCAGGTTTTCACTAATTTTTCAGTCGAAAAACAAGTTTTTTGACCAAAACTCAAAATTTTTATTCAGCGTAAATTCCAGTTCATCTATACGTCGCTAGCCCGCGCAGAGACGCGTCTTTTGACACCTCGCACGTGCGCCTGGTATATATATAAGTTCAAAACATAGAAAAATTATTAATATTTTTCAAAAAAATTATCAGTATTTTTCTAAAAAAATATCAATATTTTTCTAAAGAAAACTCTATAACATTTTTTATTTTAAAACCTTTCTTCTAAATCCGCTTATTCATAGTTTTAATAGATACTTGCCTGCCTTACCTGTATTCCGGTGCGCGTTCCGCGTGCTCGAGTCCCGTTTGGTAGTCGTAATTTCATTCAGGTTTTCACTAATTTTTCAGTCGAAAAACACGTTTTTTGACCAAAACTCAACATTTTTATTCAGCGTAAATTCCAGTTCATCTATAGGTCGCTAGCCCGCGCGGAGATGCGTCTTTTGACACCTCGCACGTGCGCCTGGCATATATAGAAGTTCAAAACATAGAAAAATTATCAATATTTTTCTAAAAAAATATC
Source organism: Dryobotodes eremita (assembly GCA_917490735.1). Classification (NCBI taxonomy): domain Eukaryota; kingdom Metazoa; phylum Arthropoda; class Insecta; order Lepidoptera; family Noctuidae; genus Dryobotodes; species Dryobotodes eremita. The sequence goes on from OU823272.1 coordinate 11,197, forward strand.
AATATTTTTCTAAAGAAAACTCTATAACATTTTTTATTTTAAAACCTTTCTTCTAAATCCGCTTATTCATAGTTTTAATAGATACTTGCCTGCCTTACCTGTATTCCGGTGCGCGTTCCGCGTGCTCGAGTCCCGTTTGGTAGTCGTAATTTCATTCAGGTTTTCACTAATTTTTCAGTCGAAAAACATGTTTTTTGACCAAAACTCAAAATTTTTATTCAGCTTAAATTCCAGTTCGTCTATAGGTCGCTAGCCCGCGTGGAGACGCGTCTTTTGACACCGCGGACGTACGCCTGGCATATATAGAAGTTCAAAACATAGAAAAATTATCAATATTTTTCTAAAAAAATATCAATATTTTTCTAAAGAAAACTCTATAACATTTTTTATTTTAACCTTTCTTCTAAATCCGCTTATTCATAGTTTTAATAGATACTTGCCTGCCTTACCTGTATTCCGGTGCGCGTTCCGCGTGCTCGAGTCCCGTTTGGTAGTCGTAATTTCATTCAGGTTTTCACTAATTTTTCAGTCGAAAAACACGTTTTTTGACCAAAACTCAACATTTTTATTCAGCGTAAATTCCAGTTCATCTATAGGTCGCTAGCCCGCGCGGAGACGCGTCTTTTGACACCTCGCACGTGCGCCTGGCATATATAGAAGTTCAAAACATAGAAAAATTATCAATATTTTTCTAAAAAAATATCAATATTTTTCTAAAGAAAACTCTATAACATTTTTTATTTTAAAACCTTTCTTCTAAATCCGCTTATTCATAGTTTTAATAGATACTTACCTGCCTTACCTGTTCTACGGTGCGCGTTCCGCGTGCTCGAGTCCCGTTTGGTAGTCGTAATTTCATTCAGGTTTTCACTAATTTTTCAGTCGAAAAACACGTTTTTAGACCAAAACTCAACATTTTTATTCAGCGTAAATTCCAGTTCATCTATAGGTCGCTAGCCCGCGCGGAGACGCGTCTTTTGACACCTCGCACGTGCGCCTGGCGTATATAGAAGTTCAAAACATAGAAAAATTATCAATATTTTTCTAAAAAAGTATCAATATTTTTCTAAAGAAAACTCTATAACATTTTTTATTTTAAAACCTTTCTTCTAAATCCGCTTATTCATAGTTTTAATAGATACTTGCCTGCCTTACCTGTATTCCGGTGCGCGTTCCGCGTGCTCGAGTCCCGTTTGGTAGTCGTAATTTCATTCAGGTTTTCACTAATTTTTCAGTCGAAAAACACGTTTTTTGACCAAAACTCAACATTTTTATTCAGCGTAAATTCCAGTTCATCTATAGGTCGCTAGCCCGCGCGGAGACGCGTCTTTTGACACCTCGCACGTGCGCCTGGCATATATAGAAGTTCAAAACATAGAAAAATTATCAATATTTTTCTAAAAAAATATCAATATTTTTCTAAAGAAAACTCTATAACATTTTTTATTTTAAAACCTTTCTTCTAAATCCGCTTATTCATAGTTTTAATAGATACTTACCCGCCTTACCTGTATTCCGGTGCGCGTTTCGCGTGCTCGAGTCCCGTTTGGTAGTCGTAATTTCATTCAGGTTTTCACTAATTTTTCAGTCGAAAAACACGTTTTTTGACCAAAACTCAAAATTTTTATTCAGCGTAAATTCCAGTTCATCTATAGGTCGCTAGCCCGCGCGGAGACGCGTCTTTTGACACCTCGCACGTGCGCCTGGCATATATAGAAGTTCAAAACATAGAAAAATTATCAATATTTTTCTAAAAAAATATCAATATTTTTCTAAAGAAAACTCTATAACATTTTTTATTTTAAAACCTTTCTTCTAAATCCGCTTATTCATAGTTTTAATAGATACTTACCTGCCTTACCTGTATTCCGGTGCGCGTTCCACGTGCTCGAGTCCCGTTTGGTAGTCGTAATTTCATTCAGGTTTTCACTAATTTTTCAGTCGAAAAACAAGTTTTTTGACCAAAACTCAAAATTTTTATTCAGCGTAAATTCCAGTTCATCTATACGTCGCTAGCCCGCGCAGAGACGCGTCTTTTGACACCTCGCACGTGCGCCTGGTATATATAGAAGTTCAAAACATAGAAAAATTATTAATATTTTTCTAAAAAATTATCAGTATTTTTCTAAAAAAATATCAATATTTTTCTAAAGAAAACTCTATAACATTTTTTATTTGAAAACCTTTCTTCTAAATCCGCTTATTCATAGTTTTAATAGATACTTACCTGCCTTACCTGTATTCCGGTGCGCGTTCCACGTGCTCGAGTCCCGTTTGGTAGTCGTAATTTCATTCAGGTTTTCACTAATTTTTCAGTCGAAAAACAAGTTTTTTGACCAAAACTCAAAATTTTTATTCAGCGTAAATTCCAGTTCATCTATACGTCGCTAGCCCGCGCAGAGACGCGTCTTTTGACACCTCGCACGTGCGCCTGGTATATATAGAAGTTCAAAACATAGAAAAATTATTAATATTTTTCTAAAAAATTATCAGTATTTTTCTAAAAAAATATCAATATTTTTCTAAAGAAAACTCTATAACATTTTTTATTTGAAAACCTTTCTTCTAAATCCGCTTATTCATAGTTTTAATAGATACTTACCTGCCTTACCTGTATTCCGGTGCGCATTCCGCGTGCTCGAGTCCCGTTTGGTAGTCGTAATTTCATTCAGGTTTTCACTAATTTTTCAGTCGAAAAACATGTTTTTTGACCAAAACTCAAAATTTTTATTCAGCTTAAATTCCAGTTCGTCTATAGGTCGCTAGCCCGCGTGGAGACGCGTCTTTTGACACCGCGGACGTGCGCCTGGCATATATAGAAGTTCAAAACATAGAAAAATTATCAATATTTTTCTAAAAAAATATCAATATTTTTCTAAAGAAAACTCTATAACATTTTTTATTTTAAAACCTTTCTTCTAAATCCGCTTATTCATAGTTTTAATAGATACTTGCCTGCCTTACCTGTATTCCGGTGCGCGTTCCGCGTGCTCGAGTCCCGTTTGGTAGTCGTAATTTCATTCAGGTTTTCACTAATTTTTCAGTCGAAAAACACGTTTTTTGACCAAAACTCAAAATTTTTATTCAGCGTAAATTCCAGTTCATCTATAGGTCGCTAGCCCGCGCGGAGACGCGTCTTTTGACACCTCGCACGTGCGCCTGGCATATATAGAAGTTCAAAACATAGAAAAATTATCAATATTTTTCTAAAAAAATATCAATATTTTTCTAAAGAAAACTCTATAACATTTTTTATTTTAAAACCTTTCTTCTAAATCCGCTTATTCATAGTTTTAATAGATACTTACCTGCCTTACCCGTATTCCGGTGCGCGTTCCACGTGCTCGAGTCCCGTTTGGTAGTCGTAATTTCATTCAGGTTTTCACTAATTTTTCAGTCGAAAAACAAGTTTTTTGACCAAAACTCAAAATTTTTATTCAGCGTAAATTCCAGTTCATCTATACGTCGCTAGCCCGCGCAGAGACGCGTCTTTTGACACCTCGCACGTGCGCCTGGTATATATAGAAGTTCAAAACATAGAAAAATTATTAATATTTTTCTAAAAAATTATCAGTATTTTTCTAAAAAAATATCAATATTTTTCTAAAGAAAACTCTATAACATTTTTTATTTTAAAACCTTTCTTCTAAATCCGCTTATTCATAGTTTTAATAGATACTTACCTGCCTTACCTGTATTCCGGTGCGCATTCCGCGTGCTCGAGTCCCGTTTGGTAGTCGTAATTTCATTCAGGTTTTCACTAATTTTTCAGTCGAAAAACATGTTTTTTGACCAAAACTCAAAATTTTTATTCAGCTTAAATTCCAGTTCGTCTATAGGTCGCTAGCCCGCGTGGAGACGCGTCTTTTGACACCGCGGACGTGCGCCTGGCATATATAGAAGTTCAAAACATAGAAAAATTATCAATATTTTTCTAAAAAAATATCAATATTTTTCTAAAGAAAACTCTATAACATTTTTTATTTTAAAACCTTTCTTCTAAATCCGCTTATTCATAGTTTTAATAGATACTTGCCTGCCTTACCTGTATTCCGGTGCGCGTTCCGCGTGCTCGAGTCCCGTTTGGTAGTCGTAATTTCATTCAGGTTTTCACTAATTTTTCAGTCGAAAAACACGTTTTTTGACCAAAACTCAAAATTTTTATTCAGCGTAAATTCCAGTTCATCTATAGGTCGCTAGCCCGCGCGGAGACGCGTCTTTTGACACCTCGCACGTGCGCCTGGCATATATAGAAGTTCAAAACATAGAAAAATTATCAATATTTTTCTAAAAAAATATCAATATTTTTCTAAAGAAAACTCTATAACATTTTTTATTTTAAAACCTTTCTTCTAAATCCGCTTATTCATAGTTTTAATAGATACTTACCTGCCTTACCCGTATTCCGGTGCGCGTTCCACGTGCTCGAGTCCCGTTTGGTAGTCGTAATTTCATTCAGGTTTTCACTAATTTTTCAGTCGAAAAACAAGTTTTTTGACCAAAACTCAAAATTTTTATTCAGCGTAAATTCCAGTTCATCTATACGTCGCTAGCCCGCGCAGAGACGCGTCTTTTGACACCTCGCACGTGCGCCTGGTATATATAGAAGTTCAAAACATAGAAAAATTATTAATATTTTTCTAAAAAATTATCAGTATTTTTCTAAAAAAATATCAATATTTTTCTAAAGAAAACTCTATAACATTTTTTATTTTAAAACCTTTCTTCTAAATCCGCTTATTCATAGTTTTAATAGATACTTACCTGCCTTACCTGTATTCCGGTGCGCATTCCGCGTGCTCGAGTCCCGTTTGGTAGTCGTAATTTCATTCAGGTTTTCACTAATTTTTCAGTCGAAAAACATGTTTTTTGACCAAAACTCAAAATTTTTATTCAGCTTAAATTCCAGTTCGTCTATAGGTCGCTAGCCCGCGTGGAGACGCGTCTTTTGACACCGCGGACGTGCGCCTGGCATATATAGAAGTTCAAAACATAGAAAAATTATCAATATTTTTCTAAAAAAATATCAATATTTTTCTAAAGAAAACTCTATAACATTTTTTATTTTAAAACCTTTCTTCTAAATCCGCTTATTCATAGTTTTAATAGATACTTGCCTGCCTTACCTGTATTCCGGTGCGCGTTCCGCGTGCTCGAGTCCCGTTTGGTAGTCGTAATTTCATTCAGGTTTTCACTAATTTTTCAGTCGAAAAACACGTTTTTTGACCAAAACTCAAAATTTTTATTCAGCGTAAATTCCAGTTCATCTATAGGTCGCTAGCCCGCGCGGAGACGCGTCTTTTGACACCTCGCACGTGCGCCTGGCATATATAGAAGTTCAAAACATAGAAAAATTATCAATATTTTTCTAAAAAAATATCAATATTTTTCTAAAGAAAACTCTATAACATTTTTTATTTTAAAACCTTTCTTCTAAATCCGCTTATTCATAGTTTTAATAGATACTTACCTGCCTTACCTGTTCTACGGTGCGCGTTCCGCGTGCTCGAGTCCCGTTTGGTAGTCGTAATTTCATTCAGGTTTTCACTAATTTTTCAGTCGAAAAACACGTTTTTAGACCAAAACTCAACATTTTTATTCAGCGTAAATTCCAGTTCATCTATAGGTCGCTAGCCCGCGCGGAGACGCGTCTTTTGACACCTCGCACGTGCGCCTGGCATATATAGAAGTTCAAAACATAGAAAAATTATCAATATTTTTCTAAAAAAGTATCAATATTTTTCTAAAGAAAACTCTATAACATTTTTTATTTTAAAACCTTTCTTCTAAATCCGCTTATTCATAGTTTTAATAGATACTTGCCTGCCTTACCTGTATTCCGGTGCGCGTTCCGCGTGCTCGAGTCCCGTTTGGTAGTCGTAATTTCATTCAGGTTTTCACTAATTTTTCAGTCGAAAAACACGTTTTTTGACCAAAACTCAACATTTTTATTCAGCGTAAATTCCAGTTCATCTATAGGTCGCTAGCCCGCGCGGAGACGCGTCTTTTGACACCTCGCACGTGCGCCTGGCATATATAGAAGTTCAAAACATAGAAAAATTATCAATATTTTTCTAAAAAAATATCAATATTTTTCTAAAGAAAACTCTATAACATTTTTTATTTTAAAACCTTTCTTCTAAATCCGCTTATTCATAGTTTTAATAGATACTTACCTGCCTTACCTGTATTCCGGTGCGCGTTTCGCGTGCTCGAGTCCCGTTTGGTAGTCGTAATTTCATTCAGGTTTTCACTAATTTTTCAGTCGAAAAACACGTTTTTTGACCAAAACTCAAAATTTTTATTCAGCGTAAATTCCAGTTCATCTATAGGTCGCTAGCCCGCGCGGAGACGCGTCTTTTGACACCTCGCACGTGCGCCTGGCATATATAGAAGTTCAAAACCTAGAAAAATTATCAATATTTTTCTAAAAAAATATCAATATTTTTCTAAAGACAACTCTATAACATTTTTTATTTTAAAACCTTTCTTCTAAATCCGCTTATTCATAGTTTTAATAGATACTTACCTGCCTTACCTGTATTCCGGTGCGCGTTCCACGTGCTCGAGTCCCGTTTGGTAGTCGTAATTTCATTCAGGTTTTCACTAATTTTTCAGTCGAAAAACAAGTTTTTTGACCAAAACTCAAAATTTTTATTCAGCGTAAATTCCAGTTCATCTATACGTCGCTAGCCCGCGCAGAGACGCGTCTTTTGACACCTCGCACGTGCGCCTGGTATATATAGAAGTTCAAAACATAGAAAAATTATTAATATTTTTCTAAAAAATTATCAGTATTTTTCTAAAAAAATATCAATATTTTTCTAAAGAAAACTCTATAACATTTTTTATTTGAAAACCTTTCTTCTAAATCCGCTTATTCATAGTTTTAATAGATACTTACCTGCCTTACCTGTATTCCGGTGCGCATTCCGCGTGCTCGAGTCCCGTTTGGTAGTCGTAATTTCATTCAGGTTTTCACTAATTTTTCAGTCGAAAAACATGTTTTTTGACCAAAACTCAAAATTTTTATTCAGCTTAAATTCCAGTTCGTCTATAGGTCGCTAGCCCGCGTGGAGACGCGTCTTTTGACACCGCGGACGTGCGCCTGGCATATATAGAAGTTCAAAACATAGAAAAATTATCAATATTTTTCTAAAAAAATATCAATATTTTTCTAAAGAAAACTCTATAACATTTTTTATTTTAAAACCTTTCTTCTAAATCCGCTTATTCATAGTTTTAATAGATACTTGCCTGCCTTACCTGTATTCCGGTGCGCGTTCCGCGTGCTCGAGTCCCGTTTGGTAGTCGTAATTTCATTCAGGTTTTCACTAATTTTTCAGTCGAAAAACACGTTTTTTGACCAAAACTCAACATTTTTATTCAGCGTAAATTCCAGTTCATCTATAGGTCGCTAGCCCGCGCGGAGACGCGTCTTTTGACACCTCGCACGTGCGCCTGGCATATATAGAAGTTCAAAACATAGAAAAATTATCAATATTTTTCTAAAAAAATATCAATATTTTTCTAAAGAAAACTCTATAACATTTTTTATTTTAAAACCTTTCTTCTAAATCCGCTTATTCATAGTTTTAATAGATACTTACCTGCCTTACCTGTATTCCGGTGCGCGTTCCACGTGCTCGAGTCCCGTTTGGTAGTCGTAATTTCATTCAGGTTTTCACTAATTTTTCAGTCGAAAAACAAGTTTTTAAACCAAAACTCAAAATTTTTATTCAGCGTAAATTCCAGTTCATCTATACGTCGCTAGCCCGCGCAGAGACGCGTCTTTTGACACCTCGCACGTGCGCCTGGCATATATAGAAGTTAAAAACATAGAAAAATTATCAATATTTTTCTAAAAAAATATCAATATTTTTCTAAAGAAAACTTTATAACATTTTTTATTTTAAAACCTTTCTTCTAAATCCGCTTATTCATAGTTTTAATAGATACTTACCTGCCTTACCTGTATTCCGGTGCGCGTTCCGCGTGCTCGAGTCCCGTTTGGGAGTCGTAATTTCATTCAGGTTTTCACTAATTTTTCAGTCGAAAAACACGTTTTTTGACCAAAACTCAAAATTTTTATTCAGCGTAAATTCCAGTTCATCTATAGGTCGCTAGCCCGCGTGGAGACGCGTCTTTTGACATCGCGGACGTGCGCCTGGCATATATAGAAGTTCAAAACATAGAAAAATTATCAATATTTTTCTAAAAAAATATCAATATTTTTCTAAAAAAATATTAATATTTTTCTAAAGAAAACTCTATAACATTTTTTATTTTAAAACCTTTCTTCTAAATCCGCTTATTCATAGTTTTAATAGATACTTACCTGCCTTACCTGTATTCCGGTGCGCATTCCGCGTGCTCGAGTCCCGTTTGGTAGTCGTAATTTCATTCAGGTTTTCACTAATTTTTCAGTCGAAAAACATGTTTTTTGACCAAAACTCAAAATTTTTATTCAGCTTAAATTCCAGTTCATCTATAGGTCGCTAGCCCGCGTGGAGACGCGTCTTTTGACATCGCGGACGTGCGCCTGGCATATATAGAAGTTCAAAACATAGAAAAATTATCAATATTTTTCTAAAAAAATATCAATATTTTTCTAAAGAAAACTCTATAACATTTTTTATTTTAAAACCTTTCTTCTAAATCCGCTTATTCATAGTTTTAATAGATACTTGCCTGCCTTACCTGTATTCCGGTGCGCGTTCCGCGTGCTCGAGTCCCGTTTGGTAGTCGTAATTTCATTCAGGTTTTCACTAATTTTTCAGTAGAAAAACACGTTTTTTGACCAAAACTCAACATTTTTATTCAGCGTAAATTCCAGTTCATCTATAGGTCGCTAGCCCGCGCGGAGACGCGTATTTTGACACCTCGCACGTGCGCCTGGCATATATAGAAGTTCAAAACATAGAAAAATTATTAATATTTTTCTAAAAAATTATCAGTATTTTTCTAAAAAAATATTAATATTTTTCTAAAGAAAACTCTATAACATTTTTTATTTTAAAACCTTTCTTCTAAATCCGCTTATTCATAGTTTTAATAGATACTTACCTGCCTTACCTGTATTCCGGTGCGCATTCCGCGTGCTCGAGTCCCGTTTGGTAGTCGTAATTTCATTCAGGTTTTCACTAATTTTTCAGTCGAAAAACATGTTTTTTGACCAAAACTCAAAATTTTTATTCAGCTTAAATTCCAGTTCATCTATAGGTCGCTAGCCCGCGTGGAGACGCGTCTTTTGACATCGCGGACGTGCGCCTGGCATATATAGAAGTTCAAAACATAGAAAAATTATCAATATTTTTCTAAAAAAATATCAATATTTTTCTAAAGAAAACTCTATAACATTTTTTATTTTAAAACCTTTCTTCTAAATCCGCTTATTCATAGTTTTAATAGATACTTGCCTGCCTTACCTGTATTCCGGTGCGCGTTCCGCGTGCTCGAGTCCCGTTTGGTAGTCGTAATTTCATTCAGGTTTTCACTAATTTTTCAGTAGAAAAACACGTTTTTTGACCAAAACTCAACATTTTTATTCATCGTAAATTCCAGTTCATCTATAGGTCGCTAGCCCGCGCGGAGACGCGTCTTTTGACACCTCGCACGTGCGCCTGGCATATATAGAAGTTCAAAACATAGAAAAATTATCAATATTTTTCTAAAAAAATATCAATATTTTTCTAAAGAAAACTCTATAACATTTTTTATTTTAAAACCTTTCTTCTAAATCCGCTTATTCATAGTTTTAATAGATACTTGCCTGCCTTACCTGTATTCCGGTGCGCGTTCCGCGTGCTCGAGTCCCGTTTGGTAGTCGTAATTTCATTCAGGTTTTCACTAATTTTTCAGTCGAAAAACACGTTTTTTGACCAAAACTCAACATTTTTATTCAGCGTAAATTCCAGTTCATCTATAGGTCGCTAGCCCGCGCGGAGACGCGTCTTTTGACACCTCGCACGTGCGCCTGGCATATATAGAAGTTCAAAACATAGAAAAATTATCAATATTTTTCTAAAAAAATATCTATATTTTTCTAAAGAAAACTCTATAACATTTTTTATTTTAAAACCTTTCTTCTAAATCCGCTTATTCATAGTTTTAATAGATACTTACCTGCCTTACCTGTATTCCGGTGCGCGTTTCGCGTGCTCGAGTCCCGTTTGGTAGTCGTAATTTCATTCAGGTTTTCACTAATTTTTCAGTCGAAAAACACGTTTTTTGACCAAAACTCAAAATTTTTATTCAGCGTAAATTCCAGTTCATCTATAGGTCGCTAGCCCGCGCGGAGACGCGTCTTTTGACACCTCGCACGTGCGCCTGGCATATATAGAAGTTAAAAACATAGAAAAATTATCAATATTTTTCTAAAAAAATATCAATATTTTTCTAAAGAAAACTCTATAACATTTTTTATTTTAAAACCTTTCTTCTAAATCCGCTTATTCATAGTTTTAATAGATACTTGCCTGCCTTACCTGTATTCCGGTGCGCGTTCCGCGTGCTCGAGTCCCGTTTGGTAGTCGTAATTTCATTCAGGTTTTCACTAATTTTTCAGTAGAAAAACACGTTTTTTGACCAAAACTCAACATTTTTATTCAGCGTAAATTCCAGTTCATCTATAGGTCGCTAGCCCGCGCGGAGACGCGTATTTTGACACCTCGCACGTGCGCCTGGCATATATAGAAGTTCAAAACATAGAAAAATTATTAATATTTTTCTAAAAAATTATCAGTATTTTTCTAAAAAAATATTAATATTTTTCTAAAGAAAACTCTATAACATTTTTTATTTTAAAACCTTTCTTCTAAATCCGCTTATTCATAGTTTTAATAGATACTTACCTGCCTTACCTGTATTCCGGTGCGCATTCCGCGTGCTCGAGTCCCGTTTGGTAGTCGTAATTTCATTCAGGTTTTCACTAATTTTTCAGTCGAAAAACATGTTTTTTGACCAAAACTCAAAATTTTTATTCAGCTTAAATTCCAGTTCATCTATAGGTCGCTAGCCCGCGTGGAGACGCGTCTTTTGACATCGCGGACGTGCGCCTGGCATATATAGAAGTTCAAAACATAGAAAAATTATCAATATTTTTCTAAAAAAATATCAATATTTTTCTAAAGAAAACTCTATAACATTTTTTATTTTAAAACCTTTCTTCTAAATCCGCTTATTCATAGTTTTAATAGATACTTGCCTGCCTTACCTGTATTCCGGTGCGCGTTCCGCGTGCTCGAGTCCCGTTTGGTAGTCGTAATTTCATTCAGGTTTTCACTAATTTTTCAGTAGAAAAACACGTTTTTTGACCAAAACTCAACATTTTTATTCAGCGTAAATTCCAGTTCATCTATAGGTCGCTAGCCCGCGCGGAGACGCGTATTTTGACACCTCGCACGTGCGCCTGGCATATATAGAAGTTCAAAACATAGAAAAATTATTAATATTTTTCTAAAAAATTATCAGTATTTTTCTAAAAAAATATTAATATTTTTCTAAAGAAAACTCTATAACATTTTTTATTTTAAAACCTTTCTTCTAAATCCGCTTATTCATAGTTTTAATAGATACTTACCTGCCTTACCTGTATTCCGGTGCGCATTCCGCGTGCTCGAGTCCCGTTTGGTAGTCGTAATTTCATTCAGGTTTTCACTAATTTTTCAGTCGAAAAACATGTTTTTTGACCAAAACTCAAAATTTTTATTCAGCTTAAATTCCAGTTCATCTATAGGTCGCTAGCCCGCGTGGAGACGCGTCTTTTGACATCGCGGACGTGCGCCTGGCATATATAGAAGTTCAAAACATAGAAAAATTATCAATATTTTTCTAAAAAAATATCAATATTTTTCTAAAGAAAACTCTATAACATTTTTTATTTTAAAACCTTTCTTCTAAATCCGCTTATTCATAGTTTTAATAGATACTTGCCTGCCTTACCTGTATTCCGGTGCGCGTTCCGCGTGCTCGAGTCCCGTTTGGTAGTCGTAATTTCATTCAGGTTTTCACTAATTTTTCAGTAGAAAAACACGTTTTTTGACCAAAACTCAACATTTTTATTCATCGTAAATTCCAGTTCATCTATAGGTCGCTAGCCCGCGCGGAGACGCGTCTTTTGACACCTCGCACGTGCGCCTGGCATATATAGAAGTTCAAAACATAGAAAAATTATCAATATTTTTCTAAAAAAATATCAATATTTTTCTAAAGAAAACTCTATAACATTTTTTATTTTAAAACCTTTCTTCTAAATCCGCTTATTCATAGTTTTAATAGATACTTGCCTGCCTTACCTGTATTCCGGTGCGCGTTCCGCGTGCTCGAGTCCCGTTTGGTAGTCGTAATTTCATTCAGGTTTTCACTAATTTTTCAGTCGAAAAACACGTTTTTTGACCAAAACTCAACATTTTTATTCAGCGTAAATTCCAGTTCATCTATAGGTCGCTAGCCCGCGCGGAGACGCGTCTTTTGACACCTCGCACGTGCGCCTGGCATATATAGAAGTTCAAAACATAGAAAAATTATCAATATTTTTCTAAAAAAATATCTATATTTTTCTAAAGAAAACTCTATAACATTTTTTATTTTAAAACCTTTCTTCTAAATCCGCTTATTCATAGTTTTAATAGATACTTACCTGCCTTACCTGTATTCCGGTGCGCGTTTCGCGTGCTCGAGTCCCGTTTGGTAGTCGTAATTTCATTCAGGTTTTCACTAATTTTTCAGTCGAAAAACACGTTTTTTGACCAAAACTCAAAATTTTTATTCAGCGTAAATTCCAGTTCATCTATAGGTCGCTAGCCCGCGCGGAGACGCGTCTTTTGACACCTCGCACGTGCGCCTGGCATATATAGAAGTTAAAAACATAGAAAAATTATCAATATTTTTCTAAAAAAATATCAATATTTTTCTAAAGAAAACTCTATAACATTTTTTATTTTAAAACCTTTCTTCTAAATCCGCTTATTCATAGTTTTAATAGATACTTACCTGCCTTACCTGTATTCCGGTGCGCGTTCCGCGTGCTCGAGTCCCGTTTGGGAGTCGTAATTTCATTCAGGTTTTCACTAATTTTTCAGTCGAAAAACACGTTTTTTGACCAAAACTCAAAATTTTTATTCAGCGTAAATTCCAGTTCATCTATAGGTCGCTAGCCCGCGCGGAGACGCGTCTTTTGACACCTCGCACGTGCGCCTGGTATATATAGAAGTTCAAAACATAGAAAAATTATTAATATTTTTCTAAAAAATTATCAGTATTTTTCTAAAAAAATATTAATATTTTTCTAAAGAAAACTCTATAACATTTTTTATTTTAAAACCTTTCTTCTAAATCCGCTTATTCATAGTTTTAATAGATACTTACCTGCCTTACCTGTATTCCGGTGCGCATTCCGCGTGCTCGAGTCCCGTTTGGTAGTCGTAATTTCATTCAGGTTTTCACTAATTTTTCAGTCGAAAAACACGTTTTTTGACCAAAACTCAACATTTTTATTCAGCGTAAATTCCAGTTCATCTATAGGTCGCTAGCCCGCGCGGAGACGCGTCTTTTGACACCTCGCACGTGCGCCTGGCATATATAGAAGTTCAAAACATAGAAAAATTATCAATATTTTTCTAAAAAAATATCAATATTTTTCTAAAGAAAACTCTATAACATTTTTTATTTTAAAACCTTTCTTCTAAATCAGCTTATTCATAGTTTTAATAGATACTTGCCTGCCTTACCTGTATTCCGGTGCGCGTTCCGCGTGCTCGAGTCCCGTTTGGTAGTCGTAATTTCATTCAGGTTTTCACTAATTTTTCAGTCGAAAAACACGTTTTTTGACCAAAACTCAACATTTTTATTCAGCGTAAATTCCAGTTCATCTATAGGTCGCTAGCCCGCGCGGAGACGCGTCTTTTGACACCTCGCACGTGCGCCTGGCATATATAGAAGTTCAAAACATAGAAAAATTATCAATATTTTTCTAAAAAAATATCAATATTTTTCTAAAGAAAACTCTATAACATTTTTTATTTTAAAACCTTTCTTCTAAATCCGCTTATTCATAGTTTTAATAGATACTTACCTGCCTTACCTGTATTCCGGTGCGCGTTCCACGTGCTCGAGTCCCGTTTGGTAGTCGTAATTTCATTCAGGTTTTCACTAATTTTTCAGTCGAAAAACAAGTTTTTTGACCAAAACTCAAAATTTTTATTCAGCGTAAATTCCAGTTCATCTATAGGTCGCTAGCCCGCGCGGTGACGCGTCTTTTGACACCTCGCACGTGCGCCTGGCATATATAGAAGTTAAAAACATAGAAAAATTATCAATATTTTTCTAAAAAAATATCAATATTTTTCTAAAGAAAACTTTATAACATTTTTTATTTTAAAACCTTTCTTCTAAATCCGCTTATTCATAGTTTTAATAGATACTTACCTGCCTTACCTGTATTCCGGTGCGCGTTCCGCGTGCTCGAGTCCCGTTTGGGAGTCGTAATTTCATTCAGGTTTTCACTAATTTTTCAGTCGAAAAACACGTTTTTTGACCAAAACTCAAAATTTTTATTCAGCGTAAATTCCAGTTCATCTATAGGTCGCTAGCCCGCGCGGAGACGCGTCTTTTGACACCTCGCACGTGCGCCTGGTATATATAGAAGTTCAAAACATAGAAAAATTATTAATATTTTTCTAAAAAATTATCAGTATTTTTCTAAAAAAATATTAATATTTTTCTAAAGAAAACTCTATAACATTTTTTATTTTAAAACCTTTCTTCTAAATCCGCTTATTCATAGTTTTAATAGATACTTACCTGCCTTACCTGTATTCCGGTGCGCATTCCGCGTGCTCGAGTCCCGTTTGGTAGTCGTAATTTCATTCAGGTTTTCACTAATTTTTCAGTCGAAAAACATGTTTTTTGACCAAAACTCAAAATTTTTATTCAGCTTAAATTCCAGTTCATCTATAGGTCGCTAGCCCGCGTGGAGACGCGTCTTTTGACATCGCGGACGTGCGCCTGGCATATATAGAAGTTCAAAACATAGAAAAATTATCAATATTTTTCTAAAAAAATATCAATATTTTTCTAAAGAAAACTCTATAACATTTTTTATTTTAAAACCTTTCTTCTAAATCCGCTTATTCATAGTTTTAATAGATACTTGCCTGCCTTACCTGTATTCCGGTGCGCGTTCCGCGTGCTCGAGTCCCGTTTGGTAGTCGTAATTTCATTCAGGTTTTCACTAATTTTTCAGTAGAAAAACACGTTTTTTGACCAAAACTCAACATTTTTATTCAGCGTAAATTCCAGTTCATCTATAGGTCGCTAGCCCGCGCGGAGACGCGTATTTTGACACCTCGCACGTGCGCCTGGCATATATAGAAGTTCAAAACATAGAAAAATTATCAATATTTTTCTAAAAAAATATCAATATTTTTCTAAAGAAAACTCTATAACATTTTTTATTTTAAAACCTTTCTTCTAAATCCGCTTATTCATAGTTTTAATAGATACTTGCCTGCCTTACCTGTATTCCGGTGCGCGTTCCGCGTGCTCGAGTCCCGTTTGGTAGTCGTAATTTCATTCAGGTTTTCACTAATTTTTCAGTCGAAAAACACGTTTTTTGACCAAAACTCAACATTTTTATTCAGCGTAAATTCCAGTTCATCTATAGGTCGCTAGCCCGCGCGGAGACGCGTCTTTTGACACCTCGCACGTGCGCCTGGCATATATAGAAGTTCAAAACATAGAAAAATCATCAATATTTTTCTAAAAAAATATCAATATTTTTCTAAAGAAAACTCTATAACATTTTTTATTTTAAAACCTTTCTTCTAAATCCGCTTATTCATAGTTTTAATAGATACTTGCCTGCCTTACCTGTATTCCGGTGCGCGTTCCGCGTGCTCGAGTCCCGTTTGGTAGTCGTAATTTCATTCAGGTTTTCACTAATTTTTCAGTCGAAAAACACGTTTTTTGACCAAAACTCAACATTTTTATTCAGCGTAAATTCCAGTTCATCTATAGGTCGCTAGCCCGCGCGGAGATGCGTCTTTTGACACCTCGCACGTGCGCCTGGCATATATAGAAGTTCAAAACATAGAAAAATTATCAATATTTTTCTAAAAAAATATCAATATTTTTCTAAAGAAAACTCTATAACATTTTTTATTTTAAAACCTTTCTTCTAAATCCGCTTATTCATAGTTTTAATAGATACTTGCCTGCCTTACCTGTATTCCGGTGCGCGTTCCGCGTGCTCGAGTCCCGTTTGGTAGTCGTAATTTCATTCAGGTTTTCACTAATTTTTCAGTCGAAAAACACGTTTTTTGACCAAAACTCAACATTTTTATTCAGCGTAAATTCCAGTTCATCTATAGGTCGCTAGCCCGCGCGGAGACGCGTCTTTTGACACCTCGCACGTGCGCCTGGCATATATAGAAGTTCAAAACATAGAAAAATTATCAATATTTTTCTAAAAAAATATCAATATTTTTCTAAAGAAAACTCTATAACATTTTTTATTTTAAAACCTTTCTTCTAAATCCGCTTATTCATAGTTTTATTAGATACTTACCTGCCTTACCTGTATTCCGGTGCGCGTTCCGCGTGCTCGAGTCCCGTTTGGTGGTCGTAATTTCATTCAGGTTTTCACTAATTTTTCAGTCGAAAAACACGTTTTTTGACCAAAACTCAAAATTTTTATTTCGCGTAAATTCCAGTTCATCTATAGGTCGCTAGCCCGCGCGGAGACGCGTCTTTTGACACCTCGCACGTGCGCCTGGCATATATAGAAGTTCAAAACATAGAAAAATTATCAATATTTTTCTAAAAAAATATCAATATTTTTCTAAAGAAAACTCTATAACATTTTTTATTTTAAAACCTTTCGTCTAAATCCGCTTATTCATAGTTTTAATAGATACTTACCTGCCTTACCTGTATTCCGGTGCGCGTTCCGCTTGCTCGAGTCCCGTTTGGTAGTCGTAATTTCATTCAGGTTTTCACTAATTTTTCAGTCGAAAAACACGTTTTTAGACCAAAACTCAACATTTTTATTCAGCGTAAATTCCAGTTCATCTATAGGTCGCTAGCCCGCGCGGAGACGCGTCTTTTGACACCTCGCACGTGCGCCTGGCATATATAGAAGTTCAAAACATAGAAAAATTATCAATATTTTTCTAAAAAAATATCAATATTTTTCTAAAGAAAACTCTATAACATTTTTTATTTTAAAACCTTTCTTCTAAATCCGCTTATTCATAGTTTTAATAGATACTTGCCTGCCTTACCTGTATTCCGGTGCGCGTTCCGCGTGCTCGAGTCCCGTTTGGTAGTCGTAATTTCATTCAGGTTTTCACTAATTTTTCAGTCGAAAAACACGTTTTTTGACCAAAACTCAACATTTTTATTCAGCGTAAATTCCAGTTCATCTATAGGTCGCTAGTTCGCGCGGAGACGCGTCTTTTGACACCTCGCACGTGCGCCTGGCATATATAGAAGTTCAAAACATAGAAAAATTATCAATATTTTTCTAAAAAAATATCAATATTTTTCTAAAGAAAACTCTATAACATTTTTTATTTTAAAACCTTTCTTCTAAATCCGCTTATTCGTAGTTTTAATAGATACTTGCCTGCCTTACCTGTATTCCGGTGCGCGTTCCGCGTGCTCGAGTCCCGTTTGGTAGTCGTAATTTCATTCAGGTTTTCACTAATTTTTCAGTCGAAAAACACGTTTTTTGACCAAAACTCAAAATTTGTATTCAGCGTAAATTCCAGTTCATCTATAGGTCGCTAGCCCGCGCAGAGACGCGTCTTTTGACACCTCGCACGTGCGCCTGGTATATATAGAAGTTCAAAACATAGAAAAATTATCAATATTTTTCTAAAAAAATATCAATATTTTTCTAAAAAAATATCAATATTTTTTAAAGAAAACTCTATAACATTTTTTATTTTAAAACCTTTCTTCTTAATCCGCTTATTCATAGTTTTAATAGATACTTACCTGCCTTACCTGTATTCCGGTGCGCGTTCCGCGTGCTCGAGTCCCGTTTGGTAGTCGTAATTTCATTCAGGTTTTCACTAATTTTTCAGTCGAAAAACACGTTTTTTGACCAAAACTCAACATTTTTATTCAGCGTAAATTCCAGTTCATCTATAGGTCGCTAGCCCGCGCGGAGACGCGTCTTTTGACACCTCGCACGTGTGCCTGGCATATATAGAAGTTCAAAACATAGAAAAATTATCAATATTTTTCTAAAAAAATATCAATATTTTTCTAAAGAAAACTCTATAACATTTTTTATTTTAAAACCTTTCTTCTAAATCCGCTTATTCATAGTTTTAATAGATACTTACCTGCCTTACCTGTATTCCGGTGCGCGTTCCGCGTGCTCGAGTCCCGTTTGCTAGTCGTAATTTCATTCAGGTTTTACTACAACTATATATGACAACTCACAATTAACAGGTATCAACTTGACTTCACTAGTGCGCGAGTTACGAGGTGTCAACGCAAATACAGTATACAGTTCGCAATATTCACTGACACAGTAACATTACGGCGCGAGTTTAAATTGTTTAATAATACTTTTATATGTAATTACAACTTTTAATACGTCTATTTATTTCCGAAACGTATTCCTGAAGGTGTATTGGTAAGTTTTTTTTTTATTTGACGTAAATCGCTCAATAAAAGCTCACTATTTAAATTTTAAGCCATCCTATCATCCATACCTTAATGTAATACTAATTAATGAGAACTATTATTCAATAATATTTAAGGTAATAATGATAATAAAACCTTAAGCTATTTGTACTCATTAATACTCACTGATTTAACTAAGTAGTATTCATTGGTATAGGATTTGTTTTGGTCGACGCTTATTTTTAGATACTTTGACTATTATTCTTTATCAACTATGATCAATGGGGCAGGCATTATGGTAATTAGGTACTTAAATAGTTATTTTGTTTTTAGTGTTATCATGGAGAAAAACAGTGAAGAAGAGCTTTTTAATGAGGTTGTAACTGGCTTGAAGGACCAAGGACTTGCGATTAACATTTCTTGTAATAAGAGGAGTGAGTTTGTCTATGAAAGTCAATCACAAGAATCATTTCGAAAGTCACCGAGCTCTTGCGAGTTACAGTTGTACACCTACGAGGTAAATAGAAACGGAGAAATGTTACTTTTGACAAAAACTAATTCATCAGATCAACTTGAGAATGTTCCCCTGGAAGTACTTAACGACGAACAGAGCTGGCAAGATAATGGCGGGACAAATACTTTGACAGGTTCACTTACTGTCTTAAACGAATGTACTACTTCATCATTTTTAAGCCAGCCTCAGCCTTCTTCCAGCCCACATCATAACTCAGAAATTATTATCGAGAGTATTGTAGAAGTCATACCTGGTGCAGAATCTCCTACAATTTTGAATCAATACGATTTTGATTTTGGTACTTCTCATATTGTCGAAGAGGAGACACGAAGTAATACAGACTCTCCTACTATTTTCAATTCATATAATTTTGAATTTGAAACTTTTCATGTTGTTGAGGAGACACGACGTGATACAGACTCTCCTACTATTTTGAACTCATATGATTTTAACTTAGATCCTAGGTTATCAACTTCTCATGTGGTACCCACGCGTGATGATCGTAACTATGATCCGGATCAGACGTCCTGTTCTTCTGAAGATGATGATAGTTGTATAAATGAAGGAAATAGTACTGGAAGGAAGACAAAGAAAAGAAAAAGTTTAGCTGAATCAGAAATTTGGAAAGCCCGTATGAATAAAAAGTTACGAGAACAAGGGAAAGACTACATAGGGTGGAGAAGAAATGAAAGTTCATGTAATACGCATAACACACCACGAGCAGCACGAACATTGAAAGAGACTTGCAGTTCAGCATTTTGTCGCTCCTCCAAAGAACGCCACTGCCACGAATTTACATCAGAATGTAGACAGCGATTGTTTGATTTATTTTGAAGTTTAAGTTGGGATCAAAAGAAAATGTTTGTGATTAACACTACTGACAAAATAAAAACTTTAAGACCCAATGGAAGTACCAGAAGAAGAGCGTCACTTCAATATTACTTGAAACAAGGGGATAAAAAAGTGAGAGTTTGTAAGAAAATGTACTTAAATACTTTATGTATTGGAGAGTGGTCGGTCAGGAGCTGGGTTAATAAATACGATAATGGTATGTTTGCAAGAGAAAGTGCTGAGCAAATAGAGAAAAAAAAGAGGGGAGAGAAGAAAAGACTGTCACGTGAATTTTTAGTCGAGTTTATAGAAAACTTACCAAAGCTCCCATCACACTACTGCCGCAAAGACACCAGTAAGGCATACTTAGAACCCATTCCCGGAGGCATGAAGGAAGTGTATAGGACCTACACTGAAGCGAGCACAATAAAAAATCTGGTACCGTTATGTCGAACTATGTTTGATAAGATTATAAAAGAAAAAAATATTGGCTTCCAGCAGCCGAAAAAAGATTTGTGTGATACGTGTCTAAGCTACCACACTAAACAAATATCGGAACAGCAATATAAAGATCATCAGCTAAGAAAACAAAATGCAAGAGAAGAAAAAGAAAAGGATTTAAAGGAGGCAGGTGAAGGAAAATGTATTGTCTTAGAACAGGATGTTCAAGCTGTGAAAGTATGTCCATACATAAGAGCCAGCAGCGCATATTACCGAAGAAAGTTAATCAACCACAATTTTACAGTTTACGAATATCCATCCAAAAAAGTAAGATGTTATTGGTTTTCAGAAGTGAACGCTGATACTCAGGCATCAGTTTTTGTTAGTTGTATATTAGACTACCTACATAATATGATTTTAAACTTTGAAGGTGAATTTGTAGCAAAGCCTATAATTATTTGGAGTGACGGTTGCACCTATCAAAATAGGAATGCAGTATTAGCAAATGCTCTATCCAACTTTGCTGCTGTGAATAATGTGGTTATTTACCACAAATATCTAGAACCTGGACATACGCAGATGGAAGTGGATAGCGTTCATGCTGCCATCGAACGTGGCATCCAAAAATATGACGCTATTTATGTTCCATCGCAATATGCAGACATAACTAGGAAATCACGCAAAGATCCATACGACGTCAAGATGTTAAAATTTGACTTTTTCAAAAAGTTTGATGATCCAAAAGTCATGCGTTATGAAAGTATCAGGCCTGGAAAGAAAAAAGGAGATCCTGTTGTCTCAGATCTTAAAGTTTTATTGTATAAACCAGATGGCAAAATTTACTTTAAAATTAATATTTGCGACGGAAACTATTCTTTGTTGCCAAGTAGGCCAAGAAATATAAATTTTCCCATAACAACCTACGAGCAACTTTTTAAGGACTCGCCTAAACTTACTTCATGCAAATTTAATGACTTGCAAGCTCTTAAAACTGTAATACCTTCAGATTATCACTCTTTTTATGATAATTTGCCGCACATGTAATTGTTTCAATCTAATAAAATTGTGTTTTTTTTTTAAATTGACAACTCGTAAGTAATCATTGACTGCTCGTAACACGTTAGTAGTGAGGTTTTTTGAATATTGTTTACTCGTAACTGTTTGTGTATTGATTATTTAATGAAAAACCTATGTGGGCATTTTATTGTTTTAAATTATATCAATAAATAATTCGATTACCTACCAACTACTTTTTTATTTTATTTTTTTTTAATTTATTTTCGAAATTATACAGTTTTTTCCCTCTCCTGTAAAAGGTCATTGGGCAAAATCTGACCCAGTTAACGAAAGTTTTCCTACACAAACCAAATTAGTTTTAAATTGTTAAGTATTAACCTATACTTAATTTTATGTAGTTATTTCTTTTTAAACCATGGGAATTAAATGTAAAATATGAATAAAAAATAGGTGTTCAGTGAACTATAAATGTGTACATAAAACAATTTCAGTGAAGCATTCTGTTCAATAAACAAAAGAAACGTTTGCGCGCTAAAAGTGTGCAGTCAGTGGCATGCATATGCCGTCTCACTTGCACTTCAGACAAGTAGAAACCGGTTTCGTCGTTGCGCTCGCGTCGCGCGCAACCTAACATCGACGCACGCAGTCTTTCGTCATTTATCGTTGCGATCTGTGTTTCTTGAGCTTCTATTGTTTTTATCGATTACTTTGGCGTGTTTATTGGATTATAGTTTGCATTTGGATTGGATTTAGTTGATAATATGGAAAGACAAAATAGTTGTGTTTCATGTAGCCGATATGTGCTGCGGCGCAGAAAACACAGCCTCACAGAACTTTTTCTTGAAAGGTTCCGAAATCACGCCGAGTTATTATTACAGGAAATAACACCACGTGAGGTGAGTGCCTTACCAGATTTGTTTTATTATTGTTCCATTTGTACAATAATGCTGTTGGCTTTGATAATAAATCATTTACTCTCAAGCATCATTTATCGAATTATCATCTATAGACTTATACAGCAAGTGTATAAAAGATTTACTGCCGTATTCTCAAACAATAAGCTGGGAACTATGTGTTGCTTAATGTAGGTAGCTGGCTACCTCACCTATGCATTCATTTTAAGGCTACGTCCGCACAGACAGGCGGCTTGCTTAGTGCCTAGAGCCTAGCGAGTCACCTAGCGAGTAGCTTAGTAAAACTAACGTTCTAGAATGTTCGCGACCGACCGCACTGCGCGCTTGGCGCCTAGCTAGTCGCTTAGCGTGTATCGAAGTAAACAAACGTGTTGGTTTTTTGTCACGAGGCGCGAGGTATTTTAACAGAATAAAATGGATGAATTATTAATTGCATCAGTTTTTAAAAGAGAACCTCTGTGGAATCCGGGTAGTGAACTCCATAAAAATGCTGTTATCTTAAAAAAACTATGGGAAGAGGTAGCAGTCGAAGTAAAAAAAGATGGTAAGTACAAAAAAGTTATTTATTTATTATTTATGACGTGATATTTTTTTTTGTACAATGAGAAGTTAATGCTGTGAATGAATATTATGGCGTTGGATTATATTTTCTGGCAACGAGTTATTCTGCCAGGTAATCGATCCGATTCCGTTGAAATAATTCAACAAAATATCTCTAGTTTGTAATGCACTGTTTGAAAATCTATATTGAGTCCTGGTGGATATTGGTGCATTAGTAATAGTAGAATTTATGTCCTGTTGAAACGTAGATCGATCTTCCGTCATAACAAAGTTGTGTAGAATGCATACAGCTTTCGTAATTGAAATAGCAGTATTGACCTTAGTTTCAATAGCTTTCTGCAAAATCCTCCATTTTGCTGCCATTATACCAAAACAGCACTCTACACTTCTGCGAGCTCTTGAGAGTCGGTAGTTGTAAATAGTTTTTGTGTTCTCAATATTTCTTAATGAAAAAGGCCTCATCAAATAATTCATTAGTGGATAACCACCATCACCAACTAAGACAAATGGTATTTTAATATTTGTATTAGGAATTTCTTTCTCCGATGGAATATTGAGGCCATTAGTTTCTAACATGTAAAACAAAGATGAAGTTCTAAAATTTCCACCATCGGACTGACGCCCTTCTGCTCCGATATCTACTAAAATAATTTTACAATCCGCATCAACTACAGCTTGTAGTAAAATTGAAAAATATTGCTTGTAATTATAGTACAAAGACCCACTATTACATGGACACTGTACCCTTATATGTTTCCCATCAATTGCACCAATACAATTAGGGAAATTCCACTTGTTATAGTACTTATCAGCAATTTCATACCATTTCTCCGTCGTTGGAATTGGCATGTATTCGTCTTTCAGTGTACTCCACAAAATATTGCATGTCTCGCTTACAATCTCAGAAACTGTAGTGCGACCTAAGCGGAAATGAAATGCAAGAGACCTATAGGATTCTCCAGTAGCCAAATATCTGGAAAAAAAAGTATTTATTAACTGAACAACATATTAACTGCTGGTTTTTGTTTCAGTCAAAACAGTAAAAGCAAGATGGAAAAATCTGAGAGCGTATTTTTTTAAAGAATGTGGAAAAATTTATAAGCCAAAGAGCGGAGACAGCGCTGATAAAATATGTAAAAGTACGTGGCAGTATTATGATCAATTACTATTTTTAAAGAGCAAGAAGAACCAGAGCGAGAGCCCCGCGAGAGATTCAAACTTAAGTACAGATAATGATGATAATTATTCTATTACAACCGATACAACATTAGAGGAGCTGCAGAATCCAGGTTCTGTGCAGACTAATTCTACTTCAGAAACAATTACAAGTGATATTCTAGGATCTCAAAGTTATAGTCAAACATCACAAAGAAAGAAAATTCGTATGAACAGAATCGAAAACAATGATCAACTTTTAGAAATAGAAAAGAAGAAACTTGAGATTCTCGAGAGGGAAAGTATCAAAGAAAAAAGCGGTGATTTACTGTTTTTTGAGAGTCTTTTGCCTTATTTGGAAAATATTCCACTAAGGCGTAAACTAAGGTTAAGATCGAAGATTCAAGATTTAATTTTGGTTGAAATTGAAGCTGTAGAAAATAACATTCAACAATCGGTACCATCAGTAATGAATATTCCTGTACCAAATATAAATACTCAAAAATCAGTCTATGAATTGCACGTCCAGAATTCATCTGAACAAAATTTAATTAATAATATACCCATGCAAATGGAGAACGATTCGGCTTTGATTAGTTACATAAACAATTACAAATAATTATATGAAGAATTGTTTTTTTCCATAGATCTTATAGATCTTAAATTACTGTTTTTTAAGTTTTTTTGAATAAATAAAAATAATATGTATTTGAGAGTTTCACTTACCTTAATGTAACGACTAGTCGTTCTTCGGCTGATATGCTTTTTCTAAGATGAGTATCCAAATGAGTTAATTTTCCTTTAACTTTACTGAGAAGTAGATCAAATGTTTCTCTTGCCATACGCAAATATTCGTAAAATTTGTCGTCAAAATTACGCAACTGTTTATACAGAACATTAAACTCCCCATGACTTGACCGTGACTTATTTATATCATGAACCCAACATGATGGATAAGGCCGTGAAATGGTATATTTCAAATGTGAATTTTCTGTAAGTAACAGTTTTAGAGCTATTTTTGAAAGTGACATCTCGTAAACGTGCCGACAAGCAAATGACCAAGGCACTTAGCGACCCACCTCGCAAACCACCTGTAGTGCGGCCACCGTGTATCTTAGCAACTAGCCAGAGCGTAAGCTACTAGGCTCTAGTCGCTAAGCAAGGCGCTTGTCTGTCCGGACGTAGCCTAAGGGTCTCATAGTGCAGTTCGCCACTCAAGTATTGTGTAATTATACGTTTTTAGACCCAGTGTAGACACTGAGCCGTTTGTGAGACCTCATAGTAATGTTTGTGAATACGGGTGTAAGTCTTTATAAAACGACCCAATGGGATTGATAAAGTATTGTGAGTTAATATTATTCCTTTTTTTCTTCAGATTCCTTTTGATAGTTCACGATCTATATGCCATGCTTGTTGGGTGAGATTGGATACAACTCTGAGAAATCAGCCTAGGGAAAATCAGCCACCTCAACTAGTTCAAGTCGATCCACCTCAACAAGTACAAGATCAACTCCCCCAACGAGTAGAAGATACTGGTGAGGAAGAACAAGATGTGAGTCAACAAGTGAATCCTGGTTTTATTTCCCTACAAGGATATTCTCGTGCTCCAAATACAGCTAGACGATGCATGTTCCAAAACTGCAGGAATATGGCTACGCACGTAGTGCCATTGTATGTTAAGTTCCATTTATTGCATACAAATAATTTTTATATACCTCCACTTGCCCGTGTTTGTCATTCACATTTACAAAGAAATGATTGGGAAGAACTGAATACTCAGAGGATTATGCATGATTTCAATAGTACTCATGTACTCGATATTATCGATTTGTACAAATGGGGCTGGGAACGAAGGAACCAATTGGATTTTGAAAATATTAATTCGGTTGACGATAATGAACTGCATTTTTGGGCAGGAGTAACTAAACAGCAATTTAACACTGTCCTACAACTAACACCGTCTCTTCATAACAGAACTGATCGTCCTGCCACGGCTTTAGGTATTTATCTGTCAAAAATAAGGACTGGTGAACCAGATGAACGGTTGGCTACGAAATTCCAAATGTCCAGAAGAACGTTCGAGAGAAAGATCAAGATTAGCAAGAGAATGTTTAACTGATGATTTCGTTCCGCATTTTCTGGGCTTAGATCATATGACCAGAGAAGAGGTGGTTGCTCGAAATCTTTCCATCCCGGCTCATATTTTCGGGAGCGACCACGAATCAGTCATTTTGGTGTTCGATGGCACATATCTATATGTGCAAAAGAGTTCCAATTTTTTATTCCAAAGACTAACATATAGCCTTCATAAATTCAGGAACTTAGTAAAACCTTTTTTGATAGTTTGCTCAGATGGCTACATTTTAGATGTTTTAGGGCCATATGCAGCAACAACATCGGATACGACAATTATGCGTAGCCTAATGGAAAAAGAAAACTCTACTTGGCATTGGTTTCTACGGTCTAACGATGTCTTTATACTAGACCGTGGCTTCCGAGACTCAATCCGCTCTATACAAGAATATGGCTATAATCCCCATATGCCACCATCCAGATTCAGAAGGGAATAACTAACAACAGACGATGCAAATAAGTCGAGACTTATCACAATGACCCGGTGGGTGGTCGAAACTATGAATGGTCGTTTTAAAAAAGATTTTAAAATATTTCGGCACACCTATTTCAATATTTCCTTACCAAACATGATGGCAGATTTCAAAATTACCGCAGCGCTCATCAACGCTACTCGGCGTCCATACGAGAACACCATATACGCCGAGCAATTCATACATATTATTAATGAAAATGTAAATAGAAGAAATGAGTTGGCAGATTATGTGAGCGAGCACAATCTTAATAGGCAAAGAGTAGCCTTTATTTCAATTGACGCAAGTAATGCAGCTTTGGATAACTTTCCACAACTAACTTTCGAAGATTTGATACTATTTACGTTGGGCACCTATCATTTAAGGATCGCTAAATCATACGTTCACGAACACTTGCGACCAAATGGTCTGTACATTGTTGAACTATACCGGCACCTTGAAATGGTTAACAACAAAATATTAATACGAGGAAGAATGCAGTCGCGACATATCAGGAGCAAAAAATACTATACTTACATATTGGTGAACCCAACAAGACAGGGTAGAGATAGTATCAAAGATTACTACTGATCTTGTATCCACGGCCGCCGTACCATTGGATGCTGCGCGCATATAGCTAGCGTAGTATATTTTTTGTCTTGGGCCCGACATCAAGAGCAAATAGATGCGCCTGCGGGGTTTTTAGATGATACAATTATTCCTGTAGACATTGATCATGTCGAATAAAACTTAAAAACTTTTCAATACTTGTTTTATTTTTACCTATTTTATTTTTTTAAACATGTATATTATCAAGTAACCAATACACATGTGCTAAGCCTAGTTATAATTAAGCTTAACATTTTATTTTTTATTTTTTTAGTTTTTGGTTGTTTTTTGGTTTTTCCCATTATCTGCATTAATGCGACATAATTATATTCGTAAACTAGGAACGTTTAACTAAACATCCTACCCATTTTGTTTTCTGTAGGCCGTGGGTATAGGTTCCATACTAAGTTGCCCAATGACCTTTGACACAATGCAGTTACGTGTTGTCAACCTTTGACCATCGATATGAAGAAATGAATGCATATTTTGGGCTTATGGTGTTGATATCAATAAACCCAATACCTGATATAAAGATGTACTGGTCTACTGACGAATTTTATAGAAATTCTGTAATTAGTGAAGTCATGCCTTTCAAACGGATTCAGAAAATCACAGAAAATTTTCACATTGATAACATATTAGAAGAAGCTCAACGCGATGACCCGAGCTACGACAAACTTTGGTCCAGTACGACCAATAGTGGACGCTCTGAACGAAACCTTTCAACAAAACTGCTCCTCATCTCAAAATCAATCCATTGATGAGAGTATGATAAAATTTAAAGGCAAATCATCTATGAAACAATACATGCCTAAAAAACCGATTAAACGAGGTTATAAATGCTGGTGTTGTTGCGATTCTAAAACTGGGTACCTCTATGAGTTCCAAATTTATACAGGCAAAACAGATAATACAGCTGAAGAGGGATTAGGGTGTAGAGTTGTTTTGGATTTATGTCAAAATGTGCCAGAAGATACTTTCATAGTTTTTGATAATTTTTTTATGAGCCTGCCGTTGCTGGAGATTTTGTATTCAGAGAAGATATATGCTGTAGGAACCATTCGAGCGAACAGGAAGGGATTGCCACCAGAAATTGGCAAGCAAAACAAAGATCTAAAACTGAGTCCTGGTGAGTTCATCTTCAAATATTCCAATCCTATTGCATGCATTAAATGGATGGATACAAAAGATGTATTAGTAAGTACTACAGCGCATGATCCAAGGTCTGTTGAAGTAATACAAAGGACACAGAAGAACGGCTCAAAAAAAGCAATGTTTTGTCCAGTTGCTATAAAGAAATACACAGAACACATGGGAGGAGTCGATCTATTTGATCATTATAGATCATCCTATCCTCTGAGTCGCAAGTCAAGAAAATACTGGCACCGTTTGTTTTGGTTTCTTTTCGAGGCGGCTGTGGTGAACTCATATATTGTTTACCATCAAAACAGTCTTATGACACACAGAGATTTTCGTCTCCGACTTGGCCGTCTACTCATAAACAACTTCAGTGCCAAAAAAGTGACTGTTCCCCTTTTTAAGAACAAAAAGGGTGGAGTATACGGTGTTCCTGATGAAGTCAGACTGCTGAATGTGGGACTACATCTACCTCAAGATAATTTGAAATTCCGCAGATGCCGCTTTTGTTCTACTCGCGTAAAAGAGAAACGCTCCAGATTCATATGCAAAACTTGCAAAGTATCTATTTGCCCCGAATGTTTTGACAACTTTCATAAATAAATCTGGTGATATGTAATGAAATGTCTATCATTCTTCCCTACCCAGATGTGGGAATAATATTCATGTTGTATCTCAAAAACATATATTTTTATATGGACAACAGGAAAATAGTTCCCACGTGGTAAAACTCATTAGAGCAATAAATGATAAATATCAAACTCAGAAAATATTATTCTAGACCTCATAATAAGTATATTTTCCAAAATTCATAACTTTATGATGGTTAGATCACTCACAACCCATTAAGGGTTAAAGAAATTTTTATTTGTTTTCTAAAGATATTTTTAATATAATGCTGTGATAATGATGGCAATAAGTGTGATCTTAAAATAAGAACTAAAAGTTAAATAGGTATAACACTGATCTCATAATATTGAATACAATAATTGTGAATTATTCTATATAAGTATACTAAATGTAAGTTTCTAATAGTTCCTACTCATTTCATTGTATTTTTTACTTAAGATAACGTAAAGATCACATAATGTTAACCTAAAAATTGCCATAAGTGTCACATAGCCAAAGCTTTTATGTGTAATAATGCACATCCATCATTATTTTATACGATTGTAAACCAGTTATGTGCACTTTTTTGCTAAAAAATACTCTAGCCCCTTAAATGACTGATAGTTTTGGCAACTTTTGTATTTTTATGATATATTAAATAAACATCCATGTTGTGGTATCAATAATTTTGCAGAGTTTTTCATTTTCAATTCAATAACATGTTTTTTATTGTTTCCCAAAACCTTACAAAAAATACTTATGGAACTTGGCAGGCGCAACGACGTTATGCCATCAGCCACGTATGGCTGACACGGCTCAATTCGTTCGGAAAATGCCAGCCATATGTGGCTGACAAGGCATTATATGTGTTAAGGGCAAAATTACATGAAATCTATACTCACTAGTCTATAGATTTCAGATAATTTGATAATCCCCAGCAATTCTGGACTTCAAAACAACAACACCATTCCCTGAGTTTGATTTAGTACTCCTTCCTATGTAGTAGTTAGAATGTTTAAAACAATATTTTACTTATACATAGAGCACCTTCAGTTTAAACTAAACATATGACTTTTCAAGACCAAAAACAACCACAAATGTAAAAAAAATACTTGCAACAATAGTTTCTTTTCAAATTTGGAACAACAAAATCTACCCTTTTACCATTTCCTTTTCGAATTTTAAGACCGAAAACAACCACAATGTATCAATCAACAATGCTTGCAACAGGAGTTTCCACATTTTGAACAACAAACCTACTGTGTTACCATTTCTCTTATTAACAAGGCCTAGCGATTTCTGCCTTTAGTAACAGCAAATTTCACAAGCCTACAGTACAGAATACAATTATATTTGCTGCATAACTCAAACGGTTATCCAAAACAAGTCATGTGGCCGTCTTGCGTACTTGTAAAACGTCACACATGCCAAATTCCTGAAGTTGCACTTATGATAAATAACGAGGCCACAGAACACTATAACGAGACAAGAATGCGTTTCGGTCGGAAGTAATTAATACCTTTGAGCATAGACTACTATATATACTACGCCTTTGAGTAAAAACACTTCCTTTCCCTGGACGAACGTTTTACCAATCTGAATAGAACTCGCTGCCGGCTCTTCTCGACAAAAGAAAGACACATGATTGATATAATTATGACTATGAGACAACAGTGATTGGCTGGATCTATATCTACACGAATTTTGTCTCTAAATAAATCAATAATAGCACGACATATTGAAAAGACGACGAACGGCTCACTCACGGAGTAAATTTACTCCGTGGTCTCACTACAGCAAAGAAATTCACTATCACAACAAATGTCGGCGCAGCGGCCTGCCAGTAACCACAGACTTTGATTAACGACAAGGGGGATGCGCCAAGGTAGCCCGCGAAATTCAAATTTTCTTAGGTTTTTTGCAATTTGCAGGTCAGTATCAGGTTGTATGTTGATCTAAATATGACTCGCGGCCGTATTAAATATTTATTTACAGAATTATAATCATAAAAATCATCAGTACATCTCTCTAAGTTCATATTACCCCATTAAATGACTATTTCATGAAATCATGACATTTGAGGCCAAATCTAACATAAGGAATTGTATTGCTGATTCTAATGATTATAATTATGTAAAGCCATGTTTCTTACGGCCGCGTATCATATTTTAATCAACATACAACCTGAACCTGACCTGCAAATTGCAAAAAACGTAAGTAAATTTGAATTTCACGGACTACCCTAGCGCGTCCTCCTTATGGCCCGTTGGAACACGGCACGGTTTCTATAGGGTACGTTGCGCTAGCCGCACCGCAGAATAATCGTGTGAGCTTGTCTATATGACACGGCACCATGGTATACGGCGACGGTGTCATGCCGTAGTGCCACCGTGTCGTCAATAAACTTCCAGTGATCCTTACAACACTGACGAATACTCCGTAGTTTATTATCACGCCAAGACAAACGAGAGTGTATAAGGAGCCAAAAAGTTTGTACATAGGTACATACTAATTCCATGGCTTTGAGTACTAGACTTGCAACAAACAACGACAACAGTGAGAGGAACGAGGCGAGGAGCAGCTACCTACCCAACAGAAAAAAAATACATTTTGACCCTTAGAACAATAAATAGAGCAGTTAGTTAGTTTGCTTTAATTATTGTTCTGAGCTTTGACCGCATGTGCCCGTAGACAAATAAGTCCATATATGCAAGTTTTTTTTTTACCGATATTAACAACCGCATAGAATTAGTATGTCCTATACTACAACTAGAATGCCTACAAGCACCAAAATATTCTCTGTCTTGAAAGAGAAAATTGTTCTGTAGGGTACCTTTTTCCGCCGTGGAATCTGGAGGCAAAGGTCCTCGCGCACGTTTGGGAGTGGCGCGAGGAGGTGAAACGCCGGGGCGTAACTCCGCTGCCGCGAGAAAGCGCGGCACAGCGGACAGAGCTCCGGCGGGATCTCATGGCGGCATGGAGAGTGCGACT
The DNA here is from genome assembly GCA_917490735.1 of Dryobotodes eremita. Lineage (NCBI taxonomy): Eukaryota > Metazoa > Arthropoda > Insecta > Lepidoptera > Noctuidae > Dryobotodes > Dryobotodes eremita. The sequence goes on from OU823272.1 coordinate 43,200, forward strand.
GTTGCAACCCAGCGCAGGGTACGCCACAATTGCGGCGGTAAGACCCCTCTTTGAGGAGTGGCTTGAGAGGCGCCACGGCGTCCTCACCTTCCGCCTGACGCAGGTCCTCACCGGACATGGCTGCTTCGGGAGGTTACTGTTTCGGATAAGGAGGGAGGAAACGCCCGGGTGTTACCATTGTGTGGATCGACCAGAGGACACGGTGGAGCATACGGTGGAGGTCTGCCCGGCTTGGGCGGAGCACCGCCGTGTCCTCGTGGCGGCGATCGACGGCGGCGACCTCTCGCGTCGGGCCCTGGTTCAGGCCATGGTACGGAGTGAGAGGGAATGGGAAGCCGTCACCTCCTTCTGCGAAGCAGTAATGCTCGCGAAGGAGAAGGCGGAGCGCGAGAGGGAGAGGCAATCACTGCGCCCTCGCGCCCCTAGTCACCGCAGAAGGAGACACCCTGGGCGTCGGGAGTCGATTGCCGACTCCCGGCCACCGTAGGCGTGGGCTTGCGGACGGCGAGCAATAGGCAGCTCGCCGTCCGGTAAGGACCAGGGGGTCTACTCTCTAACTCCGTCAACGACGAGACGGGCCCGTCCGAAGGTAGTCCGATACGATGCAGCAAACCCTACTCCCTATGGATTTCGGACTATTAGGTTTCTAACGGAATCATAGACACTATTCGTGAACGAATGGCGCATGACGATAGAGTTGCGCTATTTTACCGGCCGATTACCGGTTTACTTACTTTGTGGTTTTCAAGCTTAATAAACAAAAAATAATATTGTTATCATTATAAAATTACCACATTTTTAACAATAAACTGTTTATTATGTTTCCAAATATAGAACTGAACTATTTTGGCCATTTTTGTCCGGATTGTAGCTTTACCCTGTTAATACCTTTGCCTTTTTCTTTTTGACGGCAATTTTCAAATGAAATGTCATGTCAGTATTTATTATTATTTACAACCGAACTAAATAATTGCATCAATTCGTAATTTATTAACACGACGCGGGATGTTTTCGTTATTAAATATTAATTAATGTTGTAAAATGGCCCCAATCGCTTGAGCAGCAACTCACGCGCAAATAGAGGCCCTCCTCAATTTCATGAGTGAGAATAATGAGTTGGCACGCGGACTATTGAGGGGTGCCGACGAAAGAATTCATTCAAAAGGCTGTGGGAAAACCTGTGCAACTCCCGTAATTCAATGGGAAGTTGCACAAAGTCTGTGGAGCAGTGGCAAAGGGTGAGTATAATACATTACTCGTCAATATTAATTTTATTTTTAAGTCTTGTCATCAGTAAAGTGCGTACAATGATAATCAGTCATCCTCCAAATGATTATCTGTAGGAGTATACTGGCTTGTATATCGTTTTTTATGTAATTAAAATTAACCAACTTTTAGGTGCGGGCTGATAAAAAACATTAAGCCAATAAAGCTGCTGAAGCTGCCAGACGTTCAGCATGTGCTACAGGTGGAGTCCCATCGGTAGCAACAACCCTCTCCCAAGTAGAATTGAGGATATTATTAATTATGGGAAAGGGTTTTGGACAGCCACAAGCCAAGGCAAGAGTGCCAGCTTTTCCATTGGTAAGTAATAATTAAATTTATAATTTATGATAGTATGTTTGAATGGTAAAAACAACAGCATAAATGTTTTTATAATGCTGTTGCATGGAGTCTTTGCCATGACTTTAAAAAAATTCAATAACAATAAATAACAAATACATAATTATATATTTGTTGTACCCGTCAATGATATTTTGGTTTTTGTTGTAGGTCCACCTGTAAGAGAAGACCCAGCAGCCATCACACCCACCCCAATATCTGCTGCTACACCTGCCAACCCACTTTCCCAAGAGCAACCCTCAATATCCACTGAAGCACTGGAGCGGGAGCTGCCAATGCAAAATTAGTGAAGTAAGTATTATTGTTTAGTAGAAAAGAGATTATGTAAGTCATGTTTCAGAAAATTACTTAAAACTGACTGAGATTTATTTTAATTTGTTTACAGCATTAAATTCTCGTCGTGCACATCCACGAGTTCGGCAACACCTCACTGCTGACTCAGCAAGAAGTCGAAGTATTGAGGTGGAAGAACAAAGACTACTAATTTAATCCGGGAGAAATGTGGTGCCTGATGAAATAAGGGTTGTCATTGTGGAACTTTGTAACTTAGTACATAACTAGAAACATTTAAATTGCTAGCTATACATATAACTCTTGAAAGTCACAGGGAGAGGCCTTTGCCCAGCCGTTGGATGATGCAGGCAGTAACATATCTTTTTTTTCTCCATTGCTCTATAATTGCAACATTGTTCACAATGTTGCAACATTTATTTCCCGAGCTCCTCATCTCTTTTGTTGCTTGGAGTCTGGTCTTCCAACTCTATAATTCACTGAATGAAAGCTTCTCTGTTACCAGCAATTATTTAAGATTCAATTATACAAGTAATAGAAAATGGTATGTGTTGATTGGTTAAAAAAAATCTTTTGATTGTATAATGTTGATTCTTAATTTGAGATTAGTCTAGAATAAAAGAAAATCTATGTATTGTTGATTGTTAATTTTATTCAGATATTAGGTATTTGAGACTGAAATAGACAAGTAAGAGAAAGATTGAAGTAGACTAGTAAGAGAAACTAAGTTCCTAGTAATCATTTAAGACTTCAATAGATAAATAAAAGAAAACATATAGTGTATTGTTGATTGTTAATTTTATTCAGATATTAGGTATTTGAGACTGAAATAGACAAGTAAGAGAAACTAAGTTCCTAGTAATAAATTAAGACTTCAATAGATACATAAAAGAAAATCTGTGTTATCATTGTTATAGTGTATTGTTGATTGTTAATTTTATTCAGATATTAGGTATTTGATATTGAAGTAGACTAGTACGAGAAAGATATTGAAGTAGACTAGTAAGAGAAACTAAGTTCCTAGTAATCATTTAAGACTTCAATAGATAAATAAAAGAAAACATATAGTGTATTGTTGATTGTTAATTTTATTCAGATATCAGGTATTTGATATTGAAGTAGACTAGTAAGAGAAACTAAGTTCCTAGGAATAATTTAAGACTACATAGATAAATAAAAGAAAATCTGTTTTGATTGTTACATTGTGTTGTTGAATGTATTTTATTTTTCAAATTGATTGGTGCTAAATAAAAAGAAAACATTTTGTTTATAAAAACAATACTTTTATTGTGGAAATCTTTTTCTTATGTCAGAATCGTCCCGCGCCAGTCCCAACACCCATTATGTCCTGAAAGCAAAATAAACAGTTTGTAAAATAAATACTCAAATCAATATTATAAATACAAACATCCTATGTATTTATGTATTTATTGACGTTTTATTAGTAGTTTTCTTGTGAGACTGCATAAGTACCTATTTCTGTCCAGCAATTCCGGTAATCTGTTTCTTGCTCTTTGCCCTTGCTGAAGAACTTGATGAGCGGGTATAGACTCATATCGCTGCCCTCCCTGTCTACTGCACTCTAATTGTAGGTCTTCCTCAGAGAGCCAGAGAGGGAAGTTGCTTCTAAACCTGCCCGATTACACATAGGTATTGTGTAAGATTGCAGGCAATGACAATTTTACCTGCAAAAATAATATTTGCTCTGAAATTTATGAAAAAAATACTGTTCATCTGTTCAATGCATTATAAGGAAAAATATAGTTATAGTGTAAATTGTGACAAATAACTGCTGTGATGGGTTTATAAAGCAGCTATCTAGCTGCTAAGACGCATCTCCATCAGCCTTTTAAAATTCCAAATGAAAGTCTGCTAAGGCCCACTGCACCTTGGTAACTCCCCCGAGCATAAAAGTTGAGTGCCGCAAGGATCTAAAAGTAAACAAAATCACCAGTAAATACAACTCAATTAATTGCAGAATCTTCAATAAATAAGTATAACCTTAGCTTTAGTCCTTCATTCTTGTATCAAACAATTACCTTCATTATTGGATCCACACCATTTCGTCGTATTTGTTGAGGCAAAAGAGGTACTATATGCTCACACAAGTCTTCAAATAATTCCAGCCTTTAGTTCTTTAAGAACTCAACGTCGGGAATACTCGCCAACCGAAAGTTTTGGCGCAAGAATAATCGGCATCGCCTCCGCTCTTCATGTAGAGCTTCATCGAGCATTCAAAAAAACAGCCATAGGTTCAAGTTTTTGGCAAATTTTAACTTTCGTAGGCAGCACGATAACTATTTTGATGTCGTATCAAATGACATAACGATCCGTCCATACAAGTGTCAAATTCAACTTTTCGGACGGGCGAAAACACATCGGGAGTAGGGTCAACAGTCAAATCGTGTTGTCATTCGTTCTTAGTTCGGGTTCGGGACTAATCGTAAGTCCGTAGGTGATACGGAGTAGGAAACGCCCGTAACGAAGGCCGAAGCTACGGACTTCGTGCTTAGAGAGTAGGCCCCCAGGGGGTCTACTCTCTAACTCCGTCAACGACGAGACGGGCCCGTCCGAAGGTAGTCCGATACGATGCAATAAACCCTACTCCCTATTGATTTCGGACTATTAGGTTTCTAACGGAATCATAGACACTATTCGTGAACGAATGGCGCATGACGATAGAGTTGCGCTATTTTACCGGTCGATTACCGGTTTACTTACTTTGTGGTTTTCAAGCTTAATAAACAAAAAATAATATTGTTATCGTTATAAAATTACCACATTTTTAACAATAAACTGTTTATTATGTTTCCAAATATAGAACTGAACTATTTTAGCCATTTTTGTCCGGATTGTAGCTTTACCCTGTTAATACCTTTGCCTTTTTTCTTTTTGACGGCAATTTTCAAATGAAATGTCATGTCAGTGTTTATTATTATTTACAACCACACTAAATAATTGCATCAATTCGCAATTTATTAACACGACGCGGGATGTTTTCGTTATTAAATATTAATTAATGTTGTAAAATGGCCCCAATCGCTCCAGCAGCAACTCACGCGCAAATAGAGGCCCTCCTTAATTTCATGAGTGAGAATAATGAGTTGGCACGCGGACTATTGAGGGGTGCCGACGAAAGAATTCGTTCAAAAGGCTGTGGGAAAACCTGTGCAACTCCCGTAATTCAATGGGAAGTTGCACAAAGTCTGTGGAGCAGTGGCAAAGGGTGAGTATAATACATTACTCGTCAATATTAATTTTATTTTTAAGTCTTGTCATCAGTAAAGTGCATACAATGATAATCAGTCATCCTCCAAATGATTATCTGTAGGAGTATACTGGCTTGTTTATCGTTTTTTATGTAATTAAAATTAACCAACTTTTAGGTGCGGGCTGATAAAAAACATTTAGCCAATAAAGCTGCTGAAGCTGCCAGACATTCAGCATGTGCTACAGGTGAAGTCCCATCGGTAGCAACAACCCTCTCCCAAGTGGAATTGAGGATATTATTAATTATGGGAGAGGGTTTTGGACAGCCACAAGCCAAGGCAAGAGTGCCAGCTTTTCCATCGGTAAGTAATAATTAAATTTATAATTTATGATAGTATGTTTGAATGGTAAAAACAACAGCATTAATGCTTTTATAATGCTGTTGCATGGAGTCTTTGCCATGACTTTAAAAAAATTCAATAACAATAAATAACAAACACATAATTATATATTTGTTGTACCCGTCAATGATATTTTGATTTTTGTTGTAGGTCCACCTGTAAGACAAGACCCAGCAGCCATCACACCCACCCAAATATCTGCTGCTACACCTGCCAACCCACTTTCCCAAGAGCAACCCTCAATATTCACTGATGCACTGGAGCGGGAGCTGCCAATGCAAAATTAGTGAAGTAAGTATTATTGTTTAGTAGAAAAGAGATTATGTTAGTTGTTTCAGAAAATTACTTAAAACTGACTGAGATTTATTTTAATTTGTTTACAGCATTAAATTCTCGTCGTGCACATCCACGAGTTCGGCAACACCTCACTGCCGACTCAGCAAGAAGGCGAAGTATTGAGGTGGAAGAACAAAGACTACTAATTGAATCCGGGAGAAATGTGGTGCCTGATGAAATAAGGGTTGTCATTGTGGAACTTTGTAACTTAGTACATAACTAGAAACATTTAAATTGCTAGCTATACATATAACTCTTGAAAGTCACAGGGAGAGGCCTTTGCCCAGCAGTTGGATGCTGCAGGCAGTAACATACATATTTTTTCTCCATTGCTCTATAATTGCAACATTGTTCACAATGTTGCAACATTTATTTCCCGAGCTCCTCATCTCTTTTGTTGCTTGGAGTCTGGTCTTCCAACTCAATAATTCACTGAATGAAAGCTTGTCTGTTACCAGCAATTATTTAAGATTAAATTATACAAGTAATAGAAAATGGTATGTGTTGATTGGTTAAAAAAAATATTTTATTGTGTAATGTTTATTCTTAATTTGAGATTAGTCTAGAATAAAAGAAAATCTATGTATTGTTGATTGCTAATTTTATTCAGATATTAGGTATTTGAGACTGAAATAGACAAGTAAGAGAAACTAAGTTCCTAGTAATAAATTAAGACTTCAATAGATACATAAAAGAAAATCTGTGTTATCATTGTTATAGTGTATTGTTGATTGTTAATTTTATTCAGATATTAGGTATTTGATATTGAAGTAGACTAGTAAGAGAAACTAAGTTCCTAGGAATAATTTAAGACTACATAGATAAATAAAAGAAAATCTATGTTTTGATTGTTACATTGTGTTGTTGAATGTATTTGTTTTTTTTCAAATTGATTGGTGCTGAATAAAAAGAAAACATTTTGTTTATAAAAACAATACTTTTATTGTGGAAATCTTTTTCTTATGTCAGAATCGTCCCGCGCCAGTCCCAACACCCATTATGTCCTGAAAACAAAATAAACAGTTTGTAAAATAAATACTTATAGACTCAGGATGGCCTATATCAGTATTTTCCATCTTCACGTGGGTCAGATGCTCAAAAAAAGTCTCAAATAATTAATCTTCCAATGATTTATTCCTTAATTAACAAAATAATATTCAATCACACTTTAACTAATCACTGACTATTATATTATAACAAATGAAACAAAAAAAGGTACAAGATGGCGTCGGTATTTAGCGATCCGTCGAGCGCGTGGTGCGTTGGCGGCTCTCGATTCCAAAGTGACCAAGATGGCCGCCTCGCTCCCACCAGTGACGTTCCGCTAGAATGACAGCTGACATCTGTCACGCTGCTATTCTGTTCCGACGTTGACAGCAAACGCCAAATGTCATGTGTCGCGCCGTCACGGCCGGACTGACATTCGACCGTCCTCGGGCGTAGATCTAACGTTGTCCTTAAAACAGGCAATTTCATTATTTGATTATTTGCTCGTCCAGCCTGAAAAACAGCATAGCACTTATCCTAACATACTACATAAGCAGGATATGAAAGCATGTATCCCTTCGACCATTATGAGTAATGGACCGGATGACATCTCACAATCCGGTCCGGGTTATGTTTGGGTAACATAACGGTATGTTACCCAAACATAACCCGGACCGGACAAGTGTGTCCCTTCGACCAGCCCCAATGGCATGGACCGGACGGCACTGTCCCTTCGACCGGTTCACAGACAGGGTCTAGACAAGTGTGTCCCTTCGACCAGCCCCAATGGCATGGACCGGACGGCACTGTCCCTTCGACCGGTTCACAGACAGGGTCTAGACAAGTGTGTCCCTTCGACCAGCCCCAATGGCATGGACCGGACGGCACTGTCCCTTCGACCGGTTCACAGCAGGGTCTAGACAAGTGTGTCCCTTCGACCAGCTTCAATGGCATGGACCGGACGGCACTGTCCCTGCGACCGACTCATTATCAGACGTTCACTACCAAAAAACATGGACCGGACGAGCGTGTCCCTTCGACCAGACGTAAAAGTAGCATGGACCGGACGACGCTGTCCTTTCGACCAGTCAACCAACGCAATACATCTGGACCGAGCGAGTGCATCCCTTCAACCGAGCCCTTCAGGTACGGCCCGGACGACACACCTCGACCAGGATAGACAACCTTCATTACTTCTGGCCCAGACTACACACTGTGACCAGGATAAACTACCTTACATCTGGGCTGGACTAGTGAATCCTTTCTCGTTCAGCGAACCCGGATGTCACTATCCACCAGGATCGACAGCTTAAGCAAACACATACATAACATAAAAACGTAATGGTATACCTATAATTGCAGGTTATCTTGTTCAGCATAAATTTCTATTTCATTTTGTATATCCCATGTCTCTGGATCAGAGTGTACACTGAGAGTGTCTGAGCCGGCTGATATTGTCCGGGAGTCGGCGGAAATAGTATCCGAGCATACGGTCAAAGTATCACAGTCGTTTGAAAGTAATGCGTCATCTCTATTAGAAGTTACATCTTCTAGCGCCGTCTCGGCCTCCTCATCGTTCAAGAGACTGGTAGTGATTTCAAGTAACCCGGCATGTCCCTGAGGTACTGCACGCAAATTCTCGTGTGCGTATTTATAAGTGCGGTGTGAACCACTTACGCTTTTTAGTTCGTACCGATCATTCCCTAATACGGAGGTAATAACGAACGGTCCCCTAAACTTCCTATCTAGTTTAGTTTGATTTCGTTCACTATTCTTGATAAAAACAAAATCGCCCTGAGTAAATGGTTTGATGTTAGCACGACCACGGTTAAACCTTAGAGTATCCGCCGCGGCCGCCTTTTGAATATTTTCCGACGCATTTTCTCGAATGGATTCTAAATCTAAACGGTCATTTCGCTCGTCTGAATGTGAAGATATCTGGGACATACCTAATGATTCTGCACGTGTTCCAAACATCAGTTCCGTAGGTGAGTACCTAGTAACGGCCGATTTTGTACTATTAAGCGCAAGTTGGATATTGCCTAACTCATCGCGCCATGTCTTATTAGGGTCATTTTCAACTATCGTGAGCAAGCTTTTTAATGTTCGCATTATTCGCTCAACTTGCCCGTTAGCCCTGCTCGAACCGGTTGCAATAAAATGCAGATCAATTTTATAATTATTGCAAAAGTTTCTAAATTCACTACTAATATAGCATCGGCCCTGATCAGCAATAACGCGTGTAGGAGCCCCAAAAAGACAAACAGCCCTTTCTAGAGCTCGCACTGCGCTACTTGCATCTAATGATATTGTGTGCTCTAGTAGAACATACTTAGTAAACGCGTCTATTATCACCGAACAATACTCTTTTCGGTCGCTCTTACCACTAAGTTTCCCGGTAAAATCTATATGGATTGTGTGCCATGGCACAGACAGTTTTGGGATTGAGTGTAACTGAACGGGTTGAGCGCCCGATGGTCCCTTCGATGCTTTGCAAACTATACAAGAATCAATAAATTTACGCACGCATTTAGACATTTGCGGAAACCAGTATTGTTCGTAGAGTTTATCTAGCGTCTTATCACTACCAAGGTGTTGAATTTCGTTATGGACGTGGTTGATAAGTGTCCAAATCAAGGAGCGTGGAACGACCGGTAACCAAGAAATAATTTTGTTGCGCCCAATCTTTCTATACAGGATACCATCCCTAACATCGTAGGTGTGTGCTACCGCTTCCGGAAAATCACTATTGTTATGTTTAGTGATCAAGTCTTGGATTTCGCTATCGCGTTTTTGTTCAACTGAAAGCCATCCTTGATGTAACTCAACAAACTCAACATGTTTAGTAGTAGGGATTTGGGGGGTCGAAGGCGCGCCAGCATCCGACTGGAGATTACGGTAAAAGAAATCAGCATGTTCCATACTACGGCCTTCACGGTATATGATCTCAAAATCGAAGGCTTGTAGGAAAGCCCACCAACGATGCACGCGAGGCGTCAGATCAACCTTGGATTTCGATGCTTTGAGCGAATTACAATCAGTGTAGACTACAAAATGTCGGCCGTACAAATAATGCCGAAAATGTTCTACCGCTCGTACGACGGCCAAGGTCTCTAATTCGTACGAGTGGTATCGAGATTCTACCTCAGATGTACGCCGGCTAAAGTACTCCACAACATGGGGTAAGTTATCCTTTCTCTGTATAAGGATTGCGCCATAACCTTCGGCGCTCGCGTCTGTGTGCAACTCGACCGGCAAATCAGGATTAAAGATCGTTAAAACTGGTTCCGAAGTAAGTATTTTAACTACATTTCTACGGATATCCTCATGTTTGTCAGTCCAATTAATAGGTCCTTTCAGTTTAGTTAAAGGGTACAACGGTCCAACAACATTTGTAAACCCGGGTATAAATTTCCTAAAATATGACGCGAGCCCGAGAAACTGACGTACCTGAGTAGCTGTACATGGTGATGGTGCTTCAACTAATGCCTGAATTTTGCGGTTATTGGGTCTAATTTCGCCAGACTGCAAAGAATAACCTAGATAGTCTACTTTTTGTTTCATGAATTTACACTTTCGAAGATTAAACGAAAAGCCTGCTGCAGTCAGGGCTTGTAAGGCCTCATCTAGGCGGTCCAAACCCTGCGAAATATTGGAGGAATAACACAGAACGTCGTCCATATAAATGAGAGGCCTGTCATTAAGGTGTTGCAGTGCTTTTGAAATACATCGCTGGTAAACAGAAGGAGCGTTGCGCAAACCGAAGGGCATCGCAAGGTACTCGTATTGGCCTTCCGGAGTCACGAATGCAGTCATCTCAATTGAATCAGGGTGAATTAAAATTTAGTGAAATCCGCTAGCCATGTCTAATGAAGAAAAGTAGTTGGCGCCACTGAGCTGGTCTATCTGTTCCTCGATGCGAGGCAAGGGATAGTGTTCGGGTTGTGTGTTGGAATTGAGTTCCCGATAATCTACGCACATTCTATCGGTATTGTCCTTTTTCTTTACCAGGAGTAACGGACTCGCAAAAGGGGAAGAACTCTCACGAACGATACCAGCATCTAATAGTTGTTGTATTTTTTCGCGGACTATTTGTTTCTCTATAGGTGCTAGTCGATAAGGCGACCTCCGAACTATTTTATGAGGATCTATCAATTTAATGCTCAATTGCCTTGTAGTAACGCGCCTAGTAGGTATACCGTCTATGAAATAATCTGAATATTTGCTAATTATTTTTGACAGCAACATTTTATCTTCTCCTTCTAAGTCGGTATCGATAGAAGAAATATCAAAAACTACCGATTTCGTTTCGCAAAAGTTAGTTCGCTCTTTGGTCATAAACAAGAGTTTGTCGTTATCAATTTTCACGCAAAAACCTTTGTCTAAGATATCTCTACCTACAATAATTGGTACAGAAATTACTGAATCAGGAGCGACGTGAAACACAAGGTCAACCGAGACATCTCCAATTTTTACAGTACTTATAATTTGGCAAGTGCATTTTACGTCATCACCTCCGATACCAGTAAGATAAACTAGATTATTGCGTACAGTACCCGGAAACTGACAGCGAAAACTTTCAGTTAAAAGGGAGCAAGATGATCCGCTATCCCGCTAGCTAGTAGACCCCCTGGGGGCCTACTCTCTAAGCACGAAGTCCGTAGCTTCGGCCTTCGTTACGGGCGTTTCCTACTCCGTATCACCTACGGACTTACGATTAGTCCCGAACCCGAACTAAGAACGAATGACAACACGATTTGACTGTTGACCCTACTCCCGATGTGTTTTCGCCCGTCCGAAAAGTTGAATTTGACACTTGTATGGACGGATCGTTATGTCATTTGATACGACATCAAAATAGTTATCGTGCTGCCTACGAAAGTTAAAATTTGCCAAAAACTTGAACCTATGGCTGTTTTTTTGAATGCTCGATGAAGCTCTACATGAAGAGCGGAGGCGATGCCGATTATTCTTGCGCCAAAACTTTCGGTTGGCGAGTATTCCCGACGTTGAGTTCTTAAAGAACTAAAGGCTGGAATTATTTGAAGACTTGTGTGAGCATATAGTACCTCTTTTGCCTCAACAAATACGACGAAATGGTGTGGATCCAATAATGAAGGTAATTGTTTGATACAAGAATGAAGGACTAAAGCTAAGGTTATACTTATTTATTGAAGATTCTGCAATTAATTGAGTTGTATTTACTGGTGATTTTGTTTACTTTTAGATCCTTGCGGCACTCAACTTTTATGCTCGGGGGAGTTACCAAGGTGCAGTGGGCCTTAGCAGACTTCCATTTGGAATTTTAAAAGGCTGATGGAGATGCGTCTTAGCAGCTAGATAGCTGCTTTATAAACCCATCACAGCAGTTATTTGTCACAATTTACACTATAACTATATTTTTCCTTATAATGCATTGAACAGATGAACAGTATTTTTTTCATAAATTTCAGAGCAAATATTATTTTTGCAGGTAAAATTGTCATTGCCTGCAATCTTACACAATACCTATGTGTAATCGGGCAGGTTTAGAAGCAACTTCCCTCTCTGGCTCTCTGAGGAAGACCTACAATTAGAGTGCAGTAGACAGGGAGGGCAGCGATATGAGTCTATACCCGCTCATCAAGTTCTTCAGCAAGGGCAAAGAGCAAGAAACAGATTACCGGAATTGCTGGACAGAAATAGGTACTTATGCAGTCTCACAAGAAAACTACTAATAAAACGTCAATAAATACATAAATACATAGGATGTTTGTATTTATAATATTGATTTGAGTATTTATTTTACAAACTGTTTATTTTGCTTTCAGGACATAATGGGTGTTGGGACTGGCGCGGGACGATTCTGACATAAGAAAAAGATTTCCACAATAAAAGTATTGTTTTTATAAACAAAATGTTTTCTTTTTATTTAGCACCAATCAATTTGAAAAATAAAATACATTCAACAACACAATGTAACAATCAAAACAGATTTTCTTTTATTTATCTATGTAGTCTTAAATTATTCCTAGGAACTTAGTTTCTCTTACTAGTCTACTTCAATATCAAATACCTGATATCTGAATAAAATTAACAATCAACAATACACTATATGTTTTCTTTTATTTATCTATTGAAGTCTTAAATGATTACTAGGAACTTAGTTTCTCTTACTAGTCTACTTCAATATCTTTCTCGTACTAGTCTACTTCAATATCAAATACCTAATATCTGAATAAAATTAACAATCAACAATACACTATAACAATGATAACACAGATTTTCTTTTATGTATCTATTGAAGTCTTAATTTATTACTAGGAACTTAGTTTCTCTTACTTGTCTATTTCAGTCTCAAATACCTAATATCTGAATAAAATTAACAATCAACAATACACTATATGTTTTCTTTTATTTATCTATTGAAGTCTTAAATGATTACTAGGAACTTAGTTTCTCTTACTAGTCTACTTCAATCTTTCTCTTACTTGTCTATTTCAGTCTCAAATACCTAATATCTGAATAAAATTAACAATCAACAATACATAGATTTTCTTTTATTCTAGACTAATCTCAAATTAAGAATCAACATTATACAATCAAAAGATTTTTTTTAACCAATCAACACATACCATTTTCTATTACTTGTATAATTGAATCTTAAATAATTGCTGGTAACAGAGAAGCTTTCATTCAGTGAATTATAGAGTTGGAAGACCAGACTCCAAGCAACAAAAGAGATGAGGAGCTCGGGAAATAAATGTTGCAACATTGTGAACAATGTTGCAATTATAGAGCAATGGAGAAAAAAAAGATATGTTACTGCCTGCATCATCCAACGGCTGGGCAAAGGCCTCTCCCTGTGACTTTCAAGAGTTATATGTATAGCTAGCAATTTAAATGTTTCTAGTTATGTACTAAGTTACAAAGTTCCACAATGACAACCCTTATTTCATCAGGCACCACATTTCTCCCGGATTAAATTAGTAGTCTTTGTTCTTCCACCTCAATACTTCGACTTCTTGCTGAGTCAGCAGTGAGGTGTTGCCGAACTCGTGGATGTGCACGACGAGAATTTAATGCTGTAAACAAATTAAAATAAATCTCAGTCAGTTTTAAGTAATTTTCTGAAACATGACTTACATAATCTCTTTTCTACTAAACAATAATACTTACTTCACTAATTATGCATTGGCAGCTCCCGCTCCAGTGCTTCAGTGGATATTGAGGGTTGCTCTTGGGAAAGTGGGTTGGCAGGTGTAGCAGCAGATATTTGGGTGGGTGTGATGGCTGCTGGGTCTTGTCTTACAGGTGGACCTACAACAAAAATCAAAATATCATTGACGGGTACAACAAATATATAATTATGTGTTTGTTATTTATTGTTATTGAATTTTTTTAAAGTCATGGCAAAGACTCCATGCAACAGCATTATAAAAGCATTAATGCTGTTGTTTTTACCATTCAAACATACTATCATAAATTATAAATTTAATTATTACTTACCGATGGAAAAGCTGGCACTCTTGCCTTGGCTTGTGGCTGTCCAAAACCCTCTCCCATAATTAATAATATCCTCAATTCCACTTGGGAGAGGGTTGTTGCTACCGATGGGACTTCACCTGTAGCACATGCTGAATGTCTGGCAGCTTCAGCAGCTTTATTGGCTAAATGTTTTTTATCAGCCCGCACCTAAAAGTTGGTTAATTTTAATTACATAAAAAACGATATACAAGCCAGTATACTCCTACAGATAATCATTTGGAGGATGACTGATTATCATTGTATGCACTTTACTGATGACAAGACTTAAAAATAAAATTAATATTGACGAGTAATGTATTATACTCACCCTTTGCCACTGCTCCACAGACTTTGTGCAACTTCCCATTGAATTAAGGGAGTTGCACAGGTTTTCCCACAGCCTTTTGAACGAATTCTTTCGTCGGCACCCCTCAATAGTCCGCGTGCCAACTCATTATTCTCACTCATGAAATTAAGGAGGGCCTCTATTTGCGCGTGAGTTGCTGCTGGAGCGATTGGGGCCATTTTACAACATTAATTCATATTTAATAACGAAAACATCCCGCGTCGTGTTAATAAATTGCGAATTGATGCAATTATTTAGTGTGGTTGTAAATAATAATAAACACTGACATGACATTTCATTTGAAAATTGCTGTCAAAAAGAAAAAGGCAAAGGTATTAACAGGGTAAAGCTACAATCCGGACAAAAATGGCTAAAATAGTTCAGTTCTATATTTGGAAACATAATAAACAGTTTATTGTTAAAAATGTGGTAATTTTATAACGATAACAATATTATTTTTTGTTTATTAAGCTTGAAAACCACAAAGTAAGTAAACCGGTAATCGACCGGTAAAATAGCGCAACTCTATCGTCATGCGCCATTCGTTCACGAATAGTGTCTATGATTCCGTTAGAAACCTAATAGTCCGAAATCAATAGAGAGTAGGGTTTACTGCATCGTATCGGACTACCTTCGGACGGGCCCGTCTCGTCGTTGACGGAGTTAGAGAGTAGACCCCCAGGCTCGGGTCGACGGCGCGTCGTGTTCCACGCGCGCCTCAAAGAGATGTCAGCAAAATTGACGGGGTCCGATAGGACCGATGCCTGCCGGGGCTGCGGATTGTTCGAAAGAGTTACCGTGGCCCTGGCGCACAGGCAACTGAAGGAATACGGGTGGGTTTTAGTCAGTAAGAGTCTGACACGCCCTTCCGCTCCGCCCAGAGCGGGAGAGGTCATTTGATGATCTCCCACCCAAAAAAAAAAAAACAGCGTACCTTTTTCAAATAAATGACCATTTGTTTTAATTGAAAAGTAGAGCACATAGGAAAAGCTGCGAATATTACGTTAATACTTAACAATAATTGAAAAATAATTTTGAATTTGAGTTTTCATTGTACATACCAGGCAAGTTAAAAGCTATTCTGCAGACAAGATTCTCTAAACTTAAAAACAATTTTAACAAACTGTATTTAATCAACTTACCGTACAATTTTGATCATAGACCAATATTTATCGGAAATTAAAATAAAGAGTGACTGAAGAGTGAACGAAATGATCCGAAGTGCAAAAAATACCTGAGTAAAATCAAATAATTAACTTTAAATTATTTATTAATTATTTAAATGAAATACAGGGAGCTCAATGACGGCGTAAAACTATATTAAGTTTATTTAAAAAAAAAAATGCTATAACCTGTATTCAGGAACGTATTCGTAATGTATCTTCGGCGTTATTTTTTCGGTATTCAATAAGAAAAAAACACATTAAGGCAGCCACAAGATCGGTTAAGTAGCCATGACCTCTAAGAGTCAAAACTATAAGAGGCCAATCCAAAAAAAAAAACAAAACTAGTATATAGTTATCTGTGGTGCCTAGTCAACAATCAACAGACTGTCAATGTGTCGTTTTAATGAATTTCTAGTTACATAGCATAATGAATTATCTGTTTAGTTACATCTACCTTATACCTTGAGCTTCGAGTATTTTGGAATAATGATGTCCGTGTGCAAACGTTGGCAAATACACAAACTTGTGGATGCAACACCCTTTGATTTATACACTATTGGATTGCTAGCAAACTTGCTTGGAAATCCATCCACACAAGCCAAGCCAAACGCCCTGGCTTCTTTGCCCTTTCTATCCACACCTTTGAATTTTTGTTGGTTTCGTTGGTTTGTCGAGGATTGGCAAGCGTGTGGAGCCCGCAGTGATCCTGTGTCTGTTACTCGGGAAAATCCCAATGGTTGAAGGAATTTGTTTGCAAAAATGTTGTTTTCTTGAAACTCAAACATATTGGTCAGAGGAATAGAGGATTATCTTGGGGGTGTGTTGTAGTATTTGGTTGTTGTGGTTGCGGTGGTTGTTTTATCCTTGTTAATGCATCTTGAAGTTACATCGGTCTGTTATTAACATGTCTGGGTCTGTGGTACAAAAAAAAAACTGTCATGTTGTAGTAATTTGACTTGTGGTGCTTAAGGTCAGTGAGTGTCTTGTTAATGCTGTCTTATGAGATTGAAAATATTAAATATACTAAATGTAGGTATCTGAAAAACCATGTCAGTCTTGAGGCTAAACTGTTCTAACTCTTGCTATACTTAAGAGTTTTCTAGTGGGTTACCACCTAATTTGTCCACTAACTAACCAACCTTGTTTAAATATGAGTAAAAAGTATTACTTCTGCTGTTTTACAAGTTTGTTGACTTTAATCATTATGCTTTGGCGGTTTGATGACTACAGTGTCTTCCTTCAATGTTTTCCTTCACCATTTTGAGAGCAGCAGTGACGAAATAAATTACTCAAAGTAAAGCGCATGTCTGGGTTAGAACCTACAACCTATAACTTGGTAAGTCGCAGCCGTTACCACTTTGCCACCACTGGTCCACATAATGGCATACACACTATTCCAAACCGTCTACAGGGTATTCCGTTTTGCTGTCTTTATTATATCCTTGCTTCTGCAAATTATAATATGCACATGATAAATTACATGTCTGGCCCGACCATTACTCCTTCAGCAAATTGACAAGGAGAGGTCTCAGTTACCTTAGAGGTGGTCTTTAACAGGTAAAATTTGAAGTCTGTTTTGCCCTCCTGAACCTAAAGTGCAGTAACAGCAAAAACACGAATTTGAGAAAAGCGTGCCCAAAGTTTAGAATCCATAAAAATATATCCAAAAGAGAATTTTCGATAAAACTTTGAATGCAAGGTGAAAGGCCATGTACAAAACTAAAATACTAAACATTGCTACGAGAGCATGCAATATCGCAATATATTTATAAAATCGCGGTATAGCGGTATGGGAACTTGTAATACCGCAAAATTTGCAAAATTGCGAAATTCACAACTTAAATTGACTACAAGCCTTATATTTAAGATGAATAATTAATGGTAGTTAAAAATAAAACAATGTAAGTTAGATTACAAATAGCAATGTCAATCTTTACTTTTTAATTGAAAATATTTACGTAAAAAGCATAATATCGCACCATCGGTGGAACAAGGGCACAACTGCACGTTTTGTTATTTTCCACTAGAGACATTTTATGATTTTTGTAGAATAAAATAGAGTTTTTCTGCTTATATCGATTTTAAGTACTATATTTTTTTTGGGTGAAATAAGCCTTACACTTTTGCGAATTTACGTATTTACTTTACGGGAGCAAAATACTTATTATTTGTACTATAATTTAAAGAAATAATATTTTTGATGTGCAGTTTGGCCTTTATTACACCAAAATTTAAATAATTTTGTAATTATGACCCTAGTAACACATTCTTTTTAGATGATTTATGTAATCAAAACAATCCTCTATTTTGCAAAAATCGTTTATTTTCTTAATCCTTACTTAAAAGAGCCTAAAGTACCTAATTTATACGTAACTAACAAAATACTTTTTCTTGGAACGTATCATTAAAATAAACCATTATAAAATTGTTCATAGAATTTAGGAACAATGTTTGAAGCAATCAGTTGACGAATGTCTTCTTTTTTCCGATCGGGGATCGGCAACTTTTCAGTGTACAACACATGTAATGTAATGTCTTTCAGCTGTTTTCTATTAGCAGTCCGGCCTATTTTGACATTCGCTTCTGTCCAGATGACTGATTTGTAGCTGTTTCTGAATTGGTATATCTCTGAACTTTTTGTGAACTTTATGGCTTTCATTTCAGATAATTTGACATTATTTCTATCTATATCTTTGTTTAGATTCAAGTTGATTTCATCAGCTAACAGCTTTAAATCAAAGAATGAATCAAAGTTCATTTCTTTGACTATAAATTCGTTGCCGCGTTTTTTTGCATTTCTGATGAGACTTATATATTCGACTGGAGAGTATATAGGTCCTGCTTTCTTAGCCCGTTTAATGTTTTTCTCAATGACGGAATGAACTGAGTCAGCTTTATTCTGAGTATGTCCTCTAATGAGTAATTTGTGTGTGATTGATTTTATGGGCAATGTATTGACAGCATAATAATACATTCCGAAAACGAATCTGAAATTAAAGTTGGGTTTTATGTAAAAAAAAAAAATTGGAATTTTGACGATCAAAGTAATAAACAAGCAAGAAGATAAACTCGTGGTGCAAGATACTTACTTATTCTTTTGCTGCCCGCAGCAATTATCAGAATAAAATATGATGTCTTTATCAGGTTGTATATAACTAAGTTCTTCCAAAAACTTGTAAACGCACGTTCCTATTTCATTCGCTCCACGTTTTGCAAGACCTTCATGCCAGAAAAAGCATAATGTTCTATCATCGTTGATATTTGAAACCTTAAACAAAAATAAATAATTAATTCAGCGCAAGAATGATATTTGTTATAATTATTAAGTTAATATTTAAAAAAAGCGACTCATACCGTGAAATTGTAGCAGTTAAGCTTTGACTTATAAAAGAAAGCTGACGATTGGCCAATGGGACATGGTAAGACTGCCTGTAGGTCGAATATGGCTACTATATTATTCGAATCTATCTGTTTGCTTTGTTCTATGTCCTTTTCAAGTTCCAATCGGGCCAGACTTTTTTCTTCAAGGTGTAATTTATGCTTATTCATCAATGGTTCTTTGTCGACAGCGTTTTTGTATGCTTCGCATTCATCGCATTGGTCTTTACGAGGTGCAAATAAGCCTAAATTAAAATCATTGGTGAAAATTCGATGGTAAGCATCATAATTGACGGCTGGTCTTCCAGCTTCTTGTCTGAGTCTTTGATAGCTGCGATGGAGCTCAGCTATAGTTAAGACTTCCATCTATGTACTCTCTGGTTGTATTAGCTCTTAAGTAATGACTCTCCGTTCGTGGGATCGAATTTATATGATCATGAACTGATTTTATATCTTCATCAGTAAGTTTGCAATGTTTGCCATGTTTTCCTCGTTTATCGGTAGAACTCACACTTAAAACATGAATAGATATACTGTCAATTACATTTCGTAAAGTTTTTTCACCAATAGCCAAACTATTCAACAAAAATATCCTACAAACTCTAACTTCTTTTCCATCTATTATAAAGTAGAAACTCGAGTTTGGTTTTCTTGGTTCCTTACAGGTGTTATTAACAGTGACTGTGACTCTTCGGGTAGCAGGTTGAATTTGTTTGACACAGGACGCAAGAAAATCTCTTTGTCTTTGATGTGTTCCCAATTCCCAGTAGGATTTAAAAATGATATTCCTCTTTTCAGAAGAAACTTTAGTGGAACACGATAGTCTGCATTTATTAGTGCAAGGAGGAAGAATTGATTTTGCTGCTACAACTTTTCCTCTCTTTGTTATATACTCTAGGCCACTGTTCTTTAATCGCTTCGAAGTAACTTGTTTCCACTCATTCATATTTCTTTGACGTTTTTTAGACCGTTTTTTATTAGGTTCTAGCACAACATTATCCTCATTTGTGCGGAAAGTTGGTTCTGTTTCAATATTACCTTCATCATTTTCCAAGTCGACCGTATTATTAGCAGGCTGAGGAGAACTGGTGCTGGAACTGCAAGAGCTACTGCTGGAACTGCAAGAGCTACTGCTGGAACTGGTTGAGCTGCTGCTGTTCCTAGAAGAACTGGACAAGTTTCTAGGTTGGGAAGATCTAGTGTTGCGTTCAATCTCCCTCGGACGACTTGGAGGCTTATATTCTGAACCTTCCGACGGTGAAAAATCTCCATTATTTGAGGAATCGGAAGCCTTATTACCTTAAAAACAGAAATATGTATTTAATTACAATAGCACGTAAAAAAAAAGATTCAATTACCATCTTTGTAATTTATCAATTAATATAAATAATACACTACTAGTATTTTTATACGTCTATGACTACTAGATTAATAATTATTTTGCATTCATACCTGAGGTTGTATTTATAATGGGTGGGTTTACTGCGTCCGAAATGTTAATATCCACTAATGTAGGATTTTGAATTTTATAGACATTGATGTCTATGCATTTCTCAACCATAATATCATCTGTACCCGATGCAGTTATCATGGGTGTATTTACTACTTCTGAAGTCTCACTGTTCATTAGCATAGGATCCTGATTTTCAAAGTCATTACTATCTATCCATTTTTCAACCATTGTTCTCTTTGACGAATCTTAAAATAAATATTAATATTAATCTATTCTGATTATAAATTTTAAATAAAAACTAATATAAATAATCTAGGTCGGCAAAAAAAAAAATAGAATTTTCATACCTGTTAATGAATTAATATTTTGGATAGTAATTGTCTTATTGTGATTAGTTTCTTTAACACAGGTGTTTTCTAAATACTCCTCAATCGGAACCTCATCAGTAGCCTCAGTCTGCCTATTGGCTTGATCATCAAGAACCATACTTAAAATTTTTTTCCCTCGTGATTCCATTTTGCTCTGAAAAAAATGTAATAATGTCATACATTACGTAAATATTGGAATCAAACTGATTAAGTTTGATTTCTCAATGAAAAGTTCAAAAGTAATAAAAAGAATATAATCATAATAACCTTGACTAAGTAATAATATCATACGCTAAAATTACAAAAAATATATAAAAGATAAGCAATTTGGAATGACAAAGTCATAAATGTTATTATATCTACTTATAAACTTCAACAATTGGAATGACAAAGTCATAAAGATAATATATCTACCTAAATACTACAACAATTGGAGTGACAAAGTCAGAATTGTATTTATAGTTATTATTGGGGGTGTGTAGTAGGCAGAGTAATAAAGGAAAGTCAATCTGCTTGAGTACTCACGGTTGTATTGAGTAGTATCACACACACATAACAGAAAACAGTCAGAAGGAGAACAGAACGATAAATACGGCACACACAATAGTCACGGCACAATGATAAGTTACTATAAACGTATACGTAACAATAATCGGTAAACAAAGTATCAACAAACTATTCGCGGCGAGGAAGCGCGTGAGCAAGTCTCAACTCAAGGTTGCGGCAAGGTGATCGAACGTTCGCCACCTCACGCTCCACAGTGTTGTTTTTGCCTCGAAAAACGGACATCCTCTTTTTATCAACTTATCCGATAGAGCAGGTTATTTTAAGAGTAAGAGTAAAATACCCGTGTGCCAATTTTACACCAAACACGAGTAAAAAAATGTTTAATTTATTTTTAAACTTTTCTAAATTAATTAATTACAAAAACATTACGCATTATTTTACCCTTTTCTTTATTATGTGTAATATAACTATGTAAAAGCTATTTAAAAAAAAATACAAAAGAGTACTAACTAGCACAGATGTAAAGAAATATGCTTTTTTTGTGTTTTTAGATTTTGATTTTTCATGGTTGTATCTTTGCTTAGTTGGATTCAATATTTATTGTAAATCATACTCAGATCCCAACCAATCACTAAAAAAAAAAACACATCCATATCTCGCGGTATCTAGGAGTAATTCACTTCTAAAGCTTTTTCTGATAATTTTGATTTTAGGGTCATCACTTCACAAAAAATAATATTTTTGTTTATAGGTTTAAATTTTATGTTGGATTCAATTTAACATAGAATAATACTTATCTACGTATACATATTACCACCCACTCTCATAAATTTTACAAATAATGTTCCTATATATTTTTATTATTTTTACATCGAACTAAACATACAACTAAAGTAAAGTAATTATTTATACTAATGTTTTTTTCATGCTTTATTGCATGTCAAGCCAAGTTCAGAGATGAACAGGGTGAAGCACACCTTACACGAACTATTTCCAGCTACTTTCCACCACCTAAATCTATTAGACCTACGAAAATATCTCTAAATTTAAAAATAATTTTGATGCAATTAAAATTTAATTTGACAATCGCGACTCCACGTGGTACTTGTTTGCCCTAGCCCGTGATTTTTTTTTAATGCCGGAGGCGCGCATTGGGGCAGCCTCGACGTGTTTTATATGGAATTTTCCACTTTTTGTATGGAAAATATGAAAAATAATAACCTACATGTAAAGTTTTAGGGGTGTATTTGTTTCGTAGAGGGGTTCGAAATTTTCATCAGTTTTGCGATAGGACACACTATTTTCGAGATATAAGCAAAATATAAGAAAAAAGAGATACATTACTGTTTTTGCACCTGCAGGCGTTAAAAAAAAGGCGTAGCATGACGCTTTCTATTTCTTGGAAGACAATACATAGCTATTTCCATACAAAGTGACATTTCGTTTCTCTATTTTTGACATCGCACCGAAAAAATCCTTCTAAAATCCGTAATTTTTTCTTTTGTTTTACCGATCGTTGTCTAGGTCTTTTTATATGTAGACTATTTCAGAAGAAAGTTTTCTATCCCAAACGTCAAAATTACACTGACAACTGACAGTTGTCTAAGGTAGTGAAGACAATTTGATTTTGTAATCGCCATGCCAAAGACAGTAGAAAACTTATTACTCGACGGCCGCAAAGTATAAAAATGGAATGGAAAAATGGAATTTTTCACTTTTTGTATGGAAAATGTGAAAAAGTATTACCTACATGTTTAGATTTAGGGGTTTAAAGGTTTCATAAAGGGGGTCGAAATTTTTATTATTTTTGCGATCGGACACACCATTTTCGAGATATAAGCAAAATAAAAGAAAAACGTGAATAAACTACTGAATTTCGTAAAAAGTGCAGTTGACTCTTTCTACTTTGCTGCCGTCGTACTGTCTTCACGGATCGTCATTTTTGTCCGTTCTTCCGTCGACAAAACCCGTTTCTATAATGGTCATGCTACGCGTGCTGAAGTCGAGGTGTTGTGGTGAATTTTAGTTCATGACAACTAATTTTATTCCACACCTTTTATTCGCGATTAAAAATAGTCAGATATAGTTAGGTAACCAAAATTATAGGTGAAAAATGTCAAATTCAGAATAGCAAAATTGCCACTTTCACTAAATTACTAACTCAGTGCCATCTTAGTGATGTCAAACTTATAGTTAAGTTGTGTCACTTTAGTCTACTTCAGAATGGGAAATCGTCGTTTGCCAGGAATAAACAAAATTTTTGTGATTTTTAGTCTAGTTTAGAGAATTTTGTGACAAGAGAATCGGCACCATTAGTAAACTAATAAATATCCAAACAAATATCTAAAAGGCTAAAAAATTGTACATTTATAAAACTAGTAGGATTACTAGCATTATAATTCTGTTTATTCATTTTAATTTAATTTGTTTTTAATTATTTATAAAATAATATAAAAATAGTTGGATTTATCATTAACAATGTGAAAATCAATGATATCGTAACATCTTTCAGATAACCATGTTATTATGTCCTTTATTTATTTTTAAACATATTATTTTACATTTTAAACATTTCTTAAAAATAAATACATATAAACAATTTAAAAATATTAAAAAATAGTAGCCCATCGGTATCGGGAACAGGGCCCCATTAACATGTTGTTTTTTTTTTTCAATAATAAAACATTTTTTTAAATACGACTTGTGTCAACCCTAGCGCCAAAATTTCAGAATCCTGTAAATTCTAGATACCATAAGATATGGATATGATATTTTAAATAGGTACTTCTTAGTGCTAAAGCAACAGCTTGTCTTGATATTGAATCCAGATTCCATGAAATAAGCCCATAAAAAAATAAAATCGATAATATGTAAAATTTGATGTTACTCACTTCCGGTTAACGATAAAAATTTAGAGTTTGCTTGATAATGTACTTAATATAAAGCATCAAGTAATTGCAATCAAAGATATAACAAAAACCGATTGGATCTAAAGTTATTGCGATTTCTATGGTTTTTATGGAAACCATAGAAAAAAAATGAAAAAAATTATATCTCCAGATTGGGGCAAAATTGTCACTCGGGTGTTCTAGTCTTGCTTTTAAAATGACCTGTTTTATCGGATAAGCTAATAAAATGGGGATGTCCGTTTTTTGAAGCAAAAGCAATACTGTGCGCTCCCACCTCGGCGCATGCCGGCTACGTCACGATGACGTAGCTCGCCGTGCGCGAGTCCAGTAGCTTACGTGAATATAATGTTGGCTGTTTATATATAATAATTAATATAAATAAATGTAAATAAATATTACGATTGTGTTTGTATATAAATATGTTGTGTTGTGTAAGTTTATAATATATAAATGAATACGTGGTATGGTAGGTATGTACCCCACACCACCCCCCTCCAGAGACCGTCAAGGGCGATAAAAATCAGGGAATCTGACACGACGTCCGGAACGAGTTGTGTACTCCTTTTGTTTTATACCTACATCTGGAGTTGGAGTATCTTCTTCCGGGTCAACTTTGTCGGCCAATATGTAGGCTGGCTTTAGGCGGTCTATGGAGACCGTGACCTCTTTACCCTTAAATAAAATTTTAAAAACTTTATCGCTCCTGTGCAGAACTTTGTGAGGACCTGTGTATGCTGGTTGCAGCGAGCCACGTAATGCGTCTTCACGAAGGAACACGTGATCAGTGGTCTGCAGATCCTTAAAAACAAATATGCTCGTCTTGTTGTGACGGGAAGCTGGAGTTGGTTGCAATTTTTGGGCAAAGTTGCGGATGCGCGCGGTAAATTCCGTAATGTCGGTCGTACCGACATCAGATGGAGTAAAAAATTCTCCTGGGAGTCTTAGCTGCTCGCCGTAAACTAGTTCGGCGGAAGACGCTTGGACATCCTTTTTGAATGCACTCCTTATGCCAAGCAATACCCACGGCAAAGACTCTGTCCACTTGTCATTGGCATGGCACATGATGGACGCCTTAAGTTGCCTGTGAAATCGTTCCACCATGCCATTGCACGCTGGATGGTATGCTGTTGTCCGCTTGTGCTGAAAGCCGCAACATTTTGATAACTGTTCGAACAGAGCCGACTCAAATTGACGGCCTCTGTCCGTAACAATGTCAGTAGGACAGCCAAATCGGGAAATCCATCCGGACAGCAAAGCTTTAGCTACTGTTTCGGCAGTAATGTCGACAATAGGTACGACCTCTGGCCACCTGGTAAATCGGTCGACTGCCGTCAGACAGTATCTAAAGCCTTGTGAAATTGGTAGCGGGCCCACAAGGTCGATGTGGACTGTGGTAAACCTGGCGCGTGGGAGATGGTACGTCCCTAAAGGTGCGGAAACGTGACGGCTCACTTTAGCCCGCTGACATGCGAGGCAAGCTCGCGCCCACTCCCTGCAGTCCTTCCTGACGCCTGGCCAAACAAAGCGCTCTGCGATTAATTTGGCAGTCGCTGAGACGCCTGGGTGACTGAGGGAATGTAAGCTGTCGAAAATTTGTTTCCGCAGCATTTTGGGTACAAATGGCCTGGGGGACGCTGTACTGACGTCGCAGTACACGAACGGACGTTCCCCGGGGGCTTGCACCTTCTCCAGTACCAGTGAAGACCCTTCCTGAAGAAGTTTCTTCAGTTCCGGATCTGACGCCTGTGATTCCGCGAGGATGTCAAGACTGACTGGAGCTTGTAGCTCCTCCACGCGTGATAAAGGGTCTGCCACGACATTGTCTTTACCGGAGATGTGACGTATGTCAGTGGTAAATTGGGCAACGAAGTCTAGGTATCTAAATTGACTAGGCGAACAGTTCTTCTTCCTTTCGTGGAATGCGAAACTGATCGGCTTATGGTCGGTATACACAACGAAGTGTCTAGCCTCAAGCATGTGGCGAAAGTATTTGATGGCCTCGTAAATGGCCAGCAGTTCCCTGTCATAGGGAGAATACTTTGCTTGCGAAGGGCTGAGCTTCCGGGAAAAGAAAGCTAATGGTTGCCAACCGTCGTCGCTGAGCTGCTGTAACACCGCGCCGATTGCAGTATCCGACGCATCGGTGACCAATGCGAGTTTGGCATTGCAATCGGGGTGAGCTAATAAGGCAGCATTAGCTAGGCTTTCTTTGCAGTCCTCGAATGCCTGCAAAGTATTCTCCGCAAGACATATAGGATGCGAGCCCTTTACGTTGCCAATCAAGAGGTTGTGAAGCGGCGCCTGTATTTGAGCTGCGTGGGGCAAGAATCGCCTATAAAAATTTATCATGCCCAGAAATCGGCGCAACTGACGAACATCTTTAGGTTGAGGGAACTTCTTGATGGCGTCAACCTTTGTCTCAAGTGGTTTGGTGCCCTTTTCGGAGATATGGTAACCTAAGAAAGTTACTTCCGGGACACCGAAAACACACTTGGACGTGTTGATTAACATGCCGAAGTCCTTCATCCTGCTGAAAATGATGCGTAGGTGCTCCTCGTGCTCTGCTTCTGTCCTGGAGAAGATCAAGAAGTCGTCCAAATAGCAGTAGCAGAAGTCCAGTCCTCTCGTCATTTCATCGACAAAACGTTGAAATGTCTGGCCTGCGTTGCGCAGACCAAACGTCATGTACGGAAATTCGTACAATCCGAACGGTGTAGTGATCGCCGTCTTCGGGATGTCGTCCTGGCTGACAGGTATTTGATTGTAGGCTTTCACGAGGTCGATAGTGCTGAAAACTCGACATCCTGAAATGCTATGGGCAAAATCGTGAATGTGCCTAATCGGGTACCTGTCAGGAACGGTTCGCGCGTTGAGCATGCGATAATCTCCGCAAGGTCGCCAACCATTGTCCTTTTTCGGTGCGAGATGGAGTGGGGATGACCAAGGACTCTCCGAGGGTCTGGCAGTTCCGTTGGTCAGCATCAGCTGGAACTCCTGTTGGGCAATTTTTAATTTGTCCGGCGCTAATCGCCGAAATGAAGAAGATACTGGGGGGCCTGGGGTCGTGCGAATGTGGTGTACAGTGTTATGCGGTGTAGTGCGTAGTGTACCGGCGGGTCGGGTGAGGTCGGGAAAGCTTTCTAGGATTTTATGATACCTTGAATCACCAGAAGTAATCTTTACAGAGAATAAAGACGAGTCTGAAAGATTTGAGGCTATTACAAAAACATTAGTGCTACTGTCAATTAACCGTTGATTACGACAGTCAACGGTCAAAGAGTAAAAACATAGAAAATCCACTCCGATAATCGGTTTTGTCACTTCTGCTACCACAAAACGCCACTTAAAGTCTCTACGAAGTCCTAGATTGAGGTTTAGTTCGAGGAAACCATACGTTGGAATGGGTGTCCCATTCGCGGCCACGAGTTGGTAATTCGTGGGTGCACGACGATCGCTGAGCAGACGACGAGGGTAAACGCAGAGGTCGCTTCCAGTATCGACCAGAAACTGCGTCTTCGTGCTTCGGTCTGCGACGAATAGGCGACCGGTAGAAGCGGGGCAATCGTCTGTCGCCATTACCGAGTGCCCGCGGCGTTTCCCTGCTTGTAGTCGCAGGGCTTAATAATAATAATAATAATAATAATTTTATTTCGAGCAACAAGACTCATAGTGTTAGTAACAATATACTTACAAACTATGTTAGTAATACACGTATGAAGACAAAAATAAAACCAAAAACAGAAAAGAGATTGTGACGTCACTGCTGCAAGGTGACAGGCCCAGCCGAAACCTTGCAGCAGTGGTTCACAAACGCACAATCAAGCCTGCTCGCTATCATAGAGAGGATGCTGTTGGCGCTGCCCCGCACCCCACGGACCAAGGATGCGCACCGCTTCCGCATCACCGTGTAGAAACAGTCTACATGAGCTTCAGCGAACATCCCTGATGCGCTGCAGTATCGGGGCAACCCCATCAACATCCTGTAGGCATTGTTGAATTGGACTCGTAGGGCGCTGTACTGTCTTTGAGTATAGTTAGCCCACAGGGCGCTCGAATAAAAACAGGTGCAATATGCTCTGAAAAGAGTCTTTTTTACTTCCTTCGAGCATCGTGCAAACCTGCGAACTATCATGTTCGCTCTAACAGACAACGCCCTACGTTCCCGCTCTATGTCTGAATCGTCTTTTAGGTCAGAGGTTACCAGATGCCCAAGGTATTTGAAGGTGTCAACCCTGTTTAGCGGTACATTATTTAACTTGATGCCAGGGATACTATCTGGACATTTACCCCTGGCCCGAAAAACCATACACTCACTTTTCTTGGCGTTATAGAGAAGACCATGACTGAGAGCATATTTCTCACAAATGCCAAGCAGCTTAGACAGGCCACAGACCGAGGCGCTCAGCAGCACCATATCGTCCGCATAGCTAATGTTGTTTACACAAACTCCACCAACATGACATCCGACATGCGTGCTGCTCAGCCCCTCGATAAGTGCGTTTACATAAAGGTTGAAGAGCGTTGGTGATGTCAACCCCCCCTGCCTCACCCCGCACTCCAACCTGTATGGTTCAGACAGCATCCCCGACCATCGAACTACGTTGACCTGGTTCCCGTACCAATATTTAAGTATACGAATGCATTCGCTTGGCAGGGATGTGTCGTTAAGTTTATCCCAAAGGATATCATAGGAAACCAGGTCAAACGCTTTCGTAAGGTCGAGGAAGCAAGCATAGACTGGTGTTTTGCGATCAGTATAGTACTTGACAGTCTGCTTCAAACACAGAATAGCTGTCTCAGTGGAGAGTCCCGATTTAAAACCGAATTGATTGTCATGTAACTCGAGACAGCCACTCATTAGTGCGTTAAGAAGACTGTCAAGTACCTTAGACAGAATTGTAGCCAGAGAGATGGGTCTATAGTTGTTGACGTTGCTTATATCACCAGTATTACTTTTCACGATCGGTACCACCACGGTCTGCATCATAGCTGGAGGTAGATATGAATGTCCTAGACATAGGGAGTAAAACATAGCCAGAACCCTTGGCAGATGGACACCAGCATTTTTAAGATGCTCGATACTCAAGTCATCGCGGCCAGGAGACTTGCCTCGAATCATAGTCGCGATAACCTTTCTAACATCTTTGGCCGTAAACCTGACACTGAGCTCCTGCCCCCGAGTCACACCTTCAGGTCCCGACCGTGATGGTCCCAATGGTGAAGTTACCATGAAATGGCTTTTGAACATTTCAGCTATGTTTTTTGGATCAATAATGCCACCAACGCTCACAGGCAAGCCCGGCTTTCTGTTTACTTTATTAGTAGACTTCCAAAAACTCCGAAAATCATGTTTGGCGTGATGCGTTGCCAGAATGTCCATTCTAAGTTGCTCACTGTTATTTTGACACCACTTTAAACGGCTTTTAAAGATTTTACGGCTTTCTTGCATCTCACTCCAAAAACGACCCGACTTCGGCCTGCCATACCATATCCATAACTGGAACTTAGACCTGGCCTCCCGGTGAGCACTACTGACATGTCTGTTCCAACCTACTACAGGTTTGTTCTTTCGTATCCTATTACTACCAGAGTAACTGTCATTAGCTGCTCGGCCTAAGATGTCCACAATTTCGTTATACATTTTGTCGATAATATACTTATGTTCAACGTCATCGCAAGAGAAATCACAACAGTTACCTAAATCACTCGGAAAATCGATTAATCGTAATCGTTCATTACATAACTTATTATAAAGTGCAATTTGTTCAGATGTTCTCTCGCCCCAACGTATTTTATTACACGGCTCAATATTATTACATACTATTTTAGGTTTAATACTATTTAAATTACAACATATAAACAGAGGAAAGTGATCCGACCACATGACATCATACTTAATTTCAACATTAACAACTGTTTGCATAGCCGACTCCGTAGCTAGACAGTGGTCCAACCATCGTCTAGACCCGTTCGCGTCACTTATAAAACTATACGTATCAGATGAGATTCCGAGTAATTCAACATCGGCACATATCCACTCAGCCTCCGTACAAAAGTCTTTCAACTCGTTAAAAAACAACTGGCCCGGATGAGCGTTAAAGTCCCCGAGTAAATAAACAGTCTCAATATGTTCATTAATAATAACAGCACTTACCAAGCTAAGACAATCTGTAAATTCCGGTAGGTTCACGACACAATCGGTTGGCATATAAATGCTGACCACTAAAAACGACCTTTGCCCTATCTCCACTTTAATGGCACAGACCCGAGGGTTGTCACACTGCACTATAGACACATTCTGTAGGACACTCTTCTTCCACAATATTGCCACTCCTCCATACGGCCGGCCTACGAGCATGCCCGCCGTAGTATCCACAGCTGACGTCCCCACATAGCCATAATCAGGATCAATGTCGCTTAGAAAATGTATATCATTCGGTAGAAGCCATGTTTCTTGCAAAGCTATTATGTCAGAGGTATGACACAATTGCCTGACATAGTCTACCGATCGCTTGACACTTTTACAATTAAAGCTAACCAATGTGTACAGGTTGTCTTTATCCATCTATTACATTCTCAGACCGGATACGACGCGGCAACGCCTCGACGTTCGTTATTTTGCGTTTGAAATTTACAAATCGCCTGAATATGATTCCTTGAGGCCATAAAGCGCTATCGAGGAATAATGACGACTTGCTTTCCAATATAAAGAATTTATAGGCCTTGTATTCCCTTTCGTACTTAAAAGATATTTTCTGTAACAGAATCATTTCATTAGTTTTATTGAATACGTGATCTATTATATCTGCTTCTGTGGTATCATTATGTATTCTCGTAATGAAAATCGGTATCTTTCTATCCGCCGCTTTAAATTTTCCCTCATTGTCGCGACATATTCCTGCCGTGCCTGTATAGCGATATCTCATAGGTTTCTTATGATAATCCACTACCCGCCAGTCGTTATGATTATTATCATCATGGTCATTTCGGTTCGAGCTCGGATTTATGTTAAGTACAATAGCACTCGACGCGGCTTCATTCTCGTTATTATTCTGGATTGCACTAGAGTGCGGCGGTGACGTCATGGTAATTGTCTTATCACTCGATGCAGACGTAGACGGCTTTGTGCCATTAGTACCGCTATCTGCAACCGGTTTTACAATAGCCGACCGTTGAGAAACAGCTGATACGTTGCGATGATTATTCTCAGCTACCCTCAAAATATTTCTAAATTGTATTGGAGTAGTTTCGATTTCTTGTTGTTTACACAAGTTACTATTACTTTTCTCCAGTGATAAATGTTCGATATGTGAAAGCCCTATAGGACCGCTATCTAGCATCCAGGCGCCTCGTCTTTTATTTACGTTATCTGAATTCGGTAGCAAAGAGTCATATTTAATTTGTAATAATTCTGACTTTAATTGATCGAACTGACTTTGCGAAACATATGTAGACTTGATATTCTTCACTTCTTCTTGAACTAGGAGTAAATCCTTAAGTGGTTTCGTGCAGTCTAGATGATCAAACAGCACTGGAGGGAGACGTTCTAATTCCCTGGCGACATAGATCGGAAACAGATCCGGTTCCTTCGATTTGAAGACCTGCACTATATCAGCTAGGTCCCGTTCCTCCTTGCCCTTATTTTTACGTTTGATTTTAATCCCAGGCACAGACTCAAACAACAATGTTTTAGATTTTTCAATTTCTTCTTTAGAAAATGAAGATGTACAAATTCGAACTAACGTGACCTCATCTATCACTGACACTTTGTTCTGTATGTATGCTAACATTTCATCAATCACAATATTGCACGATGCACACTTTATTACTTAATAAATAACTTCTCACTTTATTACTTATAAATTATTAATGCAACGCTTGGCCTTCTCACCGTGCATTGAATGGTACCAGCATTGAGGGTGCCTCCGGTAGCTCGAATCTGAGCGGTTCGAAGATCGGTGGCGTGAGTTGCGTCTCGTGTCGCGATCACGGCTGTGCGAACGATTACGAGATCGACTGTCACGCAGCTGCACCGTCAGGTCTTTCATGGCACGCTTGAGCTCTGCGATTTCGGCTGCCATCTCACTTACGGTGGGTCCTGCTGCCGAAGTTGCAGCAACGTGGCTTGGTGGTGCGACGATATCTTGTACACGGTCTGCTAGCTCTGCCAATGCCTCCGGGGTGCTATGGGGCTGGGATGCTAGTAAGGGCTGGATACTGCTGGGGAGACGGCTACTCCAAATAGTGCGCACAAAGTCCTCGGGCACAGTTGGTCCAGCTAATCCCTGCAGATGGCGAAGAAATTGCGATGGCTTCCGGTCTCCCAGCTCCTCATGCATCAACAGCTGCTTCACCTTCTTCTCCTGGGAGGCTGAGAGGCGCTTCACCAATTCGGTCTTCAGTTTCTCGTACCGGTTGGTGGCAGGAGGGGACATGATGACGTCCTTTACCTCCTTTGAAAATTGGGGGTCAAGATGGCCGACCACATAATTAAATTTGGTGACGTCATTTGTCACCCCTGCATTCTCAAACTGCGCTTCAATTTGCGCGAACCAAATGTCCGGTTCTTCTGGCCAAAATGGCGGCAGCTTCAACGACACGCGATAAATGTCGTGTACAGTGGAAACGCGCTTCCCTTTGTGCGATCGCTGCGTTACGTGTTTCGACGGTTGCGATGACGCGGTGTGCTCGGACTCACTATCACTCATTTTAAAGTGTTCGACTCGGGGTCACCAGTATAGTTATTATTGGGGGTGTGTAGTAGGCAGAGTAATAAAGGAAAGTCAATCTGCTTGAGTACTCACGGTTGTATTGAGTAGTATCACACACACATAACAGAAAACAGTCAGAAGGAGAACAGAACGATAAATACGGCACACACAATAGTCACGGCACAATGATAAGTTACTATAAACGTATACGTAACAATAATCGGTAAACAAAGTATCAACAAACTATTCGCGGCGAGGAAGCGCGTGAGCAAGTCTCAACTCAAGGTTGCGGCAAGGTGATCGAACGTTCGCCACCTCACGCTCCCACCTCGGCGCATGCCGGCTACGTCACGATGACGTAGCTCGCCGTGCGCGAGTCCAGTAGCTTACGTGAATATAATGTTGGCTGTTTATATATTAGGTCTTTACCTATGAAATTGCCGTTCTGCAGTACTGGCCATTTCAAATCAAAATAATTTTTGTTTGGCTATGAATTCTAATTTCAAATTAATTTTATTTTAAAAACATGGATTTTTTTTTCTAAAAGTAGTCATTTCTTTATTGATTAGTGTTACATTTTCATCGCATTTCAATCTTTTTCGTCATCATGGATACGTTAAAAATTCGAGTAATTATGGAATATGAGTACCGTCGTGGCAGCAACGCGGCACAAGCGGCACGCAACATCAACGACGTTTACGGAGCTAACTCTACAAACCAACGCACCACCTGTTATTGGTTTGCTCGCTTCCGTTCTGGAAATTTCGACCTGAAAAATGAACCTCGCGGTCGTCCGAAGACTTTGGTCGACAATGACGAATTAAAGGCGATTGTGGAAGCTGATGATACACAATCTACGGCTGAATTAGCAGCAGCTTTCGACGTTAGCGTCAAAACAATATTGGTCCATTTGCGTCAAATTGGCAAGGTAAAAAAGCTTGACAAATGGGTGCCCCACGAACTCAATGATCGCCAGCGCGAAGTACGCGTCGAGACGTGCCTTGCACTGCTCAACAGACACACAAATGAAGGAATTTTGAACCGCATTGTTACCTGCGATGAAAAATGGATTCTGTTTGATAACCGTAAGCGCTCAGCAAGTTGGTTGGATCCTGGTTCAGCACCTAAACAATGCCCTAAACGAAAACTTACCCCTAGAAAAGTGATGGTCACTGTTTGGTGGTCTAGCGCCGGTGTGATTCATCACAGCTTCTTACCAAACGGGGTGAGCATTACTGCAGATGTGTACTGTGAAGAACTGAACACAATGATGGAGAAGCTGGCGCATCTCCAACCAGCATTGGTCAATCGCTCGTCTCCGCTGCTCCTGCACGACAACGCGCGACCTCATACTGCACAGCAGACGGTCTCCAAGTTGCAAGAACTGGGGTTGGAAGCTCTCCGTCATCCGCCCTACTCACCAGACCTTGCGCCTACAGACTACTACTTTTTCCAGAATTTGGATAACTTCTTGGCGGGAAAAAAATTTAATACCCGAGAGGCAGTACAAAATGCCTTTGAAGAATTTGTTGCCTCCTGTCCAGCTGATTTCTTTAAGAAGGGCATCAATAAACTGCCACTGCGATGGCAAAGATGCATTGATTGCATGGGTGATTACTTCGATTAATACAAATAAAAAATTCATGAAAAAAATTCGTTTAAATTTTTTCATACAAAACGGCAATTTCATAGGTAAAGACCTATTATAATAATTAATATAAATAAATGTAAATAAATATTACGATTGTGTTTGTATATAAATATGTTGTGTTGTGTAAGTTTATAATATATAAATGAATACGTGGTATGGTAGGTATGTACCCCACATATTAAAGACTACGAAATGTTTACATATTGTACATACAAAAGGCACAACTGCTTAAACGACTTTGTTCTTCCAAACATGTGCTCGTATAATAGGCATAAGTACACCAAATGTGACTTTGTCTCTCCAGAACCTCAAACAAAAAAGGGCATATTTACCTTAACGGCTTTGACGCTCCAGCACACAACTACACAACACGCGGGCGACGACGCAACTGACCAATGAGATTTTGTCGCTCCATTATTTAAAAAAAACGCACCAATAAGACAAAGGCACAGTAGCGCTCTAGCGAAATGAGACTGAACTAAACGAGCGACTTTGTTCCACTAGATAAAGGGATGTTTTTAAAGCACATTGGCATACTTAACTCATTTTCAGATGTTTTGTTAGTTGTGCCTTGTTCCACCGATGGTGCGATATGTCAATTGTACCATCGTTTAGAGAACTTCATACTTTATTAAAAAATGTACCCTGCAGCTGTGCCCTGCAGCTTATAATTATATAAGGTTTCCAGATATTTACCCCTTGATCCTCCAGTTTCATATAAAGACATTTCTTTTTTAAGTATCATATCTAACTTAGACATTGAATTGTAAGTAATGTTTCTTGGAGGGGTTGCAAATTCCGACCTGAGTTTTTTTTGAAGTTTTTCTTTTAGAGACAGGGAAGACGAAGTCGAGATTGCAAGTTGATTTTCTCTAGTTCGTGAGGTGAAATTAGATAACGGTTCATCGTCGTCGGAAATTTCGTTTATCGTGTCTGTGTGACGGTCAGATTCGGCATCACTTTCAGATTCCGCAGTTACTAATGTACTTAGGGTTGCCACCCGTCCATCGTGCTGCTCGACGAGGTGGGCAAGCTCTTTGAAAGAGTCATTGCAGACCGCCTCGTCGGGCAGCTGGTGCGGGTGGGGCCGGATTTGGCGGACAGCCAGTTTGGTTTCCGCAGGGGGCGCTCCACGGTGGATGCCATCATGCGCGTGCGAGCCCTCACGACGGGGGATGCTGTGGCCCGGGGTGGGGTCGTCTTGGCGGTGTCTCTAGACATCGCCAACGCCTTCAATACCCTGCCCTGGAGTTGCATCAGGGAGGCACTCCGGTATCACCGGATGCCGACCTACCTCTGTCGTGTAGTCGAGGCCTATTTGACGGATAGGGCGGTAATCTACCCCGGTCACCAGGGAGAATGGAACCGGCGAGAGATGTCGTGCGGTGTCCCACAGGGATCGGTCCTGGGGCCGCATCTGTGGGACATCGGTTACGACTGGGTGCTGCGCGCCGACCTCCCTAGTGGCGTCAGCGTAGTGTGCTACGCTGACGACACGCTGGTCCTGGCGCAGGGGAGGTCGCACCAGGCGGCGGCCGAACTCATGACACGCGGGGTTGCGACAGTCGTTGAGAGGATCCGGCAATTGGGACTCGAAGTGGCCTTGCACAAGTCCGAGGCCATGTGTTTTCATGGACCTCGGAACGCGCCACTGTCGGGCTCCCAAATAACGGTAGGAGGGGTTCACATCGGCGTCGAGTCGACGATGAAGTACCTGGGACTCGTCCTCGACAGCCGGTGGAACTTCGTCGAGCACTTCCGACGTTTGGCTCCCAGACTGCAGCGGGCCGGGGCTGCTTTGAAGCGGCTCTTGCCCAATCTGGGGGGGCCAAACGCCTCCTGCCGGAGGCTCTACGCGGGGGTCGTGCGGT
Source organism: Dryobotodes eremita (assembly GCA_917490735.1). Lineage (NCBI taxonomy): Eukaryota > Metazoa > Arthropoda > Insecta > Lepidoptera > Noctuidae > Dryobotodes > Dryobotodes eremita. The sequence goes on from OU823272.1 coordinate 79,914, forward strand.
CCATGGCCCTTTACGGGGCACCGGTGTGGGCGCGGTCGCTAAGGCTCCGGCCAGCCCGCCGGTTGAAAGCGTCCCAAAGGGTCATGGCCATCCGGATGGTACGGGGATACCGCACGGTCTCCTGCGAGGCGGCGAGCCTCCTTGCCGGATTGCCGCCGTGGGATCTGGAGGCAAAGGTCCTCGCGCACGTTTGGGAGTGGCGCGAGGAGGCGAAACGCCGGGGCGTAACTCCGCTGCCGCGAGTAATCGCAGCACAGCGGACAGAGCTCCGGCGGGATCTCATGGCGGCATGGAGAGTGCGACTGTCGCAACCCAGCGCAGGGCACGCCACAATTGCGGCGGTAAGACCCCTCTTTGAGGAGTGGCTTGAGAGGCGCCACGGCGTCCTCACCTTCCGCCTGACGCAGGTCCTCACCGGACATGGCTGTTTCGGGAGGTTCCTGTTTCGTATAAGGCGGGAGGAAACGCCCGGGTGTTATCATTGCGTGGATCGACCGGAGGACACGGTGGAGCATACGGTGGAGGTCTGCCCGGCTTGGGCGGAGCACCGCCGTGTCCTCGTGGCGGCGATCGGCGGCGGCGACCTCTCGCGTCCGGCCCTGGTTCAGGCCATGGTACGGAGCGAGAGGGAATGGGAAGCCGTCACCTCCTTCTGCGAAGCAGTAATGCTCGCGAAGGAGGAGGCGGAGCGCGAAAGGGAGAGGCAATCTCTGCGCCCTCGCGCCCCTAGCCGCCGCAGGAGGAGGAGACACCCTGGGCGTCGGGAGTCGATTGCCGACTCCCGGCCACCGTAGGCGCGGGCTTGCGGACGGCGAGCAATGGGCAGCTCGCCGTCCGGTAAGGACCAGGCCCGGGTCGACGGCGCGTCGTGTTCCACGCGCGCCTCAAAGAGATGTCAGCAAAATAGACGGGGTCCGAAAGGACCGATGCCTGCCGGGGCTGCGGATTGTTCGAAAGAGTTACCGTGGCCCTGGCGCACAGGCAACTGAAGGAACACGGGTGGGTTTTAGTCAGTAAGAGTCTGACACACCCTTCCGCTCCGCCCAGAGCGGGAGACGTCATTTGATGATTTCCCACCCAAAAAAAAAAAAAAAAAAAAAAAGGGTTGCCACCCGTACTTTATAATAAAGTATTGTACTTTATTTTGGGTCAACGTTCTTTATACTTTATGAAGGCAATAAAGTACGTGAAAATACTTTATTTTATGTGTATGCTTTTAAAGATTTTTTTAAATTGTTTACCTAAAGAACTACAATTAAAGTTTAGGCTATTTTTCGCGTGTAACGGACGATACAATATTCTTAAATTTGAAAGCTATCAGAACTTAATTATTTTGTGAGCTTAGAAGAAGACTGCCCTGCCACTGATATTAAAAAAAATATTATTGCAGAAAAACAGTGATATACAGGGTGATTGGAAGATGGGTGCAAAGCTTTAAGGTGAAGATAGTATAGACAATTTAGAACCATTTAAGCCATGGTTGTCTTAGACGAAGTCTTACCAAATTTTTTTAACCAAATTTTTAAGTTTTTTTTCGGAAATTCTCAAAATTTAATGTAAACTGCATAATTATGGCCAAATTGAATGATAAATGAATTAATTTTTTATTTATTTAATTAAAGTAATGTGTAAGCAACCAAGCAAAACATGTTTTAGGCTTCTGTGTCATTAGATATTTTTTTACAGATATTTAAAGCTCAGAAAAAATAAAAAATTTGTACAATACGTCTTTTAAACCTTATTTAAAAAAAAAACGGAGGGTGCTTTTTTTGTTCAAACCTTTTTGAAGACATGCTTGATAATCGCTCTTTCTTTTGAGGTATCATTTATGCGGATCTCTTACAAATTATTGAAATTAGGACCTACAAACCAATTCGAGGGAGAAATTTTAAATTTTAGGCAGTCTAACAAAACACAACATTTTTGCTTAAAAGAATACTTTATGTGCTCGAAATGATAACATTGTTCAATTCTAAGATTTTTTGGCACATGCAGGAACCAATTGAGGGGAACCCATTGAGGGGATTCTCTAAACAATGGCCACCGAGCGCGGTGCGACGGCATTTCCAGGTAGAACGCCCAATGAATAGCAAAAAGCGATAAGAGTTGGTTTTTACAGCAAAATGGTCTTAGTTACTGAGGCAACAGAGTCGTTTTTCTTTAGTCAGGGTCAGTCGGTCTGTGATGAAGCCGTTACATCTTTTACTTATTAGTCAAACTACTGCCCTTGTGAGTGGACGTTGTCGTGTTGATTCACAATTTACCGTGTTCAGTTGTAGCCCTTTGCGTTCCTGCACGTGTTGTTTGCGTTAGTTTTGAACTTTTTTGTTTCACCGTGTCCAGTCGTAGCCTCGCGCTCCTGCACGTGTTGATTTTTGACTTAATTGTGTTGAGTTGACATTTAGTGCGCTCCTACGCCGTTTTTCTTAATTGTTAAGTGACTATGGCTACGTTTTTCCAATCAAGAATATGCGGATATCGTATTTATGTACGGTAGAGCAGACGGCAATGGATCTTTGGCGCGACGGATGTATCAAGAGCGCTATCCGAATCGCAGGATAACGAATGTCCGAGTGTTTTACAACACGTTTCGTCGTCTTGCCCAAGATGGGTTTCACCGCGTGGAACCTGGAGTCAACCCGGGCAGACACGAAACTGCCGTCGACGAAGACATTTTAGCAGCATTTCAAGCGGATCCTACTACCAGTACTAGAGCAGTAGCTCGAAATTTAAACATTTCTCAATGGAAGGTGTGGCATACAATGCACCAAAATGATAAGTATCCGTTCCATGGCAGGAGTGTGCAAGGTCTAGTAGAGCAAGATCCTCAAAGAAGAATTCAGTTCTGCCGTTTCCTCCTCAACAGAGACATCGAAGATGCGTGGTTTCTGAAATCAATCTTGTGGACGGATGAAAGTAAATTTTCAAGGGAAGGTATTACAAACTTTCACAACATCCATGAATGGGCCGACGCAGACAACAATCCACATTTTAAGAAGCAGGTGTCATTTCAGATGAAATTCTCTGTGAATGTATGGGCTGGAATAATTGGCAGAACATTGATTGGGCCCCACTTTTTGCCTGATCCATTGAATGGCGAAAATTATTTGCAATTTCTGCAAATTGATTTACCACTGCTGGTAGAGGAATCAGGTGTCCCGATCTTCGAAAGAGACCGAACAGTCATCTTTCAGCAAGACGGCTGTCCAGCGCATTGGACTTTAAATGTAAGGGAACACCTCAACAATTGCTTTCCTGATAGCTGGATCGGCAGGGATGGACCCATCCCTTGGCCCGCTCGCTCCCCAGATCTGACCCCGTTGGACTTTTTCGTGTGGGGCCGGGCCAAGGAACTGGTGTATAACAACATAGAAATAAACACTAGAGAAGAATTGATACAAAGAATAAATTCAGCGTTTGAGACAATGAAGCAGGAGATGATGTTGAAAATAACGACTACAGAAGTTAGAAGACGGGGCCGTGCTTGTATTAGGAATCACGGCCGTCATTTTGAACATGAAAAATAAATAATTTTAATTCAAATGTTGTTTTAATTAGTCTGCCTAAAATAAAAAATGTCTCCCTCAAATTGGTTTGTAGGCCCTAATTTCAATAATTTGTAAGATATCCGCATAAATGATACCTCAAAAGAAAGAGCGATTATCAAGCTTGTCTTCAAAAAGGTTTGAAGAAAAAAAGCACCCTCCGTTTTTTTTTAATAAGGTTTAAAAGACGTATTGTACAATTTTTTTATTTTTTCTGAGCTTTAAATGTCTGTAAAAAAAAATGTCTAATGACACAGAAGCCTAAAACATGTTTTGCTTGATTGCTTACACATTACTTTAATTAAATAAATAACAAATTAATTCATGTATCATTCAATTTGGCCATAATTATGCAGTTTACATTAAATTTTGAGAATTTCCGAAAAAAAACTTAAAAATTTGGTTAAAAATATTTGGTAAGACTTCGTCTAAGACAACCATGGCTTAAATGGTTCTAAATTGTCTGTACTATCTTCGCCTTAAAGCTTTGCACCCATCTTCCAATCACCCTGTATAATTATGACTTGATAGATGATTACTTTAATTTTTATAGTCACATGCTGAATGTATTTAATAAAACTTAAGTTCTAAGAAGAGAATAACATTACAATTTTGGACGAATACAATATTATGCACAATCTAAGAAAATAATTAATGACAAGAAAACAAAATCTCTTCTTTGGATATGAAACTGGAAAAAAGATATAAGAAATTGAGATGTCTTCGCCTGACGTTAGTCAAAAAATTCATCATATGAATTTGTTTTCATCTTGTTCATCAGTTGTCATTCATATTGTTCTTGGACAAAGCCTTAGGGTATCTGGATAAGTGGTTCGATTTTAGTCACACAAATTGGTTCTTTTCACTGTTCAACATAAATTTAAAAAGTAATGTTGAATATAAGCATTTTATTCACATAGTTGAAACTTTAAAACCGCTAAAACGTAATATTAATATGTATAATTTCTATGAAGAAATTACCTTATTGAAGGCGTTATACGCACAAGTTAATCATTCTAAAGATATTTCGGGATTATCCACATCACAGAAGTGCCAATATTTTTTTTTCAAAATAAAATGTTTTTGTAAATAGGTATATGCAAAATTATGTCATTTCTGCTATCCATTCCCGCCACTTCAACATTTATACAGAGTTTTTTTGTCTGATGAACGAAATAGACTGTCCCTATACTTAATAGAAAATAAACTATTTATATACTTGAATTAAGACAGTGTGTAAATATGCTGTTAAGATATTCACTAGTAACAAATATTTTTTAGGTATAGCTAGAGCCAACGAAAAATATGTATGGAAAAAAATTGTAGGGCAAATAATTACTTAATACTTTATTTTCAGCTGTTGTACTTTATTTTTTACCTTATAAAAGTAAATATATACTCTATTTGTTTAAAAAAAGGGTGGCAACCCTATTCTTGTACGACCCTTGCTGCCATACCGGACACGGAGAGCTTCGCTTTTACGTTGGACTTGGACTTGTTTTTTTGGATTCTACGACCAGCCTACCGATTGGATATTATCACAAAGGATCGTTGTGTAAATTGTGGCATAGCGACTAGTCGCTGTAATACACTGGGTCATCGAGCTTTAGATGACGAAATGATATTAGCAGTGATTCGTCAATGGCGTGCACCACAATCTGTAAGTACTTACTCACCTCCTGTTTATTAGCTCACCAGGGTCTACCACGCTGGCTTGCAATCTTCACGATGTTTTCCTTCACGATTACATTTACAAAATAATAAAGTATGAATAGGTAAACATTTAAAAATCATATGAAGATTTACATTACATTGAACTAAGATATATATTTTTTTATTGTAATAGATATTTGCACACCTATTCAGGTAGGATATGGTTTAAAGATCTTCTGTTCTATGTATCACCTCATGTACCCATATTCAACCAAATAAATGATTTGAATTTGAATTAAATAACTATCGGACAGAGTCGGTTGGTTTAAAAAAAAGTAATCATGTTAACTGTTATTAAAAACTTTTTCCATTTTTCAGGTAAACAGCTGTGACCATGTTTGCCAAGCTTGCTGGGACTTGGCTCAAAGACCACCTCATGGTGAACCTAGACATCTTGGCCACCGTAGTGTTTGTCTCCGATGTGGACATTCACTTGCATCTAGAGTCAGCCATTTACTTCACACCACCTCACCTCGCGAATTGAGAATTTATAATGTTATTCAAGAGTGGATTATACCTAGAGCTGTAAGTTGAATCAGTTTACATTTGTTTTATGTGCTTTTGTTGTAAGTCAAATTGAGTTTTTTAATACTTCAATGATTATGTATTGTTTGTTGCAGATAGAAGTACCTAGTCGCATATGCCATACTTGTTGGGTTGCTGCAAACAGAGCTGCTGTCCATATGGTCTCTGGCCCATCAACTTCTTCCCAAGCAAGCCCAATTGAAGAAATACAGCCACAGGTACAAGTTCTTCCTGCTGAACCTCCAGTTGAAGAAGTTAGAAGTATTCAGCTTGAACCTACTATTGTATTACCAGATTACATGAGGGCTGTTGAAACACAAAGTAGGTGCTTTATTGAAGGATGCCTGAGAACAGAGAGGTACAGAGTTCCACTTTCTACTAGAAAGATGTTGCTCAGTCGGTATAAATATTATGTACCTGAGAATAATCGTCTATGTGATAGACATTTAGTTATAGAAGCATGGGATTTTCTTACCAGTTTGAGAAATAATTATGTACAGACTTTTACAGCAAAACATATCCAGGACATGATGTCCTTAAAAGAAGTTGTAGAATCAGGAATACTTCATTTTGAGAGTATAGATGATATGGAAGACCATGTTGTGCATACGTGGATAGGGTTAAACAAAGCGCAGTTCCATCAAATGTTTAATGAGGTTCCTCAGTTATTAGAAATTCCTAGGGGGTCCCTAGCTTTAGCAGCATATTTAATTAAGCTTAGAACTGGGGATTCTGATGAGGGGTTGTCAACTTTATTAAAAGTGTCTAGGCGAACTCTAGAAAAGTGGTTACACCAAGTGAGAGATCTGCTGTATGAGTATTTTGTACCTAGACACCTAGGTTTAAATCATATAAATAGGCAAAACATAGTGCAAAGAAATCTGTTAATACCTAACACATTGTTTGGTAACTTTGAGGGAGTAGATAGGCCCATTGTAATATTTGATGGAACATATTGTTACATTGAAAAGAGTTCGAATTATTTATATCAAAAAAGAACATATCGATGCCTTAGTTCACAATTGTACTAACTACAAAAATTTAAATTTTCACTTTTTTAGTGCCATATACACTAAATGTCATGCTCTTTCGTTTGCGCGTATCGAAATGCCGTTAATCAGTCTCTTTCTACCAAAAACGTAGGTGTTCAGTTGTATTAAATAAGTTCCATGAATGCTCTACTATACTAATGACCTTTACTTTTGTAAATCCAAACAGGACATACTTTAACTGATTTAAAATTTGTCAAATGCAGAATATTTCAAAACACAAACCTACTAAATACATTTGCAATATCGGCTCATACTTTTTAACAGTGCTTTATTAGTGTACTATGTGTTGGTAGTACAAAAGAATATAAAATAAAAATATTTTATTTGATTGTAGTTTGAAAAACTGTTTGTGTTTTATAGAAAAAATAAACATTATTAATAATTATGAATCACTGGTTTATTATTAGTTTTTGGACCTTAAACCAGCCTGGTAAAGCTGTTAAAATATTTTGAGTTTTTCACTTAATGCATGTCAATATAATCAATCTTAGTGCACAAATGTATTAAATGGGGGGTCGCATGTATATTACACTATTTTTATAATGTTATGGTTATACTAAAATTTGAATATTGAGATATGATGGAGTTAAAGGACTAGTCTTATGAATTGATGCATAATTGTTTTATTATTTTACTTTGTTTACGTACTGTTCACGTCTAAACTTTAAAAAACTTTAAAACACTCTCCTCAAAATTGTCTTTTTTGTAGTTAGTACAATTGTGAACTAAGGCATCGATATAGCATGCACAAATATCGCAATCTTATGAAACCGTTTTTAATGGTATGTACCGATGGGCATATAATTGATGTGCTGGGCCCAGCCACCACTTCAGACGCTGATATAATGAAAAAGGAATTTTCAAATGAAAGACCATTACGGGAATACTTCCTTCAAGGTGATGCTTTTATACTGGATAGGGGCTTTCGTGATTCATTGCCCTTGTTGCACCAATGTGGATATAGGACATATGTGCCTGCATCATTAGAAGAGGGTGAGACAAGATAATATTGTACCACCTGCACAATTTCTAGATGACATTCTAATTATAATTGAAGATGAATAAAATATACTAATTAAAAACGATTTTTATTTTTAATTATCATCTCCTTACCCATGATTTTTAATAGGTATTTGTGTTTCCTAATTTCCATCCACTCTACAAATATAATTAAGGCAAGTCAAAGTGCCGCTAGTGGGACTCTATCCCTATCGGATTAAGTGCCAGGGTCCGTTTAGGCACAAGAGAATGTAATGTTTTCGGAATTTGGTGTTTTACAGCGAACTAACCGTGTATACAGTGCCGCTAGAGGCACTGTATACACCTATAATTGTAACAGCATCCTATCTTTAAAAAAAAACAACTACCTATCGCACAATGAGGTTATACATCGCACTTCAAAAATCAGCTGTTTTGTTACGTAACCTCACTTTAACAAAATCTCTTTTAACTCGGCTCTCAGATTGCTAAAATCCGCAAAATTTTCAGTGATGGTTTGATAATATAGTAGCTATTAATTGACACCAATTTCATCTCTTTACATCCAGGCCCAAGATTATATGAAAGCGTATCCGTCTCCTTTACCAACTCTTCTGGAAACATATCCCGGAAATAGGACAATGGAGTAGATCGGTTGTTATATTGCTTGTTTACAGTCAAAGGCCTTTCAAAATTTGGGGGGAGTGAGAATCTAGACAAATCATTGGACCACTCTCGCGATTTCTTCAATAAATCAAAATAATTTGAACTGGATCTAAATCTTTGTTGATCGGAAGGTCCTCTACGTTGATAGGCAGGTGTAGGTATAGGAGGCGGTCTGGGCTCTTCAGCCACAGGCTCTGAACAAACATCTTCCTCAAGAGCAGAAGGTAACATGGGCTCATTAACTGCAGCCTCCACAGGAACATTACTCTCAAGTGAAAAAGGTGACATGGGCTCATCAACTGCATCCTTCTCAGAAACATTCCTCTCTGGTGAAGAATGTATGGTAAATTCCTGCACTGGGGAGGGTGCTTGCGCTGGGGAGAGTGATTGCGCTGGCTGATTACAGTCATCAAGAATGTCTAAGAGTTCTTTGTAGCTATAAGATTGAATCTTATTCATCTTTGCATCTAAATTATTAAATAAGTTGGGCCTTTCACTCATGAAGGTAAGTTCTTCATCGTCCTCATCTTCCTCGTCATCGGAGGACATCAATCTACTTAATTCCGATTCAATCTGTGCATCTTTCAACTCTCTCACCTGTAAGAAAAAACAAAGATGTAGTTCCGTAATGATCAGTAGGAAAATAGTTCCCACATATTTTGGAAGCCCATAAAAGTCGAACCAAATAACTATTTAGGTAACTTTTACATAAAATGTACAGCAAATATCATAATTATAACAAATCTGTAAGAAAATTATACTTACGGTATTTTTTTTCGACATTTTCGACCAAAAAACTCACAAACGCATAAAATTAGCATTCAGCTGATGTTTTGACAGGAGACGTCGGGGTTTTTGTTTTTTTTCTTTCGTAAAGTGGTGCGTTCCAATTCAAGCATTTTTTTTATCATAGACAATTTTACGTAGTTTTATTATTTTGACAGATTGTGGGAAACTATTTCTTCCTGACCCTTTGAGAACACATATAAAGATGTGGGAATAATTTTCCTACTGCACATTTAAGGGTTAACAAAAAACAAATCAAATACTTATATGAAAATTGTTAAACAAAATGAACTTAATTCCTAAATTGGGTAATTGAGGTACACAGTTACTTACTCCTTGTAATGATGGTTGAGGTTTTAAAGACTGGAGACTATCATATTTGGTTTTATTAATTTTACGGGGCTCGTTGTAAAGTCGACTAACAACTGATGATGGGTTGTTGGCACGAAGTCGCTGAGGTAGGATTTTCCATTCATCGGGATGACGTAACTTGTAGAAGACACTGCCATCTTTATATAAAAGAGCTCGTATGTCATTTACGGTCAGGTGTCCAGCTTTATTACCTGGGCGAATGGAATCAATGCAAATGTCATCCTCATAATTCTTAAAAAAAGTATAATCAACATGATGAACGTGGTACGGTTGCTTAGGTCGTGCTTCCCTCATGCGACTAATATAATCAGTTGGTGTATAGATAGGGGGATGAAACTTTTTCTCTTAAGTTGAGTGGACACTATCCACTTGTATCATTGTATGTCCCTTTTCTAAAATGATCTGTTCAATCTCCAGTCTAGTCTCCTTTGTTAATTTTAGTAAAGCTGATGACAGAACTTTATTTCTATTTTGGTAAGAGCAGCCATCTGATATAATTATATTTTTTTTTAATAGTTTAATTGAGTGTTAATAAAATGTATCAAGCAGCTTGTAAATTCGTTAGCCGTAACACCTCCATCTCCCTCATGCCATACATACAGATGCACATTTTTATTATTGTTAATATAAATAGACTGGGTATGAACCTGAAGTTTTTGCTTATAGTATTGAACTGACACTAGCGTCTTTGGACAAAGGAGAACAGATTGGACATCGACAGTCAGGACGAGCACCTCGGGTGAGCTCATAGTGCGAGCTTCAATATGAGCGATGTAGGCTTCTTTCTTTTCAATGTGCACGGCGAACTGCTCCTCTGAGATATTGCCTTCTTTTTTAGCTGTGCATACATCGCACTGGTCTTTTCTTGGCTTAAAAATGGAAATCTTTTCCTCTTCCAATATTTTATTAAAGATTTTGCGACCAATATACGGTTTTCCGTTACCTTTACACCACTCAGTGTAAACTCTAAATATATGAGATTTCGATTCAAAAGTGTCTTCTATGTAAATTCTGTTACTGCTAGAGCGACAGTAGTGACTTGGGACTTTATTAATTAAATTGAGTCATTCTTTGACAGTAGTTGATTTGTACGCGCCCCGCACTAGGGCGAGCGAGGCGGTATAGAGGGACGAGGGGGTGGCAACGCGCGAACGCACCCGACGCCGCGCCAACCGACAGCGACACTCCGCAAACCAGTGTTCTCGAACCTTTTTTTTTTTTTTTTTTTTGAAGGGCAACTCGCAGTTTTGACCACTGGGGGTCGTGGCTGCTTAACCGGTCTGTCCTGTGGTTGCCTTTCGGATTTTACTCTAAAAGGCCTCCAGCCAGGAGCGGAAAAATATGACCGCACGCTAAGGGCACCCCCTGTGGGGTACGGACCTCGGCTTAGGGCGTCATCGGGAGAGGGCAGCGCGATATTGGGGACGGGCTGGATCGAAAGGTTAATATCATGATTATTAATCGGGGAATTTAAAGCTACAGGCTCAGCTACGGCGCGGGCTGAGGCCTCATCGGACTGGGGACGGGGGGAACGGATGCGGGGGGGTCGTCGCGTGGGACCTCGTCGGCGAGGTCGGAACGATGGCGGTCTGTGTTTGTGCACTGTACTGGTGGCCCTACTGCTCTCCTGGAGGAGGGTTATGGGGTCATCGGGGTCGACTAGGACATGCCGGGGACGGCGGGTATGACTGATTCGGGAGGGGACATAACTGGCGGCCGCGACAACCAGAGGGTTGCGGTGAGTGGCGGCGGAGTCGAAGAAACGCTTGGATAGGCGTTTCATGAACTGACTGATGGTCGGGATTTTGAGATCGAGATGGAGACTTTCGTTCCGAACGAACCAAGGGGCACCGGTCGCCCTGCGGAGGAACCGGTTTTGGAGGGTCTGCATCCTATGGATGTGATGGGGCTTCGCTTGTGCGAATACTACGCTCGCATAGGTCATGATGGGGCGAATGCACGCTGTGTAAATGCGCAATTTGCACCTAAGTGACAATTTGCTGCGTGCATTCAGGACGGAGTGGAGCCTACCGAGAGCGAAAGCGGCGCGCGAGCGCGCCTGCTTTATGTGCTCCGAGAAGGAGAGGTGCTGGTCTAGGACGACGCCCAAGTATTTGGCTCGCTTCTCCCAAGGGATAGGCTTGCCGTACATGGTCAGCGGACGGGGGAGGAGGGGTCTGAGTCGCGGTTTCGAAAAGAACACCGCTTGACTCTTATCGGGATTGACTTCGATTCTCCACTTCCTAAACCAGTCACCGAGCTGGTTGACTGAGGTTTGGAGAATACGAGAGATCGAGTCGCGGCCGAAGCCGGTGTAGTAAATGGCCGTATCGTCTGCGAACAGAGCCAACTGAGCCTTTCTACTTTTGGGGATATCGCTGGTGAATAGCGTGAAAATGAGGGGGGCGAGCACGGAGCCCTGAGGGACTCCGGCGCGGATTTGGCGGGGGGAGGATAGCGCTCCTTCGATGCGATAGCGAAACGTGCTATTCGACAAAAAGTCTCGTAAGATGAGCACGAGACGATCTGGCACTTTAAGTTTGTACAGCTTATATAATAAGCCGTCGTGCCAGACTTTGTCGAACGCTTTCGCTATATCGAAGAACACGGCACCGGTCAAAGTTCTCGAACCTACCGATTTATCGGTATTTATACCGATATGGGCTCTGTGCTACCGAAATACCGAAATATAACGAATTTTCTACGATTTCTGGATATACATGGAAATTCTCCCGATTTCTCTACCGATTTTACACTTTTCAGTTGGCAACCCTTTTCATTTATGTTTAATTTAATGTTACGGACGGGGAAGCCCTCAATAGTAAGTATGGGCCTAGTGCAGAATGTTCCATATATTTTGGGGAATACCCTTGTTCCTACAACTTGTTGTCTTACAACTCGATGTTATAAGGGGCTTCCCGCTAGGGAATTTACCTGTAACCAGTCTAGTCTATATAAACAGGAATTCGGTTTTATTTTTTTCATTAATTTTCTTAACTTTGAAGAGATAGTAGAGTACTTATCCTAAAGAGTGCGTGAGAAGACCATTCAGTTAAAATGTCGTCTGACGAGGAGCCAAGCACAAGTGCGAGTGTAAGAAGAAAAAAATATCTACAATATTATAGAAAAGAATGGGAAAAAGAATTTCCAGGCTGGCTGCAAGATAGTCTTAAAGGCGAAAGCTATGCCTATTGTAAGAGTTGTGATAAAGATATCAACATCACATCAGGAAAAGACGCTTTAAAGAAACATAGTTCTTCACAAACACACTCAGTATCATCAAAGAATATAAAATCTCAACCGAAGATATCATCATTTACTGTGACCAAAACTCAAAAAACTGATACGCTGGTTAAGCAAGGTAATTTCTTTTTAATTATTTGTTAGGTACTATTTAGATTGTTATATTATTTTGTTTTCTAGTTATCGATAAATAGAAGCAGTGGATATAATTAGACCCTAATCGCTACTAGATATACCTACATAATTTTTAATTCTAAATTTTAATTTCAGGTGAAATAAGATTAGCCTCGTTTGTTGCTGAACACAATCTACCATTCACTATTATGGAGCACCTACCGAAGCTGATGCAAGCCGTTTGTCCTGATTCAAAAATTGGCAAAGAAATCAAATGTTCTTCGACGAAAACTCACGACATAATTGATCATATTATAGGTAAAGAAAGTTTCGATAATTTATGTGAAGATCTGCGGCAAACTAAGTTTTCGCTTATTATTGACGAGTCCACTGATCTTAGTACAACCAAACACTTGTGCTTAGTCGTGAGATATGCGAAAATGAATCGTATTAAAGATTGTTTTTTAGCTCTTATTCCATTAGAAGAAGCTAATGCAGCAACCTTATTTGAACACATAGTAAACTTTTTTAGCAGCAATGATATTCCATATCAAAATAATCTAATAGGGTTTGCATCTGATGGGGCAAACGTAATGATGGGACGTAATAATTCTGTTGTAACATTGCTGCAAAATGAAATTCGCAACATTTTTATACTTAAATGCACCTGCCATTCGTTTCATCTTTGCGCGTCATATGCTTGTACCAAATTGCCACGCTTTATAGAGGATCTAGTAAGGGACATTTACAACTACTTTTCTTCTAGTCCAAAAAGAGTAGCAGAGTTTAAAAACTTTCAAATGTTTTGCGATTTAAAAGTACATAGAATACTTCACCCCTCTCAAACACGCTGGTTATCAGTACATGCAGCAGTGAAGAGAATATTGGAACAACTCTCTGCTCTAAAACTATTTTTTATAGACCAAATCTCTAATAATGATCATCTTTTAGCTGCAGAACATATATTACAAAAGCTCCAAGATCCCACTACGGTATTATTTTTGGAAATTTTAGATTTTGTATTACCATTATTTACCGATTTAAATAAAGAAATGCAAGCAGAACACCCGAAAATTCATACTTTATATGAAAAAATAACTGGATCATTAAAAACTATATTTGATTGTTTTTTAAAAAGAGAATATTTAACTAGCACACCAATCGAAAATGTTGATTTTAAAAATCCTAGAAATTTTATGGATATTGACGCCGTATACTATGGTGCTGCTGCGTCTAATACACTACTAAGTAGTTCAGAAAATCTAAACGCAGATCAAGTAAATTTGTTTAAATGCAGATGCCTAGATTTTTATATCGCAGCTTGTAAGCAAATAACCACGCGGTTTCCATTGAAAAATAATCCAATAAAGGGTTTAGACATAATTGACCCAAAAAATGTTAAAATTGGCAATACCTCTTCGATAGTTCCTATGAGTAGGCTTTTTCCCAATATTGTTCAGAGCAATGATTTCCAGGAAATTGATACAGAGTGGCGCATTTTAAGAAATTGTGAACAAATCAAAACACTTCCTGATGATGTAGAACTATTTTGGGATGAAGTAAGTTTACTAAAGCGTGGCGATGAAACTCAAATGTTTCCTTTGTTATCTAATTTCATCTTTAATATTTTATCACTTCCCCATTCATCCGCTAACGTTGAACGCATATTTTCACATATTAATCTTTTGAAAACAAAACAGCGAAATAGGCTGTCTACTGAATCAATCACTGGTCTATTACACGCAAAACGACTCTTTAATACAGCTAACTGTTATGACTTTGAAATCAACTCGAAGATGACCGCGGCTATGGCCAAAGAATATTGGTATAAAAAATGATTATATAAATTAGTCTGTAAGTGATTGTATATAAATTAGTCTGTAAGTTTTTGTTTTCAAGTGGTTTTCAATAAATAAACGAATTTGATTGAATACTGTTTGTTTTTTGTCAAATACCGATTTTGGGTATAAATATACCGATTTTAGCTGACAACTCTACCGATCTTGCTCTATGACGTTAGGGACCACTGCCGCAAACGACGACGGCGCGCACAACATCATTTTAACGAAACAGTGCAACGACATTACCTGTAACCTACTGTAAAGATTCAAATTTTACAATTATACGAAGTCTATAAAAAACTCGTTTGTTTAATTCTAAACAATAGTGGCGACCGTGACAGGACTGCAATTGTTAACAAGCCAAGAAAAACGCGTCGAGTTTGCGGACGGCACACGTGGCAGCCGCCATTTAACAATACCTAACTAGCGAGCCACCGGTCGAGTGAAGAAAAGGATTTGTTGCTGCTGCTTCGGGAGCCTTCGGTAACATCGTGAACCGCAGGTCTAGCCCAAGGAGAGTAAGCCCTGTTCCTAACCTTTTCGTACCTATCTACATAACCAATTCTCTGGATCATTTGTTCTCGCATTGTGTGTAATGGCCGACTTGCTACTCGAGTGTTGGGTTTATTGTCTAAGCTAGCTTTCAATGGTGTTTATGCTCAATATACAAGCACGTGCTTCTCAGCGTTAGAGTTAATTATCTAATCAAGCTATAAAATACGAGCACGCGCCCACGCTTTCTACACGCATTTCACACATTCTGCAACAGAATTCTGTTACAGCCAATCCCTAAGCTAGCATACCTAATACCTACATAACTCGTTCTTTAGTCTTCTTATTTAGCACATAGGATGCCTAAATAACCTACCCCATACCTGTACCACAAAGACAGCGTTAGTTACCGTTATTTTAATACCGCATGCCGACTATTCCAGCGTACCTCCGTGAAGTGGAGCGAGCGCATTGGTCTCAGCAACGCCACCGCCCGCCCGGTTCCGTCGCGTGCGCCGCCAAGTGCGCGCTGCTGGCCTAAGCTGTCTGCTCAGCGCGAGCTGCCCTGAGCATCGCGTCGTGCTATTGCACCAGCGCGAGCGACTGGACCTGATCTTCTATGCTCTTCAAACGGGTTTGAGTGCACATTTATTGTTTCATTGTTTGTTCATCTGTGTTATTGGTGACTATTAATCTATAAAAATGAATGAAGCAGAGCTCAAGGTAGAAATAACTAAGTTAGTCAAACAGCGCGGTATCATTAAGGGACGGGTGACAAGATTTTCAGATTATTTAAATTATTTAATTGGTTTAAAAGAAATTTCTTCTATTCAATACAAAGAATTAGAATTAAAATTGAATAAGATTCAATCGCTTATGGAAGAGTTTGAGCAAATTCAAAACAAAATAGACTTATTGCATTCTGATAGTACAGAGCAAATTAATGAAAGAGATTGTTTGGAAGGACAGTTTATTAGTTTAATAGCAAGGACCCAAGATACCTTATATAATTCTCCCCAGAAAAAGGCTGAGAAAGAAAATTGTGATAAAGAAAATAGTGACCATGCATCAAATAGTAGCTGCCGTTCATTTAATGGCATAAAATTACCTACAATCAAACTTTCTACATTTGATGGGAATTACCTAAACTGGTTAGAATTTAAATACACATTTCAGTCAGTGATTGACGGCAATGAAAGTATTGCACCAATTATTAAATTCCATTATCTACGATCTGCGCTTGAAGGAAGCGCAGTTGTTGTTATTAAATCTATAGAATTTAGTTAAAAAAATTACGAGGTTGCATGGGACTTGTTATGTCAGAGATTTGATAATAAAAACCTATTAATAAATAATCACTTAAAGGCATTATTTAACATAGACTCGATTCAAAGGGAGTCCTATAAATCATTGCGGTTTATCGTTGACCATGTGTCAAAACATTTGCGAGCTCTTGACTCTCTTGGCCAGCCTACTAATATGTGGGATGTTCTTATAATTTTTATGGTATCAGCAAAACTAGATATTCACACGAGTAGAAAATGGGAGGAATACAAGTGCAATCTTGCAAATCTACCTTCACTTAGTGAATTTTATTCTTTCCTGCGCAGTCCAGCTGACATATTAGAGACTGCTTATTTTAATAATGGTCGTTCTGACAAACAGGGGGATTATAAACCTAAGGTAACCACCCAATCTAAAAGTCTAATTGTATCTGTTGATAAGAAAGAAAACAAGAATTGTTGTGTTTTATGCGATGAAAATCATCATTAACATGAATGTCTAAAATTAAAAAATATGAATGTAGATGAGCGGTTACATGAAGTTAATAAGTTAAAGTTATGTAAAAATTGTTTGCATAGTGGTCACAATGCTTTCCAATGTCAGCTGAGAGCTGCGTGTCGCCAGTGCAAAAAGAAACACAACACATTAATACATATAACGAAAAGCAACCCTACATCTTCTACTGAAGCTGAACAAGACTCCACATCTTCCTCTTTACCTGTGTCACTCTCTGTGGCATCCAATGAGCAGGTTTTGTTATGTACTGCGCTAGTCCAAATTGTAATAAATAATAAGTCATACACAGCCCGCGCGCTGCTGGACACAGGTAGTCAATCATCATTTGTTACAGACAAATTAAGAAGGAAGATAGGGCTAGTTATCAACCCCGGTGGTTCAGTGAATGTTTGTGGGATCAATAACGCTACATATAATATTACTGAAAGTTGTTATATACAAATTAAATCTAGGTGTAGGGGAGGAGCGGGGGTTACCGTACACTTAAGGTAGATCTCTTATTACTCAATAATTAAAAGCCTTATTTGGTTTATCTTAAGCATTATCTGTAGGGAAAATATTTGACTACTAAATGCTCGAACGAAAAATAAAACCAGATAAATTCAAATATTAGATTTATTAAGTTTAAATAAAATACAAAAGTACGGAATCATCCGACACCTTCGGATGATTGCGTACAGTGTTGGTTTACCTATTTAGCATGACAAAATCCACAAATATAACCATCTGGCACATCTTTATCGCTGCACAATGCATGAACCCATTGCCCACACACTATACATCGATACCAGAGCTCTCGATCTTTTCCAAATTCACCACAAATTAGACAAAGCTCGTTTGTAACAGCTGTTTCTCCTTCTGCATAAAAGACGTTGTCGTTGTCATCACTTTCGCCTAGCATCAAAGACTCATCATCAGAGCTCGAGCTGTTTAAAATTTTTCTCTTGTGCAACTGCTTTCCATCTGCTTTCTTTTTCTCTACTTTTGATGTTTTCGTTTTCTTTAGATTTGTTTTTCTTTTCAGTTTATCTTTAGCTTTTTCTGTCTTGATAGTTTTTAGTCTTTTTCATTTCTAAGGCTTCTTTGATAGTAGTTGAAGTAAGAATTTCAGAATGCTGCTTTCTTCCTTTTCCTTGGCCTTTTCCTTTCCCTTTCCCTTTTTCCAAATTTGTATCTCTCTCAGAGCCTTTTTTCTGCGGCAGAGCCATTGAACATTCACCAAAAGAAACATGGACATCCTCTTTGTCTTTTCCGAGATCATCTGATTCTGTTTCTTCCTGCGTTGTTTGCTTTGAGGTTCCACTAGTTGAGGGTATTGGCTTAATATCTTCTCTGCTGGTTATTTCTGATACGAACTGATCGGTGTGAAGAATCTCTATAGGTGCAGGGCACTAATCAGTGTGAAGAATCTCTATAGGTGCAGCGCACTGATCCGTGTGAAGAATCTCTATAGGTGCAGCGTACTGATCAGAGAATTTGTCAGGATTCACAGGCCAAATCCCAGCTGCTGCAAATCCATTGACTGCTTTTTCTGGAGTGGCAGCCTTCAAATATGCCTTGTTGAAAAGAGGCGCAATGTCATAAGGTGTCAGCTTCTCATAGTTATTAGTTTTCATGTGCAGATCACATTCTTTGTGATATTGGAGCTTTAGAGGTCCAAAAAATGTAAGGTCAAGTGGTTGAGTACGGTGTGATGTATGAGGCGGTAGTGAAAGCATCAACACGCCATTTTGACGACAAAATTCGTAAATTTCTAATGATATGTGGCTCACATGATTGTCTAGAATCAGGAGCACGACATCCTCCAAAGTTGGCTTGGTGTGTTCAACGAAGTGCTTCAGCCAATCCAAGAACAGTTCCTCAATCATCCATCCTGATTTTGAGCACCTGTATATTGAACCTGAAGGACCACCTCTTTCTAATGCTGGTGTCATTCGAATGCGCGGGAAAATGAATAACGGTGGAATGAATTGGCCTGCGGCGCTCATGCAACAACAGACTGTGATGTTCTTCCCCCTTTCCCAACTTGTAGCAGCACCGACTTGTTTTTGACCCTTTGGTGCAAGTATTTTTCCTGGCTTATGCACAGTTGTTACACCTGATTCGTCGACATTAAACATTCTATGTGGAAGTATGGTATGATTTTCAAGTAAGTGAATTAAGTTCTTGAAAAATAACTCCATTTCCATTTGATTGAAAGCAGTGATCCTGCTTACTCTGGTAGCTTCAGGTACTCGGACGCTGATTTCTGGGTTGCGTTTTAGGAAACCATAAATTCATTCCTTTCCGGCTTCTTCCTTTTTTCTGTTAAATGGGTGCTTAATTTTATTTCTTTCAGCATACTGATAAACACCTCTTCGTAGTGCTTGCGGTGTTAACCCATAAAACATTTTAGACAACTTGATCAGCTCATCCCGGATCTCTACTTCTTGCTCGGTAGTAAAAACAGGCTTGCCCCCTAGTCTGGGTTTATATTCTGGACCTTTTTTTACGTGATCGTGAAGGGTCATTACTGGTACTCCAAATTTCTCTGCTGTTTTACGTAATTTGGAGCCCGCGTTTACCTCTTCTATAGCGAGTCTCATTTTGCGGGGAGACCAGGTAAGCTTCTTTCCTCGAGGCATCTGAAAATAAAGATAGAACAGTAAATAACTAAATCGAATCAAGACCTGCGGGTGATACCGTACTTGCGGGTGATACCGTACAAAAATGTAGGAACCCACCCGAAGCCGCCATTTTGGGAGAAATGTTTTAACAAACGAAAATTATTCGTGATTTCAATGAAAAATTACAATCGATCGAATCCTAAATCAATATCGTACAACTTACATAAACAAATAACACAATTCAATAAAAAATATAGTACTTACAGCGTAAATCTTTCACGGCAATTTTTATAAAAATTGGCGCGAAAACGTGAAACATGCTTTACACGCGGAACCTGACGAGTCACTGGAGCGGGCGGGAGGGGAGAACGCAGCAGTGCCGTGTTGCGACCGTTAGACAAGGATAGACCTAATTTCTCATGTTTCGGTCCCTGTCAAATACAATGTACGGTATCGTCCGCTGTACGGAATGTCCCGCCGCTACCCTATGCCATTCGAATTTAACGGAAGTGTCTGATAGTACCTCGAATAACAGGAATCTTACCAAATTCTAAAATTAATAATGAGCACTTAAAATTACCTGGAAATATCACTCTAGCTGATCCTAACTATTTTTCCCTGGCTGAGGTCGACATCCTCTTAGGAGCGGATGTGTATTGGGATATAGTTGGCTCTAATTTAATCAAGTTGGGCAGCAATAAACCGGTTCTACAGGAGTCTAGGCTCGGATGGCTCATAAGTGGCCCCATACAAGGTATTCAGTCTGCTTCAAAGGTTTATTGTAATTTCACTCAGGAGATAAAGGACTGGTTAGAAAAGTTTTGGAAAATTGATGACTTACCTGCCACAAAAACATATTCCATTGAAGAGCAACTCTGTGAGGATCATTTTGTGAAAAACGTATCTCGCTTAACAAATGGCAGATTTTCTGTCTTAATGCCCATGAAAGCGTTGCCTTAAAAGGCTCTTGGGGATTCTTACTATGTTGCTAAAAAATGTTATGAAAGTTTAGAAAGAAAATTTATAAAACATCCTGATTTAAAGGCTAACTACAAGGCATTTATAGATGAATATGCAAATTTAGGGCATTTAACTAAAATCACTAAACCAGAATTTGGATACTACATGCCTCATCACGCAGTAATCCGTGAAAAGAGTGAAACCACAAGGCTCCGCGTAGTATTCAATGCCTCTTCTAAAACTAGCTCTGGCAAATCACTTAATCAAATTCGAATGATTGGTCCGGTAGTGCAGAGTGATTTAATCTCTATCTTATTGCGATTCCGCAGGCATAAATTCATTCTCACAGCTGATATCGAGAAAATGTACCGGCAAATTGAAGTCGGGCAACAGCAGCGCCATCTGCAGCTTATTTTGTGGCGTGATGATAAGTCCCAATGGCCGCTTTTATAATTCGCCGTCGGACGGCACGGCACGTTTTCACCGTGGACGTCCCCGGTAAGCCGTGGCCGTCGACGGCATGCCGTGCCGTGGAACGCTTTTATAATTGGCCGTGAAATCATTTACGCTTTGCGTCTCTAAAGTGCGGTCGTCATGTTCTCGAACAGACATCGACTACTTCTTCTTTACTTGTTATATTTACGACGTAGAAAAAGACATATTACAAGAAAGTATTGGCAACATCCGCTATTAAAAGTAAAATATTTAGAAGGTTCATACCGTCGGGTCAGAAGTCAACTCGCCAATCTGCCAATGTCAAATTGTTGAGGAGGTGATTATTAATAAAAACAACGTTGCCGTAAATCTGGGATTTCTTAAAATCAATTCAAGTTAATGAATTTAAATAATATTTATGACCTTCTTTGAATACAGTAAAACTAAATAATGTAATTATTACCGGATATGAAGATATCGCAGATTGGTTACTTGGCTGTGGCAATAAAAATAAGAGTTACTGATTTTGTGCATGATGAAAGTTGCCAATGTGGTAGGTTGGCAAGTAGCTTGTTGTGTGTCAAATCACATTATAACGAAATCAATGATTTAAACTGGCTTAACTGCAATATTTTACGTTTTATTATCTATTTATTCTAAAATATAGGTAGGTATATAGTAATAAAAATGAAAGTCTGTGCGTGTTAAACTAATAATTATAATAAAACTAAGCGTTATGCTTAAAATTAAATGAAATTGACAAAAAGAAATTGACGTACCTATAGAAATGAAGATAGCGAATAGCTCGGGTGAATAGCGTATACACCTGAGCTATTCGCTGTCTTCATTAATATCGGGTTCTGGGAGGCAGTCTCTTGTCCTATCAGAACAAGGAAGATCTTTGTAGTAGTTATGATACATTCTTGGTAGCTGGTGGTCTGTGCACAACTTTAAAAGATCTTTTTTCTTTGCAGCTGAAATTTGAAATCTCCCTGTGTAGGCTGCTGTAGGATAATGTAATGCTTTTCCTCGTTTTTTTTTTTATTTCTAATGCTGTAAATGGTTCAATTTTGTCAAAGTTTGTTCTTATAAATATTGTATTAGGCACCTCTTTTCGATATTGTATCCAAACAGCGTCATTGATACCGATTTTATGCCCTTCATTCAAAGCCTTGTATTGGTTTAACATACCGAAATCTTTAAAATCGTCATGAAGTAATGTATTTACATTGTAAGGCCGAGGATTAGTACGTGCTAACCGAACTACCTGTGCCCAACCGTCAGGAGTATACACAGGTATATTTTTTGATTTCAATTCAATCTTGGAATGAATTGAATCACATTCCATGTGAGTGTGTCCTGTTTCAAAGAATTTGTGATCAATTAACTGTAATGTAGGATGTTCTTTTAATGTCAGCAAGCACATGGAAGAAAAATGATAGTTTTTTTGTTGACCGCCGCATCCATCTGACATCATTTTAACTGCCTGGATGTTATTATTTGCTGCAATATATGCATTTATACACGTTGAAATTTCAATAGTCCCACGTCTTCCTTCAGTTTCATCCCACATGTAGCATTCAACGTTTTGGTTTCCTAGATTATAAACAGTTAAGTTATAAACAGCTAGCTTTCGTACATAGAAAAATGGGCCACTTGCTCCTTTGGGTGTATTTAGTACTGCTTCTAAGTCAAAGTTAAATGCAAGAACTGTTTCATTATTCTGTGCTTCCAGCTTATCTTCATCTCTACATTTGCGTGCTTCATCTCTTCTTGATAGATGCCGTGTATGATCTTCAATTTTCTTGGCTTTTTCTTCATCATTCATTTCTCTATATGCTAAACAGTTCTTGCATAAATCTTTTTTTGGCTTGTGAAAACTCAGTTTGTATTCTCTGAAAACCTTGCGGTATTTTTCAAAGGATACCGCTTTCACTGCTTTAACTACACATAGTTTTTTAAATTCGTTATACATTGTTGTTATGTTTAGAGTTGATTCTAAATATTTTATCGTACTATCACGTCTACAGTAATGCGATTCGACAGCAGGAAAGGAAAGTATGTGGTCCCTAAGAAAGTTTTCTTCATCTGGTTTTAATTTATTTGGAGGTGTCTTTTTCCCTCTTTCGTCTGGTTGTAAAAGGCCGTGATCATTTACTTTTTTTAAAGCTCCTTTTACAAACCCGCCAGTAATATTGAGAGTATCTAAAAAGAACTCTCGACACACGACTTTCTTTTCATCACCAACAGTTAATGTATAAGCTAGGGTAAAATTCCGCCTGGAAGGACCGTTGGTAGTGTCTCGATTTTTTTTATTTTTAGTCACATGGTTTACAACAAAATGACGCTGTTCCATAAGATTTGGCATGTTTCGGAATTGAGTATAAATTTTTTCTCTCTCACCTTGAGGTACACCCGAAATACACTTGTGTTTAGGAGTACTTGAACATTTTGCTGGTTTTATTGGTCTGGCTTGTATTATTTTTCCTTTCCTTGTTTCATATGATTCACCTTTTAAACGCTTACTTTTTTCTATGTTTATTTTCCATGTCTTAGGGTCCTTTACTTTTCTCTTTTTCGGATTATTTAGATCATTGTTTTGCTCGTCTGTATTTTCTACATCAAATTCATCAATTGTTAATATCGAAGGTGATTTATTGACTGTTCGGCTAGTTTTAGATGTTTTTTTACGTCTATATTTCTCTACGCTATCTGTTATATCTTCATCTGACGTACTATCGATTGAATCATTGTTATTTTGTTCTAAATAATTAGGTTCTTGGACGGAATCATCACTATCAAACTGTTCGTTAGTTAAAATGTGGAAGCCTTTACGAGTTTCCGGTGACATTTGGGGTAAAGGGGAAGATGCTGGTGAAAGGGGCGGAATATTAATTTCAGTCATTAGTGGTGAAAATGCTTGAGCTTCTATGCTTGTTTCTCCAAGTTCGTGTGTCGTTTTGTGTAGTAGGGGTGAAATGTTCTTCTCAGTCATTTGAATTAAGGGAGTTAGTGGTGAAAAGGCCGGAGCTTCTACGCTTGTTTCTCCAAGTTCGTGAGTAGTTTTGTGCGGTAAGGGCGCAATGTTTTTCTCAGTAATTTGAAATATCAAGGGAGTTAGTGGTGAAAAGGCTGGAGCTTCTACGCTTGTTTCTCCAATTTCGTGTGTAGTTTTGGGTGTTATGGGTGGAACAGTAGCTGTTGTTTCTTTCATTTCTTTAGAAAACTTCAGATCTGTGAAAAATAAAAACTTCTTAGTGTTCACCTAGCACACTTACGTACTACTGAGCAAAATTTCTGTTTCTCGACCCAGTAGTATAGGTTAAGCGTTGTCAATTAGCTATTACCAAAATTTTATTAAATATACTAGTTATTCCCTGCAGGATCGCACGCACTAGCCTTTTTCAAATAGTAGCATTTCAACTTTAAGAAGTGTCAAAGTGTCCTCCGTTGAAGCTGAAATGCCTGGGCATCTCGAGTCATAATTAATTTTATTTATATATTGATCAAGCAAGTCTTTATTGGTCAATTGGGCATTGCTGTCAGTGACTTCAGTGACTTGGTCACTTGAATGAGCTTGACTGTGGTCATCTTCAATCACATCCAAAGCAGTCACTGCAGCAGAACCATACTTTGATAAAAGGTTTAGTATCATGTCCTGTAAACGATCATTGGTTAAGCGAGGGTATACATCTGTATTATATTCGTCGTCATTAAAATAACGGTTTGGATCATGCAGGTACTGCATAAGACTAGCAATTGGAAGCCGTCTTTGTTTTAATCTATTTGTGAGATTTGTATGAAGGTCCCGACTAAGTTGCGTATTGCGAACTTCAAGTTCTTTAAAGCAAAATTCGTAGCAACATCCGCACTAACTAGAGTGGCATCTTCTCGACAGAGGGCCTCAACTGTGACCTTAATAATTTCAAGATTCTCATATATGTCTCGAAGAACTGACCACTCCTGTTCCGAAATTTGAATTGCGCATTGGACATCAATGACAGCTTTTAAGATTGCAGCTTTTACTTTAATGAATCTACCTATCATATCACATAGTGTGCTCCATCGTGTCTTGCAGTCTAACAACGATGCGTTTTCCTTGCCAAGTTCCATTTTTATATATTTCTGAAGAACATCTGATTTTGTAGGTGACTTTCGAAACATTCGTACGACTGCTCTAACCTTCTCTATAATAGGTTTGAATTGAATATTTGTTTCAACATATGAAAACGCTTCCTCTATTTCTAATCCACCAGCATCATCATTAATAACAAGTGCGTCATCATTATTATTTTCCTCCTCATCTTGAGCTTCGTTATAATGAGTTACTTCTAGAGATTTGGCATAAAATGTATCCACTATGGCCAGTTGCAAGCCGTGAGCTAAGCAAAGTTGATGAATGCAGTTTAGATTTCGGCCAAGTTTTGTCATGACTGAAGCTCCATCGGATGTTATACAAATTATATCAGTGTCAAAGTTTATACCAAATTCATTTAGCCTCTTTCGAAGGTATTCTTCACATTTATCAGCGTTTACAGAGCCATATGTTCTACATAAGCCAAGGTTTTTTGCAGTATCCTTACATTGGAAAAATGCACAGTGAATGTTTACATTTACATATCGCCTATTTCTTGACGATGTCCACTCATCTAAAGATAAGCAAAACTTGTGTCCTTCATTTTTTAGCTCCTGTATCTCTTTTATAACCTTACTCTTAATTTTATCGTAAAACTTAACAGTTATATCTTTTATAGAATTTGCACTAGAGGGTAATTTATAACCAGCTTTGTTAAAGATATGCCTAAGATCTTCAGACTCTGTAAATGCCCTAAAAGGCATTCCGTCTAAAGCTGTCATTCTTGATATCATAATATGTAAAGATCTGTTTGATTCTGTAAAATAATCAGACATTTTACTTTTTATAACTGATACAGGAGCATCTATTGACGCCAAAGACGATAACAAAGATGGACCGTCGTTTTTTCTTTTTGAAGGCTCAGCAATCTCTCTTCTACCTTCTTCCGGTGTAAACTTTTCGCTGTCAAGTGTTATGGCATGTAAGGACCTTAAATGACTGCGAAGTCCCGTTGTTGTACCACCCACACACTTAATAACTTTGTCGCAGATCTTACATTTTGCTGTGTCACCTGTTTCTGCTTTTAAAAAATGCCGCCATACCGACGTTTGGTCCGAACACTTTTTGTACACAGGTACATAGTTAACTGTGTTTTTATTAGACATTTTACTGAATGAGTAGGTGCAGTACGTAAAGTACCTAAAACAAAAACATACGAAGTTTTGAATTTACTGAACTACATGAAAATATTATGATGTAGATTAGTTACGTAGACAGAACTTCTGTATTGAATTTTACATTCACATCAAGTAACCATTTAAGTGGTAAACAAGATTCTAAACTGAAAAAGTAGGTACCTAAAACAATAAAATATGCTTTATGTTCACTTTACAAGAAATTAATAGGTAGAAATTGATTGTGTGTATGTCGTACTACAAACTATATATTTTTTCATTTTTAAGGTAAAAGCCTTGTTTAGGTACCTACTTTCTATATTTAAATGTTTGCAATTAAGTAGTATAAATCTGACTTACCAATAATATTCTTATTGACGCAAAACTCTCAATTCAGTTAATCCGGGCGTCCTCAACTCCTCACTCACATGGTAGACCGACAGCGATCGACACGTTCACACACAAATATTGCGCAATGAGCAAATGACAGTGAACGGGACGCATCCAACGTTCGTTCAGAAATGTGTCAGAATTCTTTATATAAAATTATCGATTATCGGTATTTATCGTTTTTGTTTTCGATATTTATCGTTTTGTCAGAATGGATCGATAACCGATAAATTATCGATTATCGGTTATCGGTTTGCATGCCCTATCTGCCACCCTTTGTTTAACTAAATTCCAGATGTATTCTATTGGATTTAGATCACAGTGGTAGGGTGGCAGACGTACAACCTCGTGGCCATGCTCCCTCAACAGTTCGTCTACCACATATCTTTTTTCTGGCTTATTTAATTTTATGATGTGGTATAATTCTGGCTTCGTCATCTTTTCATCAAAACTTATATTATTTTTGGTAAGCCAGCTTTGCATCTCACTTTTGAGTGATGACTGGCAAGGTATTTTTTTGGCTTGTGTTGAGTGATACGGCGCGTTATCTATTACAACTATGCCGTTTGGAGGCAAGTTTGGCAACAACTTTTCGTTGAGCCACTTAACAAAGTTTTTTGTGTCCATCTCGTCGTGGTAATCGCCTGTCTTGCTTTTACATTTATATAATAACTCGGCCCCGGGGATGAAACCATATTCGCCACCCGCATGAACGAGAATCCAACGTTGGCCGGGATTGCTATTTTTCTTTATACTAGCGTCGCTACTATTCTGTCAGCATTTTCTCACTGTGTAGTGAGAATGTATCCAGGTTTCATCTATATACGTCACCGGTTTTTTGTCCGATCCGGGGTCGTTATTCTCTTTCATTCGTCGCAGGCAGCGAGCCCTCCAGGCAGCGATATCAGGCTTTTGTATCAAAACCAATCGGGCATTCTTGCATTTCTTAAATTTGTATCCCAAATGATCCTTTAAGATGAGCCGCAAAGTAGTCCTCTCACCTGTAAAAAAAGAGTATTTTTTATAATTTAAGTTCATTTCCTCGTCGTAAAAATATTCTTGTTGGCGACGACTAAGACTGATTACTAAATTAAGAGTTTGATTAAACAATAAAAAACCGTTTCTAATAGTTACATAAGTCATGAATATTGTAATTTAATGAGCGTAGGATAGTTTTAATCTCCCATAGTTTTTAAGAAAACCTAATCAATATCTACCTATATTTAAATTACCTAAGTAGTTAGCTGCAATAAGAATGAGTAGTGACCTGTAATTAAAAAAACGTAGTTAGTACCCTAAACACATATCCTAAAGGTAAATAGGTAATGATATTGTCCACACAAGCAGGTCTCAGCTTGACAAAAACACACAGGTAAAACTTTAACAGTCACCCAAACACACATTAACAAGAAAAATAGTATCGCCCACGAACAAGTCTCAACTTGTTAACATAATGGTATCGCCCACGAACAAGTCTAAACTTGTCAACAAAATAGCCTCGCCCACGTAACGAGTCGAAACTTGCTCAGCCAATAAGGGCATCGCTCAGGGAGCAGGTTACAACCTGTCGAAAGACAAACTCGTGCTTAACCAAAACATGCGAGCCTAATGCGCCTACCACACGTGCATGCTTGACCACAGTTTTATTTGCGCATGCTTGTCGCATGAAAATACTGAACACGGACGTGTCTACCACACGGCACAGTTAAGTACGCGCAAGCCACATTTTTGTCGACATCGTCGGCGTGGAAACAATGTTTCCCAATAGCTATGTCCACACTATGCACTTTCATCTTCAACTTTCGTCTTCATCTTTCTATTCAACTTTCGTTTGTCGCTTTCAAAAATTGAATGCGTTAACGAACGCAACGCCAATATAGTCATTTAGTTCAGTCGTAATTTGTCAGCTTGTGGAAACATGTGCGACGACAACATTTTACTTAGTGGAATATGTGCTGCTTACTTGGTCATAAGAAATTCCAGAAAAAAAAGAACCAAGCGAAAGTTTTGGATACGAGGCTATTACAATAATCGAAGTAATGTGATTATGAGAGAACTACGAGAAGATAAAGAAATTCTTTTTAAAAAATTTACACGCATGTCTGAAAAAAATTTCGATAGACTTTTGAAATTGGTTACACCAATAATTACAAAGCAGTCAACCCAGTTACGTGAAGCAATACCTAGTGAAATAAAATTAGCTATAACACTTAGGTTCTTAGCTACTGGAGACAATTTAATGTCTCTTTCATATTTATTCAAGGTGTCCAAACAATTCATATCAGCAATGCTACCAGATGTATTGAAAGCCATAATTAAAGTACTAAAGGATTATATTAAGGTAAGAAAGAGTTTTATTTATATATTATACATATAATAGACAATATTTAGCACAATGATAATCATTTTTTTAATATAACAAATTCAGAAACAGTATTAATATCAAATGCTTCTGTCTCAGCTGGAGAGTCATTTGGCATCTCGGTATCATTAAATATCTCAATAACATTCGGTATCTCAGTCACATTCCGCATCTCAGTAACATTCTGCGTTGCGGCTGCACCAGTCATCTGTTGCATTTCCAGATCAAAAAGTATATTATTTATGCGCTGTTGAGCTAATAGTCGATTTAATGGATTAAGATTTCGAATTTTATGAGCTATTAATTGTCCATAAACAGTAAACTCATCTTTTTGACTTAATTCCTCAGTAGCTTTTTTCATAAAGGAGAATGCGCAAAATTGCCCCAGCTCCGGCGCAAACGGAACCTATCCAGGATTTTTGTACGTTTTATATGTATACAAAATACATGTATGTGATTTCCCCAATTAGTGGCTAACATAGAAAAAAAGTGCCTTGATTTTGCACATTTTATGTTGTTCAGAATGATGAGTACAATGACCCTTTTTCGTCTTTAGGGTAGACAAAAAATAAGATTATATTTATATTTATATATCTATATATATTATATAAGTATAGAAATGTAAATAATGTATTGTATATTCAATAAATAATACTTAAGAATTTTTTTTTCTCATTTCTCAGTAGCATAGGCCGCAGTCTGGTTTTGTGACCAGTCGATGGCCCCTTTTTCATGGTCTTTAAATATATCTAGCAAAATACGGGTGTACTAAGTACCTCTGCCTATCCCTTCGGGGAACAAAGGCGTGATAATATGTTATGCGTGTGGGCTGTGTGTTGTGTTATGTAATGTTGTCTTATTATATTTAAATGGTAGGTAATAAACAAGACTTGATATTTAATGCGTTTATTCTTTCAGATCATAATTCTAGGTCTATTAAAATGTTGTCTAAAAAGGCAGCAGGATGCTCAAATTCTTGTTCGTTATGTCGGGCCCAACCAAGGTAGTACAAAATACTGATAACATGGGCGCAACTTCCTAGTGTCCGACGGCCGTGAATGCAAGAACAATAATACTCCTTTATGGCGCTCCGACCCTGTGTCTCTGTACAATACAAAATGTATGTATAATATATCTTGCTTCGCACATGCCGTGATTGTATTTTGCATCTTATTAAAACGTTTTGCTCATTATTAATTACAACTCTCTCTGAATGTCGATAGTATTCAATTTCGTAAACTCCGGTTCTTTTGATGTGCTCGCTGCAGTAAGATCGCGCTAGCTTCAAATGATACGTTCCGATAGCAATTATAATTAAATCTTCGTGTGAGAGTTCAGGGAAATCCATATTTTGGTTATTAGCGTCCAATCTACTAAATGTGACTCTTTGTCGATTTATATTATTTGCTTCGATATAATCTGCCAGTAGATTTGGTTTATTCAAGTTCAATCGAATAGATTCCATGAATTCAGGTGTATATTGGTTGTCCTCGAAGGGTTCTTGAAAGCAGTTGATAATGGCTCCTGCTATTTTAAAATCATTAATGGTATTACGTGAGGCGCGGTTAAAAATTCTTTGCCTGAAAATCTTGTAATCTCTTTTGAACTTTCCATTAACGGCTTCAACCACCCATCTACAAATAGTCACTAGTCTTGACTTGTTTGCTTCTATGGTGGTCAATTGAGTTTCGCCTCTTCGTTTCGTCGGGGGCATACGTGCATCATATCCATAGGTTTCTATGAGTGGTATCGCATCTCGGAAACCTCTATCCAATATTAGGATATCGCCCTCTTCAAATAAATAATTGAAAGCACCGTATTCAGCCGGTAGGTCGTCATTTTCTAATATTTTTTTCATGATGTCAGCATCCGTGGTTGTAGCGGCATACGGTCCCTTTATATCTATTATATGACCATCAGCACTAACTATTATAAATGGTTTTATAAGGTTTCTATATTTATGTAAGCTGTAGGTGCGTCGCTGGTACAAAAAGTTAGAGCTTTTTTCAATAAATAAGTAAGTGCCATCTAATATAATGATGGCTTTTGGAGACTCTACACTTCCAAAGATGTAGTTCGGAAGGATTCTGTTTCTTTCTATTATCTCGTTCCGAGTTATATGATTTAGCCCTATGTGCAGTGGCACAAAATCAGCCAGTAGGCATGCTCTGGTTAAGTGGATTTTTCTGTCTATGCTTCTCCTTGATACACAGAAAATAGAACTCAGCCTGGAGCTTGGTTCTCCTGTTCTAATCTTGCTCAAATATACACCCAAGTCTACTTCTGGTGAATTCGATTGTTGTCGTAGTGACGGAACTTGATCCAGAAGCCGATTGAATTTATTATGGTTTAACCCAGTCCAAAAATGAAGCTCAACCTCCGACATTTCGTTAATGTCATCAAATAAAGATTTCCTTGTTTCAAGGGCACGTGTGTAGATGTTTACAATGTCCATAAAACTATCAGCATTAAAATCATGTTGTTGATGCGTTATATGTTGTGTCAAATCTTCCATAGTTATGGTTGTCAAATGTCGCTGGCAGATCCGAGCACGATCTGGTATGTAAAAATGCAAATAGCTGAGGAGGTATACCTTAATAGAATTTGGTAGTTGGCGTAATAGTACGTTTTGACAGTGGCTTATCATGCATCGCCGAGATGTATTAGCAGCTCGAGCCATTTCGGGAACAGGTATCGAAGCTCTAACCCGTACTGGATTAGCAGGCATGGGTGGTTGGTCTTCATTTGAAATGGAGTCAATTCTATGCCAGCATGGATGGCATATGGATCGCGTACCGTCGAATGGCACCTACAAAAAGCAAAAGAGACGATAACGAATGGTTCAGTGGCTTTCTAGTTCTATGATGTATATTGAGTCATTATAATAATATGTTAATATGTTAGTCGTTAAGGTATTTATGTTATGGGTCTTTGTTATCTAAAAAAAGGTAAGGGTTGTAGGTTGGGTTTGTAAGGTTTCATCAATATTAATAACATAAAAAATACTACAAGCTCCAATAAACTTTTGCATTTACATTTCGCCAGTTACACAGATTTGTACAGATGGTTCACTGCGCAAAATCATTAGGCAAGTAACCAAAAAACGACTCTTGCTACGACACAAAAAAGTTAAATTCAGGTCGCACAGCGCTAATTAACTACAGTTATATTCACTTAGAAGTTGCCTCTCTTTGTATCGCATAACTCTTATATCTTCTGACTACGTTACATTCACTGAATTGGCCCGACAAGGCGAGCCCACCGCATACTTGCAGTTTCATACCTAAAATGCGGGTTGCGCCTTCTGTACAATTCTGTGCCAGTAGTAAGTAAATCGGTAATAGGTTAAAATAGATAATAAGTAAATATCTTGGAGCACATCATAGAACGCTATCTAGACTTAACTAAAACTAACTACGACAACGGATAAAAACATACCTAACGTTTTTTTGTAAACACACATGTAATATTATATTATGATACATAGAAAACACCCATACCAAAACATACACACATAGAAACCTATTCATGGACTTTATATTATTATCCTTTACATGTTAAACAACTGCATATTATTTTAAGAAACTGTAATCATATTAAACATGTACTTGACAGATTTTTACCTCTTGTGGTGGTTCCATGTTACGTACAATATGTTCCACGAAGTTTGCACGATTTTGTAGAAAACGAACATTAAGAACGTGTCTACGTATTCGCCGAAGTGATCGATGACACACAACACAATGATTGAGGTCTTCCATATCAACATCCAATCGTTTAGCACTTTCAGGTCCGTTGAGATATAAGCCAAGTTGTCGTTAAAATAAAATCCAATGAAAATAACAAAAACACAGAGCACAACGAACGCAAGCGAAGTCAAGACTGCGACTGCGAGTGCATGCCATGATTATAAACAAAGTAAGTTGTGCCCGTGTCGTCTCTACTCTTCTCCCTCTAATATAACTAAAAGAGCGAGACGGCAATAGCAGCGATCTGCTACCTGCGAGTCCGTCACGTTTGCACCTGGCAAGCAATAAAACTCATTATTCTTTTAAACAATCAAAATGG
Organism: Dryobotodes eremita; assembly: GCA_917490735.1. Taxonomy (NCBI): domain Eukaryota; kingdom Metazoa; phylum Arthropoda; class Insecta; order Lepidoptera; family Noctuidae; genus Dryobotodes; species Dryobotodes eremita. The sequence goes on from OU823272.1 coordinate 113,112, forward strand.
TATGCAATCTTGTACGTATTTAAAAATAAGAGCCAAGTATGTCAAAAATATAGTTTTAAGTCCGCCTAGAATTTAAATGTAAGTGATTCTGTAGCCATTATTTTATATTTTACTCGATTTTTGCTAATATCGTGATATAAAATTCACGCCAAAAAAAGGCATTTTTTTCTATGTAAGCCACTGATTGGGGAGATCACATATATTTCTTTTTTATATACATGAAATGTACAAACATCTGATATAGGTTCCTTTCGCGCCGGAGCTAGGGTAATTTTCTATGAAATTTGCGCATTCTCCTTTGTAAGCTTCTTCCTCTTTATCGTCAATCTTTGTACTTTTAACATTTCTCTTCTTTCTTATTGATGGTAAGGTAAAATCATGCTCATCTTCAGACATACACGTAGACTGCGAAGTCGCAGAGCTTTCTCTATTGAATACTTCAGCTTGCGTGTCCTGAAATGTAATGTAAATGTTACTTAATTCAATTTTTTTTTTTCAGTTACCAACAAACGAGCAGCAATGGAAATCTATTGCGAATGAATTTGACAAGCGATGGAACTTTCCACATTGTATTGGCGCCATGGATGGAAAACATGTGGTCATCCAAAGACCAGAAAATACTGTGGGCGAATTTCATAACTACAAAGGAACACATAGCATAGTATTGTTCGCAATCGTAGATGCAAACTATTGTTTTACATATGTTAACGTTGGTTGTCAGGGCCGTATATCGGACGGTGGTGTTTTTAAATCCACTGCGTTTTATAAGAAAATTGAAAAAAATAAATTAAATTTACCCCACAATGAACCACTACGTGGTAGAACGATGTCAGTTCCTTATGTCTTAGTTGCTGACGATGCATTTGCTCTATCTACCTATACTATGAAACCGTATTCAACAGATTTAAATGTGGGGTCTCCAAAAAGAGTGTATAATTATAGGTTATCAAGGGCAAGACGTATGGTTGAAAATGCATTTGGCCTGCTTGCATCTGTATTTAGAATATTTCGTAAGCCAATTGAATTAAAAGTTGACAGTACTGTAATTGATATTGAGTTGTGTTTACATTCACAATTTTCTACGAATGCAAACAGATTCATCCCGTCATTACTGCCCTCCAGGTTGTTTTGATAATGAGGATGTACGCACTGGAGAAGCTATTCCCGGGTCGTGGAGAGCAATAACTGCAGATGACAGTGGTTACAGGGCACTTCAAAGAATTCCTCGTAGGCCATCAAATACATCGAACCAAATACGAGAGGAATTTATGAACTATTTCATGTCAGATATTGGAGTAATACCGTTTCAAAGCAAATACTTTTAACATTTATTTTGTGGAAGAATGTAATAAATTAATTTCACCAAATATGCGTTTAAAAATACCTTTTCTTCCTCAGTACTTTAGTTTTTCTTCATAACTTTGTGATGCTCTTTGGAAAAATATGAGCGTAGACTTTTTTATCTTTTTTTTAACACCATCGATGTCCATGTTATATTTAGTAGCCAAAACTTGTAAACCATCGTTCCTCTTTACTTTATTTGTATAAAGTTTGTTATTTGGATCCCAGAGCTGTGGAAAGTTTCGGTAATCTTCAAGAAAATTCAATGTAATTTCGTCTGCCATCTTGTTGTTGAACGCTTTGTGGAACAGAAATCCATCCGACGCGGAATGACGTGTATCACAGTGCGCGTTACGCTTTCAACTGTCATTGCGGATGCGTCAAGGGCATGCCCGACTTGCGCTGTTGACTGCGCTATGACGCATGCCCTTGATGAACAAAAAAGGGCACAGTGTGGACATAGCTAATGAAGAGCTATTTCTTCTGCTATTATTTTTCAAGTGTTTGCTAGTGAAAAAAAAGAAAATACAAAAGTCAAAGTGTAAACGATCAAAGTGGACAAAAAAATGGCTGTTGAATAGAAAAATTCATTCACATATACGTCATCTACCCAAGGATTTAAGAGATGAGCCAAGCGATTGGCGGAATTATTTACGGATGGAGGAAAATGCCTATAGTGAATTGTTGCGTTTGGTTACGCCTCTCATTCAACGACAAAACACGGTTATGCGTGAGAGTATATCCCCTCACGAGAGATTAACCGCTACTTTAAGGTTTCTGGCAACTGGGAGATCGTATCAAGATTTGAGGTTTTCTGTGGCAATTTCGGAACAAGCATTATCTAAAATAATTCCAGATACATGCAGAGCTATTTTCATGGTGTTGCGAAATGAATACATGAAGGTGAGTTTTAAAAAGTTTATTCAAAAAATGTAAATGTTAATAACCACACAAGTATTTATGGCATATAACTCAAAAAGTACTGAGATGCTGTAGATGGCCGTAGGTTCATAGTGTCTGGTCCAGAGTTTACTGCATAAATTTCTAACAGCAGTTTCAGGTGCTGGTTGTAGGTTCATAGCGTCTGGTCCAGAGTTTACTGCATAATTTCTAGCAGAAGTGTCAGGTGCTGGTTGTAGGTTCATAGCGTCTGGTCCAGAGTTTACTGCATAATTTCTAGCAGAAGTGTCAGCTGGTGCTGACTGTAGGTTTATAGCGCTTGATCCAGGGTTGACAATATAACAATGACGATTTAAATTTTCCAGTTCTCCTTCAAATATTGCTTCGTTAATAAGTTTTTCAGTATATATACGCTGCTCATTTGTCATGTTTCTCAATTTAAATGCAATATTTTGTCCAAAAATATCATGTCTGTCAGGTTGTGATTGTGTGAATTTATTAGTGATACAATTCTACTTCAATTCAACTCACTCAATTCAATTCACTTCTAATTCAATACTTCATTTATTATATTATTGAGTTTATTGTCATCCCTTGTCCTTTTTTGTATTCTTCGAGGTGATAAAGATTGGACGACAGGAGAAGTAGGTGCAAGGTATGAAGATGGATGGTCTGACGTGCTCGTAGAAGCCTGAGATTGCGGACGAGGAAGAGGTGAATCCAAGGTTGCATCTGTATTTGTTTCATTCTGAAAAAAAAATGTTGTTTCAGATACCAAGCTCACAAGAAGAATGGAAACAAATAGCACATGACTTCGAGCAAAAATGGAATTTTCCTCATTGCTTGGGAGCAGTTGATGGAAAACATGTACGAATTATACCACCGCCAGGAAGTGGTTCCTATTTTTATAATTATAAGGGGTTCCATAGTATGGTCTTGATGGCAGTAGTAAACGCTAATTATGAATTTATCGTATGCGAATTTGGTATAAATGGAAGGAATTCTGACGGAGGTGTTATTGAGCAGACGAAATTTTACGATAAATTGAGAAATAACTCGTTGCATATTCCGGAACCAGAACTTTTAAATCATTCTAACAAAATTCTAAATTACGTTTTTATTGGTGACGAAGCCTTTGCTCTAACTCCCAACTTTTTAAAACCATTCAACCAAAGGGAATTAACAAATGAGCGAAAAATTTATAGTTATAGATTATCTAGGGCAAGGCGAATTGTTGAGAACGCCTTTGGCATATTAGCATCTAGGTTCAGAATCTTTCATACAAGTATTAATTTGTCTCCAGGAAACATAGACATTGTAGTCATGACCTGCTGTGTGTTGCATATTTTTTTAAGAAAAAAATACAGTACCACTTATACGCCAATTAATACATTGGACTTTGAAGATACAATTCAAGGTACTTTAACATCGGGTTTAAGAGCAGATTCGTCACATTTGTTAGAATTACAAGGAGGACATTATAGAAACATTTCTCAAGATGCCAAAGCGACAAGAGAAGAATTTTCGAATTATTTTAATAATGAAGGCACTGTATCGTGGCAAAATGCAATGTGTAATATAAATACGATTTAATTTTTTTCATAGGTACACATTGTAGACTTGTTATAAAATAAAAGTAACTAACTACTCTTCCAAAATGTTTGTTTGTAACCTACAATATTACAATCCTGGTTTAAATCCTTAACACCTTGTTTAAAAACAAATTGGGATGTTGTATTACCTGTGTGAGGTCATCAAAATTTGACACTGTCTCTCTGGGCGTCTCTTGGTCGGTTAAAAAATCGAGTAGGTGAAAATACCACAGCGTCGGTTCATAAATATCATCTGTGGCAGCTCCAGATCTTGTGGAAGCATTCACTTTTTTCATCTCTTTCCGATAGCAAGTTCTCAAAGAATTAATTTTTTTCTTGACTGTATCTTTCGTAGCCTCAGGTTCTACCTAAAAAGGATATGAATGGGTAGATGACTATTGAATAAGGTGCCAATTACAATTAAAACTTAATGTAATTTGAATACTTAAACATTGTTCAACTTTAATCGAAAACCAAACATAAATTTAAATTACGTATTCACGTGTTGGTATTTGAAATAATAAAAAGGGTTTGTAAACAGAATATGCATTTTATGAAATTTAATATCTACCTATAAAAATATTCTGTTCTTACATACATACCTCTTTCAATTTAATTATCATTTGTTCGTATGCGTCATTCTTTTTATTCCTGTCAGAATATTGTTATTATTTCGTCCACCCCCAGAATAAGAAGATGAGACTGGTTTTCGATGCCGCAGCTAAATCAAACGGAAAATCGCTGAACGACGCATTGTTAGCTGGACCCGATCTGCTACAATCACTGTTCGGAGTCCTGCTCCGTTTCCGCCAAGAAGCAGTGGCCGTCGTCGCAGACATCAAAGAAATGTTCCTGAGAATAAAAATCAACGAAGAAGACAGAGATAGTCTCCGATTTCTCTGGAAGAACAAGGAATACAGAATGACATCCCTGATATTTGGAGCCGCCTGTTCACCGTGTACCGCCATATACGTGAAGAATAGAAATGCAGAAGACTTCGTCAATCAGTGTCCAGAAGCCGTCAGAGCAATAAACCGAAATCATTACATGGATGACTATATTGCAAGTTTTCCCGACGTAACAACAGCCACCAAATTGTCAAGAGATGTGAATGAAATACACAAGAAAGGAGGTTTCTTCTTGAGAGGCTGGGCGAGCAACGACCCCGCAACGATTGAAGAGTTCACCGACACAGAAAACACGACAAACTCCATTGTGCTAGGAGAACCGAAGGATCAAGTCGAGAAAACGCTGGGACTCAATTGGAACGTCCATGAAGACAGCCTGCATTTCACTCTAAGTCTGCGCAACACTCCCGACGAAGCCAAAGAGGGAATACGTGCACCGACGAAGAGAGAAGCAACAAGCGCAGTGATGTCAGTCTTCGGTCCTTTAGGATTGGCGTCACCCATAACCATACAGGGAAAAGTAATGCTTCAAAACTTGTGGAGATCCGGCCTAGAATGGGATGAAAGATTGCCCCCACCCAGAGAAGAAGAATGGAGAAAGTGGCTTGAAGAACTAAGAAAACTTGAAGATCTTCGAATTCCCCGCTGCCTCACATACGACGTGACCGAGGGGGAGCTACACACGTTCTGCGATGCGAGCGAGAAGGCGTACGCCTGTGCCGTGTACTGGCGCTCCCAACATCCTGACGATCACGTGGAAGTGAAGCTGCTGACAGCGAAAGCTAGAGTTTCGCCCCTCAAGCCAACTTCAATACCCAGACTCGAACTACAAGCGTGTCTGCTGGGAAGTCGCTTGGCCGATAGTGCGAGCCAAGAAATGGACCTAACCGCAACTCGAAGATACTTCTGGACCGACTCTAGAACAGCATTGACATGGATCAAATCAGACCCTAGGAGATTCAAGCCTTTCGTCGCACATCGTCTCGCCGAGATAGAGGAGCTGATGAAACATAAGGAATGGCACTGGGTTCCAACGAAACACAACGTAGCCGACGACGCTACCAGAGAGACCCCAACTCACTTTGACATAACACATCGTTGGTTCAATGGCCCAGCCTTCTTACGTGAGGACCCCAGACATTGGCCTACAGAAGAGAAGAAAATCTCCATCACCGACACAGGTGAAGAAAAACCTAATGCCATCACTCTAAGCGTTAGAAAAGTAACCCCCGTCATCATACCAGATCCAACAAGGTTCTCCAGTTGGACGCGCCTACTCCACGCGACAGCGAGATATTTGCAAGCCATAGATGTCTTCAGACGAAAAATTAAGAAAAAGGTGAACACCACGAAACTCGTCACCAGAAAAACAAAAGATCCAGCATGGAAGAAAACACAGAAGCAGAAGACCCGACCCACAGAAAAGGGACCGAGCAGAAAAGAAGTGGCCTTCTTACCAAAGTCTGCACTCTACGTGGAAAAGGCGGAGCAACTGCTAATAAGAAGAATGCAAGAAGACAGCTACCCAGACGAACTCGCAGCCCTAAGAAAGAAAGAAGACGTCAATCCAACATCCAATCTGAAGAACCTCACAATCAAACTAGAAGATGGACTCATCAGGTTGTCTACTCGCGTCGGAGCAGCCAAGTACCTAATAGCGTCATACAAAAATCCAATCCTGATGAACAAACAACACCGAATAACCCAATTGCTGGTGAAGTACATACATGAAGCCTTCAATCATGGAAATCACAACACCGTGATGAATGAAGTCCGGCAGAAATACTGGATACCGTCGCTTCGAAATATGGTGAAGAAAGTAGCGCGAGACTGCGGATGGTGTAGAATCCGGAAGAAGACGCCACAGGTCACGCCTCAAGGAGATCTGCCACCTGAACGTCTGACGAAAACCAGCCCTCCTTTCACCTGCCTAGGAGTCGACTACTTCGGACCCATGCTCGTCACTATCGGAAGACGCACAGAGAAACCATGGGGAGCCCTATTTACATGCCTCACCACAAGAGCAATTCATCTAGAGCTGGCCAACTCCCTATCCACCGACTCCATGATCCTCGCACTACGAAGAATGATCGCCAGAAGAGGAACTCCGAAGATCATCCTGAGCGACAACGGTACCAACTTCATTGGTGCCAACAGAGAAATCGCCGAAGCTATCGCGAGTCTAGGAGAAGAAGTAAACAAGATGGGCATCGTGTGGAAATTCATCCCTCCTGGAGCCCCCCACATGGGCGGAGCCTGGGAAAGAATGGTGCGATCTGTAAAGGTCGCTCTCGCAGCTACACTACACGAGCGACAACCTAAAGAAGAAGTTCTCCACACATTGCTTCTGGAGGCCGAGCACATTGTAAACTCGAGGCCCCTCTTCTCCGTCAGCACCGACCCAGAAGAAGAAGAAGCTCTGACCCCGAATCATTTTCTCATCGGGCGGTCATGCGGGGCCACCCTCTTTGGCTCCTTCGACGACACAGAACTCATCGGTTCTCCTAGCTGGAAGACATCCCAACGCCTGGCCGATCATTTCTGGTCAAGGTGGTTGCGAGAGTACCTCCCAACTCTCTCGCCCCGCTACAACCAAGGTCCTCACTACCGGGACCCAACACCGGGCGACATAGTCCTGATTGTCGACCACACCCTGCCACGATACTCGTGGCCACGCGGCGAAATAGTCGCCACTCATCCCGGACCAGACGGAAGAACCAGGATCGTCGACGTGCGAACAGCAGCGGGCATCCTGCGGCGGCCAGCTTCACGCCTAGTCCTGATTGTACCTGCAACGTCGCCCCAACGAGATGGAGTGCAAGCAACGCACTGAGGGGGAGACTGTTGGCGACGACAAAGACTGATTACTAAATTAAGAGTTTGATTAAACAATAAAAAACCGTTTCTAATAGTTATATCAAGTCATGAATATTGTAATTTAATGAGCGTAGGATAGTTTTAATCTCCCATAGTTTTTAAGAAAACCTAATCAATACCTATATTTAAATTACCTAAGTAATTAGCTGCAATAAGAATGAGTAGTTACCTGTAATTAAAAGAACGTAGTTAGTACCCTAAACACATATCCTAAAGGTAAATGGGTAATGATATTGTCCACACAAGCAGGTCTCAGCTTGACAAAAACACACAGGTAAAACTTTAACAGTCACCCAAACACACATTAACAAGAAAAATAGTATCACCCACGAACAAGTCTCAACTTGTTAACATAATGGTATCGCCCACGAAAAAGTCTAAACTTGTCAACAAAATAGCCTCGCCCACGTAACGAGTCGAAACTTGCTCAGCCAATAAGGGCCTGGACACATCACCACGACACGGCGCCGCCACCGTGGAACGGCACGATGTCGTACCGCGCCACGGCGCCGTGTACGGTGCGCCGCACCAGCTCACGGCGCACCTGCTCGACAGTTGATGTTTCGCTGTCGCAAAGTACTTACGATTTAGTGTAAGGGCTATATTTCACGTGTACGTTACTCCAGCAGGAAAGTGTCTCCTAGAGTTATATGAGTGGAACATTTAATTGGTGCCTTAGCTGCTGTAAATGTGCCCCCACATAAAAAATGTGTGCCCCCTGTCGTTTTGGAAAAAAACGGAAAAAACGATTCCTGCTGGGGTAACGTTTTTCTAGCAGGAAAATTCTAAACGAATGATCGGAGAGAGAAAAATTGTGCATGGCCAGATAGCTTATATGTGTGCCAAAATGTGCCCCCAAAAATAAAATCTGTGCCCCTTCAGGTTTTCGAGATATTGCATTTCCTGCTGGAGTAACGTTTTGCAGAATCGTATATCTCTAAAACCATTGCATGTGCCCCTGTAGAATAAACATACACGAGTAGCTCTTAATGTGTGCCCCTTAGTGCCCCAATTAGATTTAAGAAAATATGTGTAGTTTTCAAGTTATCGCGGTTTTATGAAAACCCGAAAAAACATCGCAGCGCCTAAATGAGAGAAGGTATAAGTTCGCTGAAAACTGTATTCGGTCCTTCTTGACGCTAATAATAACCATACAAAGTTTCAAAACTGTTAATGCATGCGTTTTTGAATAATCTTGCTAAAAGTCAAAACGATGGTGTCATAACTTTGACGGCAAAATACAAGGAACCAGCTCAATCCCAGATGTGTAAGTGTAAACCAAAATCTTGTGCCTTTAGTCAAAAATATATGGTGAAAATATTCAGCTTGGAATGTTATGTATTAAGTAAATATTAACAAAAAACCAAAATATGTAAACAACGGCTGGTTATCCGACCAAATTCGAATGACTACTAAAAAGCGATAGATTCATACATATCGATGACCTTCTTTATTGGACGTATTATACCTGAGCTGTTGTCCGTACAGTCACGTTCAAAAGTTTTGGGGGCTAATAAAAATATATATTAAATGCGCCTTGTGACCAAATACGGTCTGGAGGACTATATTATAAAGATCAACAAAATTATTACTTACATCATCTAGCTAGATAAACAATGGGAAGTTTAGGCAAAATGCCACCCCTCACTGCTTGGTTTATATTATTGTTGTTATAGCTGCCATAGAACATTCTGTAAAAATCAAATCAAGTATTTAGCTATTTCGGCTAAAAAGATACAGCCCTGTGACTGTGACATGTTGAGTGTTGACGGATTGTGTTCGAGTCTTAGTTTTGGAGTCATATGAATTCTTGTCATGATTTTTTTTTTACATTGTAACTAGAAGTTATTAAGGGATTATATGTCATCACATCAACCTAGCACAAGAAGAGAAAATACGTATTAAACAAAAAAGAAAAATTACTGAGTCGATTTTGATGAAATTTCTATTGGACCAATCGGAAAGTATGTATATCCTTTCAGATGAAAACAAACAAACATGATTTAGAACATTTTTTGTTTAAAAATAAATAAATAGGTAAAGTACTTAATGAAAAAAATCCAAGTACCTACTTGATAAGTGTACAAGTATTCTTAAATAAGTCAAAACAATGCCATTAAATACTTACCACCGCAGATCGTGCCATAAAATCCACCACCCTTACAACCACACAATTGTTATAAAATGCTTAAAACGCCACTTTCAACCAACTTAAAAAAAAAGTAAACAAACAGTATCAGTGCAACCGCGTGATTCAACGTAACAGTGTCCTTGGCGTCATAACTGCAACTGTTTGTTTATCAATACCAAGTAATAATCCAAACGCACTTCCTAGTCAATAAGCACTTCGTACCTATTATTCTTAACAGAGCGACGTTACACGTTACTGTCTCTGTCACATTAATACCATACGCGTACTAGCTGTCTCACTTTCTCCAAGCTAGACAAAGCGACTCCTTGCGACACGACGTCAGCGGATGGCGCGGGGCCAGAGATATATAAAAAAAGGGAATCTTCTATTATGATGAAAAACTTAATGTTAATTTATCTAACCTACGGCTTATCAATAAATAAATACGGGCTTTTTATTTATATGCAAAAAAGAGCTACCTCTTTTTCGTAGTAGGTATTCATCACACATTTCATGAACTATATTATTTGTAAACATCGGGACCAATCAAATTTTGGGTCAAAGACCTGGCAAATATCTGGATGTATTTCTTTCGTTCACACATACATTACTGGATGTATTTTAATTAAATTTAGAATGGAGAAGATAGCTTACCTTGGAATAGCACTTAGGCTACTATTTATAATGTACTTAATCATGTGTAAAGTCACAGAAACAGCTATTGGAATATAATCCAATAACAACTTTATTTTATTACTTATTACTTTTCTACTTCAGTGTACTCAGGCACAACACGTGTGAACCGGTTAGTGAGTAAAGTAAAGAAGGTCATCGATATGTATGAATCCGTCGCTTTTTAGTAGTCATTCGAATTTGGTCGGATAACCAGCCGTTGTTTACATATTTTGGTTTTTTGTTAATATTTACTTAATGCAAAACATTCCAAGCTGAATATTTTCACCATATATTTTTGACTAAAGGCACAAGATTTTGGTTTACACCTACACATCTGGGATTGAGCCGGTTCCTTGTATTTTGCCGTCAAAGTTATGACACCATCGTTTTGACTTTTAGCAAGATTATTCAAAAACGCATGCATTAACAGTTTTGAAACTTTGTATGGTTATTATTAGCGTCAAGAAGGACCGAATACAGTTTTCAGCGAATTTATACCTTCTCTCATTTAGGCGCTGCGATGTTTTTTCGGGTTTTCATAAAACCGCGATAACTTGAAAACTACAAATATTTTCTTAAATCTAATTGGGGCACTAAGGGGCACACATTAAGAGCTACTCGTGTATGTTTATTCTACAGGGGCACATGCAATGGTTTTAGAGATATACGATTCTGCAAAACGTTACTCCAGCAGGAAATGCAATATCTCGAAAACCTGAAGGGGCACAGATTTTATTTTTGGGGGCACATTTTGGCACACATATAAGCTATCTGGCCATGCACAATTTTTCTCTCTCCGATCATTCGCTTAGAATTTTCCTGCTAGAAAAACGTTACCCCAGCAGGAATCGTTTTTTCCGTTTTTTTCCAAAACGACAGGGGGCACACATTTTTTATGTGGGGGCACATTTACAGCAGCTAAGGCACCAATTAAATGTTCCACTCATATAACTCTAGGAGACACTTTCCTGCTGGGGTAACGTACACATATTTCACCGGGACACCATGGCGGCGCAACCAGTCGCCGCTACCAACAAAATGTATACAACTCTATAGAGAGTTACTCACTTGGTGTCCCTTTGGTTGCGCAACCAGTTTGGCGGCGCGACCAACTCGGACGCGTGCACAGAATGTTACTGGCTGCGCCGCCACGCTGGTCGCGCCACCACTAGTTACTATAGCGCTGTATGGTGTCTCACTCACTCGGCCGCCAGGCCGGCGGCCAGTGACGCCCCCACGTCATTAGCCGGGTCCACACCGGACGATCCATCGCGCTCCGATCGCGCGCGGCAGCAGCGCGATCCAAAGATGCAGGCGGTGTGGACGTGCCGCGCGCTATCCATGCGCACGTATTGGAGCGCGCGCTCCCTACCTCGCGCGATCCGTGTGCGGTCGGTTTTTGTGCCAGCCTCAAAGGTGCCTCAGTTGCGTGATGCGCGCGGTGTGGACGGTTGTGTTGGTTCGCGCGATCCACCTCGCCATGGACAGTGTCTGTATACCCAGCAGGACCCTGCGTTAAATCCGATTGAAAGTTAAATGTTAACGTGCGTAGTATTTAGTACCTTCCGAATCGTATAAGTAAAAAAATAGTACCTTAATTGTTACAGCGAAATCTTAAATTATTCTCCAGCAGGACCCTCCGCTGTTTGAAGGTCTATAGACAAATCTTATATGGTCCCGTTTAGTGGTGTATTAGTACCTTAAAAATACCTTAGTTTAATTTTAAAATAATTATTATTTAATGAGGAATGCACCTGCAAAACTTTTATCAAGCCAGCAGGACCCTATTTTGTTTTGAGGCTTTCAGTCCAGACAGTCATATTTCTTATAAGCATTTTATTAGTACTTTTCAAATAACCTTACGTTTAATTGAAAAAGTTTGTATTTTAGCTGAAAATTTGTTTTAAAACTTTTAGTACTTTTTCAGCGAACAAACATTTCATTTGGTCCAAGTATGAGCTTTCACAGCTTTTAGTATGATGATTTATGATAAATGATTTTGATTTGATTTGGTTTATTATTATTTCTAATTGTTTACCGATGTTAAATACACAGATCATATCATAACAGTTTATTATTAAATGATGTAGGTAGATACACTTTGTTTCTTTAGGTATACTTTCTTTCTTTCTTTGATTAACACCACCATACCTACTAAAAGCTGTGAAAGCTCATACTTGGACCAAACGAAATGTTTGTTCGCTGAAAAAGTACTAAAAGTTTTAAAACAAATTTTCAGCTAAAATGCAAACTTTTTCAATTAAACGTAAGGTTATTTGAAAAGTACTAATAAAATGCTTATAAGAAATATGACTGTCTGGACTGAAAGCCTCAAAACAAAATAGGGTCCTGCTGGCTTGATAAAAGTTTTGCAGGTGCATTCCTCATTAAATAATAATTATTTTAAAATTAAACTAAGGTATTTTTAAGGTACTAATACACCACTAAACGGGACCATATAAGATTTGTCTATAGACCTTCAAACAGCGGAGGGTCCTGCTGGAGAATAATTTAAGATTTCGCTGTAACAATTAAGGTACTATTTTTTTACTTATACGATTCGGAAGGTACTAAATACTACGCACGTTAACATTTAACTTTCAATCGGATTTAACGCAGGGTCCTGCTGGGTATACAGACACCCATGGACATCTCAGAAAGTCGCCGTTTGATATCGCTTTATAAAGAATTTAAATGTTTATGGGATCCCAAAGATTCTAATTACACCAATAGAGGTGTTAGAGATGATGCTTGGCGTCAGATTTCTCGTGAAATGGGGAATAAGTCGATCGAGAACCTAAAGAAAAAAATGCGATCTCTGGCGGGAGGCTACAGAAGGGAGAAACACAGAGAGAAGCAAAGCCGTATAACTGGATCCGGTAAGAAAACAAAGCTACTTTTTATCTGTAGGTATTAAAATTATATATTTTATTATAAGTAATTACATCATAATATTTACTGTGGATTTCACGTGATTTCGCTTTTTACATTTAAGCTGTTGGAAATACACGTGGTTATTTTAATGAGTAACTTGTTTATTTCAGGTGCTCAAGATACATATAAATCAAAGTGGTTTGCGTATGATGACTTCGACTTTATGGCGGATAAAAATGAACCCGGAACCACACGCGATACATTGGAACATGTGAGCTATTAGTTTACTGATATTCATTTTGCCAAACTATTGTATGGTTTGTAACAAAGTGTCTTGCTAAGTGGGACCGTATTGTAGTGGCATTTTCTGTTGCTCTTCTTGGTAGGACGGCCATCGGTTGTAGCGATTGTGATGGCGGTTCATTTCGCCAGCTTCCAGGTATTACATCTCCATTCTCCTGTACTGTATCAAACGTTCCTGGCGATATAAAGTTAGGATTACTGCGTAAGTAGTTATATAGATGAACCGTTGCCAGCACGACTTTAGTCGCAGTTTCTGGTTCCAAAAGCATAGGTTTACGCAGGACTCTGTAGACAGAACTAAGTACTCCAAACGCGTTTTCAACTACTCTACGTGCTCTTGACAGTCGGTAGTTGAAAATTCTTTCACAAGAACCCCTTTCCCGTGTACCATCGTATGGTTTCATAGTATAATCATTAAGCTGAAAAGCTTTATCACCTAGTATATAATAGGGTACCTCAATTTTATAGGGAACTTGCAATATCTCCGGTGGAGGAATATTTAGCTCTTTTTTTTCAAGTTTTTTATATAAATTTGTGCTTTTGAACACGCCTCCATCTGATATTCTGCCTTTAGTCCCAACATTCACATACAGGAACCTATAATTTGCATCTACTAATGCAAAAAGAACAATACTAGGAAATAATTTGTAATTATCAAAGTCGTTGCCGCTATTAAAAGGCGATTGTATAGCGACGTGTTTGCCGTCCATCGCTCCTATCACGTGTGGGAAATTCCACTTATTCTCGAATTGCTGAGAAACTGTACGCCATTCTTCTTTAGTTGACGGCACCTGAAAATAAAGGAGATCTTAATTATAATATAAAGCTGAAAATAAGAATAAGCAGTAAATAGTAATAATAATTGTTGTTACAGGTAGAATCTGATACGACTGAAGGGGAACTTGAAGTTAATACTACAGTGAGCGAAAACGAGAACAGTAACATTACTAGTGACACACAACCGGAGAGAGCCAACCACCACACAGATCAGAGTAGAGAGCAGAATGATCAGAATGCACAATCCAGTGTCCAAACAACAAACAAAAGAACAAAAAAAAGAAAGAAAACTACTTCTAATAATGCAGATGACATATCAGATGAAACTCTTTCAGAGGCTGTCCAACTTCTGCAACAATGTGCTCAGCCACCACAACCGGAAACTGATTCTTACATTGCTTTCGGGCAGTATATATCTACTGAATTGCGGAAATATGATGCAGTAACATTAGTTAATGTCAAAAATGCTATATGCCAAGTTATTTTTCAAGCTGACACAGGAAGATATGGGGATAGCAATTATGGATATTACACTAATTCATATCCTGGCACACCAATAGCATACACTTCATCACAGTCCCAGTCTCTACAACCTCAAAATTATCCAGCTCCAATTCCACAGACATCACCGTCTGCTCATCTAGCCTCCAATTCATCACAGTCCCAGTCTCTACAACCTCAAAATTATCCAGCTCCAATTCCACAGACATCACCGTCTGCTCATCTAGCCTCCAATTCATCACAGTCCCAGTCTCTACAACCTCAAAATTATCCAGCTCCAATTCCACAGACATCACCGTCTGCTCATCTAGCCTCCAATTCATCGCAGTCCCAGTTTCTGAAACCTCAGGATTATTCACTTCCACAGTCACCACCGAATTAAATAAGTACCTACCTATATCATGTTTTCAAAAAATAATTAATAATTGTAAACATGTTACTTCTTTAAATTATGATTGTAATACACTACTTTTTTATTGAGTAATAAAGTATGGTTTTACTTACCTTTACATAATCATTTAACAGGTCAATGATGGCTTCACAAACTTCAGGAATAATTATCGATATAGACTGTTTGGAAATGCGGAACAGATACTGCAAACTGACGTACGAATCTCCAGTTGCTAAAAATCTTAATGTTAGTAATAATCTTTCCTTCACAGTAATGGCATCTCTATAATTTGTATCATTCTTTCTTAGCTTGTTATTTAATAATGAACACAATATCTCAAATTGATTAGCATTCATTCTTGCAAAATTGTGTTCAACTTTATCTGACACTAACTCTGCGTACAGCTGAGTCCCAGATTCCAAGCGATTTTTGTAAATTTGTTTCACCCAAAACCGTCGTTTTCTTTTTTGTGATTTTTTGCGCAAGCATTTAAGCAAAATAAAAGTTACTGCTGCAACGGCAAGACGCCGCCGTTGTACGTGTGACTCCATATCGTACAAGAGTTAGACTGGCTGAATCACGGATCGCCTTAGGATCGCTTGGAGCGCATATTTGGGATCGCAAGTTTCCAAGAGTGGATCGGCCTAACACGATCCACGATCCACGCTCCGCGATCCTGGATCGCGGATCGCGGGATCGATGGATCGTCCGGTGTGGACCCGGCTAATGCATGCAACACGTGTGTAATGTTGTTTTGTTTTTTAACCCTTAACCTTTTGAACGCCACGGACGTTTATAGACGTCTAACGAAATCGTGCCAAACACGCCACCGACGTCTATAGACGTCAAGAAAACGACATTTTTTAAATACAAAATAAATATACTAAATTAAGTTTTCTGTGTTTCTTTTTCCTATTATTTCAAACTACTTTAGTGAAATATTGTAAATTGACACAAAGATATATTCATTATTTGAATTCACAAGAAAAAACAATCGTCAAATATTGCTAATCGAAATCCGTAAAATTGTGTATTTCCCCACGCCACAGACGTCAAGACACGTCAGCTAGTGATGGGTAGGTAAGGTAACTTATATTCCAAATTTATGAAATATTTTATTGAAAGTAGCTTACTATTACTTTGACAATTACTTTTTACTGACAAATATTCGTATCTGAATATTCCTAATGTATAATATTTAAAAAAATGTGGAAAAGAACTTATAATTGATATCCTTAAATCGATAGTTTACTGTCCACTCTCGCGCATCCCTATGTAAGAGCTCATAGACAGTTACCTGTACGCCACAGACGGGAATGGACGTCAAGCGGTGACGTCATTAGCGCTACGGGAGTCTGCTAGTGCTTTACTACATTTATTATTATGATCGGTGGTAATATTAAAATTTGAAGCATTATTATTGTGCGAGGCTATATTAAAAATGGCTGACAGTCAAATGACTACTGAAGAACTCCTTCGTGTGTTAGGAAATGTAGAAGAGGATGACGAATTTTCCGAAGCAATATCTCTATACGAGGACGATTTAGAGGTAAGTTTTATTTATGATCAAACTTTTCATATATAGATAGGTACGTAGTTTTTGTTTAATATTAAATGATGCGTTAGGAAAACAAAAGCGAATATAAAATATTAAAAAGGTAAATGGTTCCGTCTATTACTTTTAACGATACAAATTATTATACCTACTTACATTTATTTTGTATATTTTCTCTTTTAATTCCATTTCGAATTTAGCTAAAAAAAGTAGGTATACTTATACAAAGTAAGTATTATAGGTAGGTACACTAATAAATATGAAACCGGCACCTAAGGCACAGTAAAAAGGGGAATATGCATGTATTTTTTTTTTCATTTAGAACAATGAATACTGTCAACTCAAAAAAATTACAAAAACTAAGTTTAACTATTGCTTGTTTCAAACACATCTGATATGGTAGGTATGTACATTTTAGTAGGTATATGTTTATTGTAACACAGAAACCGCTACCTAAGCCGTGGGGAGGCAGCTGACACGTTTTATTATTTTTATTTTAATCATGTTATAATAGTTATTTATTGAGTTGGACTAGAGAGCTTGTAATGAGCGATAACTATAACAAGTATAAGTACCTATTTGTAAATAAATTTAGCCAAAATATTATATTATGTGCCTCTGTCGTCGTAAATAGTAATAAGCACTTCGCTTTTGTTTACAGTCTATCACAGATCGTCAAGAACAAGTCAATGACTCACCTGTTTTGCCCTCAACATCTCACACTACTCAAGAAACACCTGACAACAATTGGGCCTCGACATCTGCATCAGCATCAACATCCCGCCGTGACCCCCGTCGAAGACAAACGGAGCCGTCCTACCAGTGAACTTCAGTACCACACGTGCCTGCATTAACTAGCTTTGATGAGTTTACGTCAGGTCTCCATTTAGAAGTAACAGAAAATATTACTGAATTCGATATATTTCAAAAATTTTTAGATTTAGACTTTATGTCGTTCATTGTAGATATGACAAATTTATTTCACTCACGCTTTGTACTAAACGTAGACCTTCGTATGCATTCTCGCCTACAACGGTGGCACGATGTATCCATTCCAGAATTGTACATATTTTTTGCTTTATTAATGTTAATGACTCGAAATCGACATTTGACTTTAGAAGAGCACTGGAGTACGGATGTGTTGTTATCATCGCCGATTTTTTCCAAACTAATGCCTAGAAATCGCTTTTGCACAATTCTAAGCATGCTACATTTTTCTCGGCATAGTGAAGAGACTAACGTATTATCAAAAGTCGACACTTGCATTAATCACGCTAGGGAAAAGTATAAAAAGCTTATGACACCCTATAAAAATCTGTGCATAGACGAGAGCATCGTTCCCTTCAAGGGGCGATTATCAATAAGGCAATATTTGCCAAAGAAAAGGAATCGTTTTGGAATAAAGTTATTTGTAATGTGTGATGTACAAACCGGCATTATCATAGATTTTATTGTTTACTGTGGCGCAGCTACTGAAATAATAGATCCTTGTAATTTAGGTGTCGGAGGCGCTGTTGTTTCAACTTTAATTAGGGATTTTTTCGGTTCAAACCGTCATTTATATGTTGACAACTGGTACACTAGCCCGGTATTGTTGGATTACCTGCACAGGAATAATATATACGCGTGTGGTACTGTAAAAAAAAACAGAGTCGGTATGCCACGCTTTAATAATACTATTAAGCGTGGTGAAATCCAAGCTAAATATTGTCCTCCAATGACAGCTCTAAAATGGCGAGACAAAAAAGATATATTTATTTTGTCAACAATTCATAGTGATATCATGGCGCCATCGTTGAAAGAGGATAGAGCGACGGGGCTACCAGTTATGAAGCCACAAGCAGTTTTGGACTATTCCAAAAATATGGGAAGCGTTGATACGGCTGACATGTTACTGTCTTCAATACAGTGCATAAGAAAAACCATAAAATGGTATAAAAAGTTGTTTCTCCACATAATTGATATGCACGTATTAAATTCTTTTTTCTGTTATAAGGAAATAAATAACATGCCAAATTTACATTTTGCAAAATTTCATCTGTCTCTTATTCGCCAAATTATAGAAAATTTTCATAGTCACAATACACTACCTCAGTCCATAAGCAGTAGTCATAACCCACTTCGTATACTGTCGAAAAATAACAATGATCACATGCCGACCCTTATGGGCAAATACCGACGTTGTAGACAATGCGCAGTTATAAAAAAAAGAAAAGAAACAAAGTACGCTTGTAAAATATGCAAGGTCTATTTGTGTGCTGCGCCATGTTTTGAAAAATATCACTCGAGTGATAATTGACCAATGTACTTTTTGTAGTAAAAAGTACATTTGTAAAATATCACTGTTAATTTAAATAATGGTGTTGATTTTTTTTCATATGATTTTTTTATTTATAAATGACAATTTTTTCAATACTTTTTTATATTTTTATTTTAAGTTTGTAGGTATATTACAAAATTGTATGTTTATATCAATGTTACATTTTATATTTACCAATGTTTTGTTGATTTGCTGTGATATTTAAAGACCAATTACGTAAGTAAATATTATATTATAAAAACCTTTGTTTTAATTATTATAATTTTGAAGAGTTTTTGATTTTGCTGTGATATTTTAAGACTAATTAACAATTACGTAGGTGCATATTATAATTATTATTAAAACCGTTTTAAGTATTATAATTTTGAAGAGTTGTTGACTTTATTGTGATATTTTAAGACTAATGATATTTGTATACTTATCTACTCAATTATAAAAACTGTCGTCATATAGGATGTAAGGGACACCGATGCGAAAACGCTTACCACATACTCAGTCCATCAACCCGAACAACAGAAAATTGTCGTCAGCAATTTAAAAAAAAACAGCTGTCCCATAAATTTTGACCATAAATGTTGTTTTGCAGTTTTGTAGGGAAAAGCTGTTTTTTTTTTAAATTTATTATGTGGGGTTCAGAATTATTATGGACTGAGTATGTGGTAAGCGTTTTCGCGTTGGTGTTACACCCTGTATAATTTACAATATTACAGTATAATATTAAGGTGAAGACTCAGTTGTAGCCCGCGAAATTCAAATTTTCTACGTTTTTTGTAATTTGCCGGACAATGTCAGTCTATTTATTAACCAAAATATGATTCGCGAGCGTAACACGTACGCATTTAAAGAATTAAAATCATAAATACAACCCTCCTAGTTCTTAAGCCCAATGATAGTCCGATTCATGAAAATATTATGAATCGGACCATCATTGGGTTAAGAAGGTTGTTTTGAAGATTCTAATGTTATAATCATATAAAGGCATACGTGTTACGATCGCGAATCATATTTTGGTTAATATATATCCTAACACTGACCGGCAAATTACAAAAAAACAAAGAAAATTTGAATTTCGCGGGCTACCCTGACGTTATCACCTTAAGTGTTTTGATTACCTGTGACTAGTTTCGACGCTGAGGTCGTGCTGGCACAAAACAGTATCCATAGAGATTAGCACTCACTACTGATGCTTTATTTTTTTAAATAATATTATTAGTAATTCCGAGAATAACACAATTAAAAGACTGATTATTTACTTGTATTTTTTTTTTTCGTTTACTAACTAGTTTAATTTCAGATTCAGGAAAATCTTAATTGAATGAAACTTATTGCATACTAGCTTACATCTGCAGCAGATCCTTTCCATAAATTATATTATGTAGTGATTTCATTCGTTCATTATATTTTTTTCATTTTGGTTGGCAACACTAAAAAAGATAGAATACTAGAAAAGTTTTGATCATAGAGTAATCATAAAGTAGGTAGTTGCCGTAATTACAAGTTACGACAAGTTAAAAAGTTTGTTAAGTTTATAAAAGTGATAATTATGTCTTCTCCTGAGGATATAGCTGGACCTTCCTCACCAAGCATAATAAGTGACCTAAGTCGCAAAAGGAAGGCATCTTCAAATGAAGAAACGACAAAGAGAAATATAAAAATACAAGTTTCTGCAGAAGATATAACGAGTGCAAACACTTATCAACGGAGCGTATGGGACGCAAATGAATTAAGGTGTGACGTTTCTAATTTACCTCCGTTGGATTTTGCCCAACCAGGACCTAGCGACCCACGAAATGCGGCGTTCGCAAGACTGGTCGCTTTTGAATTGGATCGAGTGCCAGAAGAAAAACGGTCAGTCACATATGTCAATATACTGAACGTAATAAGAAAAGTAAGACAGCAAAAGGACTTGGATGACATAAGTTTGCCAAGTTTCGAAGAATCCGACTAATAATTATATGTAAAATGATTAAATTGTTTTAAATAATAAAATATTATTATTTTTTATGTACCACAATATCACATGATCACATCCCTACTCGCATGCGAGAAAGTTGTCAAAAGTCGTGCCAGCCACGCCAGAGACGTGTCTTCACGTCGGCGGATGACGTCACGAACCAGATTAGTGATGTACCTTATTATTGATTTATTCGTTTGTAGTTCTAATGTTTGCTTTTAGGTTGCTTAGAACTTAGTAACTGCTGTTTAATGATAGTATGATACCAAATAGGGTCAAGTTAAATAAAAGACCAATGCAACGAATAATATTTATTTAAAAAATATAGAACGAAAAGCACGGATTCATTGGTTATCAATAACTTTTCGTTAAGATGTTGGAATCACTATTTTTTTTTGTAGGTTTTTGTACTGAATTTGTGGCTTGGCGTAGAAGGGGAGCCGATGTGTTTACGCTCTGGCGTTCAAAAGGTTAACCAGGCCCCGGTACGATTCGGTCCCACATAATTTTTCGTTGTCCTTTCCAGGCTCTGGTAATATAAACTCCACAATTTATAAAAATGGCTACCCTAAATATATTATCTATGGGTCCAGAATAAAAAACTGTGTTTCCGAACGCAATTGTCAAAGTGACAGCCATTTGATTTCGTGAGTCAGTTGCGCGCCTCTGTTTTCGTAGTACAGTGAACATTTTTATTAATAATGTCGAAAAAACAAAAGGTAAGTCGTGTGATTTTTGGATATGTTGTAGATTATTTGTTTTTCTTGTGGATTTGACATATTTTTTTGTAGATTATTGTAAATATTTGTCACAATATCTTCCCAAATGTTGTGGGACAAATGTGACCGTTGCCTGTTAACGTTTTTGTTTTGTGGGACTTATGCTACCTTTGCCTGATTATTATTATATTATTTTAGAAAACCGTTAAAGACCACGAAATTGAGAACATCCTCCAATATTGGCAGTCGTCGGAAGAGAGTAGCGAGGATGACGATTGCGAGGCGAGTCTTAAAGATAACTATTCTCAAGTTATGGACACTGCTTTGGACAACATGCAAGGTATTTCGAATGACGATTTATTGCATATACTTGAGGGTAGTCCTGCACAAGCACAACTGTTACAAGAAAATGACCACTATTTGTCAAATTCAGACCAGGAGGTTCTGCATGTCGACAAGAATTATAAATCACATCTTTTACCGAAAACTTCACTTGCTGATGCAATGCTAGGTCCATCACAGGGCGACACAGAAGCTTCATCTAAGTGTCCACCAAAGCGCACACTACCTACTTTAATATGCACATGCAGAGATTGCTTGTCTCAGCGTCCACCAGCACACGACACACCAGAACCTGTGGCCAGCACATCCCAGTTTTTGCAGACACCGGTACATCTGGACAATGCTGTTTCTGGTCATTCCCAGCTTTCACCTATGTCTCAGAGTCCACCAGCACACGACACAACAGAACCTGTGGCCAGCACATCCCAGTTTTTGCAGACACCGGCACATCTGGACAATGCTGTTTTTGGTCCTTCCCAGCTTTCACCTAGGGTAAACCATACTATTGTTGGCACCCCCCCAGTGATTGGCACTCTGATATAAAAATCCAGATAATAAGAGACAATTTCTGTTTATTTACGGCTGCAATACCTTATTGGGTAGAATATCTAATCTTCTATAGTGGCAACACTGCTGTCAGCCATTTTTATTTCACAGCTGTTTGTGAGTTTTAACGGAAATCAAGAGGTTGTGATCGTGTTGATTTTATAGTAAAAAGTGTAGTGCTGGAGGATAGAAGTGCACGTGAAAAAGTGTTTTTTGTGTAAGTTTCTACGCCAATTTATATTTGATATTGTTAAATTAGGGTATATCTTGCTATTTTTATTGTTTTCAGTGTTGAAAAATAAGCGTACAACCATTGGCATTGGTGCCAATCACTGTATTTTTTTTTGTATAGTGGTACAGTGATTGGCACGGATGCCAATGATTGTACTTTTTGTTTTTGGTGGCATGTGTATGTATTTGTTGTTTAAATTACATTTTCATCAAAATAGACCATATTGGGTTGCTAAATAAGTTTGATTTCGCTTCTATTCGAATTCTTGGCACTGCCAATCATTATATATTTTTTGTTGTGCCAATGACTATAATTATCCACCTAAGGTTTCCTCTTCTTTTCATCACTTTCAGGTACTTAGATGGCTTTAAGATGCCGAAGGTTACGGTTGGAAAAAAATATTCAAAAGCATATACAGAAGAAGATGTAGAAAAAGCCTTGCAAGCCATAAAAAATGGAATGGGTAAGAAAACTGCTGCAAATAAATTTAATATCCCACGGGCAACTTTGCAGTTTCGCCTATCCAACTTATTTGTTAAAAGTCGACCTGGTCCAGATACAGTTCTGACTGATGCAGAAGAAAAAGAGGTAGTTAAATGGATAATTTCAGCTTGCAGGAAAGGATTTCCACGGCGTAAAGAGGACGTCATAAAGAGTGTCAAACTGTATTTGGACGAAAATCCCAGACCAAACAGTTTTATAGATAATACACCAGGCGATGGATGGTATAAATTATTTTTGAAGAGGCATCCTGAGCTTTCTATACGAACATCAGAGGCTGTAACTTCAGCAAGCTCAAAATTGACAGAGAAGCAAATTAGAAATTGGTTTAAACAAGTAGAAGAATATCTGAAAGAAAATGATCTTTTTAATATTTTGAGTGATCCATCCAGAGTTTACAATGGGGATGAAACTAATTTTATTTTATGCCCAAAGAATACTAAAGTTATCGCTTTAAGGGGAACCAAAAATGTGTATGAGGTAGATCACGCTCAGTCTAAATCGTGTGTTACCGTAATGTTTACATTTTCGGCGGATGGTGTAACAACACCTCCTATGATTATTTACCCCTTAAAGAGAATGCGACCTGAGATTCAAAAGTCTGTGCCTAGCGAGTGGGGCATTGGCTTGTCAGATAATGGATGGATGAAGGCCGAGCTTTTCATTCAGTACATACAGAATGTTCTGCATCCAGCGCTAATGAAGAGGAATATCACTTTTCCAGTAATTCTTTTTTTTGGATGGGCATAAAAGCCACACAACACTTCAGCTTACTCAACTTTGTCAAAATCTTGGTATAATACTTATAGCTCTATACCCTAACGCGACCCGGATTTTGCAACCAGCAGACGTAGCGGCGTTTCGCCCAATAAAAGTTATGTGGCATAAAGCAGTCCTGGAATGGCGTACAGATAACTTAACGAAATCCTTACTAAAAACAGATGTTGCTCCTATATTAGAGAAGCTTTTACCGAAATTAAACAAGACGACCTTAAAGAACGGTTTTGAAGCTTGTGGTTTATGCCCATTTAATCCAGATCAAGTGGACTATACAAAATGTTTAATGCCCTCTAAACCAGTACAAGAAATTTTGGATGACAACTGTTCTACAAGTCTTAACTATCAGACATTTGAAGAAATTGTTGGACCACAGCTAGTCCGAAAGATGAAGAATCAGATGGTAGGTAAATCAATAGAAGCTAAAAAGCTTTATGACTTGTATAAATATCTCGTACCAAAAATTTCAACACAAGAACCACAACAAGAGACAACTTCTATGGAACTAATACAACACAAGGACAGGAGCAATTTAAATGAACAAAACAACGATGGTTCAGAAGATTTGAACACAATGGCAGCCTTTAATGAATTAACGACAATGCCAACAGAAGTAGAACTTTTGCTAAATGAACCAGAACTGTCCCATGAACCTCAATCCGAAGACACTGGCATATCTAAAGCAAACACGATGGTTGTCGATTATTCAGAAACCTCAGGACACGAAATAGGTGGAGAGCATGTTGAACTTCAGAATCAGGTGGTTGAAAAATTACCTTTAGAATCCTGTATAATCTATTCATCAATAAACGATTCAATACCAGAAGCTGCACAAACGGTTGACGTTATTTCCGAATTTCAAAGAGAAAACCAGTCAATAACGCCAATAAATTTAATACCTATTCCATCCACCAGTCGTCAAAGTGTAGAGCTGATTGGTGGAACATGGGTACTGGTGGATGATATGCCAACCGAAGTCCCTACAAAGGCACAAAATATAAACGATTTTTTAAAGTTACCAAAGACTCCAATTAAAACTCAGAAAGCTGGTACAGAACATCGCTCTTTTGTTTTGACGAGTAAAGATTGGGAAGCTGTAGAACTACAAAAACAACAAAAAAAGATGAAAGAGATACAAGAAAAGGAGAACAAACGAATAGAAAGACTAGAGAAAGCCAAAGAGAAACAATTACTCAAGGAAAAAAAACAAGCTGAAACTATACAGAAAAAGAACAAAGCCAAAGATTTAAAGTTAATTAAGAAAAGTAAACCAAACTCTGATGGTATCAAACCCAAAATTGTAATCCAATCAAACGTCTTGATTAAACCTGCAAATAGAATCTCAAGTGATATTGAAAAAGAAAGAGGATATACAAGGGAATTAAAAATAGAACCTATGAGCGAAGTTAAACCTGCAAATATTACTACCCTAAAGGAAATAAAAAACAGACCAATTTTAGATGCAGCTGAAACTGAAAATGAAAGAAGCTTTAAAGAATCGGAACAAGTAATGGTTAAAGAAAAAAGATTGAGACCAATGACAAATGAAGAACTATTAAAAGTATTAGAAGATGATTAGGTAGGGGAGTTTATTCATTAATAAACTCCCCTACCTAATCATCTTCTAATACTTTGGATGGGATAAATTATTTATGTACGTACCTAGGTTCGCCTTTTTTCGCGACAGCAAGGTGTGCCTACATTAGTAAATATGTAGTGCCAATGGTTATACCAAACTCGCTGTGTCAATAATTATACTTCAGTGCCAATGATTGTGCAATAACATAGAATTAAGTTTAATGTTACTTTTTAAGCAATAAAGCTATTTTTTTTAATACTGATGTGTTTCATTATAATTTATACGTTTATATACCTTATATCTGGTAAAAATTAGATATATAAAAATATTATTATAACATAGAAGTCACTACATTTATGTTGAAGATCATCTTAGAATGCCAATCATTGTACTGTTTACCCTACGCTACCTGGTGCCAGGACGATTTCACCCGATGCTTCACCAGAATATACATTTCCGTATAACATCGCGACAACTTCATCTCAACATCTGCCGAAATCTAAGTTTCCACATACCAACAGTGAAAGTGTGTCTCAGAGTCTGGGAGATTTTGAGCAAACTCCTGAGGTTATAGTTGAACAAGAAGAGATGGCCATTTCCTTAGCTCCCGACGATGATCAACTTTGTGTGCTACTTGAGCCAACTTATGCTGAATTACAGGAGAAGCAAAGAAAGTGGAGTAAAAAAGTAGGTTACTTTGAAGATCGTGATTTTAGTAGAAAGTTACAACCTACTACAAAACACGACAACAGAGGTACCCCATATGACCATTTTATGGATATGTTCCCTGATGAATTATTTCAGCTCATTGTCGAAAACACCAACAAGTATGCGAGCTTAAAAGGCAGCCAGTTTTGGAAGGATGTAGACAGTAATGAAATTAAGGCATTCTTGGCTATAGTGATTCTTATGGGAATTGCCCCACAATCAGATATCGAATTATACTGGAATTCAGACCCATTTTACAATAATCAGGATATATTAGGTCTTTACCTATGAAATTGCCGTTCTGCAGTACTGGCCATTTCAAATCAAAATAATTTTTGTTTGGCTATGAATTCTAATTTCAAATTAATTTTATTTTAAAAACATGGATTTTTTTTTCTAAAAGTAGTCATTTCTTTATTGATTAGTGTTACATTTTCATCGCATTTCAATCTTTTTCGTCATCATGGATACGTTAAAAATTCGAGTAATTATGGAATATGAGTACCGTCGTGGCAGCAACGCGGCACAAGCGGCACGCAACATCAACGACGTTTACGGAGCTAACTCTACAAACCAACGCACCACCTGTTATTGGTTTGCTCGCTTCCGTTCTGGAAATTTCGACCTGAAAAATGAACCTCGCGGTCGTCCGAAGACTTTGGTCGACAATGACGAATTAAAGGCGATTGTGGAAGCTGATGATACACAATCTACGGCTGAATTAGCAGCAGCTTTCGACGTTAGCGTCAAAACAATATTGGTCCATTTGCGTCAAATTGGCAAGGTAAAAAAGCTTGAGAAATGGGTGCCCCACGAACTCAATGATCGCCAGCGCGAAGTACGCGTCGAGACGTGCCTTGCACTGCTCAACAGACACACAAATGAAGGAATTTTGAACCGCATTGTTACCTGCGATGAAAAATGGATTCTGTTTGATAACCGTAAGCGCTCAGCAAGTTGGTTGGATCCTGGTTCAGCACCTAAACAATGCCCTAAACGAAAACTTACCCCTAGAAAAGTGATGGTCACTGTTTGGTGGTCTAGCGCCGGTGTGATTCATCACAGCTTCTTACCAAACGGGGTGAGCATTACTGCAGATGTGTACTGTGAAGAACTGAACACAATGATGGAGAAGCTGGCGCATCTCCAACCAGCATTGGTCAATCGCTCGTCTCCGCTGCTCCTGCACGACAACGCGCGACCTCATACTGCACAGCAGACGGTCTCCAAGTTGCAAGAACTGGGGTTGGAAGCTCTCCGTCATCCGCCCTACTCACCAGACCTTGCGCCTACAGACTACTACTTTTTCCAGAATTTGGATAACTTCTTGGCGGGAAAAAAATTTAATACCCGAGAGGCAGTACAAAATGCCTTTGAAGAATTTGTTGCCTCCCGTCCAGCTGATTTCTTTAAGAAGGGCATCAATAAACTGCCACTGCGATGGCAAAGATGCATTGATTGCATGGGTGATTACTTCGATTAATACAAATAAAAAATTCATGAAAAAAATTCGTTTAAATTTTTTCATACAAAACGGCAATTTCATAGGTAAAGACCTATTATCTGGAACAATGCGTTGTAAAAGATTTAAAAAAATATTAGAGAATATACACGTTTGCGATATTACTACTCATTTACCACAAAATCATAAAGATCATGATAAACTTCAAAAAATAAGGCCAATGTTGAACATTTTAAATAAAACTTTTCAAGGAAACGCTACCAATTCTCAATCACAATCAATCGATGAAAGCATGATAAAGTTTAAAGGTCGTGATTCCAAAAAACAGTATATGCCGGGTAAACCGATTAAACGAGGGTACAAGGCGTGGTGCAGATGTGATGCGAAAACAGGATACCTTTACCAATGTGACATCTATACAGGTAAAGATAAAAATGCCGACAGTGAAGGACGGTTACAGAGTGGTGAAAAATCTGTGTGTTAACGTACCAAAGGACACATTGATAGTCTTTGACAATTTTTTTTCCTCTGTCGCTCTTATGGAATATTTATATTACAAAGGAATATTTGCTATTGGTACTGTTAGACTATCACGAAAAGGACTTCCTAAAGATTTTGTCAAAAAAGAAAGTAAGAAAGAACAACTACAACCAGGAGAATTCACATACAGATACTGTCACCCTGTTGGGGTAGTTAAGTGGAAAGATACTAAAGACGTGACCGTCCTTACAACAGCCGTAAACCCTAGAAAAATAGAACTAATAGAAAGAAGACAAAAGAATGGCGAAAAGAAGAAAATGTATTGCCCAACTGCTATTGCTGATTACACCCGAAACATGGGTGGAGTTGATCATTTTGATCATTACCGTAGCTCATACTCCATTGGACGCAGATCCAAAAAAACATGGCCAAGATTGTTTTGGTTTTTATTTGAGTGTGCTGTAATAAATGCTTATATCATATATCAACATGAAAATGAAACAAGGAAAAACATACATCGAGATTTTCGTTTGCGTTTGGCCAGAAAATTAAAGTCTGAGTACATAAATATTCATAAAGACAACCCAATAATTTGGAAAAATAAAAAAGGAGGAGTGTTTGGCGTCCCAGATGAATTAAGACTGGGTTACAAAGGGCAGCATTACTTGGAACCCATGACCACTAGAAAGAGGTGCAGATTCTGTAGTACGAGACAGAAGGATACCCGTTCGAAGTACATGTGCCAAATATGTAAGGTGACCCTATGTGTGTACCCCTGCATGATACATTTTCACCAAACCTCAGAACAACAATGTTGATAGATAAATGTTTATCAAAAACACTTTCATTACTTTTTTTATATATTAGAAAGTAAAATAGTCCTCAAAATAAAACCACTTTCATTACAGTACATCATATATTTATAATACCCCACCCTATCTCAGCGAAGTACCCCCTGCATTTTGAGTCAATTATTAACCTAACAAGAAAAAAATCCAAGAAAATTATGTTCAAATATTAAGTAGTCGCACTTAGTTTTTTTAATTTCTTTCCAGGCAATGGGAATATGTTGTCCCACGTGTTTTTCCTTTAATTTTCCAAGTCATTTTCCAATTTTCTTTGTTCGTATGCCATAACAATTATACTATTATACAGAATCAATAGTTGAAAGTTATGTAAGTTGTGTAGTTCTCTTGGGCCTGGTTAAGGGATAATGTGTAAAATTATCTCGAGTGGTAGTAGCAGCACGCCCTCCTCTAGTGAAATTTTGCTGTGTTGTAGTTTGAAAGCCCGTTATTGTCAGAGTATCATCATATGAATATCCATCTCTAGAACGTACAAAGTTGTGTAACACACAACATGTTCTCACAATGGATTTTGCTAATTCTTTGTGGACATTTAATGGTCTGTGGAAAATTCGCCATTTATTTGTTAAGATGCCGAATGTGCACTCGATGTAACGGCGAGCTCTCGATAGTCTGTAGTTAAAAATTTTCTTTTCGGCACTGAGGTTGTTTCCTCCGTATGGACGCATAATGTTTGGGCTCAACCCGAATGCTTCATCGCCTATAAATACATAAGGGAAAAGCGTTGGGTTATTTTCTGAAATTTGTAGGGGCTCTGGAATACCTAAAGTATTACTTATGAGTTTCTTATACAATTCAGTTTCTTGGAAAACTGCTGAATCGCTACTTTTCCCATAGGCACCGACGTCTATATAAATGAAATTATAATTAGCGTCACATGCAGCCATCAACACCAATGAAAAAAAGTGTTTATAGTTATAATACATCGAACCAGAATCAGCAGGTTGAATCAGTCTTATGTGCTTTCCATCGATACTACCGATGCAGTGTGGAAAGTTGGCATGTTTTTCGAAACCATCTGCTATTTTCATCCAGTCATTTGCAGTAGCCGGAAGTGATAAACATGTTTGCAACTTATCCCAAATCACGGCACACACTTCTTTTATTATTGTGCTTAATGTCGTTTGTCCTAGACGAAAGTTATGCAATTCCCTCATCGTACATCCACTTGCGAGGTACCTGTAATTAACAAAAATTAATAAGTAATATAATTTAATTTCCAGGGTTAGTGTTGCAAAAAAGATGGAAAAGCATCAGATCATGCTATGCGCGGGAAGCCAAACGCCAAAAAAATATAAAGTATGGTTCTGGAGCCACTAACCGCAAAAGCGAATACATATATTTTAAGCAGTTACAGTTTCTACAAAAAGTAGTAGCTATCAGAGAAGAAGGTGTAGAAGAAGAAAATTCGGAGAGCACTGAAGTAGGCGAGCGACCTAAACAAAAAGTTACAAACAAACGTAAACTAACAGTAGACGATGATCCCTTTGTTCAAGCATTAAATAATTCAATTGAGCAAAGACGCCGTGAGATAACAGAGCAGAGACTACGCGAGACAGCTGAGGTTGACGAAGATCGGCTATTTCTGCTTTCATTGTTGAGCACATTAAAAAATCTACCTCCTCAAGTTAAAATGGCTACCAAAATAAAGATGCTAACTTTGTTGAACGACGCGTCAGGTTTTTCTGGTAACAGGACGTTTGATTATGCTGATCGGTCATTTCGGAATTCTTCAGAAATTAATCCAGGTGGCAGGATCGTGAGTCATGAGACCTATCATCCTGGTTATTCGACGCAACGGCAAGTGATTGCTACTGAATATCCTGGACCGAGTTATAGGACAAACACGAATTATCAGAATGAACCTATTACAAGTGGTCCTAATTCTCCATATAATTCTATGAATACAATGACATATGCAAGTTCTCCAAGCGACACACATGATTCACAGGACTCGGAACCACTTATGGATCTATATAGCACTTAAACATTAATGGCTTGTTTGTTTGTCTACATTTTTTAATAAAACTTACTTTAAAAATGTTCATAGTTTGTTTTAACTTACCTTAATGTTACAAACAACTTTTCTTCAGGACTGATTGATTTTCTTAATATTGTATCTTGCTTCAACAAATCATTTTCACACAAAGTCAGTAATTCATCAAAGGACCTCACGGACATCCTCACATAACTAAAAAACTTATCCGGATATCTTCTTAGATCGTCGTATATGTTGACGAATTGTCCTTTCTTACAGCGATCGGCTAAATAAGGATGAACCCACCACTGTTTCTTTTTTCTCTTGAACTTTCTTTTCCTACGTACATACAGCAGTAGTGCTATCTCTTCGAGGTCCATTTTGATACTGTCTCAGTATGGTGTGGCGACTCTGGTGTCTGTATGGTGTCTAGTTTGGTAGCTTACGGACACCACGGTGGCGCAACTGGTTGCGCCGCCATGGTGTCCTGGTGAAATATAGCCCTAAAAAGAAGATGGCTGATAATACCCAGAGAATTGAGGATTATAAGGACCAAAAAGTCTTGCACTAAGTCACTAACACGTAAGAATTTTGCGACAACGAAACTCCTACTGCCGAGCGGCTGCGCCGTGAGCTGGTGCGGTACGACGTCGTGCCGTTTCACGGTGGCGGCGCCGCGCCGTGGTGATGTGTCCAGGCCCTAAGGGCATCCAGTCTGTAACGGTTTACCAACACTCGATTGGTCCATGAACCGTTGGTGAACAGAATCTTTAAGCGCTCGTTCAGACACTGCGGCAACCGCGCGATTATAGAATCGCATGGAAATCGCGCGGGTCTTATTTATATGAGTTAGTTAGTAATCGTTCAGACATAACCGCGCGGTTAATCAAGCCGCGCGGTTACCGCAACCCAACCGCCAGAAAATAGAATCGCGATGCTCCCGCGCGTTTCTATTACTATGGAGTCTTTACTTCGCGTTCAGTTGCGTTGCGGATACCGCGCGGTGAGCACGTCACTGTTCGTGAGTTCGCCATGGATCGTTTCGACACTGAACTATTTATTGATGAGGTGGAGAAGAGACCTGCAATATGGGACATTCAGTGTGATGATTACTCAAATAAAATTATCAAGAACCGAGCTTGGCAAGAGTTGGTGGAGATATTTGGAAATTGCGAAGACACGGTGGAAAAAAAGAATATTTTAAGTAAGTAGGTTTATTCACCAAAAAATAATTGACAGAATTATGTTATAATTATTGTTATGAAGCGTATATTATACTCTCCGTATACTTTAGGTACTTAAATAAATATAAACAAACTTCGGCTGCTTTATGCAGACATTTCCGTGTATTCCCGTTCGTCCCCTCGACTTCGTCCCCCGAGGGGGACGAACGGGAATTTACAAAAATAATATTTAATTTGTTCCCGATCGTCCCAATCCTAATTCAAGAGAGGACGAATGGGAATATGTTCTTCGATTAGTGCCATTCGTCCCACTAAAAAGATTTGTGCAGAAAATATGTTTATTCGATGTTTCGTAGTTTACTTTTAAATTAGTTTCTTCGTTAGATTTAATCAGTGTGCGTTACTCCAGCGGAATGTTGTCGCTTTTCAGGATTTTGGCTCGACAGATAATTAGTACCCCATCTCGTGTAAATGTGCCCGAAATTTAGAATTTGTGCGTCCAGCCGATCCAAAGATATTCACGAAAAACAGATTCCGCTGGAGTAACGTTACCCCAGCGGCATGTTTTTTAACCGGTGGTCGTAGCTGAGCACAAACTAGCTACTTAGATAGATTGAATTTGTGCCTAATTGTGCCCAAAAAGTGAAATTTGTGCGTCTTGAGGTTTCAGAGTTATTCAAGATGCCGCTGGGGTAACGTTTAGCAAATTGCTGTACCGTAAAATGGGGGGAATCGGGACACTTTTTAAGTTCGGCGTTGATTTTTATCGTTTTTTTTTTGTAGTTATAGTAATAAAACGGAGATCATAATGGTTCCGGTAGTTTAAATTTTCATTTGTAATGCATTAAGATATAGTTTATTAAAGAATAATCATGAAAAGTTACAAAAACTCACTTGTCCCTCTTCACCCAGGCGTTGGGGTGAATCGGGTCGCTTAAGGGGTTAATAGAGTTTTTTGCTAGGGCTGACACTTTCATACTATACAGGGTGTAAGGGAAACGCTTCCGAAAACGAAGACAGGTGATAGGGCTAGTGATTCTCGATACGATGCCATCAAAAAAACAGTTTTTTTTTTTTACAATTTTACCTACTTTTATCACCGTTTTTCGTACACTATGCTGTGAGAACAGTAAAATAAAACCATTATTTGCGATTAAACTATTTTTTTTTCTTTACAACACTAACACGCAATGTATTCGTAAATAAATATCAGCTGACACTCGCGCGTATCCTCGAGTTCAAAGTGCGAGCGCGCTCGCCGGCGGCCGCGCGGCCGATGACCCCAAGTCCACGTGACGCGACAGCTGGCCGAGTCGTGCGATAGTCGTTGGCACTCGTTGGGCGGTGCCATGTGATCCTATTCCTATCCTCCTAATCTTTACTCAATCGCTTGAATCTAATGTATTTTTACTTCACTCTACTTACAACAGTAGAGTGAAGTAAGATTTGGTTTCGGATTCCATTCATGCAAGAACCTTAATGATTTACCCCTTGAACAGGGTTACAATTTTAATCCAAATGTTCGCATTATTATGCTCACAAATCAGAAAAATGCAGTTTTATTTTGCTTATCCTTGAGACCCATATCCACTTAACCACACGGGCAATCCGCGCCGCGGTGCGCAGCTGTGACCAAGGCGGCATCCTTTGTAAAGCGCCGCCAAAATAATGAAGTAAAGACATCACAGAAGCGTCAAAAGTTTTAAATTGACGTACCGTGTCGTGCATTTCATAATAGTTTTGAATGTAAGTCGTTAATCGATAGTGAATTAAATAATGTAAAAGATCGCCGACTTTAGCTGTATTTAACAAACATAATAATAATCGTGTGTACAGTTTCAAGCAAATAGCGCGCGTGAATCAATTGAATTTTAACTTTATAATATCAATGTAATTAGTCACACGACGCTCGCTCGTTTATTGCAATAACTGTATCCTTCATTTAGTAAGTAAACCCTGATTGGGTTTACTTACTAAATGAAGGAAGAATTTGAAGTGGATAATTAAATTAATTTAATCTAAGAAACCCGTTAAATCTTATTTAAAAGTTAGAAAATGAAAAACAGTTAGTAATACTTAATGTAATAAAACTAAGAGTACATTTCCTAACAATTAATGGGTTTACTGATTTAACATTTAACATTCACATTTTCTCCTCTGTAATTTGTTGATCTTTGCACATCAAAAGACACCGCGTCGGTGGCGCGCGGCGTCCGCGCGGCGGCTGTAACGTTTGAGATACGCCGCACGCAGGGGCCATGTTTGATTTTCTAGTACTCTAGTTAGTTCCTTTCCGACTCAGTTCGTGAGCGAACGCGCGAAAATCGATCGATCGCTGACCGTATTTTGTTAGTTGTTAGTTATTATTGTTACGTTTTTAGTTATTATTGTTACGTGTTTATTTTTACGTTTTTAGTGTTGTTATTGTTTTTTTTAGTATTAACTATGCCTGAGGCTTACGTTTACAGTGCTCGTGAATACGGCAACATGTTGATGTGTTTAGGAGAAGCCCGTGGCAATGCTTCTCTTGCGTTGAGAATTTACCGAGACAGATTTCCGAACGTCCGGCATCCGTCTGACTCTCGCATGATAACGGCAGCTTTTCAGCGAGTTTTAGAAAATCGACCGATTGCTCCAATGGCGGCAGGTGGTGGACAACAAGTCAATGTTCAGACAGAGGAGCGGATTTTAAATGTGATTCGCCAAAATCCTCGCCTGGGCACACGAAGTGCGGCAAAATTATTGCGGCGCCGGGGCGAACCAACAGTCTCTCACTGGACAGTTCACAAAGTTTTGCGCCGAAACAGAATGAAGCCCTACAAAATAAACAAAGTACATGCTTTGCTACCAAACGATCACGTTCGTCGTCGTGAGTACTGTCGTTGGCTGTTAGATCAACAGCAACGTGCGCCTGGCTTCATTGAGCACATTATCTGGACGGACGAGTCCACATTCACGAGAAAAGGGATGTGGAACAGGAGGAATGCTCATGTATGGTCAGACGTGAACCCGTCCGCCACTCAAGAAACCGGCCATCAGACCCGATGGTCAGTCAACGTGTGGGCTGGTGTTCTTAATGGACGAATTCTAGGACCAGTGTTTCTACCGCAGCGCCTCAATGGATCAGCATATCTTGATTTTATAAATGTACATTTAGACGATATGCTAGATGATGTATCGCTGGCTGAATTTCGTCGAGCATGGTTCCAGCACGATGGAGCTCCACCGCATGTTACGCGCTCCGTCCGCGAGCGTCTCACTGAGCTGTTTTATGACCGCTGGATCGGAAGGCTGGGGCCGCACGCCTGGCCGGCTCGTTCACCCGACTTGACACCTTTAGATTTCTTTTTGTGGGGGTATGTGAAAGAAAGAGTGTTTGATCGGGAATGTGACAGTGCTGATGAAATGCGGGGCAGAATAGTGAGCGTTTTTGATGGACTACGTGCAGAATGTGTTGAAGATCCTACACTAATGCCTCGAGTTCACGGATCGACACAGCGACGGGCGCGGCTTTGTATTGAAATGGATGGAGCGCAATTCGAGCCACACCTCATAAGGTCGCAAAGGATTTAGATAGGTACGTAAAATGCCTCTGTCAGCTTTAATGTTGCTACAACAGTAAGCTTCGAATACTATTAAAATCATAATCTTGTTTCATCAATCATCGTAATTATGTGAAGTGTTGTAGGGGTAGGTATTTTGAATAAAAAGGGTAGGTAGGTGTTTGTAAATTTCGTATAAATCCCGTGAATCTGCCGTACGGAGCGCTCGGCGCCAGCGACGCGCGGTCGCGCGATTTTGCCTTGCGTGTCAGTGACCTCACGTTTTGTACCGTTTCCATTGCGTGTTTACGAAATATGAAGTTTTGAAAATAACCAATTTAAAGCGAAATTTTATTGGTATCCGTTAGCATTTAGGTTGTATATAATCTACGTTCTGGCTTCGGAAGCGTTCCCCTTACACCCCGTATGTAGGTTACTACAATAATTAGGTAGGTACCTACAATATCTACCTGGTAGGTATTGCCTTTTCAGGTTACCTACGTACATGACATATACCTACCGTTTTTTAAAGTGTCAGCTCCTAATATGTTATCATAAATAAAGTTATAGAGTTGTAGTGAAAAATAAAAATCCTTTAATGAAATCAACGTTTCTAATAAAGTAATTTACTTAAAATTAAACAAAACAAAATAAATCGTACTTCCAAATAAACATAAAATAAAGTCCTCTCAAATCAAACTTAATTAAAATTTCTGACAGGCAAACTTAAAAAATATTAAAAATAGACAGTATTATTTTTAATTAATACTTAGATATTTATTTAATAATTAATTAATTATTAAATAAGCAGTAGATATTTGTTTAATAAATTAATTATTGAATAAATACATAAGTATTTTTCCAATAATCAACACAAAAGTAATACGATAAACAATTACAAGTCATAGCTCAAACTCACTAATTCTCTAGAATCTTTAAGATTTCATCACTGTCATTATAGTAATTCTTTTTCTTAGTTACATTTATTTTTTGGTTTATGGCTACTGGTTTCAAAGCTTGCTTTGTTGGATTTTTCGGAAAAAGTTTTGTTAATTGTTCTGAAGGTATTTTTGTATTACTATTAATAATAATTTTCGGTTTATTTGTAGTGCTAGTACTGGCCTGTTCATTTTCATTTTCTATCAGATTTGTTTCTTCTGTCACATTTGTTCCTTTCAAATCTGTAGGTTCGCACCATGGTATTACTATTTCTTCATACAATTGTAAATCTTCTGTTAGCACAACGGGTAGTTTTTCAACTTCTATATCTCGCCAATCATTACGCTGTTCTTGATCATTATCAGATGCGGGCACATTGTTTGTTTCGGTTATGATTGCTTCGAATGCCCTTGAACAA
The DNA here is from genome assembly GCA_917490735.1 of Dryobotodes eremita. Lineage (NCBI taxonomy): Eukaryota > Metazoa > Arthropoda > Insecta > Lepidoptera > Noctuidae > Dryobotodes > Dryobotodes eremita. The sequence goes on from OU823272.1 coordinate 150,484, forward strand.
TGTGCTATTGGCGATGGCGATTTATTTTCTTTTTCATCAAATATTTTTTTGGTTTTTTTACCTACTCCCTTACCTTTAGCACTTTTTGTGTTATTTGTTTTTTGGATTCGTTTCTTTTTTATTTCAGGTTCAGTATCTGTATCAGCGTAACTTTCTACGTCCTCGTGTGAAACACTTCGACCTGAAATTCGAATATGTAAAAAATATTGTTGTAAGGACATAAAATGTAGGTCGGTGTGCGTTTGTGTGTGTGGTTGTGTGTGTGAATGAAATTTGAGACTTTTTTGTGAGTTAAGAGCAATAGCGCACTAGCGGCTTGGCCGCAGCGGCCAGGTCGCGGCGGCCATCGAGATAGATACCTTAGTATGAAATCGCCACAGAGCGCGCGCACCTGGTCGCACGCGACCAGCGGCCACACTCAGCCGCAGCGGCCAGCGAGATCGGAGCGGCGCGTTTGCGGCCAGTGTTCAGTCGCTGGTCGCTGCGGCCACTGAGATCTATAGTATTGTAGTAAAATCACCAGTGTGCGCGCACTAGCCGTGGCGGCCGCACGTGTTGTAGAGCTACAGCGTGATTTGTAATTATCGCGATGTCTTTCGACACGGAAAGATTTATAACAGAAATCGAGACGAGGAGGGCGTTGTGGGACATGTCCTGTGAAGACTATGCCAACCGAGATATAAAAAGGATAATGTGGGAAGAAATAATTGAAATATTTGGAAATGAAAACTTAAGTACAACTGAAAAAAACGAACTCGGTAAGTAATGTTTATTTTATTGTGTTCTCAAAGCTACTCGATTTTGCCACGGGAGTTGTCCTTCACCCACGAAGTAGTCAGCAAATAGATCTCTGTTTTGAGTAGATGTTCTATTTCCTCTTGACGGCTGGCAGGGAGGTATTTCTTCAATAGTCGGAGGAATATACAAGGTGTCTTCGAATTTGTACCCATCTCGCTCCCGTACGTAGTTGTGAAGGACGCAACATGCTTTTATGATTGCAACAGCAAATTCTCTGTGTACATCAAGAGGACGATGAAAAATTCGCCACTTGTTGGCTAGTATCCCGAAAGTACATTCTATGTACCGGCGTGCACGGGAAAGGCGGTAGTTAAAAATTCTTTTCTTGTCTGTCAAATTTCTTCCGGCATATGGTCTCATTATATTTTCTGACAAAAAGAATGCTTCATCGCCAACTATAACAAAAGGCAGAGGCACACCTGTTTCAGTTATCGGTCTTTTGTCTGGTATGTCTAAATTATTATTTGTAAGTTTTACATAAAAATGGGAGTTCTTGAATACCGATGAATCGCTGCATTTTCCATATGCGCCGACGTCTATGCATATAAATTTGTAGTTGGCATCGCATATAGCCATCAGCACAATAGAGAAATAGTTTTTGTAGTTATAATATAGTGACCCTGTATGGGTCGGCTGAATGACTCTTATGTGCTTTCCGTCCACAGCTCCAATACAGTTAGGAAACTGCGAACTCTTCCTGAATCCTTCACTTATTTCTAGCCATTTGTCTCTATTGAGCTGTGGAAAGGCAATGTCTTTTATATTTTGCCATATGGCGACGCAGACCTCAAGTACAATTTCTCGAATAGTTGTGTGTCCAATGCGAAATGAATGATTTAGTTCTCTGAAGGAGCATCCAGATGCTAGGTATCTGGAACAAACAAACACGTTATGATAACTTTTTTTTTATTTCCAGGTAAGTCACTCCAAAAAAAATGGAAAAATATAAGGGACTCATTCCTCAGGGAGCTACGACGTGTCAAAGGCGCAAAAAGTGGTGCTGCAGCGAAACGTAAATCTCCCTATGTATACTTTCAAAACCTGATGTTCCTTAAAGATACGGTAGAACCGAATACAACAGAATCAAACTTAAATGTTACGGAAAATATAGTCCTTCCCACCCCCGAATCAGTATCTCAAGGACAACCAAGATCGAAGAAGAAAAAGGAAGACAATAATTTGGAAAAAGAAGACCTTGTTTCGGTTTTAAAAGAAAGCATTAATTCAAGAACTCAACATGAATCATTTCTCGAAGACGAAGACAGATTATTTATGCTTTCCTTAGTAAAGGATTTCAAAAAAATACCCGAATCCGAGAAGCTGACAACTAAGATGGAAATAATTAATCTAATCCACCGAGCACAAAATACAAGATATGATCCAAGCCACTATGAACCTATGACCACTATGACAAGGCACAACCAACCTACTTACCCTCGAAGCAGTTATACCAGCCATCAAGAATATCAACAGGGATATTTTACTAAGAATTTGGATAATGAACCACTTGCCACAATGAGCTGCCGCCCTTCTCTGTTACGTCCCAGTGAACCGGCGCCGCCTTTGGATTCACAAAGAGCAGAAAACTCTATCCAATCACCCGAATCAAACTACTCGCAGGCCTCGCAAGATTCAGAAATAATTGAAACTTTTTATGATAATTATTGAACAACTGCACTTTTGATTATGATAATTACAGTACTTAAACACTTTTATGTACCTACTAGTTTTACTTATCTACCTGCATTCTTTTTCATAAAATAGACACAGGGACCGCAAAGAAATGATTTAAATAAAAGTAGATAGGCATAGGCTTACCTTAAAGTTACAACGAGTTTTTCCTCAGCAGAAATGCAGGGACGAAATTTAGTGACGGTGCCGGTGATAGATGGTCTTAATATTCTTAACAATTCTTCAAACGTAGACTTGCTCATCCGTAAATAATTAAAGAACTTGTCATCATATTGCTGAAGGTCCGTGAAATAAGTATAAAATAATCCTTTTGTTCGCCTTTCACGAAGCAAGGGATGAACCCAATATTTTTTCCTTTTCTTTTTCCGCTTCTTACTTATAAGATACAAAAGCACTGCTATTTCCTCAACGTCCATTTTGAAGCGCGCTGTACATGCAACTGACGATCGTAGCCGTGGTTTTGGCCGCGTTGCAAATCGATCCCTGCGGCCTGGCCGCGCGACCTGGCCGCTGCGTCCAAGCCGCTAGTGCGCTATTGCTCTAAGTCTGTAAGTGTGAATGCATTTGAGATATTGCGTGTATGTATATTAGGCACCTACTGTGTGTAAGGTCGAATGCATGTGAGTGATTGCGTGTATGTGTATAATGGCGATTTATTAAGAATTAATTATTTACCTGAAATAACATCGATTTTTTTTGTATTCGTTGGTTCTTTAATATTTATACTTCCGTATCGCATTTCTTTTAATAAACTTAAAACTGACTGGTCTATAGCTTCTTTAACCTCTTCATCATTCTGCGACTCTTCCGGTAATCTTGCCAACACTTCATTAGGATTTAATGGACTGATACCTAATAAAGGAACATTCATATAATAATTATTTATTTCAGGATACTTTAATTTATTAAAGAAAACATAGTAAAATGAATTATCTACATTCACTATAATGCTTACCAGTCTTACGAAATCCCGCCCGAATATTATTTTCCGAATTTATTTTAATTTGGTCCATGAGCAACTTTAACATCCTTGGGAAGCAACCTTTTGGTACACATGATAGTGAACGGCCGTCCGTTTTCTTCCATTTTTGAAGAATTTGACGCCAGGCTACTTTCATGGGGCGGAAAAACGCCACATCCAGCGGCTGCGTGAGATGTGTTGAATTTGCCGGTAAAAAGACGAAATGAATGTCAAAATTCTTACAGATATCTATTAGTTCTATCGATAAGTGAGACGATAGGTTATCGCCTATCAAGACTTTTTTCCCTTGCTTATTTTTAAAAAATGGAATGACCACTTCCTTGACCCAGTCTTTAAACACTTCTGCATCAAACCACCCTGACGACGTTCGGTTATATCTTGCGTTTACGGGTCCATTTTTCACCCACGTATCATACAGGTTTGTGGATTTATAAACCACATACGGTGGTAAAAGCTCTCCTTCTGCACAGTGAAATTGAAGCTTTAGAATGGTTTAAAATACGTTCTGGATATTTACATCCTCGCCTCGTTATTACTTTGTGACGGCCTGGGTCGTCCGACAAATTTGTCTCATCATAATTGATAATATTGCCCAGTGGCACATTTTCAAGTGACTTTTCTAATTCCGAAAAATATTTATTGATAATAGTTGGTGATGTTGCTGCTCTAGCGCGTTTGATGTTTTGACATAGCCTCTCCGAAATTGTACTTTTATGTCGTTCCAAAAAATTGAAGACAAAATCTCTCCCCGGCAAATTATTTTTAAATCTTTTGTGCGTAATCCCCAACATATCCAAATAACTTTTTACTAAAAGTCTTAAATCTGTAACATCTAAAGGATATCCCCATTCAGCACAAGTGTTCAGATTGAGCACAATGTAATCTTCTGTTTCTTTAGTAAGTGCCGTTTGGCCTCCTGGCGACCTCATTTGTCTATTGCTATGCCTCTGTAAAACTGATCTGCTAATACTATATTTTTCTGCTATAGATCTGATTGTTGCATGACGATTTAAAGTTAGCTCATCGAGCGCCTGTTTCATTACAGTCTCGTCATATTTTTTATATTGTTTTCCACCAGGTTTTGGCTTATATACTCGTGGCATTATGTATTAGAGTATAACTAAAACAAAAACAAAAAAATAATATGACGTAAAAAAATCAATAAAATTTATATATGTATACATACTTAAATGTATAAATAAATTCACGCGTATGAATTACCATGGAGATAGGCAAAAACTACAGGGCGCCACATGCTAATATCAAACAATTTAAATTTAATATCGCCTAAATTACGTAGGTACTAATTTTCAATTATTATTAATCAACTAATCAATCATTACTAGGAAACTATTATAATTTAAATAAATGTGTAGGTAGGTAAATGTACTCAGTCAGTTAAGTATGCATTAGGTACCTACCAACACTTTTATTAAGTTACGTTTTATGTAATTTAGAGATTGCGACAACCCTAGAAACAAAAACCCAATTCACCCATAGTCGTCCCAATTAACCCTAATCGGGTACCTATTAAACCCATTCCTGACCCTATACACCCCATAGTTCGACCCTTATCCCCCCAATTATTGTTCAAGTCTACTTTAGTAAGAATTTGTTAAACTAAAGGAAAAACAATAAGATTATATCACTTACATTATAGCTTAATCCGTTCCCAAACAACTGAAGATAATTATGAAAACTTCACTTTTAGTACAAGTCTAGTAAACACCAAAGAAAATTAAAATGTTTTACGGAGCAAATTTCACATGACTTTGACCCAATGTTTTAAAGTACGTTTTTTAAAAAAATACTTATGACAGGATGAGTGAGTGTTGCCAGATTATAGAAAAAATATTGCAAGCTTCAAATTTAAATCCTACCACAAAGTGTAACACGTAACATAAATGTATGAATAAGGTTGCAAATAAAACTTGAGGTTTGTCCCAATTCACCCCCTAGACCCTATTCCCCCCATTTTACGGTACCTCTCAAACGGCATGACATACAACTACGATTTTTTTTACTACGGTGGGTCTTAATTTGTGCTTATGCTGTGCACTTTTATTTTTTCTATAATCTACACCGTTGGAAGAAAAAAAATTGATTTTCAAAAACCCTAAAATCGATCCTTGCGCTTCAATGAGAAACCCTAGAAACTTACCAATTATGGTGGTTTGTACCTTTTATGAACTCAAAGCATCATGCGAAATTAGATGTTTCTATTCCAACTCCTCAGAGAGATATTTCATTTTAATTAAATTCTGGCTACGCTAAAGTGTAACACTCCAATACACGAGTTATTATTAAGTGACGGTAATTATGATTCGACAAATAATTAGTACCTTTATTCAATTGCTTATCCTTAAAGTTTCAGCTGAAAAATCCTTGTAACTACACAGATATATGAAGAATACCATAGGAAAAGAAATTTCACGATTAACCGAACAAATTCGAATGACTGTATAAAAGCGGCCGCGCAGTATATTGTGCCAACCTTCTTAAATTTGTAGTACAAGATTTCGTTTTTTGAAACAGTCTCACACAAAAGTGTTACATAAAATTATTTATTGGTTTGTAAAACACGTACGTATACACGCACAATATGTAAGTTATATTATATTAAGGATTTGCAAATCTTTAACTTTCAGTCAAATGTTAGAAGTTCTTTTTGTAGGTACTTGTTCTGACTTAGAACATAACTACCTACAGAAAAACATAACTACCTACAGCAATTTAATAAAGACTGCAATATGTATATTTGACGATAAATGGTATTTTTTATTGCTAAAAAAGATAATTATGATATAACAATAAAATAAAAATTCTGTTTATAGATTTTGTTTTCAATTGAAATAAAATAGCATTTCATACTATGTGAAATTTTGCCTGTTCGGTGTCGTCAGTTGCCGCTAATTACTCGTGCGTGAAGGGTGTGTGCTCATTGTTTTTTTCCCAGAAATTCCAAGGCATTGTGTGTATAATCACGAGTGTACTTTCTGATTTTAAGGTAAGTTTATAATTATTTATCTGTTTGTTTTTCGATTTATTTAGAGTTATGTCCACAGCTCCTGCACTTTAATTGCGTAAAGCGTAACACACTGTCACACACACGTAACACATATTTATTAGTGTGATACGCAATTAGCCCGCGGGTCTCCTTTTATCATTGCGCAATAATACACGTCGTAAATCCGGACTTGTATAAACAAGTACGGACTTGTCCTTAAGGTGATTGCGCAGTGGTAGCCCGCCAAATTCAATTTATTTTTACGTTAATATAACAACCCGACACTGACTTGCAAAAAAACGAAAATTTTAATTTCGCAATGCAACGGGAGACGACATCCCCTCCCGCGACCTCAAACTCCCGCCAACCGACAGTGGACGGAGTACGTACGCCATGCTCGTGACGCCCGCTTATAAAAGTTTTCCTTGTTTTTATATCCACCTGTTTGTGCCCATTCCATAAACTGTATTTTAAATTACTATATATATTTTACTTTTAAACTTACTTAAACATATTTATTTTGTTTGTTTCCATTACACAGGCTTGTTACTATTCGCTGTCACTGACGAATGCAAACTTCCGAATGTTCACTCTCAACACTACACGGGAGCAGGAGCGATAATCGTTATCATGGAACTCCGCTGCACATGTCACTTTTGATTACAATTACAAGGTATCTAGATCTGCTATGTAATTGCGTAACTCATTTTAGTAAACGATTACGACTAATCTGTTTCATTTTGACACTACAACAACATTCATTGCGTTATTTACATTGTCGAGCAGATATTTTTTTCAAACTTATGAAGCAATGGATTAGCAATCTGTTTCAAAACGATTCAGATTGTGATAGATCGTGTATTACGCAATTGGGGTGCTGACTTACCTTAATAAATTCATAAACAACATGAAATGTTCGCTAAAAAAATTTTTTTTTTATTTTAAGCGGATGGAGCCTAATACATGACCCTTGGCGAACGAAACGCCATCGGCGTGCTTTGCGAGCAAAGGGTGGCGTAACGTGGCAGTCAAAACGTTTTCTACCATTAATTTGATATCTTCCACTCGCGCCGAACCAACAATTAAAATATTACTAAAATGGCAGGCAGGAAAAGCGCTATATCTTTAAATGATAAAAAACATGTTATTTCCAAATATAAGGACATCTTTATTTCAGCTGTTCCACCCGTTACTCATAATGTGTATGAATCTATACAGCGGGAGTTAAGTGAAATTTATAATAAAGAAATGAGTATAAAAGCCATATACATGTGTATTAAAAGAAATAAGAAAGAACTCTTTGATTTTGATTACAACGACGTAAATATTGATTGTCAAGGAAATGACCATGCTGAAAATGAAGATACTAATTATTGTAGAAGTCTTTGTTTCCAGATGGATATTTATGAATTCAAAAACATTACACCTAGGCACCACAGACTTCCTCAAGATAGTTGGACTAATTACATACAGGACCAAATATGGAGAAAAACTGATTTAAAGTGTACGATCGCATTTAAAAGTAACTATGTCCCTACATATATGCAAGCAAATGACATTAAATGCATAGGTAATTGTACACAGTGTGCAGCGAATATCTTAATAAATATATCCTTCATGTCAGAGAATTTTACAACTGTAACTCTTGAAATGAAAAATTATAATAAAACCTTTGTTCATGATCCGAGCGTTAAGAACAGACTTGTTTCCAGTAGAGTAGTTAAACTAAAAGAAAAACTTAAATATGAAAAAGCGTTGAGAGTCCGACACAGTATCGCAAATGAAGTTATGGATATGGAAAATCCAAAGGAACCACCAACTTTACCAAAATTGCCAAATTTAAGAAAAATGCGATATGAAGTAAAGAATGCACTTCAATTTGACAAAAACACCGTCTTGTCAGTTTTCGCCATGGCTCAAAGCTCACCATATAATACATTTATTCGTACATTTTGTCTTGTTCCTTTCTTTTTATATTTTTGGACAAACGAACAAAGCCGTTTCTATGATGAAGTATTAAAAAGTACTTATAAGATACTGTCCATTGACGCCACTGGTTCATTGTTTCGTAAGATTACTCCTCCTGAAGCAAATGATCATTTAAAAAATATCAAAGCTAAACACATATTTTTGTATGCTCTTATAGCTTACACTAAAAGTTCCAGTGTTCCAATAAGTTATATGGTATCAGAGTCACACACCATTCATACAATAGCCGCATGGTTAAAAACCTGGATTAAAAATAGAGTTTTACCAAATGAGATCATTTGTGATGATTCTTCTGCATTGATAGGGTCTATTACTAATGCTTTCCTTAAATCAGATTGCAATAGCTATTTGAAACAATCTTTTTCTATTCTTGAAGGGCAAGATACCAATGATGTCCCAAAATGCTACATACGGTTGGATAAGTCTCACTTCATAAAAAAATTATATAAACAAAGTTGTTTTGATAAGGCTTCAGAAAAATGTAAATATTTTTATATCGACTGTATAAAATAGATCCAACAACTTTGTTGCTACAAGGAAGTAAAATTAATCATAACGGATTTAATAACGGTATCTTTACATCAATTTAAGAGAATTGATTTAATCGATACAGATTCCAGATGTGAGCAAGCGTTGCAACGTTTAAAATCCAAAATTAAAACAAACCATATTCACATTGAACAGAGTGACGAAGATTCTGAATCTGATGTAATAATGCAGGATACAGAAATTGAAAGAGATTCTACTATTATTCCTCTTATATCATTTTATGACAAGACTATAGAAACTGAAATATTATATATACAGTTACTCGAACCGACTTACAATAAAAATGAATATTATTTGCCTGAAATTCATACTACTTTAAAAAGGCTACTCAAAAAACTACCAATGTGGGGTAATGTCATGAACAAACATTATGATGACGCCAAACATGACGCGAGTAGTTCAAATGTCGAAAATCATTTTAAAGATATTAAAAGAATATATTTTAATACAAAAGACGAACGTATACGCTTAGATGAATTTTTAATCCAACATTATAGTTTTATTAACGGAACAGTAAAACTAAGTTCCAGTGACTATACACATGAATTGGAGGCCAGTAAAAATATTAAACGCAAATTAAATGATGATTTCGATGAACGAGAGCATAAACGCAAATTAAATGATGATTTCGAATTAGAATCTATATTTCAAGATGAGCCCATAGAAATAGAAAATTGGCGAGGACTTTCTGCCCCTCGTAATAAAACCAAATGCGTTACATCAAAACCATTGTATATTTTACAGAATGGTAATATCGCCAACTCAAATCGTCAACTCAATCAGAGCGGAGTTATATTAACAAATACTTGCGCATTTGATTCGGTAGCACAAGCTTTTGCTGTAGCTTATAAAGACAGAGCTACATATAGACGAGAAGTGGATGCTTCTGAAACAATGACTAATGACGTTTTTACGTCATTAATAAAACAATTAGCTAATACCAAAAAATATGGACATAGGCTGTACGAAAAAAGAGAAAATTTACTGATTCAACTTTTTTATTCTTCTGAGAAAAGTTCCAGTAAATACTATACGGTTGGTTGTGAATGTAATGTCACAAAAATTTTTGAAGATGTATGCAATTTATATTTTTCTGCAACAAGGAAAAGATGTTGTACTAACGAAACATGTACTAGTCATGAAAATAATAATAAATATTATTGCAAGTATTTACCGTTGAATATGAATATCATAATACAAAAAGGTGTTAAATATTTGCGAGAGTCAGTCCAATCATGTTTAACAAATGATGATAATCCAATTTGTCACATCTGTGGAATAGGTCGTGCAATATTTAGTTATGACCTGAATGATTTAATAATTTTCGAATTTCATGATAATTATATTAACAAGGACGATGTTCCCATTAATATTGAATTAAGTAACAAAGTTTATATGATTTTAGCAATTATTGAATTTCAGCCTCCAGAAAATCCGGAGGGTATTGGACATTATAGGGCACATTGCTATAGAATGAACAACAAAGCATTTGAATGTTATGACGATGTGTATAGTAAAATTCAAAACGGTAGTAATAATATTATTCCACATGCAATCATTTACACGTGTGAATAACATTTAACGTACTAAAGCATCTGTTTTTCATATTTGACAGCGATTACTTAATTTTGTGACAACTGAAATATTGTTTAAAATAATAAGCAAGAATACTCTGTATTCCTGCTTAGATAAAGATTACATAAATTTAAGTATTTTTTTCGAAATTATTGTATTTTTTTTTATTTAAGTAAATTTAAGTAATTTATGTGATTTAAATTTTGATGCCTACTTTAATCATACATAACATAACACAAAAAACTTCCAAAAAAACGTTGTAAATTTATATAATCATTCATTTAAGTAAAAGACCTGTGATTTTGAAGCCTACTGTAGTGATAATACTGAAAACGTACAAAAATAGTTTATACAAGCATACACTTAAGTGAACGATTTATTATTTTGATGACTATTTTAATCATAACATAACACGAAAAACATACAAAAATACATTTTGTATAGGCTTAATTAAATAATCTGCGATTTAAATATATACTGTAATGATAACACTATAAACGTAAAAAGAATGATTTATATATAGACTTAATTAAACGATCTGTGATTTTGATGCCTATTATAAATATAAAGTATTTTAATATCTCGTTGTCTAAACATTAAGGGGTTTATTTATAAACGTAGCTTAAAGTTAAGTAATGATTAGCGACTGTTTAACCATACATTCTTGACGTTTGAACGTCATTTAACTTTAAGTAACGTTTATAAATAAACCCCTAAAACTTACTAAAATAAATCTGTAAATCTGTTATTTTGACGCCTACTTTAATCATAACAACACTAAAAACATACAAAAATACTTTGTACAATAACGTATGTGTAAGATCTGTGATTTTGATTCCTATTTTAATCACAGAAAACTAATGATTTAGGTAATGGTTGCATGGTTTGAGTAGGCGAAGAGCTCTCAACCAGCCTCTTAAATAAAACTGTGCATAGCTTTAAGTGAAAGATCTGTGATTTAGATACCCACTTTTATCAATAATAATACTTAAACATACAAAAATACTTTTTCAATCAAAAGCTTTAAAGATAAATACTTAACACTTTCTTGTTTTTAATTTCCCATAAATAAAGCTGCTTACGGTAAGTATATATACCTCTTAAATGGTTTGCACAATTTGATACACTAGAGAAAGAAGCCACCGCCGCCGGCGCCGTGGCGATGTCATATCGCCGTTGCAAATCACCCAATAGTTCCTAATGACTTAAGACCTATGAAATTACGGCTACGTTGTAATTAAAAACAACGGTAAGTGGTAAAAGTGCTGTCATACTCATCATACATAATAATATATGTGACCTTATAAAGCCATGAGAATAATATCGGTACCTAAGTATGGAGTTATGTTCAAAATCTACATTCAAACTTTATTAACATTATGTTTGTAGGTAATAAACTCGTCAATAAAGTCCCTACTCTCTGATAGATAACGCTCTACGTTACATACTTATACAAAAGTAAGTAAATAGTTATTTAACACATTTGTACGCACCTGTACCCATCAAAATTTTATTATAATACTACAAATTTAAGAAGGTTGGCACAATATACTGCGCGGCCGCTTTTATACAGTCATTCGAATTTGTTCGGTTAATCGTGAAATTTCTTTTCCTATGGTATTCTTCATATATCTGTGTAGTTACAAGGATTTTTCAGCTGAAACTTTAAGGATAAGCAATTGAATAAAGGTACTAATTATTTGTCGAATCATAATTACCGTCACTTAATAATAACTCGTGTATTGGAGTGTTACACTTTAGCGTAGCCAGAATTTAATTAAAATGAAATATCTCTCTGAGGAGTTGGAATAGAAACATCTAATTTCGCATGATGCTTTGAGTTCATAAAAGGTACAAACCACCATAATTGGTAAGTTTCTAGGGTTTCTCATTGAAGCGCAAGGATCGATTTTAGGGTTTTTGAAAATCAATTTTTTTTCTTCCAACGGTGTAGATTATAGAAAAAATAAAAGTGCACAGCATAAGCACAAATTAAGACCCACCGTAGTAAAAAAAATCGTAGTTGTATGTCATGCCGTTTGAGAGGTACAGCAATTTGCTAAACGTTACCCCAGCGGCATCTTGAATAACTCTGAAACCTCAAGACGCACAAATTTCACTTTTTGGGCACAATTAGGCACAAATTCAATCTATCTAAGTAGCTAGTTTGTGCTCAGCTACGACCACCGGTTAAAAAACATGCCGCTGGGGTAACGTTACTCCAGCGGAATCTGTTTTTCGTGAATATCTTTGGATCGGCTGGACGCACAAATTCTAAATTTCGGGCACATTTACACGAGATGGGGTACTAATTATCTGTCGAGCCAAAATCCTGAAAAGCGACAACATTCCGCTGGAGTAACGCACACATTTAATCATTATTTTACAAAATTCTTCTCTATTTTTTTATGAATTATAAAACGTATCCTAAGTTTATCATTGTTTCATTATGTTTACCTACACTAAATATAGCAACTCTGACGGGAAGCGCCGGCGATTCTGGTAGTTAACAAAAGAGTGCCGATAACATTGTGTTATTTGCGTAAATCCTATTGGTTTACCTGACATTCTCTCCCTTTCCTATCCTTAAATTAGACCGGTCGGGTTAGTGTTGACAAAACAATGAAAGTGCACGGGTGTTAATGTAATAATATATATTCGACACGAGTTCTGCGGAAAACTACTGATGTAAGTACCTACATTTTTGTAAGTTACAAATATTATTAGATTGTTTATAGTCAATACTATATTGTCTCATGTCTTATTAATTTATGCTAATAATGTACGGTATCAATATTTGTATTAAATTTTAGTATTTAATTTTATATATTAAATATCATTCTAAATTATATTAATAAGTGTGTAATTGTTGTCTCCTGTTTTTTAGAGCTTAACAATGTCACAAGAAGCGCATCCTGGTCCCTCTGGTAGTACAGGAAGCTGTTTGCAGTATATACAAAGGAAAGGTGGAATCGTGCTTCTGCGTGCTGGATACCAATTTTTAAGGAAAAGGCAAAACAAAAGTGGAGCTGTTGTATGGGAATGTCATCTTAGAAGAAAGAATAAGTGCAGTGGGACCTTAACCATAAAAGTAAGTACCTACTTTTTTGACTTCTTTTTTCATGCAAAACCAGACAATGGGTAAATAAATTATGCACGTTTATTGCAGAATGATCAAATTTTGAAAGAAACCACACACATCCTGTACACCGGACTTCAATAAAAACATAATAGACATTCATATTGATGAATGCAAGAAAAATATAACTTCTGATGATGTACCTTGCGTACCAGCCGCCTTTAATTCAACAATTTCGAAAATTTTGGACGAAGGACTTGATAAAGTAACTTTACCCAAAGATATTCCTAAGTTTGCAAACATCAAAAGCACTTTGTATCGCCATCGAAATAGCACTTATAATATGAGTAAAATCACTTTCAATGACGTTAAAACGGTTGAGGTTCCTCAAAAATTTCAATCATTTTTGTTAGCAGATTACTGTTACGGTAACACACGCTTACTCATTTTTTGTTCCCAAGAAGCTAAAGAAAAATTGATAGTTTTAAAAAATATATTTGGTGACGGTACATTTAAGAGTTGTCCACCTCCATTCCAACAGCTCTACACCGTTCATGGTGATTTAGGAAGTAATAATCAAAGCACAGCTATGACGCCATTATTTTACGCTTTAATGTCAAACCGTAAAAAAGAAACATACGAGATACTTTTCAGACTTGTTAAATCTCAAATCAACGATTGGAATCCTACATCATTTACCAGTGATTTTGAAGAAGCAGCTATGTCTGCTATGCGTACAATTTTTCCAGAGATAAGTATCCACGGCTGTTATTACCATTTTAATAATGCTATTTGGAGGAAAGGCCGTGAATTAAATCTAACAAAAAATAAAACTTTAAGACGTCAAGTAGCCCTAAGTGCGGTGCTTCCATTATTACCAGAGGAACGTATATTTGAAGGCTGGTTTTATATCGCTAGCGAAAGCCCCGGTGATAGCCAAAGTGAAAAATTTCGGCAATACATGCTATCGCAGTGGCTTCAATCGAATTTCGTAAAAGTGTGGTGCAGTTTTGGAAAACGACACCGTACTAATAACTTTGCCGAAGGGTGGCATTTTAAATTAAATAGTGCCATAGGCAAAAAAAAACCTAATATTTTAAAATTGCTTACGGTGTTACATCAAGACTCTAACTTATACAGCGTGAAAGCAAAACAAAATCCAAAACGGCGTAAGCTACATTCAATCTTGACAGACCAATATATTATGGATTGCCAAATGCAACTTCTTAATTCAGAAATAACTGTAGGACATTTTTTAGAAAAACTTACGTAGGTATTAATCATAATAAGTAAAGTGCTCGATGGTTGTGTACGTTGATGTAATCTCTAGGCTTTGTGTGCAATAATTATTACTGCCTACTGTTATGACCTCGACTACTTTCTTCAATACTTGTGAATTTTTTATTGTTGTTACCCTCTATGATGTTTTGTGTTCATGTTTTTTCACTTTGATTTTGTATATGTTTTTTATTTTGATTTTGAAATTGTGCTAATTTATTGACGCTATTTATATGTAAAATTAATGTGTAACCTGTTCTGATTCCTTATACAATATGTAACACAAAAATGTGACACCGTATACCTATACATATAAGCAAATGTGACTTTTTAAAAATTAGTACGATAAGTTTTTTTTTGTTATTTTTATCTTGATTTCGTGATATTTTAGGTATTTTATTTAATTTTGCTTTTGAAAGTGTGATAATTTACTGACCCTATTTATGTGTTAAAATAATGAGTAAACTTTTCTAATCACTTACATAACGTAAAACGTAAAATCTTGCCACCATACATATAAGCAACTCTACGAAAAATAGTGACTTATAATTCAAAAGGAAACAACCTGAATGGTAAAAAGTCTGTTTGTAGTGTTTAATTGTAATATAATACAGACTTTTTTTATTGTAATCTGTATACACAGATTTTTAAATCATAATTTTTAGTTATAAGGAGAATTTTATTCATAATTAAAAAAATATTATATATAAAAATATTGCGAGTTATCGCAAAGTTGATTCTGTGATTTTTACTGTGATTTTTATTCCTTAATAAATGACTGATTTTTATTTCAATTTTGTTTTTTTACCAATTAAAACCACCAGTCTTATATTATTTAGTGGGAGCAATAGACCCAAAAAAGAATTAATAAATTATTCCCATTCGTCCCCCCAAAAAATTCTGAGGGACCATCGGGAAAATAAATAACGAATTCCCGTTCGTCCCCCTCGGGGGACGAAGTCGAGGGGACGAACGGGAATACACGGACATTTCGAGCATTTTTCAAATGAAGGTCACAACGGTATTACCATATTTCGTTTGTTTACATTTAGTTATGTACCTACCTAAACATTACAAGTACGGTATGTTAGTTGCAGCTATATCTTTGTGTCTTGCCATGGAACACGCCCATCATTCACAAAGTAATGAGCGAATTTATCTCTGATATTCAAAGATGACGGTGTCCCTCTTCCCGCATGCAAGGTATTGAGATTAGTCATGGGTGCATTATATAAAGTATCTTTAAATTTTAGACCATCTCTAGTCCGCACATAGTTATGTAGAACACAAGAAGCTTTTATTATATCTTCGGCAAAATCTATGTTTACATTTATAGGCCTATGAAAGATGCGCCATTTGTTCGCCAAAATACCAAAAGTGCACTCAATATTACGTCGGGCTCTCGATAACCTATAGTTAAAAATCCTTTTTTCATATGGTAAACATTTGCCTGAATATGGGCGCATTAAATTTTCTGCTAAGCCGAAGGCTTCATCTCCAACTATAACATAAGGCATTGGTGTTAGGTCTACATTAGATATTGGTTTAGGTGTTGGTATGTTTAATGATTTTTCTGTCAGGCGTTTATAAAAAACCGAATTTTTAAATATAGCAGAATCACTGCTTTTGCCATAAGCCCCAATATCAACATAAGTAAAGAGCAATAGTTGGCGTCGCAAAGTGCTAAGAGCACTATGGAAAAGTAATGTTTATAGTTATGATACAAAGAACCCGAATCAACAGGCTTTATAACTCGGATATGCTTGCCGTCTATAGCACCAATGCAATTTGGAAAATTTGCATATCTCTCAAAGTCTCGTGCTATTGTCTTCCAGATATCTTCAGTCGCTTCGGGCATGACTATGTTTACCAACTTATTCCACAATGATTTACATACTTCGCGGACAATTCCAGTAATCGTCGATTTTCCTAGGCGGTAATTGTAGCTTAGTTCTCCAAATGAACAACCCGTACCAAGATATCTGAAACAAGAATATTATTAATAATGTTATTATTTTTAGGTACACAACTCCAAAAAAAATGGAAAAACATACGAGATTGCTACAATAAAGAATACAAAAAAGAAAAAACAACTCCTTCTGGTTCAGGTGCTCGTAAAGGAGCCCGATATATGTATTTTTCAAGATTATCTTTCCTGCAGAATAGTGTAAGTAATAAAGACACTACAACTAATATTGAAGAACAGAATGAAAGGCAAAGTGAGGAGACAAGTGAACTAAACGCCAATGCAACCGAAGCCACTGAAATACGTCCCCCTAAACGTAAGAAAACACAAGTGCCAGAAGAAAAAATAGCGGTTTTAATAGAAAAAAGTATCGAGTCACGAAAACATTTTCAGAATGAACTTCAAGAAAATAGTATTACCAAGCAAGATGACGACAAACTCTTTTGTTTGTCGTTATATAAAGAACTCAGAAAAGTACCAGAAAATAGGCGTTTAGCAACCAAAATTGAATTACTTCAAGTGATACAAAAAGGACAAAGCTTACCACCCCCTCTTCGCTACAATACTCAGCAGATCACACCTACGTATTGGCAAGGACAACAGTATACAAGCCCGCAAGGATATTTTACTACATCTGGATCATCTCCTCCTGTTCCGGCACCGTCACCGTCACCATCGCAATTTAGTTCTGGCTCTCAGTCCTCTACAGTTATAGAAAATATTTATGCTGATTTTGAAGAACAATAAATAAATCTTACCTTAAAGTTATTACGAGTTTCTCTTCCGGTGACATGCTTGGCCTCAAATGCGTTTCACAGCATGAAATATCTTGCCTGATCAGTTCAATTAGTTCATCAAAAGATTTTATTGACATTCTCAAATAGTCAAAAAATTTGTTATCATACATTCTTAATTTGGGATATAATGTTACGAACTGACCATGTACTAGTCGGTCACGTAATATTGGATGCACCCAATACCGCCTTTTTCTTTTCTTTTTTTTAAGGAGCAACCACAGTAAACACACTTCTTCGTCGACCTCCATTTTGAAACTGACGCTAACCCGCACGAAATCGCATACTAACCGCGCGTGTCTGAATAGCATCACAATTTTGCGGTTTGAAACCGCGCGATTCGTAAACGCACGATTCCCGCATGTCTGAACGCACGCTAAACCATTAACTTTTCACCCACGAACGTTTCGCCAACATCACGGTCGACGTCAGTGCCATCCCGAGGTTCGGTTGGTTAGGTTCCTTTAAACCCTTTAGACAGAAATAGGGTGTGTATCAGAATGGCGGGTGTAATTTCCAGATTTGCCTAAATTTATTACAGTTAGGGTAGGTTCAGATGACAAGCGCTCAGCGCGCGTTGAACGCGCGTTGAATTTTTGTATAGTGTTCACATGGTGCGCGCTTGTCAGGCGTTAAACGCGCGTTGTTGCGGCCAGTTTGAGTTCTACATTTGTCGAAGATGGACGTAGAAACAGTTTTATCGGTGATTTTATACAGACGGCAGAAACGACACAACAGAAGACGGAGATATTGGGTTCACCCAATTTTGTCAACCAGGCTGACTGAAAGTCAGTACATTATTTTATATCCTAAGTTAAGGCAATTTGAGCCCAAATTCTTTAACTACTTCAGAATGTCCATCAAGTCATTTGATGACTTACTGACTCTCATAAACGATGAACTCGTAGCAGATAAAAACGCTGTGCGATATAGCATTTCACCGGAAGAAAAACTCATAATTACATTGAGGTAAGTTTTTTAATAATCAACATAATCTATAATGGTGCTCCCACATTGCCGTTAGAAAATGTTTAATAACGTTAGTAAACATTTGTTAGCAAACATTTAATCACAAATAAATTTTCATGTTAGAAAATGTTTAGTAATGTTAGTAAACATTTTATAACAAAACAAATTATAACAAAATAAAACATGTGTTATCTTTTGTTTGTAAACATTTTATAAGGGTGATGGCGGGATAGGCGGTGCGGTGCGGTGGGGGTTAGAGTACGCAGGTCGCTGCGCGTGGTGTCTCGCTTGTCAGTCCCTTTGTGTCAGCGTGCATCGCTGTGCGTGTGTATTAGTGGTTGCGCGTGCGCCAAGCAATAAAATATGTCCGGTAATTGGAATAACGATGATGTTTACAAACTGATTGAAATGTTTCAAGCAAGAGAAGTACTATGGAACACGATGTCAGAGAGCTACAAAGACCGAAATAAAAAACACGATGCTTGGATGGAAATTGCCAGTGAATTTAATATGGATAAAAAAGTAATTGAAAAAAAGATTCGATCACTCGTAGGTCAATTTAACCGAGAATGTAAATCTAATAAATCTGGTGCAGGAGCTAATGAGTCAAGTAAATGGTTTGCATTTAAAAAACTCATGTTCCTTAAAGGCAAAAATATTCCAAGTTTAACTGTCGATGGAGGGTTGCAGGTGAGTTTTATTTTAGTGTCGCCGCACACGAGCCACTCGCCACAGCCACAAACGCCGCCACTAGAAGCTAGAAGCGGCTACAAAGGTAGCTGAAGCGCGCGACAGCCTCTTGTGGCCGGTGGTCGACACTTGCGGTCGGTGGCTGCTACTTTTTTTTAACCCTTGCGTGCAGTATCATAATGGACTCTGACGAAGAAGGTTTAATTGCGCTACTTTTGATAAAAAGACGTCGTCGTAGAAGACGAAACCGTAGTTATTGGATACATCCAATTTTAAGGGCTCCCGCACACGGGCCACCGGCCACAACCACAAAACGCCGCCACTGGCATATTTCCTGTAATTTTCATACATTTTATATGGACTCGCCGCACACGGTTGGCGCCGGTGGCGGCCACACGCTTCAAATCGTCGCAGCTTGCATCTTGTGGCTCGCACCGGCCACTAAACGCCGACACAAAAAGCCGCCACACGCCACTCGCGCGATTCCGCGCCCCTCTCTCCCTTGCCTCAGTTAACCTGTGTAAGGGCTCCCGCACACGGGCCACCGGCCACAACCACAAAACGCCGCCACTGGCATATTTCATGTTGTGCTCCGCAGCAGAACCACTTTGACTATATTATATAAAAATTACAGGATAAAATGTAGATAATGTCTATATTTTTGTAGCTTAATATCAAAAATTGTATATTGTTAGTTTCTTGGAAAATATCAATTCAAAGTGGTCATGCTACAGAGCATACTCTCCAGCAGAACCACTTTAAAATAACGGTTATTTCACGTTGATTATGCACAAGTCATAATATAAACAAATGTATATTTATTGTATATCGAGGTAACATCTACAATTGTAGATAAATACTTACTGATTTTTAGTAATATGTAAATGTTTTATCGGAATGCGCCTGCCATGAATTTCTTAGCAAATATCAAGATTAATACATACATACATACATAATATATATACAACATTAATTTTAGTATACGCAAAACCCGAAAAGGGGTCATTGTACTCATCATTTTGAACAATTTTTTCTATGGGACCAACCTTGAAATCGCGAAAAAAAAATCAGCTGTTCCATACATTTTGTCGATTTAAGTGAACACAAATGTATTGAACAGCTGATTTTTTTTTCGCGATTTCAAGGTTGGTCCCATAGAAAAAATTTTTCAAAATGATGAGTACAATGACCCCTTTTCGGGTTTTGCGTATACTAAAACTAATGTTGTATATATTTCTTTACGATAAATAAATTAATAAATTGTATATCAATATAACAACATCTACAATTCATTTATAATTATTAATTATTTTTTAATGTCGTTAATCTCTATACTTGCACACAGACTGCTACCCATCAAAAGACGCGGAATTGAATACACTGCCATCTCGTATTTTACTTAGAAAGCTTTTATTATTTGTTCCCTGGACGTTTCGCTGGTGCAGTAAGTAGGTATGTTACGTTTATACGTACTTCTCTATATCTGTTTGAACAACTATTATTTTCCTGTAATGAGTAATTCATATGTCATAATAAATAATTATGTATATAATCAGATTCACGCTTTACATTATTATTTTTTTTTTTGATGATCTAAAGAGGGTAGGTAAGTGTTAGTAAAGAATACATTGACCTACATTTTTTTCATCATGAGAAAATAAACGCGTAGACCGGTTGATTTGTTGTATGTGATCTGCAAAACCTTAACACGTTGCCTGCCATATGGAAATCCGAATACATTTGCGTTTTTCATCAGTCGCTTAAATGACGTGAAATGACTTATTTATAAGATTTCTATATATAATATATGTTTTTATATATTTTTTTGTATATTATGTGCTGTTTTTAATCCGCCGGTCATTTACACCCGGCGCGGCGCAAATGTAATATTTTTTTCATTGGAGCCACGCCGGTCAAATCGCCGGTCATCCTTGTTAGTCACGTAAAAATCCCCGCCAGAACGTCCATCCTGCGCCCGAGCGAGCGCGCTACTGATGAGTGAAAAATAAAGAAATATTAGGATAGTGCATGCTGCGTCCCTTCCCCGCTGCCCCGCATTACATTTCTTCCGCGTCCTGTGCGAATGTTTTTGTAATTGTAGGTAAACAACTCAGTGCAAAGTTTTATTTGTCACAGATCGGAGTGCGCGCTAAATGGTCACCTAACATTCTAGTTTATTGTTATTATTATATGTCAAAGCTATTGAACATGTTATTTGACGAATTGGATCTAACTTTAGATGATTTTCGTGAAATAGAATATATTGAATCCCAATTTCGTGAGACGGAGAGTCTTTCAAGTGATAATGAAGAGGTTATTCGGTTTTCTAATCGCCGTGCAAGGAAGCGCTGCATAGTGCCATCTGATACTGAAGACGAAGAAATCCTTGTACCCTCACCG
Source organism: Dryobotodes eremita (assembly GCA_917490735.1). NCBI lineage: Eukaryota > Metazoa > Arthropoda > Insecta > Lepidoptera > Noctuidae > Dryobotodes > Dryobotodes eremita. The sequence continues at coordinate 172,252 of OU823272.1, forward strand.
TCAGAGTCTGGTTACACTCCAAATACGGAATGGCACGAACCACAAGGTAAACAACCTAATATAATACCTTACACTGAAATTTCTGGTTTGAAGCCGATGCATTTGCGACACGCTTTAGCTGGCGGTCAACCTGCAGATTTTTATAATTTGATGGTACCAGAGGCTCTGTTAGAAGATATAGCTAGACAGACCAATATTTTTGCCGCGCAAGTTTTATCTAAAAGTCGATTATCGCGCCAATCCAGGCTACACTTGTGGAAGGACACTGATAAAACTGAAATCAAGAAGTTTTTTGGTCTTATAATTTGGATGGGTTTGGTAAAATTACCAAAACTGGCACTTTATTGGTCTAATGACCCAATGTACGCTCAACCGTTCGCTAAAAATATTATGAGCCGCAACAGGTTTGAAATATTACTGAGGATGTTGCATTTTTCTAATAACGAGGAGGCTCGAGAAAATGATCGTTTATCGAAAATAAGCAATCTTCTTTGTGCCTTGAATGCTAATTTTGCTTACCACTATACACCTAGTGAATTTCTTTGTGTGGATGAGAGCATGATTCCATTTCGTGGTAGAGTAATCTTTAGACAATATAATAAGCAAAAACGCCATAAATATGGTATCAAACTATTTAAATTATGTACTGTTCCCGGATACACTTGGAAAATTGAGGTTTATTCTGGAAAACAGCTCGATTCTGGTTTTTCTACACCGACAAATGTGGTGCTCAGGCTGTGTGAGGATTTACTAGGAAAGGGCTATTCTGTATTTGTAGACAATTGGTACACAAGTTTGGATTTGGCAGAAAAGTTAATTGACAATGAGACACATCTTATTGGTACTTTACGTAAAAACAGAAAGTACTTGCCGAAACAGGTGATGGAAGCCAAATTAAACCCTGGTGAGTTTGCAGCCAAAGAAAACAGCAAGGGAATTACAGTTATGAAATGGAAGGACAAACGTGACGTTTGTCTACTGTCAACTAAACACTCTATAGGATTTATAAAAACTAAAAATAAGAGAGGAATAGAGGTGATTAAGCCGAAGATAATTATGGATTATAATAAAGCTAAGGCAGCAGTAGACCTCTCGGATCAAATGACAGCGTATTCTTCTCCGCTTCGAAAATCTATCAAGTGGTACAAGAAGTTGGCCTTAGAACTGCTTCTAAACACAGCTGTAGTAAATGCTCGGGTTTTATATGAAGCTACCACAAAAAAGAAGATACCTATTATTGAATTTAGACGAAAACTGTCACAACAAATGATTGACTCAAACCCACGTGATGGAGCTAACATTCCATGTAGGCCAAAGAGAATAAAACATTCTCTTGTAAAAGCAGACGGAAAGGCTGTGACGACAAGAAAATTTTGTGTAGGTTGTTACAAAAATAATTCACAAACGCATGGAAGAAAAATTGCCAAAAACAAAACCAAAAAGGTTACGACATTTTGTTCAGTTTGCCCAGACAAGCCATATTTGTGCAGACCGTGTTTTGATAAAAATCATTAATTTTCTGTTTGTTTTTTAATTTTAAATTACTTTGATCTCAACACAACATAATGTGTCTCTAAATAACACTAGTCCTTGATTTGTAATAATAAAAATATTTTAAAAAGTATACTGTCTTTAATTTACATCATACTCGCTACACGCTACGCTATGACTCGCTACAAAAACATTCATACAACCAAAAAATTATAAAAATATTTTGAGGCCAAGTTATCTAAAGTGATCATTGGGGCCGCGCCGGCCACTTGTAATGGTATTTTGCGTTACACGCATGGCCGTCAGCGAGCAAAAGGTGTTCAAGTTCACCTTAGTTGTGCCGGTCATTTAAGCCCCCCATGGCCCAAACGCTTCTACCAAGTGCCGGTCATTTGGACCCCCCATGGCAGCTAACGTGTTAACATGAAGCGTGGAAAGAGACTATCTGTGAGTTTGGAAGAACAAAAAAGTGTTTTTATACAGTATCAGGAACATTTTAAATGTGAATCTGAGCTACCGTCCTCGTGCAGTGTGGTTTACAAGAACTTAAGTAAAACATTGTGTTCGCGAATGTCTGCATATGCTCTGTATTTCTCGGCTAAAAGGAATTTCAATTTTTTTTTCCGCCCTGGAAATGTAAATGAAGAAAGAAACCTGAAGAAACAGATGAGTGTTCAAGACAATTCCAGTCAAAGCAGTAGTAGTGACTATTCTAATGTTGATGATAGAAGCAGTGACAATAGTACTTGTAGTAATAACAACGACAAAGACTTTGTTTCTTTTGAAATAAGTTTAGAAGAATGGGAACATATTAAACCACAATCTTATTGTTATGCTAGAAACAATAAAAATAAATCTAACGTTAAATATCGTAATATGAAACGAATGCCAATAAATAAATGGACGGATTATATGAGAGAATATATTTGGAAGTATACGTCAAATCGATGCACATGGATTATTAAAAATAATACAGCAAATGATAACTATACCGTCAAATTCACAGGATATTGCAAACAATGCGAAGGAAAACTTACAGTTGGTACTGAAAGAAAAGACTCTGTTGTTATCGCTCATTGCTCAATAATTAATGTAAATCCTCGATTGCTACACGACCCTATAAAAGTTCGAATAACAAATTTCAATAAACAAAAATTTGCATCTGAACTAGAAAATCAATATCCTGTTGTTGTCAGAAATAAACTGGTAAATAGTAAACTTACAGATGAGGATAAAATAGAACCTCCATTTGTTCCCAGTCTAAAAACTTTCCAAAATATAAGAAACAGGACTAACACTTCCAAATATTTTCACAAAATTGTGGTTCTTGCTTTGTGGATTATGAGTTGTACCCCTCCCTTCAACACAGTGATGCGCAATGTGTCCTTACACCCCTTCTTTGTCTATTACTGGACTGAATTGCAACGGAATTTTTATCAAAAGTTTTCAAAAGCACATTACACAGCTATAAGTATTGACGCCACAGGATCCTTGTTCAAGAAAATATATCCACCTACAAATTTATATAACCAACAATATCATTCTAAACACCTATTTTTGTATGTCGCAGTTTTGAAACTAAAAAACACATCAATACCATTGACTCAGATGATATCTGCAACCCAAAAAATGGATAATATTTATATGTGGTTAAAAATGTGGGCCGAAAGTATGATCAAACCAAAGGAAATTATAACAGATGACTCTAGTGCTTTAATAGGAGCATGTGTGAAAGCATTTACAACATTCGCTACTACTAGAGAATATGTTAGCCATTGCTTTAAGGTCCTTGAACAACAAACCCACGTGATTCCTGCTTGTTTTATGCGCTTAGACTCGTCTCATTTTATAAAAACATTATATGGACTGGAATGTTTTAAATTTGTAGATCTACGCGTAAAAAAGTTTTATGTTATGATTTTGTTACATTTAAAAAGTTGCACTAATTATGTAGAAGAGATATTAAGAAATTTAGTTATTGTGGCTGTAAACAGATATGATCGATATACGAAAAATGGCGAAAAAACTAAATGTGAAGAGGCTAAAGAAAAATTATTAGGTATGAGACACATTTCAAAAATAATGGACGATGAAATAAACACCTTACCGAACCATGCAGAATCAGTTATTGAAGATGATGACGTGACATGTTACAACGATGATGCGCCGTACTGGTTCAATACTCTGATACAAAATGAAAAGTTATATGCTGACCTTAGCGAAGAGACAATATACGAAAATATTTATTATTTCCCAAGTTTTGTTGGCAGCTTGCAAAAACTATTTTGCAGACTTCCCCTTTGGACCAATTTAATGTTACCTTTCTACAAGGAAAGAAATGATGCCGCCAGCAGTAGTAACGTAGAAAGTTACTTTAAGAATATAAAACAGTTTTTATTCTGTACAAAGAGTGGTTTATTACGTGTAGATGAATTTATTATGAAACACACTGAATACTTATCTGGTGAAATAAAGTCAGCTCAGTGTGCTTACTTTGATAATGACCTAACAAGTCACATGAAGAAACAAGAGAAGAGGTTTGAAGATATTGAAAAGTGTACTACTAAAACAAAAATAAACAGCATTCGTCGTGAAGACACACATAGCTTTACGAGAGAATCAGTATTTCAAAATACTCCAATTTACGAGGAAAACTGGCGTAACAAAAATTATGAGGTAAAGAAAAAATCTTTAATAGAGTTAATTAAACCAAAAGTCGACAAGAAAAATGTGCAAATATTAATAAATGGAAATAAAAGTCACGCTAATATGGATCGCGTAGTTGTCCAGAATACATGTGCTTTCGATGCTGTGGCCCACGCATTTGCGGTCGCCTACAAGGAACACAGGAGTGTTCATGAATTATTGGAAGGAAAAAGTTCTGCATTTGCTACCCTAGTAAAAGCCATATCGAATCACGATGATGCTATAGATGTATTAAGATTGAGGACAGAAATTTTGTTAAACTCTTTCGAAAAAGTAATACGAGGTAATGTTCAAGTTGTCAACTGCACGTGTAACGTAACTAAAATTTTTGAAAGTCTTTTAATAACTGAATATTCTAGTGCAAAAAACGTTAAACAATGCTCCAGTTGTGATTATGTGTCTGAACGAAATTGTCCAATTTTACCACTGGATATTGTTACATTGGCAGATGAGGGTATAGCGACTGGCTTAGAAAAATCGGCAAACTCAATGTTATCTAGTAAGACTCGGTTATGCCGTCAGTGTAACACAGAAAATGGCACGATTACAGACTCTTACGAGTTATCTGATATTATAATTTTTGAATATGATGATTATTTAAATATAACCGATGTACCAGAAAGAATTGTTTTGAAACAAAAAACGTACTCTGTCGTTTCTGTCGTGGAGTATATTTCAGGTTTACCTGGTGATGTAGGACATTACAAGTCACACTGCAAACGTGGTTCAGGCTGGTATTGTTATGATAACAATATAAGCAAAGTAACCAAAACTAATTTAAAAATAAATATACAATCGCATATCATAATATACGCTAAAAAATGATTAAATGTATTGTTTTTATGTACATAAAAATAAAACAAATTATATTTACATTATTGTCTATTTTTACTTATTCTTTATAGCTTATGAATCCATTTTCTTGATATACAATTTATTAATTTATTTATCGTAAAGAAATATATATATATATATTATGTATGTATGTATGTATTAATCTTGATATTTGCTAAGAAATTCATGGCAGGCGCATTCCGATAAAACATTTACATATTACTAAAAATCAGTAAGTATTTATCTACAATTGTAGATGTTACCTCGATATACAATAAATATACATTTGTTTATATTATGACTTGTGCATAATCAACGTGAAATAACCGTTATTTTAAAGTGGTTCTGCTGGAGAGTATGCTCTGTAGCATGACCACTTTGAATTGATATTTTCCAAGAAACTAACAATATACAATTTTTGATATTAAGCTACAAAAATATAGACATTATCTACATTTTATCCTGTAATTTTTATATAATATAGTCAAAGTGGTTCTGCTGCGGAGCACAACATCATATTATGTTGTGCTCCGCAGCAAATTGTATATCAAGAAAATGGATTCATAAGCTATAAAGAATAAGTAAAAATAGACAATAATGTAAATATAATTTTTTTTATTTTTATGTACATAAAAACAATACATTTAATCATTTTTTAGCGTATATTATGATATGCGATTGTATATTTATTTTTAAATTAGTTTTGGTTACTTTGCTTATATTGTTATCATAACAATACCAGCCTGAACCACGTTTGCAGTGTGACTTGTAATGTCCTACATCACCAGGTAAACCTGAAATATACTCCACGACAGAAACGACAGAGTACGTTTTTTGTTTCAAAACAATTCTTTCTGGTACATCGGTTATATTTAAGTGTGGCTGACTCTGGCTTGGCCACCATCAGGGATTTTAATTTGAATAACACAAATATTTAGTCGCTAATTAGTCGAAATTAGTCGCCAAATATCAGATTTAGTCGGTCACTGGTTCAAAAGTTAGAAGGGTTTATAGGTGGCCGATCTGGAGAGAGTCTCCCCAGCTTGGCCACATTTATATCTCAAAAACTAGGATACCTAACGAAGATCTGTTTTCTCCCAGATTTAGTCGCTAATTAGTCGAAATTAGTCACCAAAAATCAGAATTAGTCGATCACTGTTTCAAAAGTTAGAAGGATTTATAGGTGGCCGATCTGGAGAGACTCTCCCCGGCTTGACCACATTTATATCTCAAAAACTAGGATACCTAACGAAGATCTGTTTTCTCCCAGATTTAGTCGCTAATTAGTCGAAATTAGTCGCCGATTCACAGATTTAGTCGGGTCTTAGTTTAGAAGATAAAATGAGTTCAACTTTTAAGGTATAGTCCAAGAGCTAGATCGAAAAGATAACGAAAAATTGCCAAGATAAAAATATTTCTGTTAATATGTGTAATATACTTCTCGTTTTATCGGTCTAAAGTCATTAGAAATGTCAGAGAGATATAAATTCTCAATTAAATAATTTTGTTTATGTTATAAATTGCTATGTTAGAGTAGGTTAATTTTCTTTGAAAACATTACACCTGGCTCTTGGCCTATTTGGTGTCAAGATGTACAGTCGCATACAACTGTTTTACCAAATTATAATGTTAAGGCCTAAATTACGTTAGAATAATAAAACTTCTGTTGCCAAATAAGAATATATGATGTATCTACCTAATACTATGCTAGCACGGGGACCCAGCGCTCTTAAATCAAAGACGTATATACCTATCTATATATATATATTAGGTATCTAATACCTAATATGACACCATTTGGCTCTAATTAAGGTTAGTATAATAAAACGAACGTTGTCGAAATATAAAATTATTTATTACTTAACATTTTTTGAACTTACAGTAAAATGTTAAAAATAACGAAGGCTCGTCCCCAGCGTCCGCTGTCGCGGATAATAATATAAACACAACAATAAAAACAAAAAACAATATCAAATCTTTGCACTAACCATAATAATAACCTTAACAATATTTAATAGCAGTATTATTACTTAAATCCTTACAATCCTTACATAATTTTTTATTACAATAGTAATTTTAATCACAGTATAAATTTTAATCACAGTAGAAATTATAATCACAGTAAAAAATATAATTACAGTATAAATTTTAATCACAGTATACATTTTAATCACAGTAGAAATTATAATCACAGTAAAAAATATAATTACAGTATAAATTTTAATCACAATAGTAATTTTAATCACAGTACCTATACATTTTAATCACAGTAGAAATTTTAATCACAGTATCTATTATTTATTTTTATGAGTTTACCTACAACGTGTAAATTAAGTTATGCGGTATTATTTCTGTGGAAGGTAAAGAAATTAAATCTTGCAAATCGTCAAAGCATTCCCAAGTTTTTGTAGACTTTCGGTAGCACCAACTTCTGTAATGACCTATAGCACCAGGTATGTACTCAATCACCGCTAAAGCAGAAAACTTTTGTTTTTTGACTGTAATAGTCACTGGTATGTTAGTCAGATTAATTTGAGAAATACCAGTCGTTTCAATAAATAAAATAGATGATAAGTAGTAATGAAATCTCACTTGCTTGCCGCAATCAGAGCACATCCCTTTGTCTTTCTCGATTGTTAATTTAATCGATTTGGATAATGCTGAAATGCCATCTTTTTTTATTACATCGATATTAATCGGTAAATACTGACACTTTCTTAATAAATTACTATGACTAGAGCACCGCTCGCTAGTGCATTTTTTTTGGCGCATTGTGCTATAAAATAGTGGATAGAGAATGTGATCAATAATTTTGGACGTATTGCATTCGCAGTTAACAAGTTGGTGAAACGTGTCATCCTCTGTCCGAAAGTGCTTTAATAATAATTTAGTTCTGTTTCTATATAACTCGGTTTTATCCCCACTGTTCTCAACTATTTGTTGAATAATTTGACAAATTGCAACATCCTTATTCTCTAATATATGTTTTTTAACATGGGGTCGATCAACATAAGCTATAGCCAAACTTTGAAATATACTATCAAAAGCACAAGTATTAAAGGTGTCAACATTTTGTACATACGAATTAGTTACAGAGCCATTTTTTAAAATATGGATTGATTTAGGTTTTTTTGATTTAGGTTTCATCTGTCCTCTCCAATTTTCCATGGTGGATGGAACGTCCAAAAATACAGACTCTTGTTCGAAGCTTTTGCGATCATCTGTTTCTAAAGTTATAATGTTTTTTTTTGACAGGTGTGTTGTCTCTATGTTGTCCTAAATCACTAATGGCTAATTTCAGGCAACCTTTTACTTGTGTTATATGCCTGATTAAAAAATCATCAATTCTTAATCTTTCCCTATTAGAATCCATTAAAAGAGTTTTTATGTCTTTGAAATAACTTTCTACATTTGTACTTGATGGATTAGGTTTGGATAAGTAAAAATATTCAGACATAACTTCACCCCATAAAGGTATTTTTTTTTAAATTCTATATAAATATGTTAGAAAAGTAGGGAAATAGTAAAGGTTTTCGTTATCAAAATTCGGTGTTATGTTTTCATTATATATTGTTTCTCGTCTGTACGTTTTTACAAAACCTTATCAAAGGGTTTCCATCTATATCATCATATTCTTCTATACATTCAGTTGTTATATCCTCTTTAGACATGTCACTAGGTATTGTTTCTAAATTCGTAATTATTGATTGTAATTTCAATAATGCATTACTACACCTGGATACCTTGTTTTGGTCTGTTAACCCACCATATCTGTTAAAGGCGAGTGTTATAATATCATCCAAAATATTTTTTAATTGGCTATAACTTGCAGTTTGTCTAAGTAGTAAGACACATCTAACATAAAAGTTCTTTACATGATTATCTACATGTTCGAAGCATGATTGTCTATACAGATTTTTAACGAAATGAGATTTATCGAGACGAATGTAACAAGGTATCCTAATATTGTTGTGATTATCGCCTTCTAATATGTTAAAGCAATTTTGTAAATAGCTATTTGTAGAAATAAACCCTGTAAAGTTTGTTACAACAGCACCTAATATTGCAGCAGAATCATCAGAGACACATTCATTTGGTGCGGATTTACCACTCAACCACTGCTTTAAAAACATACTAATATTTTCTTGCGTATTAACTTCAGATAACATATGGCACAACGGAATACTGCTACCATCTTCACGATAGCACATCATTACGTATAAAAACACGTGTTTTTTCTGTTTGTTTGCGTTTTTTGTAAAGATATTGACTTCTGGTAATACAGTTCCTTTGACAACAGAACCAGTCGCATCTATTGACACTCTAATATATCTTTCTGATCTAGAAAATAAATTATAAAAATAATTTTGTTCCCTTGACCAGTACAGAATAAAAAAAGGAAATATGGAAATTTGTCGAATAGTTTCATTGTATGGTGGTGTAAATGCCATAGAACAAACTGATAACACAGGTGAAGAGTGAAGAAAGGGAGCTTGTTTCATCCTACTTCTAATTTTTTGTAGAGCTCCTATATTTGGTATAATAGGTGGTTCTACATCACCTATTTCCATGTGTTGATTAGCTAGCAAATTTCTAGTAATTATTGGATGGTTTTTTGCTAAAGTTTCTTCTAACTGTTGCTTATGGTACTTTGTTACCCTAACTTTTACAGATTTATCGTGTTTATAATTTTTGTTGACATTTGTTATCGAACATTTCATTTCATAAAAAATTTCGGATGATGTGCAGCAGTTTTCAGAGTAATAAATATTGAGGTTTGCTTTGCATAGTTTGCAATAGCCTTGGCAAAGAATGTGACCATTTGGTTGAACTCTGTTTTTTTTAAATATCCATATACATTCGTTCTTGCTCTGTTTCCAAAGGACGATGCGTCAAAACGTCCCCCCAAACCTTACACCAACCAACAGATTTAAAATGTATCTCAGTCAAACCATCTTGGTAAGGTGATAAATTTTTACTATGACGACATCTCTCAAAAATACGGGGGATTCCTAGAAAAATCATGTTTTAATTTTATTATTTTTGGCACAAAATAACATGTTGTAAACCATAATCTTTGATTTTTAAAGTATTATAATCCTTTATTTCATTATTGTACATATAAATTATATTTTTAAATATTAAAATATGAAAAAATAATAATAATTATTATTATTATATTAATAATAATAATTATTAGTATTATAATAATTATTATATTTGTTATTGTACCTAGTTCCTATATCTTTAAAAAAACATTTATGTAAAATCTTATTGGTAGTTTGAGGTCTAACAAAAATACTTAGTGTATATTTATCGGCAATGACTCTCTTTACTGAAATCTGTAAAAAAAAAATACTTACGGTCGGCTGCCGGTGGCGTCTAGAGCAGCGCATACGCAACTCAAAAACACGATATCAGCAACCCCCTTCTACCCCGCCAACGCTGTCACCCATCCCTTTTCTATAATAATAATCTTTGTACCTGAAGTTAGTCGTTCGTTGTCCACGACGCGACGTTGTTATTCTGTGCACTATCGGATTGTTTTACTTAGACTGACCACTGCATGTTTATTGGATTTGATTGATAGCTTCTCGTTTGACCCTGGCACGTTAAAACACTTTGTTTTGTTAACTATGGAAACCGGACGCCGATGTGTTTTGTGTCCGCGATCTATATTACGGCAAAGGCGACATATGCTGCAGGATACTTTGCCCCAAAGTAGACCTGATTTAGCTGAATATATTATTCAAAATGGACTTATACAGGTATGTACCCACTTTTGATTTATTATTGTAGCATATAAAGTGCACTAGTTAATTTTATTAATTCTCGTCATGTGTATTATATATGCACTGGACTATTAATATCCGCATTAATAGGAACTGCAGCTGTGTACGTTCTTTTGTTTGTTATTTTGTTACTTTATTGTCTAGCATATATTTACCTCGACTGTCGGCATCATTCGTACCGAATATTCTAAGAAATCCGTTCTTTTGTTTGATGTGATTATCTTGCACGTGGTTACCTCGGCTGCTAGGCTGTCGTTAGGTTGTTATGCATTGTCTATACGTTATCATATTCTTAGTTGCTCACTTTATTATTCATATTGTAATAATAAAATAATATTGTTTTTTTTTCTCTCCATTTAACGAAAGCTCTCAATAATACCATAGAATGCGCAGTCCCTAAAGTGTCGCTATATATACTGTAATACCTACAGATTTAATGCCGTATAACTACTGTACGTGTTAAAAAAAACAACATTGTTTTTAATTAGGCATTTTTTCAAAATAGATTTGCAATTTTTTAAGGGTTATCTTATCCATACTTAATCTGTCCTTTTCCTTTTCTTTTTTCAAGTGTGGCCGGCTCTTATTTTACACCCTGTAGAAAACGGCTCTGTGGTCAATATGTAATGCGGCGAATTATATGGCTTCCACATGTAAATTGTACATAGGGTGAAAAATGTGCTCTTTCAGCATGTAATACGTTTTCTTTCGTTTCAGATTGTTTTCAACAACATTATGGCTGTATGCCATAGATGCTGGCAAAGAGCTAACAGTTTCGTTGATCGGAGAGGGCGCGATCAGGCCAGGGTTTTGAATGATCCCGAACTTATAGCAGAAACTGTGGCAGAACCCGGTCCAGGACCTGTGCCCGATCCCATTCCAGGACCAGCGCTAGAACCCATCCCAAGACCTGCACCAGAACCCGTGGATATTCCAGATGCAGATCAACAAGGAGCTCAGATTTTCATGCCTGATCATGTAAGAACTCCGAATTCATCTCGGCGCTGCATTTATAGGCAATGCGGTGATGAAAATCTGAGACGAATCCCAGCTTCTATAAAACTGTACGCCATATGTAACTATCGCTTATATGTGCCACCGAGTGCCCGACTATGTGAACATCATTTAATGCATTTGGAATTTGAGGAGTTGCTTGATGCTGTCAACGTGACCCATTATTTCAACTCACAATTGCTTACAGACATGACAAATATGTTGATACAAGCAGTCAATAATAGCCCAAGGTTCGATTTTGAATCCTTTACGGGATTAGATGAAAATGAGCTACATTTTTGGACCGGTCTAACCAGTGATCAATTTAATAATATACTGGAAGAAACACCGTCTCTGCTAGAGAGAGATCGTCATCCGCGAACTGTTCTTGGCATCTACCTGACAAAACTAAGGACTGGCGAAACTAACGAAAGGCTGTCAACATTATTTAAAATGTCACGTAGTCATCTTGAAAGAAAAATAAAAATAGCGAGAGAATGTTTGTCACATGATTTTGTTTCAAGACATCTTGGAATGGATCACATGACTAGAGACAGCGTTCTCGAGAGAAACCTGTTAATTCCAAAACGGATTTTCGGAAATGACGAGAATACGAAGGCCATTTTGATTTGTGATGGAACGTATATATACATAGAAAAAAGTGCGAATTTTTTGTTCCAACGTGCAAGCTATAGCCATCATAAGTTTAGGAACCTGTTGAAACCATTTTTGATAGTGTGCAGTGATGGTTACATCGTAGATGTAATTGGCCCATATGCCGCAACTACTTCCGATGCGTCAATAATGCAAGTAATAATGGACAATGAAGAACATGCACTGCATTGCTTTTTAAACCCTGGTGACGTTTTCATTCTGGACAGGGGATTTCGGAACAGCATCGATGGCATAGAGTCATACCAATATGAAGCCCACATGCCTCCCTCAAAGGACCGGAACAATACCCAATTGACTACTGAACAGGCAAATAAGTCCCGCTTAGTCACAATTTGCCGATGGGTAGTGGAAGCGGTGAATGGCAAATTCAAAAATAGATTTAAGTTGTTGAGACAGAAATATTTTAATAAAACGTTACCTAACATGTTCGCCGATTTTAAAATTGGTGCGGCCATAATAAATGCATTTTATCGTGTCGCTGTAGACAATGTGCACGCTCCTGAGATTGTCAACATAATCCACTCTCAAATCAACACACCTAATCTATTGAATGGTTATGTACAAATGAAAAATTTGAATAGACTAAGAGTGGCTTTTGTACCAATGGAAGCGAATATTCCTCATTTTGAAGAATTCCCTCGCTTATCCGAAAATGATGTTTTCCTTTTTGCTTTAGGAAGCTATCATATCAAGCTTGCGAAATCATATTGTGCGGAGCACTTACGCAATGGACTGTACCACATTGAATTATACAGACAAACTGAGCTGAGTGATTTACATCTATGTAATATACTACAAAGAAATGTGTGGTTGGTCCGAGTTCGCGTACAATCGCGACATGTAAGGTCACGCATTTATTATTCATATATTTTAATAGATCGCGATTCGTCTAATAGAAATAGTATTGCTCACTGGTATTGCACGTGCCTTACAGGAAGTCGAACTGTAGGAAGCTGCGCACATATAATTTCAATTGTGTGGTACATGGGGCTAGGGCGTTACATTGATTTTAATCCACCGGCCGAACTGCTCAATAGTATTATAATTGATGATAATTAATAATGTATAGCCAATAGGCCTATTTTCCGTATTTTTTTAATATTAAGGTAATCCAAGTCATACAATAATTGGATTTACAATGTTGCGCGCCGTACGGCGTCTAGTTTATGAAGCTTCATAATACCTTTACCATTGTTATTTTAATTTTTTATAACATGTTTGTAGCGAATTAGAAAAATAAATAAAAATATTAAAAATTATTTTATTTCTAAACCCCATGGATTTTGAAGTTAAAACTGGTTGCTAGTCTTTTTATAGATCTTTATGAATCCACTAACACATACAAAATATCTGTTGAAGGGGGGGGACGGGTCTCATACAAATTTGGTCATCGTCCTTTCTTGTCGAAGAATGGTAGTCCACTTTTGTTTTTGAAATCTTCTTGCGGACTTGTAGCGTGAATTGGGTGTTTTGGGATCATTGCGGTAATAGTAATATTTTGTAGGCTCTATTTCTCGCCACTGATAAGCATCTATAATTATAGAAAATGTAATTTCACTATCTGTTTGGTTTTCCAAATCTTCATTTAATACATAATTATCTCCGGCAGATGACGTTCTGGTTGAAAATTCTGTCTCCAACACGAGTTCACTACACGAAATCGATTGTTTTTCTCTTTCTTCCTCTTGTTCAACATTTGAACCAAAAAAAAGTGCGTGGTTTTTCTTTATGCTAAGAAATATTGCATCCTTAGACATTTGTTTGTCAAATTTATTAAACAGGAGATCATAAATTGCATCATTTCTTTTTGGCTGTATTGGGTAAAGTACATCTTTATGTTCAAGATATACGGTTTTCTGGCTATCTAAGTTAACTTTAAACCCGCGACCGCGTCTTGACATTTTAGATGGTTTCTGAAAGTAAATAAGGGACTAACTGAGTACATTAACATCACTATTTAGAAGCTAAACTGGTCAAGAGGAGAATAGACGCGTGGTGTCAGGAGGAAAAGCGCGGCCGCCGCGGTGACGCGAGCCTGCCGCGGCAGGCTCCGCTGGCCTCGCTGCCTGCTGCTGCCGGTCGCTGCTGTTCCGGTGTGAATCGTCCCTGATATACCACAGACAGTTTGAACTTATAATATACTAGCTTCTGCCAGCGGCTCCGCCCGTGTGAATGTCGAAAATTATCCCTAGTGAACATATTCCCGCAATAAAAAGTATCTTATGTACTAAAAAAACAAAGATAAAGAAATGCTACTAGTTAATTTACGTGGAATTTTAAGTTTTGTACTTAAATAGTCATAGAATTTATTCATACTTAGCCATGTTTACCTACGTAGATCAGCCGCAGCCCTACGTAAACATGGCTATGTACGAATGTGAGATTAATCTAGGTAAATAGCTTTTTTTAATACAAATATCTCATCCACTGGTATTTTTTCAAATTACATAATAACTGAATGTTAAATTACTAGATAATTTTGCTTACCTACTATATTTTTTGCATTTACAGTTTACCAAACTAAGCATAATAATAATATATATAATTTCAAACTTACCCAAAGACTTCTCCTTATGTATTCTTTACACAGATATAATTAGTTATGTGCAGTTTCATACACTGCTTTATCTACATGAGTGTAGATAAAGCAGTGTTGGTAAATAAACCGGTATTATTTGAGTTCATAACTATTCTTAACAAGTTCCACTATAAACTGGCTGACTTTAATTTACGTCACGGGCAACTCGCTCTATGTAGTTCATCTGTACACGCGCATCTATCTCTTTCTTACTTACCATACATAAATGAAACGGAGCGCACAGGAGCGCAGCGATCTTGCTGCCAGCGACTTCCAAATTTTGTTCTATATTATAAATAATTACATTATAATATTTATTGTAGATCTGTTTCTAGGTAATGCTTGCTTTCCTTTTTGGTAGGTATATAATAACAAAGAATAACTGTATATTTAGGTTTATTTAGAAACAAACATTCCACCTTAAGGCGATCCCCCCGGCAAAACCGCGTTTTTTGTCGTTATTCAGAGGCTATTAACTCAGTAATGAAGCGTAATTAACTATATCTAAAAGCACATTATTAATGTTCGATATCTTGTCATCACATTGCACATTTTAATTTATTTTTATGTGTTATAAATACATTTAAAATCTCCTTGTAAAAAATGTTCTAAAATTATTGATAGCATGCTTCTTTTGCTAAAGTTGACGTTCTGTTAATTTAAGAATTACACCAATGGATAGATAATTTAAAAATCTAAATATTCCACATTTTATTTTATTTGAAAAGATCGCTTATCTTTTTTTATTAAAAGAATTCCAATTTTATTGTGGATTTTGTGATAAATGCGCGGGCGGAGTGAGCGGGACAGAGCGAGACTTATCAACGGGACAGAGAAGGACCGAATACTCAAGGTCGTTTGGTCGGGGTAGCGTCTTAAGACATAATAGGTATTGTCTAGAAACTACTTAAAGTGTTTTGTACTTGCTTGTACCAATGTATGGAGAAATTTATTACTTTAATATCTTTTTAATTACACACCGACTAAATCTGTGACTCGGCGACTAATTTCGACCAATTAGCGACTAAATCTGGGAGAAAACAGATCTTCGTTAGGTGCCCCAGTTTTTGAGATATAAATGTGGCCAAGCCGGGGAGAGTCTCTCCAGATCGGCCACCTATAAATCCTTCTAACTTTTGAACCAGTGATCGACTAATTCTGATTTTTGGCGACTAATTTCGACTAATTAGCGACTAAATCTGGGAGAAAACAGATCTTCGTTAGGTATCCTAGTTTTTGAGATATAAATGTGGCCAAGCTGGGGAGACTCTCTCCAGATCGGCCACCTATAAATCCTTCTAACTTTTGAACCAGTGACCGACTAAATCTGATATTTGGCGACTAATTTCGACTAATTAGCGACTAAATATTTGTGTTATCAAAATTAAAATCCCTGATGGTGGCCAAGCCAGAGTCAGCCACACTATATTTAAATAATCATCATATTCAAAAATTATAATATCAGATAACTCGTAAGAGTCTGTAATCGTGCCATTTTCTGTGTTACACTGACGGCATAACCGAGTCTTACTAGATAACATTGTATACTAGATAACACAAGCTGCTGCCTAGACAAACTTGAAATTGTACTGCAAGAAATATCACAAGCACATTATAAAAACATTGTTATTGCTGGAGATTTTAACATAGATATGCTTAAAGAAAATAATCACACAAGGGCATTTGAATATTTGTTGATGAGGTTTAATTTGAAATTGGCATTGAGACAGCCTACTCGCATGGCAAGCATGACATGCATACATAATTTTGCGCATAACTTTGGTAAATCTTGCAAAACTGACGTCATAGAATTTGCGTTGTCCGATCACACAGCACAGCTCCTACACTGTCCTGTTCAAACACAATGTGTCATAAATAGTTGGTATGCGACTAAAAGGGATGATAGTGTGGAAAATATAACCAAGTTCAAAGGCTACATCAAGTCTTTCCTTTTCTGATGTTTACGACACGGATGATCCGAATGTAGCATACAGTAGTTTTATCGACACTTTCAAGCTTTTGTATGATCTGTGCTTTCCGATTAAATTAATCAAAATTGATGTTATTAAAAAACTTAAGTGGCTGTCAAAAGGAATTAAACTGTGCAGCCAAAGAAAAAGAAAACTTCTGTGGCAGATGAGACTAAACCGAAATACAGAAAATAAAACTAAATTCACAGAATATTCGAAAATGCACAAAAAAATTATACACTTGACACAAAAAGCACAAAACAATCAAAGAATCTATTTATCTAAAAATAAATCTAAAACTACGTGGCAAATTATTAATCGCGCAAAGCATAATTTACCCAAACGAAACATTTATAAAATTAAGGTCAGAAACCGTATTCTATCTAATCCCAATAGTATTGCTGAAGCGTTTAATAACTACTTTATCGATAAAATACAGCCGAAACAGAATGATACTGGGGAACCCAAACGCTTTAAAATAAACACGAGCACTCAATCAATGTTCATGTCGCCTGGTGTACCTTTAGAAATACATAAAATAATAATGACATTGCATAATACAAGTAGCGTAGGGTATGATGGTATCAGTAGAAAAATATTGAAACACGTATCTATGGAAATAAGTGGTGACCTTAGTCATATAATTAATCTCTCTATCAGCGCAGGCATCTTCCCAGATGCCTTAAAAACTTCGATTATAAAGCCAATAGCGCCCTGCACACGTACAGTTCGGACCGCGGGAAACACCACGCGCCGTTCCATCCCTCGCTCCGAACTGTACGTGTAGATGTGCGGATCTAACAGTCCGATCTGGCAGCTCGACGCGAGTGCATGTCTCACAGTTTTACGCGCGCATCACGTATAAACGTAAATTACAAAAATGGCGGTTTGGAGCGTCGAAGCTATCACAGAGTTCATTCGTTTGTACCGTGAACATCCGTGTCTCTGGAAGATAAAAAGTAAGGAGTATAGTAACAGGAATATGAGAAACAAAGCATATGACGAGCTCGTTGATTTTTGCAAGTCAGTAGGTTTTGTTTCAGCTGATCGCGATTTCGTCAGCAAAAAAATACAGAATATAAGAGGTGCATTTCGCAAAGAATTGAAGAAAGTAACGGAGACACGGAACAAAAGTGGAAGCTCCCAAGAAGATGTTTATAAACCGACTCTTTGGTACTTTGACTTACTTTTATTCACAAAAGACCAAGAACTACCAACCCCAAGCGTGTCTAACATGCCGACGGACGAGTCTACAGCTGAAACTTTAGACTATTTTGCAAACCACACACCATCCCCACAACATTATACCAACGACGACATACCAACATCTCAGCAGCCTACGAATATAACGTCACTGCCAAACTCTGACCACACAATTGTAGAGGTAAGTGGTAAATAAAAACACAATATATTGTAATTTTTTTACTGTACAGATAAAAAAAAATATGTATAGGTAGCGGCAACTTTATTGGTCACTGCGCGCAATTGTTTCTGCCTCTTTAATCAGCGCTCAACTTACGTCCATAAACCTATAGGTACACTGAATAAAGTTATGCTCTACCAGCGTTAATCATAATTTCTTGCCAAGGGACACGACCTATTGAATTAAAATATGTTTTGTATTCATCTCTGCTCTGTTTAGCCAAAGTTGAGACATTCCTGACTGAAGGTCTGTCCAATCTAGTTAGGTCGAAGTTGTCTCTTCGCCAGTCTCCTTCACTAACGCGTCCAGATTCAATACTTTCTCTGTCTACTGTCGTTGCCGACAGGTACATATTACTTCTCTTTCTTAGAAAATTGTGGATGCTACATATTGCTAGTACTATGTAACATATGTTTTCGGGTTTCATGTTAATGGGTGTACGTAATATCTGGAATCTAGAGGCTATTATACCGAATGCATTTTCGACAACATTGCGAGCGCGTGAGAGTCTATAATTATAAATCCGTCTGTCATGATCAAGTTCTCTTTGTGCATAGGGCGTTAAGAGATTTTCTTTGAGAGCAAAACCTTCATCACCAATGAAAACATAGTTTAAATTGTTAACGTTCTCACTTTTGTCGGGTAGTTCTAATTGATTTCTTATCATTTTTTTGTAAAATTCCGTGTGTTCGAGAACACCTCCATCGGACATTCTGCCGTTTTTACCAATATCTACAAAAATGAACTCATAGTTTGAATTGACCAAAGCTAATAAAACCATGCTGTAAAAGTTTTTGTAATTATAATATTTTGCACCAGAATTTGCAGGTGGTACAATTCGAATATGCTTTCCGTCGAGAGCTCCACCACAATTAATGAAATTCCACTGATTTTGAAAGCCTTTAGCAATTTCCAACCATTCTTCTTTGCTCGTAGGAAACTGAAAAATAAAACCAATAAAATTATGTTTCGTCAACTTTTATTATAAATTGTATTGTTTCAGGAATCATCTTCATCTTTAGGATCAGCCTCAAGAGGTATGAAGAGGAAAACGAAACCAAGTGTGATAGATACTCAGATTAAATTCATGAATGTATGTACAGAAGCATTAAAAAAAAAGGAAGTGACAGAATATGATGCTTTGGCCATAACCATTTCCAAAAAATTGGAGAAAATGAATAGTATTCAAGCCTTACATGCTGAAACAATTATACATTCAGTTTTACGCAGGGGTATACTAAATCAATTAACTGATTCAACTGATATTTGTGATAAGCAGTGCAATAAAACTGTTATTTTATCTTCACCATCATCATCTACTTCTGTACACACGGACGCTGCTCAACATTCGTCTCTTCAACCTACATTGGAAACCCTAAACACTGATGTAATACTTCTAGATGAATCTCAGTGTGTATTACGAGAATACTATAAGAATTTTAACTAATTATTATAACTAATTATTAATTTTAACTGATTGTACCTACTGTGATTGTTGTGACTGATAAACATTATTTATCCCAAAACACTGATGTAACTCTCGTAGATGAATCTCAGTGTTTATTAAGAGATTACTATAAGAATTTTAACTAATTATAATAACTAATTATTCATTTTAACTGATTGTACTGTGATTGTTGTGACTGATAAAAATTATATAAGTATATAACTGATTTACAAAATGTTTTACTTACCCTCATATAATCTACCCGAAGCGTTTCATAAATTACTCTACACGTTTCCGGTATTAATTTACTTAACGCCGATGTAGACACGCCTGTACTAAATTTAAGATCTTCATAGGACCGTCCGGTCGCTAAAAACCTTAACGTGGCAACCAATCGTTCTTCTGCTGTTATACATTTTCTCATAACTGTATCTTGCTTAGTTAATTTGGGACGTATCAGTGCTAATAAACAATCAAAATCGTCACTGTCCATTCTTAGGTAATTTTTAAAATCTTCCGGATGACACTGTCGTAATTCCCTTAACATCGGTAAATGTCCATATCTTTGTCTGTATTCCTTTACCCACACTCGTCGTTTTTTTCGGCTGTTTAAGCTAACTACAAATCCAGCTAACGCGATGACCAACCGATCGTCCATTTTTCTTACTACTGTGTAAAAAACTTTTAAAAGCTATAACGTTCCACGCGCCAGTCCAAACTGCAGTCCAAACTCTTGAAAATCAATTTACACGCACAGTTCGGAACGTTTGTCTAGATTATGTAAGTTTCGTCGGCAATCCAAACCGTGAATGCATTTTTAATCGTAATTAGCACAACAGTTTGATCCGCAGTCCAAACCGTACAGATCTAACTGCTGTTTGGAACGCAGTCCAAGATGCGCGGTCCGAACTGTACGTGTGCAGGGCGCTAATGTTTAAGAAAGAAAATAGAGAATTAATGGAATGTTACCGGCCAATCGCACTCATACCTGTGATTTCCAAAATATTTGAGAAATACATTTATAACAAACTATACAAAGGGGAATGCCAGGAAAATGCCTAAAATGGACAGCAATTCCCAATAGTGATAAATTCTATTTCGAATAAAATACAACTCATCAATTTATTCTTCAGTTCGTTTAAGTAGGGTATAAAGGTGATTATTATTTCAGTATTTATTTCGATTTCCGTCGTACAGTTCTTCAATGACATTCAAGAACACTCATATTTGACATTACCACTATTTAGTCTGTGGTCTTTGTTAGACCATCCATCAACAATCAATCAGCAAACCGTAAAGTAGCTTCATAATTAATTATAATAACATATTTTATAAATCTCACAATCTAAGTATGCCAATCAAAATACATAAAATCAAATTATTTTTTAAAACTACAAAAAAGAAAATAACCTAGGCAGTATGAGATGTGTCCTTTGCCTTTACCGTTTGACAAAACCTTGTGACAATGATATGACGTTTAATTTTTTCATCATTATATTTCATTGTTTTGTTTGTGTTACGTTGAGTTATTACGATACTGTGTTTTATATTTATGATATTTTACGACGACTTTGGCCATATTTTAAGGATTTTGATGTTCCATCTGTACATGATACCTATTTTTGAACCTGGACTGAAATTGGACCCGCTTAACACGACGACTTGGCTTTTTGAACACGGACTTTGAACCTGCTATATACGACGACTCTGCTTGTGTTTTGGACGTGTCCCCCATTTCTTTACAAAAATGGATTCTGTTCATTGCATTAATTGTTATCTCGATATAACACGAATGAGACGTAATCCTTTGTCAATGCAAAATGATGAAGTACGTTGTTTAATACAGCAATGGATAACACCGCAACTTGTAAGTATTATGTTTTGCTGGTTTTGTTTACATTATACGTAAAACACAATTATTACACAAGTAGCTTTAGGTATGTTGAACTCATAAAAACCACTGAAAAATAATTTAAATAATTGTTTTTTTCTTTCTCTTACAGATTGATCAACACAGTGTTATTTGTGATGCATGTCTCCGATTATCTATCCAAAGTATAACGGAACCACCAGGGCCTAGTCGCCCAGATAGACAAGTTGGTCACCGTCATGTGTGTGTTTGCTGTGGACAGTCAGTTCTACGACAACGATCACATACAATGGGAAGTAATACTGACCGTGAAAGGCACATAATGAATGTAGTAGCTCACCGAATTCAACCACGACAGGTGAGAAATCTGCTTCAATAATAATGTTTAGTTGAATGTGCATCATATTCAATATTTAAGTCATCAGTAAAACTAACCTGATTTTGGTTTTTGTTACAGTTACGTTCTACAGATTTGATCTGTCATCCATGTTGGCAACAATGCAACCGAGCTGCGTCACCTTCTGTTGCTTCTTTGCAAAGTCTAAGTCAAGTATCCACAGACAGTGTAAATGCATCTCAACTTGAAGTTTCTCATAGTGAAGAATCTCAAATGGTGACAGGCATACAGTTACCTAATTATGGAAGAGCAGTTGATACTCAAAGTCATTGTTTCTATCCGGGTTGCAATATGACAGATCGACATGTGGTACCACTTTCACTCAGGGTATGGTTATTTAAGGACTATAAGTATTATGTCCCACGGAATTCCAAAATATGTAATTATCATTTAAACAGTGACTTATGGCATGAAATTCCGGCATGGGAAGATGTAATCCATGTATTCAATGTGAATCACATAGAAGATTTTGCGTCGTTTGTGAATTATGAGAGCCGATCATTGGATTTCGAAAATATCAACTCGATGGAGGAATATATGTTGTGGTACTTTCTTGGAATGAGTAAAAGTCAATTTACTAGTTTAATGAGCGAGGTTCCCCGTCTGGCACAAATGCATAGAGGCTCTACTGCCCTTGCGGCCTACCTAATGAAACTAAGAACTGGGGACTCCGATGAAAGAATATCGTCTCTACTTCAAATACCCAGAAGTACTCTAGAACGACTTATGGCTGAAGCAAGAGTCAAATTAAACCAAGATTTTGTACCCAGAAACCTAGGAATTGGACATATGACCAGAGAAGAAATTGCAACCAGGAATTTAATAATTCCCAATGGACTGTTTGGTGAAGTTGATGGTCAAAGAAAACCTGTAGTCATCGTGGATGGAACATATATCTATGTACAAAAGAGCTCTAATTATCTTTATCAAAAATAAACATATTCGCTACACAAATATAGAAACCTCGTAAAGCCATTTATGCTTGTTTGCTCCGATGGATATATTCTTGAAGTGTTAGGCCCTTATCCCGCAACAACTTCCGATGCTACTATAATGTTCAATGAATTTAATGATCCGAATAATAGACTAAGGCAATATTTTCAAGATGGGGATGTGTTTATATTGGATAGAGGGTTCAGAGACGCTGTTCCACTTTTGGAGTCATGTAATTATAGTGTCCACATGCCATCAACATTACAAGAAAATTAATTCCAATTATCAACTTTAGAAGCCAACAAAAGCAGGAAAGTAACCATTTGTCGCCGGGTTGTAGAAGTCGTAAATGGAATTTTCAAGCAGCATTTTAAAATATTTCGCCAAGATTTTTTTAACCGAGCATCCAAACATTTAATGGTTGATTTCTCTATAGCGGCAGCATTAGTTAATAGATTTCATTCAAGAATAGTTGACAGGCCAGATGCTGCTGATATTCTCCAAACAATAAATACTAATATGTTTATGGAAAACAGGCTAGCTGATTATGTAATAAATAATAATTTAAATCGACGCAGAGCGAAATTCCAAAGTATTAATGTGAATAATAGTAATGTTGCTGATTTTCCACAACTGACTTACAGCGAAATGGTTTTGATTGCATGTGGCACTTATCAAATAAAGCAGGCTCGATCCTACTATGGTGAGCATACGCGAGCTAATGGCATGTATAGTATTGAGGTTTGCACGGAGATGGATAATTTATTGATTGAGGAATTAGCTCTTCCAGATAATTGTTACTTATTGAGAGGGAAAATACATAGCAGACAATTATGATGCTTACCATCGAATTTTCACCAATGATTTTAATTTAGGCTTATTTGCACCTCGTAAAGACCAATGCGATGAATGCGAAGCATACAAAAACGCTGTCGACAAAGAACCATTGATGAATAAGCATAAATTACACCTTGAAGAAAAAAGTCTGGCCCGATTGGAACTTGAAAAGGACATAGAACAAAGCAAACAGATAGATTCGAATAATATAGTAGCCATATTCGACCTACAGGCAGTCTTACCATGTCCCATTGGCCAATCGTCAGCTTTCTTTTATAAGTCAAAGCTTAACTGCTACAATTTCACGGTATGAGTCGCTTTTTTAAAATATTAACTTAATAATTATAACAAATATCATTCTTGCGCTGAATTAATTATTTATTTTTGTTTAAGGTTTCAAATATCAACGATGATAGAACATTATGCTTTTTCTGGCATGAAGGTCTTGCAAAACGTGGAGCGAATGAAATAGGAACGTGCGTTTACAAGTTTTTGGAAGAACTTAGTTATATACAACCTGATAAAGACATCATATTTTATTCTGATAATTGCTGCGGGCAGCAAAAGAATAAGTAAGTATCTTGCACCACGAGTTTATCTTCTTGCTTGTTTATTACTTTGATCGTCAAAATTCCAAATTTTTTTTTTTACATAAAACCCAACTTTAATTTCAGATTCGTTTTCGGAATGTATTATTATGCTGTCAATACATTGCCCATAAAATCAATCACACACAAATTCCTCATTAGAGGACATACTCAGAATAAAGCTGACTCAGTTCATTCCGTCATTGAGAAAAACATTAAACGGGCTAAGATAGCAGGACCTATATACTCTCCAGTCGAATATATAAGTCTCATCAGAAATGCAAAAAAACCGCGGCAACGAATTTATAGTCAAAGAAATGAACTTTGATTCATTCTTTGATTTAAAGCTGTTAGCTGATGAAATCAACTTGAATCTAAACAAAGATATAGATAGAAATAATGTCAAATTATCTGAAATGAAAGCCATAAAGTTCACAAAAAGTTCAGAGATATACCAATTCAGAAACAGCTACAAATCAGTCATCTGGACAGAAGCGAATGTCAAAATAGGCCGGACTGCTAATAGAAAACAGCTGAAAGACATTACATTACATGTGTTGTACACTGAAAAGTTGCCGATCCCCGATCGGAAAAAAGAAGACATTCGTCAACTGATTGCTTCAAACATTGTTCCTAAATTCTATGAACAATTTTATAATGGTTTATTTTAATGATACGTTCCAAGAAAAAGTATATTGTTAGTTACGTATAAATTAGGTACTTTAGGCTCTTTTAAGTAAGGATTAAGAAAATAAACGATTTTTGCAAAATAGAGGATTGTTTTGATTACATAAATCATCTAAAAAGAATGTGTTACTAGGGTCATAATTACAAAATTATTTAAATTTTGGTGTAAAAAAGGCCAAACTGCACATCAAAAATATTATTTCTTTAAATTATAGTACAAATAATAAGTATTTTGCTCCCGTAAAGTAAATACGTAAATTCGCAAAAGTGTAAGGCTTATTTCACCCAAAAAAAATATAGTACTTAAAATCGATATAAGCAGAAAACCTCTATTTTATTCTACAAAAATCATAAAATGTCTCTAGTGGAAAATAACAAAACGTGCAGTTGTGCCCTTGTTCCACCGATGGTGCGATATAACATAATTATATCAAATAATCTATAATCATATCTATCAAATAATTGTATTCTGTCAGCGTCAGCATTATGCGTTCACAACACGTTTTCCTGTAAATGTTTCGGCAGTGCAAACGTACGGTAACAAACACACACAATGTTTCGCATTTATAATATGTATTAGTAAGAGTAGGTAGTAGGAAATATTAATACTAAATTATAAATAAACAGACTATATGAATAAAGAACATGTTGCATAATACTATTCAAACGTCAACGCAAACGGTGTGTTGAATGGCACTTACGTTTTAAATTCTTTTACCAGTGCCACCAACGCATTTGTTGCGTTTACCATTTTTGAGTGGTTTTTTTTTATTTAGGGTTTATTTTCAAATAAAAATCATAAATAATTTCGTATTTTCTATTGAAATCATCAAAAATATTAAGTGGCACCCAGGTGATGTTTTTAAAATTTAAGTGGCAATGAATGGGTTAAAAGACAGAAATCTTCTCAAAGAAGGTTTAGTGTAAACGTTTGGGCAGGAGTGATTGGGAATCAGGTAATTGGACCGCATTACCTGCCCGATAATCTCAATGGCGAAGACTACCTGGAATTCCTACAAAATGACCTGCCCGAATTAGTGACCGATGTGCCCGTATTTAATGAACGTGTGCCCATTGTATTTCAAAATGACGGCTGTCCCGCGCATTGGCGATTGACTGTGAGGGAATATCTCGACAATGTGTTCCCCAATGCATGGATTGGACGCGATGGCCCTATTCCATGGCCGCCACGTTCCCCAGATCTAACTCCGTTAGACTTTTATGTCTGGGGACGTGCCAAAGAGTTGGTATATGTCACGGAGGTTCCAACTAGGGAGGTATTAGTCCAACGCATAGAAGCGGCATTCAATACTATTAAGGAGGAAATACGACTTCGTACAACAACTGTTGAAATACGAAACAGGTGTCGGGCCTGCATTCGCAACAGAGGCCAACAATTTGAGCAAGATTTGTAACAATGAATAAATAAATGTTAAAAATGCAATTTTGTTTTTTTATTTCAAGTAAATCCCACGAAAGATACAGATATGAGACACAAATTTACCTAACCATAAGAATGAGATAGCAGATTTATAGGTTTGACAGGTATCATTTAAGAGATTTTTTTTTAAATCATAATTTTGAATATTAGCCTTAGGTGACTCGATTCACAATTCTAGCGAATTCACAAAGTTGTTAAAATACTTTTATGGCATGTGGCACATCATTAGAAAGAGGATAGACTGGAGAATTAATGAGGGAGTTGGAAGATCCCGGTCGCTTTTGTTTTTTTTTTTGTAGCCTTATAAACAGCTGTAACATGTACAGCTTTAATTTAAGTTTTACCTTTGCGAGTGAATTAAAAAAGAACTAGGTGACTAATATCACTAATTTTGTATTTAAAAGTATTCTTAAACAATACACATCGAAATAAAAATAAAATTCAGAGTCTACGCCTTATATTTTTTTTTAAATCTGTATTTGAATGTAAAATTTGGGTCTTTTTTTTGGAAAACAATAAAAAGTCGATAAAAAAAAAACCACAGAGCATGAGGGGTGTTAAAGGGTCTAAAAGGCTAGCGGATGACTCCTTCAGTCGACCATTTCAATTTGGCACACGATGCACCAAACACCCTGTATATACAATCTGTTGTTTTTGATATCCCATAACTCTAGGCTTATATTCTGTAGGTAAAAATAATACTAAAACTCCCAGAATAGGTGGTCCAAAAATGCATAGTTTCGGAGATATCATCAATCATAGTAAAATTAGGTCAAAAATTGTCACCAGTATGACGAATCTTTACTTTTGCGAGGTTGCCAAACTTCGCAGTAGTGTAGTAAAATAAAATATGTAGGTATGTAGGTATCGGGGTTTCCCCGCGGTAGCTAGTGAAGGGAAAGCCGCCTTGTCGACATCGATGAAACCTCAAGTAGTTTGAGTATCTAAATTACGAAGCAAAATTCAAATGACATTACATCTTATTTAATATGCGTTTCAACTAAGAATAAGATGACCTTGACGCCATATTGTGACTTCATGCACGCTTTTCTAATACTTAGACGCTCTTAAAAATATGAAAATAACATTAACAAGACAAAACGATAATAAATACTATTGAAAATTAATTTGCAGTCTTTTTTAATGTAATTGTCGTCACAATAATTATGGTGCCAAGGTCATCCTATTCTTAGTTGAAACACGCTTTAGTAGAACTACTACTGCACTAATATGATCGGGTATGCTACCTAAACTAATTACGAATAAGCATAATTAATTAAGGTTTGTAACCTATGGCTAAAGTTTAAATTAAGTACTGGGTGAAGGTTATTATTAATTTCAGCCACCTTCGTAATATTCGCACTTTTGCTTGACTAGAAAATTTGTAATCTTCATTGAATAATTATGTGCGTTAAATCAAAGTAAGTGTTTAATGACATTGAAGACTAAGTACGGGTTTAATCGATATCGATTTCATTAAAAAGTTACGACAGAACAACGTATCCTAGCGCGCGGCGCGCAAGAGTTGCTTAGTATTTACAATGATAAATAACTCGGTGAAGTGCACCTGCTACGACTCGGATTTTTCACTCTCTCATTGGCGCTTGTCGCTTTGTGTAAGTAAGATAGAGCTATTAAGTAGGTTCCTGCGTAGCGTCACCGGCTCAGACGGGACGGGCATCAAGCTTCACAATGAGAGTTATGTGTGTGTAGTGCTCGAAATATCAGGGTTGTCACCTACGAGTTTATAATGCGTAGGTAGTTAGGTAGGTACGTAAGATTTTTTAGTCTTTCATTCATTAGGAGTCATTGGCTTTTTCTGATTTTTCCTAAGTTAATTCTTTTAAGCGAAACGAACGGCCTGGATAGCCACATCACATGTACCTAATATGTATTAGATATTCCAATTAAGTAACTGGAGAAGACTTTTTTGGAATTTAATATGTAGGTACAAATCAATAAACGAATTTAAAAATGTTTATGTTGGTTTTCATGTGTAGGTATCCTAGCTGTTTACTTTTCTGAAACACAAAATTTTTTCATTCTAATGTGCAAAGTTGGAATGACGTCATTTTACAAGGATAGTATCTAGTTTGCGTGGCTAAACATAACAAAAGTTTCGCTACGCAAACTAGATACTATCGTATAATGTTCAATTGTTGAGTAACATTAAGTACCTTGATCCCTTCGTCCTTTTTTATAATATTATCCATACGCATTTTACCAAACACGAAATCAAACCTGTCCTGATCGGATCTCACTTTCACAACTAGTTTATGACTCAATTACCTACATAAATATTGACAACTCTACTAATTCTTTTATCCGACACCGACTTGTTAGGTACCGAATACAATGAACGCACACATGGAACTCGTAGCGTTAGCAAAAAGTGAAATTATTTTTACTTTAATTAGCAAGCCCTTTGTGTAAACACTAGTTTCCTGACTTTCGTCTCGCTTACAAGTTTCGGTGCCGCGTAAAATTGATACGGTTTTGCTGTTAAGTTTTATGGCTGTTTTTTGTTAAGTTTTCTTGTTAATTTGTTTTTGTTGAACTTTGTACGTTGAATTGTTTTTTGGGTGTTAACTCAGTTACAATGCCGAGGCACAACTATCCGCCAGAACATCAAGCAGATATTCATTTTGTGTATGGATATTGTAATGGAAATTCCATGGAAGCTGTGAGGGAATACCAGCGTCGATTTCCAAATCGCACTGTGCCGGACAATCAAACTTTCATAAACGTAAGTTCACATAGTTTATTTATTCATTTTAGCCCTTAGTTTGGTCCCTTTCAGTAATAATAACATACATGAAGCAAGCAAGTTTAATAAAAAGTCTTTTACATGACAGTTAAATGTAATTAATGATTTATTGATTTTATTATTTATGTACACACAGTAAAATAATAGGATGAAATGATCTTTTTTTATTAAAATAAAAATAATTACAGAAGCTTTTTAACACGTTAAGTGCGAAGCGAGGCCTAAATCACCCCTGATGCAACTTCTCTGTGGTGCGGCAAGCAAAAAAATAATTTCTCTGTCGTGCGAATGGCATAGCTTTGGTTTGGTCCAGTGTAGGAAAGAGATAAATATATATTTGAGATCACTAATGGTTCCGGACTCGGTGGTGTACCTACCTTGGTACCGGATGTCTTAGGCCTCGTGCCGCACTGAATTAATATAATTTTAATGCAGTGCGGAACGAGGCTAAAACGTCCCATATCCCCCCTGACCTCGTACCGCACTCAACGCAAGCTTCCCGCGACCAGTGTTGTGCATCACGTCGATTGGAGAGCACGTCCTTTTACAGCGCCGAACATGTCTAAACGATGTCGGAAGAAGTTAATTTTAAAAAACCCAGAAACAGAGCCAAAACAGGTAAGTTTTTAATGATAAAATCTTCAGTAAGTACCTAGTTTTTTCTTATCTTGGTAGCTATGTACCTAAAGTAAGTGTAAGATATTATTACTTAAGTATATTATACCTAAAGATATTATTGGTAATAACGATTATTGACGTACCTAATACTTTGCAATATATCTAGAATTACCTATTATTCTATATCGTGATAATAATGTTATTATTATTAGGACTTAACACTTAATTGATATTTTTGTAGGTAGTGAAAAACTCCACAAGAAACGCAAAGCAGCCGTTGACAAAACAGGTAAGTAATATAATTAATATTTCAGTAGTTCTTTGTCTAGGTTTTGAAAGTAGGTATATAAATATTAAAGATTTTTAGGGTTCCGTATCGAAAGGATAAAAACAGGACCCTCTATTACTAAGACTTCGCTGTCTGTCCGTTTGTCGCGATAGATAGATAGTTGAAGTTTTCTCAAATTATGTAGGCCGCTATTACAATAATACTAAAAAGTTAAAAACAACAAAATACCTATGTAAGGGGATATTTTTAATCACCAAGTTTGTTAAGTGTGTTAGATTCGACTTATGTAAATTTTACGATATATGTCACGTGGTCGGAAGAGAGCACCAGGCGGAGTATATTATTGTACGATGGTAAAAGTACAGAAATTATTGTGTTAGTAATTTAAGAAACTCAATATTTTAATATGAAATGTTTTGTTTTTAGCCATCTTAAATAAAGGATTACAGTGTTTGTAAGTACGTTTTGTATAAGCATGCGTGGATATGATATTTCTAACATTTATCTATAAGATTACTTGTGTGAAAAGCTTGATACGAGAATTAATTTTGCACTAACTAATACACCGTTTTTATATTAAACCTTTAACATAATATTCAAAAACATAAGGTGCTGCCAAATGTAATCGCATGTAAATAATCTGGACCATAATAAAGCTTGAGAAGAAAGATGTAGCATACAGACTATTTGGTATAAAATGACAGTATATTATATAGAATATACCGCAGCTTCACTCGCTTCAGTCTTCACTCGAAATCTAGGCTTAATGCGTCTCGATTAAATCTGCTATCGGTTCATGAATAAAGCGTTTACGGAGTGGGACTGGGATTCTAAGTATTTATTGTAAAACAAATCTTAAAAACTTTCTTTAAAAGTGTGTGGTGTGTGTGTGTGTGAGTTTGTTTTTTGTAATGAATAAGCATGCCAAATTCATCTCTATTTTTAAACTGCTGTTTATATTTTGCACCACTTACATGAATAATAATATAATATCTAATAAAGCGAACCCTCCTAGGTTGTAACCACTCGCGAAATAGAACAACTTTCATAAGAAAACGATAAAAATACTTTTTTATCGTTTGTAAAAATACTTTTTTAAGAAAATTTGTATACAGGTAATATCAGTTGTTCCAACTGGTTGCCTTAATTATGATACCTATACTTATTGGTAATAAAATTAACTTGTCACACAAAACTTACTCTTGGGACTTTGTATAGGAAGTATTATATTTTTTCTTTCTTTTATTTTGATGAAACTTGTTTACTTTCACGAGTTGTATCACCACCTAAAGAGGGTTTTCATTTAAGAATAACACTTTGTTTAAACTATCACCAAGCAAAGGCTTTCTCTAGCAGCTTATTAATTAATTCTATTTTCAAGTGTACCGGTCATACAAAGCCAATATTTTTAATTAGGTACTGAATTGTCACTATGACGAAGACATTTTGATATTTTACAAACCTGGTTACTTATATGAAAATGATTGAACTTAGAGACATTTTTGGCGATCTATTAAATAGTCTATAAAGAAAAGTACCTACTTTGAATATCATAATACCTAAACTAGTCGGTGAGCCCGCTTTTTTTTTTTTTTTTTAGTAGCCCGTAGGGATCCCACTGTTGGGCAAGGGCCTCTCCCAAACATTTGGGAGGAATTGCCATAATCGCCACGCTTGGCAGGCGGGTTGGCGATCGCAGCAAGATGTCAAACGGTTCAGAGACGCTGCTGCCCGTCTTCTGTGTTCCTTTATTCCCTTAGTCGCCTTTTACGACACCCACGGGATGAAATGGGTTGGTACTATTCGCCGCCGGCACCACACAGCTTTATTTGCGTATCGTTTTTTTTTCTTGTCATTTCTATTCTATTTTTTTACCGTGTTTTGATCAGTACACTCAATAAATAGCTACTGGTGGCTGAGAACTGCCTGTTTATGCAAAATACAATATGTGAGTCATTTTTTTCAGAGTCCACCGAGAAGTGATGTCCAACCAACCAATCGGCCAACATTGCCAATTGAAAATGTGTTTGACGATGAGAGTGATGAAGAGATTTTTCCAACAAATAAACGTCAAAAAACATATTTTTCTACTGAACCAAATATAACTGAAAAAATCGTACCTTTACATGAATTTAGCTCACAACAAGAATGTGTCATTGATAAACAACAGTATGACAATACAAAACAATATACTTTCTTACATGGGCACCCAAGCTCTATAATTATTGCAAATACAAGAACATTACAACACAAAGCAAAAACACGTGCTCAGACTGCCACTAAAAAAAATTCAATTTATCCTGATCAAGTGAAAGAACCAGAAGAAACAGTTAACCTCAGTCCAAACATCCGAAAAACTATTCAACTCAAAACACAAGAAGAAACAGTGTATCTCAGTCCTAGTACCGGAAAAACTTGTCAAATATTGCAGAATGTTCGCTTGTCCGCTTCTAGTGCTTCAACCTCACCAATAAAAAAACAAAATCGTATAGGTTCCCCTTCAAAAGATTTTCCTCATATAACTACGGAGAGCAGAGCTGGATCTTTGTCAGAAATCTCACGCTCCAATTTACTGGATTGTAATATATCACTTAGTGAGGACAACATTCAACAATTACTTCGTACTCCGACACAAAAAAGACCGAGAGAAAATGTTACATCCGAATGTACATATTCAGAAGACTTTAATCCGTCCAAATCCAAAAAAAGTCATGAAATAGAGGTCTCTGTAATTATAGAAAGTATTCCTGATGACAATGTTAAAGGAAAACGAGACATGAATAACAAATTGCCAACTGTTCTAAAATCACCTGATATTGTCGAATATGATATTATTGAACATATAGACTGCGAAAACAATAATATAATACAAACAAACAAAATATGTCACAGTGTGCAGAATATTCGAAAATCACCTGAGTTGGATGAGAGTAATAATATGGAAGATGATAATTTTAGCGGTACTGACAATGATTATAGTCCTTCGGAGGAAGAGTGTAGTGATTCGGAAGAGTATGCTTCAATGGAAAATTGCGTTCATTCAGATCAGGATTTATCTCCAGATAGTGAATATGAAGAAGCTACAGAAGATGACATTTTAGTCACGGACGAAACATTACCCGGCACGCAAGCTAAAGATCACGATGAGTGGGAAAATATATCGGAAAGTCCCATAACTTTTAATGAATTCGCTGGAGAATGTACGTTTAATTTACCCCCGTTTGTGGGAGTTACACCTGAAGATATATACAAGATGTTTGTTACAGATGAGATGATTGATATAATGGTATCTGAAACAAATGCTTACGCACAAAAGTATATACAAATAAATCAACAAAATATGAAACGTAATTCACGCATGACAAAATGGAGTGACACCAGTTCTCAGGAAATGAGAACATTTTTGGCTGTTTTAATGGCAATGGGTTTGTGTAGAGTTCCTAATTTTTTATACTGGAGCAGAAACAAATTGTATCGAAACGAATTTATTTCTTCAGTAATGACAAGAGACAGATTTTTATTGCTACTTAAATGCTGGCATGTCAGTGATGTAAGTAATGAAGACCAAACTGACAAACTATATAAAATTAGAAATATGTTCACAAAGATTACAGAAAACTTTCGACGTATTGCAAATCCTGGAAAGTATGTGGTAATCGATGAAACCATGATACCATGGAGAGGAAGACTAGGTTTTCGCCAATACATAAAAAACAAATCACACCGGTACGGCGTAAAGCTTTATAAGCTTTGCACTCCCGAAGGTTATACTTCTGAGTTAGAGGTTTATACAGGGAAAAAAAATCAGAAAAAAGAATTAGAACACAGTAAAAAAGTAGTGTTAAGATTGATGACAAATCTGACAGAAATGGGTAGAATCGTAATAGTAGACAATTACTACACTTCGTTGGGCCTGGCAGAAGATCTTCTATCACAAAAAACATTTTTATGTGGAACACTTAATAAAATACGGAAATATCTGCCAAAGCAAGTTACTAGTTACAAATTGCAGAAAGGCGAAATTATTGGAAAAATGAACAAAAAGGGCGTAAAGGTAATGAAATGGATGGATAAACGGAATGTTTTGATGTTGACTACGTGCAAAGATCACGATGATAACCTGATAGATACTGGAAAAAAGAAGAGAGGAACCGACGAATGCATAAAAAAACCGGGATGTGTTTTGCTGTACAATAAAACAAAAAAAGGCATTGACTTTTCTGACCAGATGTCTTCTTATTATACAACTTTGAAGAGAGGAATCAAATGGTGGAGAAAAGTTGTAATGGAGCTAATATTTGGTACGGCGCTAATTAATGCCTGGATTGTGTTTAATTCAATCCAAACTGATGGAAAAAAGTTACCAAAAAGACTCTTTGTGGAGAAACTTATAGAATCTTTAATAAAAAAGGAAATCGATGAGACCCCAGGTAATGTAATGCTTAGATATATTTCTTGACAGTCAACGTGTTGAAGCTTTCATAAACTAAGCTTGACATTTGGTCATTATTAAGTTATTTATTATTGTTTCCTTTTAATTATTCTGAATTTAAGCTACCTTACCTACCTACTCTTTCAACATTTTAAGTATAAAACAAACACATTCATTTGATGCAGTTATACCTACATTATCATTGTTATTCTCATCTACGATCTAACCTAAGTAACAATGTCAGTTTTATTACGTTATCTTTACATTTTTGTTATTTTTCAGCACCTGAAAGCGCACGCCATTGCCTCGAAAAGGGTGAAAAAAGGAGAAGATGTGTTGGTTGTTACCAAAAACTACGCACATTTTTACCATCTCGTGAAGCTGATAAAAAATCCAAAAAGATTTTGACTCAGTGCACTCAGTGCAAAAAATCTTATTGTCTACCCTGTTTCAATGAAAAACACTCATAAATAAGTACAACATATATATTGAGATTTTTATAAAAAAAGTATATTGATACTGATTTTTTAATGTTAATTCAAGTTCTAATAATTGTATTTTTAAAGCCCGAGGCAGAATAAATAGGACAGTTTCTTTTCTACTTCTGGTTGCCTTTTTTTTCTATTCTGTGAACCGCATTAAGATTTTCATATACAAATAGAAAGATAAACCTTATGCATAAACCGTAATCCATTATTTTCCAATAATAAGTCTGTAATAGGTGCCTCTTAATGGTATAGAATGGAACGCTTCGTGCGCGAGTCCGACTCGCACTTGGCCGGTTTTTTTTCTTTATGGCGCCTTCAAGCACAATTTAGATTATTTAAAAAAAAATGTATCCTTTGATAGCTTTGTGTTGTTTTGCCAGGTTTTGCCCTTAGAACGATCTAATGAGATATAATTGATCAAAATCGGTCAAGTCGTTGCGTAGTTAAGACAGTTTAAAAACGTCGATATTATTTTTCCCATCACTAATCGCAGCGAAAATTTGCCCTATTTCAGTGCGTTACGAGGTGTATAAGATCCCATATTTTGTTTTGCTAATAATTCCTAAACTAGCCATCAGATCCCGGGGCGACGGTGGATTAGGGTTCATCAATTCACTGTCTATATCAATAAGGACCAAAATTCTCATTTATCTTTGATTTCGCGCCAGAAAATGGATTTTAGTCTGTAAAAGGAGGTGGGGTCTAATAGACCGCGTGTCGCCCTAACGTCTGGTCACGGTACGGGCCGATTATACCTCGTGCCGCAGGAACGGAAAGTATGCAAAAATTGGTGCCGCAGCTAACGTGTTAAGAAGTGTTACAGTTGCAAAATACACAGCGCGTTACATGTAGCAAAATGTTTGTTCTTCGTACCGGATAAGGCTGTGCTCAAGGTCAATAGGTTTCGTTTGTTGATATTATTGAAAGGTTCGAAAAAAATTGTACCTAAATAATTCTGCTATGCTCCTGGTGACTTAACTAATTTAGTATCGGACACGAGGGTTTGCAAGCCTATTGCCACTAACCGGACACAAATCCAGACTCGGTGGCTGCTACTTAGAAAATTTTAATGGCAAAACCCAATAACACTTTGCTCGACCTAGGAATCGAACCCAGGACCTCATGCTCAACAGTCGCGTTGAATAGGTATGTGATGTGCAGGCGAATGCCGATTTGAATAGGTATGTGATGAACTGATGACGTGACGAATGATATTTAATTGTTATTCTAGGAGAGATGCTCCCGTGTTTTATTTGAAGCCGGTGTGAACAAAACCAAATAGGCAAAAAAGTCCCCGGTTGCCTGTGTTCCCACTCGTACCTATGTCACATTTTAAGCGCACCTTTATTTGTTACAGATACATAGACGATTTCGGGAAAATGGTTTAAGATCATCTTCTCACGAAAGAGTCTTGAATTTGACTCAGGTTCAAGAAATTAGGATCATGAACCTAATAATTGAAGATCCAACATTATCTACGAGACGTGTGGGTGTAATAGTTAGAGTGTCTCACAACTTAGTGTGGAAATTATGGAAAAGATATGGGCTCCACCCTTACCATTATCGCAAAGCTCAAGGCCTATTACCCGCCGATAACTTTTCGAGAATAGCCTTTTGTCAGCGCATGAATGAACTTTTAATTCAGGACCCAAATATGATAGATAAAATTTTATGGATGGACGAAGCCCAATTTACGCGCGCTGGAGCTTTTAATTCAAAAAATCAGCATCAATGGAAAACAGAGAATCCGCAAGCTGTGTGGGAAACTTCTTACCAACATGAGTTTTCTGTCAACATGTGGGCGGGAATTTTAAATAATAAATTAATAGGTCCCATAGAAATCCCGCACCGCCTTAACTCAGAAAATTATTTAACGTTTTTACGAAATATAATATACTTAGATTTTTTTGAGGAGACAATTCGCACAATGTGGATCCAACACGATGGCGCGCCTGCCCATTATGGGACACAGGTACGGGAATACCTAACCGAACAATACCCAGAACGTTGGATCGGGCGTGGAAGCCCGACTATAGCGTGGCCGGCGCGATCACCAGACCTAACCCCACTAGACTTTTACGTGTGGGGTACATTAAAAAGTAAAGTGTATGAAAAAAATAATTCATCAAGGGACCATTTACTTAGGCGAATTGAAGAAGCAGCTAATGAAATGCGCCAAAACAATGTTTACTTAAATAGGCAGATTCGCACCAGGCTAAATGTGTGCTTGGAATACCATGGCGGACACTTTTAATGCTCGCGAAGGAGGAGGCGGAGCGCGAGAGGGAGAGGCAATCTCTACGCCCTCGCGCCCCTAGCCGCCGCAGGAAAATCATTTAAATTAAATTGATTACTTTAACATAACTTGTTTTATTTATCATACGCTAAACCCATAAAACACATCGACTTACCCAAATCTGTCAAATCCCCGCAATCAATTTTCAACTCAATATCTAACGATGGCATATTTTGACATTGGGGTAGGCAGGTAAAATTATCAGCTTAGTTTGAAAGTTAAGAAAAATAAAGCCAGTGCTATACCAAATTGCCAATAGTCCCAGGTTTCATAAGTTTCTAAAACTTAATTAAATAATGAAGTGATAACATTTAGGCCAGTTTGTATTCACTTAACTTATTTCAAATTATCCTATCCATCATCCTAGCGTTGTCTTGGTTGCTTCCTTTAAAAACACTAAAAGCTGAATTGGATGAAACTAAAATATCTTATAAAGTTCACCTCAGGGTCTTTGCACTTAGTACATTTTTATTTTGTATGGGGAAAAAGGCTCGGGGTATAGTTTGATCGTTACTCAACAGATGGCGCATCTGTGCTCCTTATTATACAAAATGAAATTTAAAAAAAAACATAAAATAGTTTCCGAAGATGTATATAATTAAATCTATAATATATATAATTAAATACAAATAAAAAATAAAAAAACCAAATTAATAAAAAATATATAATATATTTTTGTAGCAACACTGCGCAACACCAAAAGAATGATATGTTTCATTTCACGCTTTTTAAAATAACGCCAAAGAAAAGTTACATAGTTTATTGAAATTATTTTTGTTTGTACTTCTCGCAAAGAAGAAGTTGACCTGTAATTATTATTATTTTCCTAATTGAAGATTTACCGTAAATGTATTAGATGGTTTCCAAATTAAAATTAAAGTGAAATATTGGCACCCTAAAAACTGGTTTGGTAAAGGAACGTCATAGTCGGCCATTACACAATATTGATATTTATTTGTCATTCTTGGTGTTTTTTCGAACCCGTAGAATGCGTTTTGGAATTGATAACTGTGGATTTTATTTACGACCTGGCTATGTTTTTTGGATTATTGTGACTTCATTCTTTTCTGTTTACCCGTGCTCTCTCCTGGACTCCGACGAACATACTATTTTCCCGTTGACCCCGGCAACCTCTATTGGACTCCGATTTTCTATAATGTCGTCAGAAAAAATATGCTGTGTACCGAATTGTGGTAAGAGATTTTGATTTAGCTTTTCTTTAAATAATTGGGACAAAGCATTCAAATGAAACCGTGCCTTTTGTTGGTCGGTGGGTAGCCTTAGGGGCGGATTCTTCACGTCAAAATTACTCGAAAGCCCTAAGAAAAACAGGCAAATACTTTTTATCCCGTAAAATTTAAGATAATAATACTGAATACTTTAAAATGCTATAATTCAAAACTAGCCACCCACTTTGCGTTTTAAGTTCCTCTAACCTTACTCAAGACATTCTATAGAGGATAGTAAAAACTGCATCAACTTGTCTAGCGTTGTTTAGCATACTGACAAATACTATATATAGATACTGACTTCATCTGTCTACTTCGTGACTATATAAACTGGTATTGTTTGGAAGTACAAAATAATATGTCAATGATCATACCAAACTTAGTTTTGAAAATATATATATCTTAATTTTTCAGTAATAAATATCTTCTTTTAGGTTCGGAAAAGGAAATCCTCCACAAATTTCCTAACCCTAACAAGGATCCTGAACGCTTTAGAACCTGGATTTACAATATTGGAGGATCCGTTCTGGCATTGGATAATGACATCATTTTTAAACGCCGCCGTGTTTGTCATTTGCACTTTGAAGCTCGGTATCACACAAGAAGCAAATTCTTAAGTGCTGATGCCATACCTCGACTTTGTTTACCAGGTAAAAGGCTTTTTCATTCTAAAATAATAAGGCTAAGTTTAGAAATATAGGTATATATTTCTATAATTAATATTAAAATCAATTATTATACTTCTTAAGAAGAAATTTCTTAATAAATAAGCAGTTCTTTTGTACTCAAAATTATAATGTTGTGTCTAAATGTATTTTACTGTGTGTACCATCAAAGAAGTTGATATCTAACCAGTTTGAAAACAAAATCCCGTGAACACAATGACTACATGCTGTTACCAACCCGGTTCTGTAGCCGCGGAGCACTACGAGCAAGAATAGTCCTTATTGTGGTTAGTTATAAAGTTCTTTGATGGTAAAAAATAAATTAATAATTTATTGTATGGTGGATGTGCCCCTTGACTAGATAATTTTGTAATTTCTATCAAATATTAGGTATATTTAAAAAAACTTTTGATTTACAGGATTTACTCTCATTGGAAGACCACCTCTCATGGATGTAACAAATCAAGGTACCAGCAGTCCTGCTGAAATTCTTCTTCCACCTCCCATGGATGTAACAAACCAGGGAACCAGCAGCACTCCTGCTGGAATTGTTCTATCTCAAGAACTGCCACCTGAACAATTTGCTGCTACTAGCAAAAGAAGTAAGTAGATATTTATCCTAACTATACAGGGTGGAATTTTTGAACCTCATCTCTAGGGAAAGTAACCTAAATACTTGAGAGCAAAGGGGTTTGAAGATTTTGGCCCTAAAATCAGCCACCATTTTGATTTTTTTTCAAAATCAAGGTGCACAATTAATGTCATATATTTGGATAGGGGACACTTATACAAACATAAAACTTCATATAACATAACATCATAAAGCGTCACGTTTCTGAGATATTCAAAGATAAAAATATCAATTTTTTCGAATTTATTTAGGTATTTATGTTGTAGTTACTTCATGTTGATTAAGTTATTTACACATGAATTAATTGACTGCACCTAGTGGATAAAACATTAAGATTTTTAATCATATTCGGTATAAATAATATCATCCAAGAAGGCAGCGGGAGGCTGAATAGGATTTTCTTGGTGTCGCGTCCATGCCATGCACCATTATAATACATATACCATATAACATACGTCCTCATTCGGCGGAGGGTATACATATATTTTTGTCTCTTTCGCTCTTAACCAAAATATTACCTATACATGATGCAATTATGTTTTCATAGTTCAATATACTTACCAGAAGGGAAAATAACAAAAAAATCCTTGTTTTTGGGTTCAGTTTTTGACTTATATTTCGGTGAATAACTCCGAAACCTGACGCTTTAGGATATTATGTCATATGACATTTTTTGTTTGTATAAGTGTCCTCTATCTAAATATGTAACTTTCTATTTTTTCCGCGATTCTGAAAAAAAATCAAAATGGCGCCATCATGTTAGGGCCACCCTCCATACAAAAATCTTCAAACCCCTTTTACTCGAAGGAAACATTTCTTTATTTTTTTAAAGAAACAACTCTTCGATCAAAGTATTTATTTTAATTCTAATGCCGAATCGTACCGGCTAAAATTCGAGATAATAACAACCTGTACTTTAATGGCATCAATCAATAGGGTCAATCATATGGATCAAATCTCTCAAATAAACATGATAAATTACATGAAAGTTTTGATAAACCATAAACATACACCTTAACATAAGATCATTTTTATCCCGTTATTCCCATGGGATCGAAACTTATGTGGGTTAAACCGTGGGGCACAGCTAGTTCATTTATAAATTTCATAAGATATATCAAAATATATACTTTTGTTATTATGTAAAATAATAAATGGGTTTGTGAGTTAGTGGAAATCATGAGGCTATTCTTACTCTGAAGGCATAAGCTCGTGTTAATATTTCATTCATTTGCTTTCAGACACAACCAAGAAAGTGGTTACCAATGAACAATACTTGGCGAAACAAACTAAAAACTTGAAAAGTAGTAACAACTCTTACCAGAGGAGATTGAAGAAAGCTCGAAAACTTGCCACAAATACTGCATTTCAAACGGCATTAAAGAAATTTAAAACATTGGCTGCAATTTTTACAGTTATGCAGTTTCGGGAAATTAGTAAACCTAAAATGGCACGACGATTTTCAAAAGAGGAGAAAATAATGGCCCTCAGCATGTATAAAATAGGACCAAAAGCTTACAGATGGTTAAGCAAAATATTTGTATTGCCATCTCCTGTCACACTCAGTAGGATGATTTCAAGAGCTTCTCTGAAACCAGGGATAAATGAAAACATTTTCGAGCAATTAAAAAGAAAAGTCGAGAAAATGAAATGTGATGACAAGTTGTGTACCTTAGTTTTCGATGAGATGGCACTCGCGCCACATTTCGATTATAATCGAAAAAAAGATAGATCATCAGGTTTTGTAAACCATACTGGTGAATCTATTAGAAAAATAGCAGATCATGTGATGGTGTTTATGATTAGGGGTGTAACAAGAAATTATAAACAGCCCATATACTACTCGTTTTGCTCAGGAAGTACACCTAAAGATACTTTGGCAGTACAAATAAAAGAAGTAATAAAGAAGCTCCACTCTATTGGATTTATTGTTTTGGCCACAGTGTGTGATCAAGGCACATCAAATACAAGTGCCATAAATTACCTGATTGAGGAAACGCGAAAAAATTATGCAAGAAGAAGTATTGAGTTTAATAATTCTGTATTTGAAATTGAAGGAAAACAAATTATTCCTCTGTATGATGTCCCACATCTCCTAAAAGGCATGAGAAATAATTTACTAACCAAAAATCTTAAATTTACAATCAATGGTGATGTAAAAGTGGCAAAATGGGAGCATATTATGCAATTGTACGAAAATAATCCGACATACAAAGGATTAAAAATAATAAAAAACCTAACAGAAAATCACTGTAACAGGGATAAAATTCCGAAAATGAAGGTTAAATATGCTTCACAACTGTTTAGCCAAACTGTTGGGAAAACAATGGGATATTTAGCTGGTAAGTCAATAATATAATTTCAAACTTATTTGAGTTTTTATTACAAACATCACATCTAGTTTGTTGTCTTAGTTAAATGGTGGTGTAGTGCTGGAGGCAAATATTTTAAGTATAATGCTGAGAGAGAACTAAGACCCAATAAATCCCACGATGCATTTAATTTCATTTGTGTTGTAAAACTGTGATGAAATAAAGTTACTTAAGCTTTTTTCACTTACCCTAAAAAGTGCATAACTAATATTTTTGTTTTAATTTTTCAGAGAATGGCATTCTACCAGCAGAAACAACGGATACTGCTGATTTTATTATCTTCATGGACAATTTATTTGACTCCCTAAATGGAAGTATGAAAAACTCAGGTGTCCGGTCTGGGAAAGAATTATTACGAAATGTTACACCTACTTCAAAACACAAACATATTTGGGTGCAAGCCAAAGTTATTTTAAAGTCGATGACATATATAACGTCAAAAGGGGGTACTAGTACTGTACCATCAATAATTAATTGGATTAAAACTGTTGAAAATATGGGCATTTTAAGAGACAAATTATTTAATGAGTATCAAATTAAATCATTTTGGTGCAGACATTTTAACCAAGATCCTCTAGAAAACTTTTTTGGGAGCATACGTAGTCATGGTGTGAGAAATAACTCGCCCACCTGTGCTGGGTTTGAAGCTGCATTTGCGTCTTTGCTAGTTAATAATAGGTCTTTACCTATGAAATTGCCGTTTTGTATGAAAAAATTTAAACGAATTTTTTTCATGAATTTTTTATTTGTATTAATCGAAGTAATCACCCATGCAATCAATGCATCTTTGCCATCGCAGTGGCAGTTTATTGATGCCCTTCTTAAAGAAATCAGCTGGACGGGAGGCAACAAATTCTTCAAAGGCATTTTGTACTGCCTCTCGGGTATTAAATTTTTTTCCCGCCAAGAAGTTATCCAAATTCTGGAAAAAGTAGTAGTCTGTAGGCGCAAGGTCTGGTGAGTAGGGCGGATGACGGAGAGCTTCCAACCCCAGTTCTTGCAACTTGGAGACCGTCTGCTGTGCAGTATGAGGTCGCGCGTTGTCGTGCAG
This sequence comes from Dryobotodes eremita, assembly GCA_917490735.1. NCBI lineage: Eukaryota > Metazoa > Arthropoda > Insecta > Lepidoptera > Noctuidae > Dryobotodes > Dryobotodes eremita. The sequence goes on from OU823272.1 coordinate 215,751, forward strand.
GAGCAGCGGAGACGAGCGATTGACCAATGCTGGTTGGAGATGCGCCAGCTTCTCCATCATTGTGTTCAGTTCTTCACAGTACACATCTGCAGTAATGCTCACCCCGTTTGGTAAGAAGCTGTGATGAATCACACCGGCGCTAGACCACCAAACAGTGACCATCACTTTTCTAGGGGTAAGTTTTCGTTTAGGGCATTGTTTAGGTGCTGAACCAGGATCCAACCAACTTGCTGAGCGCTTACGGTTATCAAACAGAATCCATTTTTCATCGCAGGTAACAATGCGGTTCAAAATTCCTTCATTTGTGTGTCTGTTGAGCAGTGCAAGGCACGTCTCGACGCGTACTTCGCGCTGGCGATCATTGAGTTCGTGGGGCACCCATTTGTCAAGCTTTTTTACCTTGCCAATTTGACGCAAATGGACCAATATTGTTTTGACGCTAACGTCGAAAGCTGCTGCTAATTCAGCCGTAGATTGTGTATCATCAGCTTCCACAATCGCCTTTAATTCGTCATTGTCGACCAAAGTCTTCGGACGACCGCGAGGTTCATTTTTCAGGTCGAAATTTCCAGAACGGAAGCGAGCAAACCAATAACAGGTGGTGCGTTGGTTTGTAGAGTTAGCTCCGTAAACGTCGTTGATGTTGCGTGCCGCTTGTGCCGCGTTGCTGCCACGACGGTACTCATATTCCATAATTACTCGAATTTTTAACGTATCCATGATGACGAAAAAGATTGAAATGCGATGAAAATGTAACACTAATCAATAAAGAAATGACTACTTTTAGAAAAAAAAATCCATGTTTTTAAAATAAAATTAATTTGAAATTAGAATTCATAGCCAAACAAAAATTATTTTGATTTGAAATGGCCAGTACTGCAGAACGGCAATTTCATAGGTAAAGACCTAATAATATGAGCAGCAATTATTCTCCTGGGTCCAATTGTGAAGATGATTTTTGTGCTGTATTTGAATCCTTTGATGAATTATTCTTTACACAAAAAAATAAAGAAGAAACGCAAACCTGTGAAATTGATTTTAATGATCTAAATGATGATATAATTATTAATTTCGAAACAAAAAAGAAGGACCCCAGAATAATTGCTCAGCTCGAATATGTAACAGGTTACATACTGCGTAAAGCAAAAAAAATTTATAGAAATTGCAAAGACTGCAAAGGGTCTTTATATACAGATGACCTATCTAAAAACAGGTACCTGCAACACAGGGAATATATAAAAGGTAAAAGATACCTATGCTACCCAAGCGAAAATTTAACAAAAAGTTTTTCTGCGATCCAAGATATTCTGCACCATATTCTAAGAAATAAAAGTCATATAAAAAATTTAAAAAATTATATGAAAACCATATTGTACATAAATGTAGATACACAATTTATTCAGTGCAGTCGCCACAGAAGAGACTTGATAGAATTTATATTCGATTTCTCAAGTAGGTTCTTTGCCCACAATTGGTGTAAGTGGACCAATAAATTATTAAATGGTACTAGCACAACCAAAGATATTGATTCCACTGATGAAATTCAGAATCAAGCTTTATTATATTACAGCAAGAGACGGAAAAATAAGCAAAATAAGTAATATAAATAAATAACATTCTTTTCTTTCTTTTTTGTAAGGGTTTTTGTACTCAAATAAGTTTGTGTTTTCATGTTCACGTTTGTTTAGAAGACATTGTTGCTATCTTTGCTGCAATCGTTTTCTCCAACCAATATTATAAAACATTGTTTAAAAATTGTATAAATAATAGTTTTCTTTTTGTAATTGTTCTGTTTGTAGAGAATAAATCGTTCAATACAATAGTCCTATTGTGAGTTATAGTTGCATTGATTTTTCATTGATTAGTTTGTTATTACTCCACATTTATTTTGCTATAAGTAATTCAAAGTTAAAAACGAAATAAAGCTTTATAATATTCGATTGTGTGTTTCATTTTAACGAAATAAATAATAACAAAAGTGAAGAAACAAAAAGGAACTAAACCCTATGTATAGCTATAGCTAGCTGGGCACGCTCGCGTATACCTACATTGCAAGTTGTTTTGTCGTTAGCCACCAGATGGCGGTTACGGTAGAGGTCAGCTGAATACTCTATACCCGTATATATAATGTACTCTGTGGTTCACCTACCTAGTTTTGTTTGCTTACCGTACAAAATAGACCCTCGATGTGTCTAGGTATCTAAGTTTCATTGATAAATACGAGTAATTCATTTTTATTCAAACCAATCATTCACATTTAAAGCTAAGAAAATGCGACGTTGTCATATTTCACGTAAGGGTGTTTTAGATTAATAATCCTGACTTTGCCGAATTATTTTGTATGAGAAACGAAAAAAAAAAAAAGGTTGATTGAAAAATAATTCATCTGCCAGTTGATTCTTTGATATGGTCTCATTCATACCCTAGAGTTATGGGATATCAAAAAAAACAGGTTATATATACATGTATATAATATTTATATATAAATAATATTAATATCACATATAAAGTAAGTATATAAGATTACTTATATATAATAATATAAACAATATTCATATATATAAAGTAAATAAATATTACCTATTATAATAACTAAATAAAACATTCATTTAAATATTAAAAATATATATATTTGTTGTTTATAATCAAAAAGTAAGAATAATAACAAAATCGATCTAGCCAACCGAGCGGGTTTCGAATCGACAGGCACTCGTATCCAAGTCATACATTGCTGCACTTAACTACACAGTGGTCTCGAACGTCATAGAGCAAGATCGGTAGAGTTGCCAGCTAAAATCGGTATATTTGTACCCAAAATCGGTATTTGACAAAAAACAAACAGTATTCAATCAAATTCGTTTATTTATTGAAAACCACTTGAAAACAAAAACTTACAGACTAATTTATATACAATCACTTACAGACTAATTTATATAATCATTTTTTATACCAATATTCTTTGGCCATAGCCGCGGTCATCTTCGAGTTGATTTCAAAGTCATAACAGTTAGCTGTATTAAAGAGTCGTTTTGCGTGTAATAGACCAGTGATTGATTCAGTAGACAGCCTATTTCGCTGTTTTGTTTTCAAAAGATTAATATGTGAAAATATGCGTTCAACGTTAGCGGATGAATGGGGAAGTGATAAAATATTAAAGATGAAATTAGATAACAAAGGAAACATTTGAGTTTCATCGCCACGCTTTAGTAAACTTACTTCATCCCAAAATAGTTCTACATCATCAGGAAGTGTTTTGATTTGTTCACAATTTCTTAAAATGCGCCACTCTGTATCAATTTCCTGGAAATCATTGCTCTGAACAATATTGGGAAAAAGCCTACTCATAGGAACTATCGAAGAGGTATTGCCAATTTTAACATTTTTTGGGTCAATTATGTCTAAACCCTTTATTGGATTATTTTTCAATGGAAACCGCGTGGTTACTTGCTTACAAGCTTCGATATAAAAATCTAGGCATCTGCATTTAAACAAATTTACTTGATCTGCGTTTAGATTTTCTGTACTACTTAGTAGTGTATTAGACGCAGCAGCACCATAGTATACGGCGTCAATATCCATAAAATTTCTAGGATTTTTAAAATCAACATTTTCGATTGGTGTGCTAGTTAAATATTCTCTTTTTAAAAAACAATCAAATATAGTTTTTAATGATCCAGTTATTTTTTCATATAAAGTATGAATTTTCGGGTGTTCTGCTTGCATTTCTTTATTTAAATCGGTAAATAATGGTAATACAAAATCTAAAAATTCGAAAAATAATACCGTAGTGGGATCTTGGAGCTTTTGTAATATATGTTCTGCAGATAAAAGATGATCATTATTAGAGATTTGGTCTATAAAAAATAGTTTTAGAGCAGAGAGTTGTTCCAATATTCTCTTCACTGCTGCATGTACTGATAACCAGCGTGTTTGAGAGGGGTGAAGTATTCTATGTACTTTTAAGTCGCAAAACATTTGAAAGTTTTTAAACTCTGCTACTCTTTTTGGACTAGAAGAAAAGTAGTTGTAAATGTCCCTTACTAGATCCTCTATAAAGCGTGGCAATTTGGTACAAGCATATGACGCGCAAAGATGAAACGAATGGCAGGTGCATTTAAGTATAAAAATGTTGGGAATTTCATTTTGCAGCAATGTTACAACAGAATTATTACGTCCCATCATTACGTTTGCCCGATCAGATGCAAACCCTATTAGATTATTTTGATATGGAATATCATTGCTGCTAAAAAAGTTTACTATGTGTTCAAATAAGGTTGCTGCATTAGCTTCTTCTAATGGAATAAGAGCTAAAAAACAATCTTTAATACGATTCATTTTCGCATATCTCACGACTAAGCACAAGTGTTTGGTTGTACTAAGATCAGTGGACTCGTCAATAATAAGCGAAAACTTAGTTTGCCGCAGATCTTCACATAAATTATCGAAACTTTCTTTACCTATAATATGATCAATTATGTCGTGAGTTTTCGTCGAAGAACATTTGATTTCTTTGCCAATTTTTGAATCAGGACAAACGGCTTGCATCAGCTTCGGTAGGTGCTCCATAATAGTGAATGGTAGATTGTGTTCAGCAACAAACGAGGCTAATCTTATTTCACCTGAAATTAAAATTTAGAATTAAAAATTATGTAGGTATATCTAGTAGCGATTAGGGTCTAATTATATCCACTGCTTCTATTTATCGATAACTAGAAAACAAAATAATATAACAATCTAAATAGTACCTAACAAATAATTAAAAAGAAATTACCTTGCTTAACCAGTGTATCAGTTTTTTGAGTTTTGGTCACAGTAAATGATGATATCTTCGGTTGAGATTTTATATTCTTTGATGATACTGAGTGTGTTTGTGAAGAACTATGTTTCTTTAAAGCGTCTTTTCCTGGTGTGAACAATCCTTGGGTTGGGAGCACTCTGGATACGGGAATAAATAATACACGTAGCAACGTATTGGCACAAGTATAATGACTGGCTAAAATGTTAGAACAACGGAGCTACCTTCAATACTTATAATAAACAATAGCAATGTACCCACAATAACTTATTACTACATACATGACACCTCCCTTCTTATTCTTAGAATATTAACTAAGCTACATAATATTTTAACACTGAAGTATATGCCATATACATACATATTTATGCATACTAGAATGAACAGTTACAATTATAAATTAATCTATTTCAAATCGGACGACCGGTCTACGTATTCGTTTGGAGCGCGTCACTGGTGGCGTCACCGTCGGGACAGCATCACAACTAGGTGGTTCAATAGGCGGAGGTATCGTAGGCACAATATTAACTTGTGGATTCTTACTACCTTTGCCTACCATACCTTCCTCCTTTGTAACAACTAGCTGATCTTTAATCAAATGTCTCGACTCCGATGCCGCTACCAATCCATCAGCTTGTGACGGCACAACAGTCTCACCTCGGTCCTCTGGTTCTTTGTCATCCTCATTGCCTTGACAAGGAACATCTGACAGCCGAGAACGGCGCCTGATTTGATCAATGTGTCTTTTTAGAAGTCGACCATCACCGCTATCTACCACATACCTACGAGTACCTTCTACCTCTCTCACAGTTCCTTTCACCCACTTGTCTGACGCACCGTACTGTCTCGCCCAAACCGTATCACCTTCGCACAGAGTTCGTGACTTAAGTCCCTCGCACTCTGCCTGGCGAGTCTGTATCTCCCGCACCCTATTCTCTAATGACCGTTGCCCCCGTAACAAGTCGAGCCGAGAACGAAGTGAGCGCCTCTGTAACATTGACGCGGGTGTCTCGCCTGTAGTGCTGTGCACTGAATTACGATAAGCTAATAGGAATGTTTGTAAAGCTGTATCCACATCAATACCGTCCCTATACGCCTTTTTAATGGCCCGCTTACAAAGTTTGACCGCATTTTCTGCCGCACCATTCGATGCCGGGTGGTAAGCAGGTGAGAAGCTTTGGCGTATACCATTTTTCTTGAGAAATGAACCAAACTCTTCACTTGTGAACGGAGGCCCTTGATCTGAAACTAATTCCTCGGGTAGACCGAATCTAGCAAAGGTAGCTCTTAAAACCTTAATGACGCTTGAAGCATTTGTGTGTTTCATTTCAAAAATTTCAATCCACTTTGAACTTGAATCGACCATCACAAAAAATTTTGTACCCTGATATGGCCCTAGGAAATCGATATGCAACCTAGTCCACGGTTGCGCGGTATAGGGCCACGGCTGCGGCGGCGCCCGCGGTGGCGCGTCGGCCTCCGCGGCACACGTTTCACACTGCTTACACATCGCTTCTATATCCGTATCTACATTGGGCCACCAAACATAACTTCGGGCTAGCCCTTTCATTTTCACAATACCCACATGACCACTGTGCAGCTGTCTTAAAACAAGATTTCTTAATTTCGAGGGTATTACCATTCTATACCCCCACATAAGGCACCCGAATTCCGAATATAATTCGCGACGTCTATTGAAATATGGTTGTATTTCCGCCATAGCTGAACACTCGTTTGGCCAGCCAGACTGTACGTATGACATTATTCTGCATAATTCTATATCTTTTTGCGTAGCCTCCTTGACATTATTATGTGTGATGGGTAAAAATTCTTCTACAAATTGTACGTACGTACTGTCTTTCCTATCTGAATGTAAGTTTGTCTTATCAGGCAGACGTGACAATGCGTCTGCGCAATTTTTTTTGATCCGACGTATTCTATGTTATAGTTATAAGCGGACAACAGTACTGCCCATCTTTGTAACCGAGATGCAGCCATAATTGGTATTCCTACTTTACTCCCTAAAATATAAGTCAATGGCTTGTGGTCGGTTTTCAGCACAAACTTTCGACCGTACAAATACTGATGATACTTCCTGACTCCGAAAACTATCGCCAGCGCTTCCCGATCAATCTGAGAATATGATCGCTCAGCTACACTAAGTGACCGCGAGGCATAAGCTATCGGACGCTCGCCGCTCGGCGTGATATGTGACAGCACGGCGCCGACCCCCACGCTGCTCGCGTCTGTAGTCAGTACGAGTGGCAACTCGACCGAGTAGTGTGTCAGTACCCCACTACTCGCTAACAACGCTTTAACTTTACCAAACGCATTCTTACACTCCTCATTCCAATCATATTTTACTCCTAATCTCAATAAATTGTACATTGGGGCTAAAATTGTACTGACATTCTGTATGAACTTAGCATAATACATAACCATGCCTATAAACGCCCTGAGCTCCGATATGTTCGACGGTGCCGGCGTGTTGATAATCGCCTTGACCTTATCCGAACAAGTATGTACACCATCTTTACTGATAACATGCCCCAAGTAAACAACAGATTTAGCAAAGAATGAACATTTATCCCTCCTCACTCGCAAACCATACTGTTCTAATCGGTCAAAAACTTTGCATAAATTAGTCATGTGTTCGGACACTGTGCGCCCCGTTATGATGACGTCATCAAGGAATACGCCTACCTGCGGTAAATCTGCAAACATCTGTTCCAAACGTCTTTGGAATATGGCCGGACTAGATGCAAGACCATACACTAATCTATTATATCTGTACAATCCCTTGTGCGTGTTAATAACCGTGTACTTCCGTGAATCATTTAGCTCAAATTGAGCATAAGCTTGGGAAAGATCCAGCTTACTGTAACGCTCACCGCCGTTTAACCGCACTAGTAAATCTTCAACCCTAGGTAGTGGATAACGGTCGACTTCTATTACCTTATTCAATGTGATCTTATAATCGGCGCATATCCTTATGCTTCCGTCCTTCTTTACGACTGGCACTATGGGCGTCGCCCAGTCGGAACGCTCGACCGGAGTGAGAATGCCGTCCCGCACCAGCTGGTCCAGTGTGCTCTCCACCGGTTCGCGCAGCGCATACGCAAGCGGGCGCGCGCGCATAAACACAGGCCGTGCGCCTGGCCGTAAGTGAATGCCAACCTTACCACCAGTGAATCGCCCCAAACCGTCCGCGAACACTTTAGAGTATCTGGAACTAAATATGTTTATATCAAAATTTGATCCATCACAAATATTATTGTTATTTACATAAGTATCATAATCCAATACCGGCAATTGTATTGCTAACGATGCCATCCATTGTCTACCGAGTAATAATGTTTTACCATTTTTTATCACGTACAAGTCTAACTGCATACATCTGTCCTTATATTTGACTAGAGGTTTAATAACTCCTAGTGGTTTAGTGGTTTCTCCCGTATAATACCTCAAAACAATACTGCTTTTAAGAATAGTTAAGTTACGAAATAACTCATCATATGTGTGTTCATTTATACATGAGACAGCACTACCTGTATCGCACTCAAACTTCATTATTTTCCCCTGAACCTCTAATGATACAAAAATAGGTTTACACTGCGTTACTGTCAATTCATTCAGTTCAATTGTTATTACCTCGTCACTATCGTCGCTGTTCACTACGTTCTCCTCGCACTCGGCCTCGACGGTATAATGATGCGCCAGTCGCGGACACATACGCCGCAAGTGGCCCTGCTGGTTGCACACCCGGCATACATAGCGCCCGAACTTGCAAGCGGCCACCTCATGCGAGCCGCCACACGCTCGACACTCTCGCTGCTGCCGCTCCCGCTCCATCGAAACGGACGCACGCGCCGGAGCTGCCGCGGCCGGTGCCGCCCGGCCTGCCTGCGGCCGCCTGCGTTGTATGTACTCGCCTACCGGCAAGCGGCCAGCCGCGCGGCTACTTCCCGATCCGCCGGCGCCGGCGCCGCCCCGCCGCGTATTCATCATCAACTGACAATCCACCGACCTCTTCTCCTCGCTTGCTGCATTAACAGACCCTTCCACTACCGCTGCTGCGTCTTTCTCTGCCGCCTCCATGCTTACGGCCAGATTATATGCCTTCATGAAATCTAATTTGGTCTCTGCAAACAGTCTTTGTCTTATAGTCTCACTTTTTATCCCGCAAACCATCTGGTCCCTTAAGCTTTCCTCGAGCCACGCTCCGAACTCACAAGTTTTTGTTATTTTCTTTAAATTAGCTACATAGTCCGATATGTTTTCACCGGTGAGTTGTTTGCGATTACGAAATTTATAACGTTCTGCCAACTCACTCGGTTTCGGTTGCAGGTGTTTTTCCATAATAAACGTAATCTGTTCAAACGTTTTTGTCTTTGGTTTCGCCGGAGTACATAAATTTACCAACAACTCGTAGCTAGCTGCACCCATAACAGTAATTAGCGTCGGCACTTGTAACTCATCTGATATTTTATTTACTAAAAAGTACTGCTCAAGACGTTCGACGTATAACCTCCAATCGTCCTTATGTATGTCGAACTCCGCAATCCTACCGAGTGACATTTTTATATTTTAGCAATATCACTACTAATACACCTTATCTAGTAGTTACTTTACACACAGTTCTGAATATCCTCGTCGCCACTGAACAATCCTTGGGTTGGGAGCACTCTGGATACGGGAATAAATAATACACGTAGCAACGTATTGGCACAAGTATAATGACTGGCTAAAATGTTAGAACAACGGAGCTACCTTCAATACTTATAATAAACAATAGCAATGTACCCACAATAACTTATTACTACATACATGACAATGTTGATATCTTTATCACAACTCTTACAATAGGCATAGCTTTCGCCTTTACGACTATCTTGCAGCCAGCCTGGAAATTCTTTTTCCCATTCTTTTCTATAATATTGTAGATATTTTTTTCTTCTTACACTCGCACTTGTGCTTGGCTCCTCGTCAGACGACATTTTAACTGAATGGTCTTCTCACGCACTCTTTAGGATAAGTACTCTACTATCTCTTCAAAGTTAAGAAAATTAATGAAAAAAATAAAACCGAATTCCTGTTTATATAGACTAGACTGGTTACAGGTAAATTCCCTAGCGGGAAGCCCCTTATAACATCGAGTTGTAAGACAAAAAGTTGTAGGAACAAGGGTATTCCCCAAAATATATGGAACATTCTGCACTAGGCCCATACTTACTATTGAGGGCTTCCCCGTCCGTAACATTAAATTAAACATAAATGAAAAGGGTTGCCAACTGAAAAGTGTAAAATCGGTAGAGAAATCGGGAGAATTTCCATGTATATCCAGAAATCGTAGAAAATTCGTTATATTTCGGTATTTCGGTAGCACAGAGCCCATATCGGTATAAATACCGATAAATCGGTAGGTTCGAGAACACTGTAACTACATGAACTGGTTATATTGAGTTTAAATTTTCGCTTTAGTTTCGGATTGACTCGGTGCGAACACTAATGTGAAGAAAACAAAAGTATATTGTTATCTTTGTCTAGTATTGATCCCACACACTATCACCTTCTCGTAGTTATACCGGTATAGTATGACAGGTAAATGTTTGCATTGAAATCACTCACACATGTATTTATACGCGCAGTACCGTGCAGGCGAATACGATCGTTGACGTGCTACTGGATTTATGGCTCCAGACTGTACATGCTAAAATTGTATCGACTTACCCGGAGAACTGTATCCGATGTGATCATGGAGCGAAAACGAGTTACATAGCTAGACGAGATAAGGAATACGAACTCAACAGAATACTTTTTAGAATTTTCGTATCTTATTTAGTTTCGGAAATGTAGAATCGAATAACGTTCTATCTGACAATTAGCTCCGCATAACAACGCACGGAGTGATCAAGCGTCGGCGCGCGGGGAGCGGGAGCGGTGATGGCGCACCATCCATTCGTTAATCCGGCCGCTGTTTGTTGGAGGAAGGGCGTTTTTGTGTCATGCGCTTAGCTTTTTTCGGTTTGATGAAAAAAATAATTTATTAAGTATTTTACATGAAAAATCATATTTTTAATAAAGATGTCACGATCACGGAAAATGTTGGATATGCTTAAAGAAGATGCAGAAAGGCCTGAGCTTAGTTCATAATTTTCAAATGTTCCTGCTGTTTATACGATAAAAATGGTAAAAGCTGGTTAGTTGACGATTTCAGTTGTATTATTTCGTGATACACACTATTAAGTTCTTAACCCCTAAATGCATCTTGTGCCAAAAACAGCACAATAACTAAGTTCAAATAACCCGCCAAATATTAAACTGTCATTTATTAGCTGTTGCATTTTTAATCTGTTATCTATGAAGAAAAATATACGAGAATATCAGCCTTTAGTCTGTATTACCAGTATATTTTATCTGTCAAATTATGATAGAGGTTTGAGTACTAAGCGCCGAGCGAAGTTACCAAAAGTCCAAAAGTTAACGAAAAAAATCCAAGTCCGTTTATTATATTCTCTCACGTAAAAAATATATTTTAGCAGGTAAGTTCATCAAATATATGTGCTTATTATTATTTTAGTTCACATTTCAATCATTTACTCCTACAATCGCCAGAATATCTTTGTGCCAAAAACGACCCTTCATGCAGTTTTAGTACATTTTTTTCCCGCTAAGTGCTTACCTGTTCTAACACGTTTCAAAAGTTTTATTTGTTTCTTTACTTTACTGGCTGGTTGGTTATTGCATGTTTTTGTGTTGCTTTTTAGCTATGTATGGCAAAAATATAGAAGAGATGCTTCGTATGCTAGAAAGTGGCGAAATTTCTGACGATGAGATGGGATCCGACGGGGAAGACCTAGATTATTATCCGTCTCGTCAAGAGCTTTTAGGGGAGTTAGAAGAATCTCCTTTAGAACCATTCAGTGGTGATGGTGAAGACATCGATCCAGCTCTGGAGGCCAGGATCGAGGCTCTAGAAACTAGGCAGAGTGCTGAAGTGCCAGATGGTAATGTGGGCCGGCTCGAGCAGATAGTGCTACAGTTGCAGCTCGAGCTCAATGACCGTGAGCAGGATTTGCTTGGCTCGGATCTGGAGATCGCCAACATCCCAGAGATTCCCTGTGAAAATGTGCTGCACACCGTCGGGCTAGTAGCGGCGAAGCTTGGGGTGAATCTCGACGAACGGGACATAGTGTTCGCGCAGCGAGTGGGTCTGCGAGCTGAACGAGAGGTACAGACGAGCTTTGCGGGCGGCGTGAGCCCGATCATTGGAGCGAGCCCAGTGGGAGCAGCGGCAGCGACAGCGCGCGGGCGGCGCATCGTAGTGCGACTGACACGGCGCGCACTGCGCGACGACCTGCTGCAGAGCGCGCGCGTGCGGCGCGGAGCCACCAACGCGGATCTAGGACTCTTCGTACCCCCGCGTCGCTTCTTTATGAACGAGAGGCTCACCAAGAAAAACAAACATTTGTTTTACCGTGTCCGTGAAGCTGGCAGCCGTCTCGGATGGAGGTATACGTGGACGAAGTTCGGCCTATTTCTAGCTAAGCAGGGTGACGGTAAGCCGACCCACTGTATCCGCTCGGAGGAGGACCTTGCGCGTGTTTTTAGCTGCGAGGTGTCTACTGCAACGGATGTCTAATTGCATGATCACTGGCAAACACTATGATATGGCAAGATATGTGACACTTAAACTTCACCTTTTTTTATATGTTTTGTTTTCTCGTAGTTATTTGAGTTTGTTTTGTGCGGGGCCGTCTATTCTCGTGTCTCAGTATTTCTTGGTTTCTTCTAGTGGTCCAGCTGCACGACCAATGACTGTCTGTGTACATGTATGTATTACACTTCCGCTGCTCAATATTTTCACGTCTTCTATATTTCTTATGATATTTTTGTTTTTATGGACCTTTAATACACTTTGGCCAACTGTGTATATTTCTGCAAAAGTTACTATATTTCAATATAAATTACCCCAAATTACACCGAATACTATATATTACAGTTTATTTACACCTCACATTTTTACCCAAAACTTTACACTACATAATACTTCTGATACAATCTACAACAAACATACTACTATTATAATATGTATACACCACTATGTACAAAAATGAATAAAACGAGAAATCTAAAGGTTGGATTATTTAATGTGGGGTCGCTGGGTTCGCGCCATGAGGAGTTCCTTGTAGCCATGGATAGCCTAATGGTCGACATTATGGCGATTAATGAGACCTGGCTTAGGCAGGGAGAGGAGGGTCGTGCACCGACAGTACCGGGCTACCGGCTGCGGCACGTGCCGCGCGCGCGCACCGTGCGCGGCGGCCGCGGGGGCGGCGTGGGCTTCTACGTGCGCCGTGGGGTGCACGTGCGCGCCGTGCCGCACCCGCCGGCGCCGCAGATCGAGCAAATGTGGCTCAGGCTTAACATTGACTCACTTTCGGTTATCATCGGTACTGCATACAGGCCGCTGTGGCTTGATGTCAATGTCTTCCTGGATGCAATTACCATGTAGTGTACTCTGGTTCAGCTAAGAAAATATACACAACCCGAGCCAATCCGAATGTTTGAGTAGATGTAGGTACCAAATACCATGTTTAGTATCAAACAACTCGATCAAGTCTTTACATTGATGACAACTAGTAAGAAAAACATTGTTCAATTTAATATCTTCCAAACTGAGCATCCATAGTATGTTATATCAGAAGTTATTCATAACAATTTTTATTTAAAAAAGGAACCTACAGTCCCTGGCCAAATTATTAGACGCATTGTATTGTTTTTAATAATTTCATGTTTCTTAAGAATTTTTTTTTTTTTTTTTTTTTTTTCAATATTTGTACGCTGGAAACAGCAGAGTATTATGGACATCATATTATAATTTGTAACACCTTGTAAAACAATATTCTGACAAATAAATTATTATTATTATTATTATTATTATTATTTTTATGCAGTAATTGTGTATTTTAACTACAATATTATTGATTTTTATTTAAAAGATTTGTTGTAGACATGTATTTGTATTTATTTTTAGCATATGGCAACACTGTGTTGACAAAGTGATACATAAACGTAAACAAGTACAAACCTGTTTCAGTCGCGATCGAAATTGCGTCAGGGGGTCTACTCTCTAACTCCGTCAACGACGAGACGGGCCCGTCCGAAGGTAGTCCGATACGATGCAGTAAACCCTACTCCCTATGGATTTCGGACTATTAGGTTTCTAACGGAATCATAGACACTATTCGTGAACGAATGGCGCATGACGATAGAGTTGCGCTATTTTACCGGTCGATTACCGGTTTACTTACTTTGTGGTTTTCAAGCTTAATAAACAAAAAATAATATTGTTATCATTATAAAATTACTACATTTTTAACAATAAACTGTTTATTATGTTTCCAAATGTAGAACTGAACTATTTTGGCCATTTTTGTCCGGATTGTAGCTTTACCCTGTTATTACCTTTGCCTTTTTTCTTTTTGACGGCAATTTTCAAATGAAATGTCATGTCAGTGTTTATTATTATTTTCAACCATACTAAATAATTGCATCAATTCGCAATTTATTAACACGACACGGGATGTTTTCGTTATTAAATATTAATTAATGTTGTAAAATGGCCCCAATCGCTCCAGCAGCAACTCACACGCAAATAGAGGCCCTCCTCAATTTCATGAGTGAGAATAATGAGTTGGCACGCGGACTATTGAGGGGTGCCGACGAAAGAATTCGTTCAAAAGGCTGTGGGAAAACCTGTGCAACTCCCTTAATTCAATGGGAAGTTGCACAAAGTCTGTGGAGCAGTGGCAAAGGGTGAGAATAATACATTACTCGTCAATATTGATTTGATTTTTAAGTCTTGTCATCAGTAAAGTGCATACAATGATAATCAGTCATCCTCCAAATGATTATCTGTAGGAGTATACTGGCTTGTATATCGTTTTTATGTAATTAAAATTAACCAACTTTTAGGTGCGGGCTGATAAAAAACATTTAGCCAATAAAGCTGCTGAAGCTGCCAGACGTTCAGCATGTGCTACAGGTGGAGTCCCATCGGTAGCAACAACCCTCTCCCAAGTAGAATTGAGGATATTATTAATTATGGGAGAGGGTTTTGGACAGCCACAAGCCAAGGCAAGAGTGCCAGCTTTTCCATCGGTAAGTAATAATTAAATTTATAATTTATGATAGTATGTTTGAATGGTAAAAACAACAGCATTAATGTTTTTATAATGCTATTGCATGGAGTCTTTGCCATGACTTTAAAAAATTCAATAACAATAAATAACAAATACATAATTATATATTTGTTGTACCCGTCAATGATATTTTGGTTTTTGTTGTAGGTCCACCTGTAAGACAAGACCCAGCAGCCATCACACCCACCCAAATATCTGCTGCTACACCTGCCAACCCACTTTCCCAAGAGCAACCCTCAATATCCACTGAAGCACTGGAGCGGGAGCTGCCAATGCATAATTAGTGAAGTAAGTATTATTGTTTAGTAGAAAAGAGATTATGTAAGTCATGTTTCAGAAAATTACTTAAAACTGACTGAGATTTATTTTAATTTGTTTACAGCATTAAATTCTCGTCGTGCACATCCACGACTTCGGCAACACCTCACTGCGGACTCAGCAAGAAGTCGAAGTATTGAGGTGGAAGAACAAAGACGACTAATTGAAACCGGGAGAAATATGGTGCCTGATGAAATAAGGGTTACCATTGTGGAACTTTGTAACTTAGTACATAACTAGAAACATTTAAATTGCTAGCTATACATATAACTCTTGAAAGTCACAGGGAGAGGCCTTTGCCCAGGAGTTGGATGATGCAAGCAGTAACATACCTTTTTTTTTCTCCGTTGCTCTATAATTGCAACATTGTTCACAATGTTGCAACAGTTATTTCCCAAGCTCCTCATCTCTTTTGTTGCTTGGAGTCTGGTCTTCCAACTCAATAATTCACTGAATGAAAGCTTGTCTGTTACCAGCAATTATTTAAGATTCAATTATACAAGTAATAGAAAATGGTATGTGTTGATTGGTTAAAAAAAATCTTTTGATTGTATAATGTTGATTCTTAATTTGAGATTAGTCTAGAATAAAAGAAAATCTATGTATTGTTGATTGTTAATTTTATTCAGATATTAGGTGTTTGAGACTGAAATAGACAAGTAAGAGAAACTAAGTTCCTAGTAATAAATTAAGACTTCAATAGATACATAAAAGAAAATCTGTGTTATCATTGTTATAGTGTATTGTTGATTGTTAATTTTATTCAGATATTAGTTATTTGATATTAAAGTAGACTAGTAAGAGAAACTAAGTTCCTAGTAATCATTTAAGACTTCAATAGATAAATAAAAGAAAACATATAGTGTATTGTTGATTGTTAATTTTATTCAGATATTAGGTATTTGATATTGAAGTAGACTAGTAAGAGAAACTAAGTTCCTAGGAATAATTTAAGACTACATAGATAAATAAAAGAAAATCGATGTTTTGATTGTTACACTGTGTTGTTGAATGTATTTTTTTTTTTCAAATTGATTGGTGCTAAATAAAAAGAAAACATTTTGTTTATAAAAACAATACTTTTATTGTGGAAATCTTTTTCTTATGTCAGCATCGTCCCGCGCCAGTCCCAACACCCATTATGTCCTGAAAACAAAATAAACAGTTTGTAAAATAAATACTCAAATCAATATTATAAATACAAACATCCTATGTATTTATTGACATGTTTTACTAGTAGAGTAGTTTTCTTGTGAGACTGCATAAGTACCTATTTCTGTCCAGCAATTCCGGTAATCTGTCTCTCGCTCTTTGCCCTTGCTGAAGAGCTTGATGAGCGGGCATAGACTCATATCGCTGTCCTCCCTTTCTACTGCACTCTAATTGTAGGTCTTCCTCAGAGAGTCAGAGAGGGAAGTTGTTTCTAAACCTGCCCGATTACACATATTGTGTAAGACAGCAGGCAATGACAATTTTACCTGCAAAAATAATATTTGCGCTGAAATTTATTAAAAAAATACTGTTCACCTGTTCAATGCATTATAAGGAAAAATATAGTTATAGTGTAAATTGTGACAAATACCTGCTGTGATGGGTTTATAAAGCAGCTCTCTAGCTGCTAAGAGGCATCTCCATCAGCCTTTTAAAATTCCAAATGTAAGTCTGCTAAGACCCAGTGCACCTTGATAGCTCCCCCGAGCATAAAAGTTGAGTGCGGCAAGGATCTAAAAGTAAACAAAATCACCAGTAAATACAACTCAATTAATTGCAGAATCTTCAATAAATAAGTATAACCTTAGCTTTAGTCCTTCATTCTTGTATCAAACAATTACCTTCATTATTGGATCCACACCATTTCGTCGTATTTGTTGAGGCAAAAGAGGTACTATATGCACACACAAGACTTCAAATAATTCTAGCCTTTATTTCTTTAAGAACTCAACGTCGGGAATACTCGCCAACCGAAAGTTTTGGCGCAAGTATAATCGGCATCGCCTCCGCTCTTCTTGTAGAGCTTCATCGAGCATTCAAAAAAACAGCCATAGAGAGTAGGCCCCCAGGTACGGACGTGTTTCTCGGTCTCTCTTTCGGGGTTTATAGACTGTGATTGTTGGTTTAACAGTTTTTTACTATTCAGTTATTAGTATATTTTGTATTCAGTGTTTTAAAATAAATACTGGACTATTTTCATTATGGGTAGAAAGGGCGACCTTTCACCACGTAAAAAAGCTGAAGTGAAGGCTCTTATAAATGCGAAAACATTTTCGTACCGGGATATATCACGAAGATTGAAAGTTTCTGAAGCTAGTGTACGACGCATAAAAAAGGTAATTCAGTCGGGGGAGGAATTAAGCCCGAAAAGAAAGAAAAGATGCGGTAGAAAACCAATTTTCACTCCACGGTCAGAGAGATGTTTGAAGAAAATTTGTCTAGAAAACAGATTTGCTACCACAAAGGTGATAAAATCACAACTCAAGGATGCTAGCGTAAATGCTTCTGAACGGACTATTCGACGAAAATTGAAAGAATTAGATTTTAAAGCCTGTCGCCCCGCCAGGAAGCCCAAGTTAACAGCTGCAATGAAAGCAAAGCGATTGAAGTGGGCCAAACAATGGCAAGACAAAGATGTGGACTTCTGGAGATCGGTAAGATATTGTAATTTAATTAAAAAAATATAGATTATTAACATTTTCAATAAAATAAAGCAAAGAAACATGGAATTTTATATATTATTTCTATTTTTGACAGGTCTGCTTCAGTGACGAAAGCACATTCGAAATTTTACAGAATAAAGCTCAGTATGTGCGTCGTCGTCCTGGAGAAAAGTTTCATCCTGACTGCGTCGTTCCAACAGTTAAACATCCCACCAAAGTGATGATTTGGTCAGTCATCAGTGGCAAGGGCACTGGACGTCTGTACGTCGTGAAAGGAATAATGAGGCAAGACCATTACAAAGAAGTTTTAGAAAATCGGTTGGTTCCGCAGCTCAGAGAATGGTTTCCAAATGGGGAACCATTCATTTTCATGCAAGATGGGGCTCCCTGTCACACTGCTCGGTCAGTTAAAGCTTTTTTGGCAGAAAAAAATATCCCTCTGTTGGATTGGCCGGGTAATAGCCCAGATATGAATCCAATAGAAAACGTGTGGGAGCTGATGAAAAGAGAAGTGGCTAAGGATGTGATCACCAACAAAACCCAGCTCCTAGAAAAGATTATTCATGTGTGGAATCATCATCCACAAATGCAGGAGACAGTGCAGTCTTGCATTGATAGCATGCCGCGCAGAATTAAAGCTTTGATAGCGGCTAAAGGTGGCTCAACAAAATATTGACTTTTACGTAGTTTATTTTCACATTTATTTAAAATTTAATAAACATATGTTTTTCTAAATTAATGCTGTTTTATTTATGTTAAATTAATCAGTCATTGATTAAATAATATTAAAATATAAAACAGATAATTTTAAAACCATAAAACGATACATCACTCGGTTATTAATATTTTACATGTAATTATGCAGTGCGTCTAATAATTTGGCCAGGGACTGTATATGAAGGTTATTCCTGCTCTCAAGCAAGCGATTCTTTATAAAAAGGTGTCCCAATAACAAAATAACGATTAAAGGTGAATTACACGATCGTTGTGAGTCACAAATCTACGAATCAGTTTTGAAAAGAGGAAAATCATTCACAGATGTCGTACCGGAACCTATCACGAAAAACAAAGTAAAGATACAGAGTGCTAAACTTGCTGACGTTGAAACGTTATTAACCCTTTACCGCATATCGTCACAAATTTGAAACATTCAGCTTTTGGTATAATATATTTATTCCTGCGACATCTATGATCTTTTCTTGGAACTAATTCGTATGTAAGGAGTGTAACTCACCTAATATGCGCCAGTGGCGCCTCTACAGAGGTGCCTAGGAACTAAAATCGACTATTTCGTCAGTTGGTTTCCAAAATTTGACAGATTGTCAATTCGCTGGTTTTCAATACGATTTTTTATTGGTTTTTTGTTAATATCTGAAGAAAATTAGTGATTCACCTGATACAACAATGGACCCACAGGCTTTTTACGGCAAAAGAAGTAAGTTCAAACCATAATATGTAGTGAATATTATCATTTTTTAAATGTTCCGAATTTGGAACACCATGCAGTTGTTATGTTTTTTGAAGTACCAAATATGGAACTTTATGCACTCCAGTCAATAGTTTGAAAATTCCAAATCCGGAACATTATGCAGTGTTAGACCACAATACTTTATCACTAAATATGGAACAATATGCGCTCCAATCAATCATTTACAATTTCCGAATCGGGAACATTATGCAGCGTAAGATCTTTTATACTTTCAGGGTATTACTAAACCCTGCAGCTAATGTAATTTTTAAGTAGGATAATTAAAAGTAGCGCATAACGAGTTTATTTAAATAATTGTATTTTATGGGCTTTTGTATGATCTACCAGCCCTGAGTATATTTAGTATAAAATTATGTGTATAGGTGCGTAATTATTTTTAGTGAATTTGCTTAATTATTTTAATTGTAGAAAAAATGGAGATGCGTCCTCGACAAACAATCGTCGTAATTCCAGAGAGCAGTGACGATGAAAATGTATCAGATGAAGACGATTACAATACTCAAGATCCTTTACACATAAATGAAGAAAAAGAAACGTCTTCCTCAGACGGAGAAGATGAAGGAGAACAAGATGAAGAAGGAGAAGAGGAACTGACTGAGTTTCTGTTTGGAGATGTTAGAAAATTTTACAGACAATCAACCTTCTACTTCTCAGGCAGCTTCTTCAAGTAAGAAAAAAAAGAAAGATAAGTTGGCGTGGTCGAATGACAATATTCAGTATGATGAATCCAATATTGCTTTTTTGGGATCTGAAACTCTTCCGGATGAAATTATGCAGCTAAATACTCCAATGGAGTTTTTCAAATTTCTTTTTCCGTCATCTGCTGTAAATTTAATTGAGGAAGAAAGCAACGTATACGCAGCACAAATTTCACCCGAAACTTGCATTCAGTGAAACATGAAGACATCTATAAATTTATAGGTATTATTATATACATGTCGGTAGTACACCTGCCAACTACTCGGCATTACTGGAAGGAAGGCACGTATATTGAAAAAGTTGCAAATGTAATGACGTGCAACAAATTCGAAGAGATTAAAAGATTTTTGCATTTTTCCGACAAAACAAACGAACTAAAACCAAATGACCCACAGTTGGACAGGCTTCAGAAAGTACGCCCACTTATGAAAATCCTTCGCGAAAGGCTACTAAAAGTTCCGAAAGAGGAATTTTTGTCAATCGACGAACAGATGATCCCTACCAAGGCCCGAACTTCGGGGATCAGACAGTACAATGCGAAGAAACCCCATAAATGGGGTTATCTAAATTATGTATTAAGCGGAGTCAGTGGATTCAGCTATGATTTTGAATTATTCGGAGGAAAATACCCTGATCAGCCAGAAAACTGCCCTGATCTTGGAGTGCGAGGAAATGTGGTACAAAGACTAATGGAGACTGTCTCAGACAATTTGAATCATAAGATTTTTGTAGATAACTGGTACACTAGTTTGCAGCTAATGGCAAACTTGCACAAAAGAGGTTTTCTGCCATTAGGCACAATACAACTAAGAAGTGCTCCAAATATAAATATATCTAAAAAAGCTTTAGGAAAGAAAGAACGAGGTTATTGCTCCGAAAAAAGTGTTACTGTTGATGACGTTCAGCTATCAGTTACCAATTGGGTCGACAATAAAGAAGTCGGTTTGTGTTCATCCTACGTAGGCAAGGAACCAATGGGAGTTGTGAAAAGATATTCCAAAAAACAAAAGTGTAGAGTTGATGTTCCTTGCCCAAAAGCAGTAACTATTTATAACAAATACATGGGTGGTGTTGATTTACTAGATGCCATGTTAGGCTTCTATAGGATCCAAATCCGCAGTTAAAAATGGTACCACCGGCTGTTCTTCCATTTCATTGATCTCTGTTGAGTGAATAGCTGGTTACTATGGCGAAGAGTCATGAAACAGAAAGGTGAAGATATTTACATTCCATTGCTTGACTTCAAGTTAGCCATAGCAGACGTATTGATGCACAAAGATTCAAAAGTATATACTCCGACTACACGCAAACGAGGACGACCACTGAATCAAGATGTTGAGGCAATTAAAAAGGGGCGATCAAGGCGACGCATAGAACTACCTCCAATGGAAGTAGCTGGAGATGGGTTCAACCATTGGCCTGATTGGAAAACCGATCGCCAACGGTGTAAACTGGAAGGATGGAAACAGAAATCCCAAGTGATGTGCGAAAAGTGTGGTTGTTATCTTTGTTTCAACAAAGATCGCAACTGTTTTAAAAACTTTCACACATAATTTCTTTAATTAAATAGCATAGTTTCACGTTGTTTCTTTTAATTCCTGTTTTTCAATGTTATACATAATTCGATCACACCGCATGTTGTACCAAATTTGGAACGTCTGAGTTTTAAAACTAGATCGCATGGCGTTCCATATTTGGAACAATTACTTTTACCTATGTATATTTTTACATGGTCTTCTATATTTTTTTAAATATTTTTTTGGGGACCTATAAATGCCCTATACCGACATATATTTTTTCCAAAGGATTTAAAAAATCCATGCGGTAAAGGGTTAAAAAACCTTTCGGCATAGAATGGCAGACAAGAAATGAACGCAACATTTTAAGGAATTACTATATGTCTCAGGGTCACAAGAAGCTAATGCAGAAGATACTGATGAAAGTGAGCCAAATCCACCCGAAATCGGATTACTCTTGTATAAAATCATACTAATGTTATGATTTTTAGGGCCACCTTTTAACTAAAACGCCGCAAATTTCAAATGCAGTTGGCTCTCTTTGTTCCGAAATGTTTCTTAATACTTTTTTTATCAACCCGTCGTTACGCTATAAGTGCACCTATAGATAACGTTGTTAATTACAGAAACTACACAAACGCCAAATCCCATCGACCAATCAGCCTGACCTCCTTCATACTAAAGACTAGAAAGGCTGTGGTGATAGAGAGCTGAGGGATGGCGCGCTGAAAACCATACCGCTACACGGTAATCAACACGCATACAGCTCGGGTAAGTCGACCGAATCCGCTCTTCATCTAGTAGTCAGCCAGATAGAGGAAGCAATTCATCAGAAAGGTTCATGCCTGGGCACATAGACATCGAAGGAGCCTTCGACAAAACCAACTTCTCCAGCATCAGCAGCGCCCTCTTCAGACATGGAGTAGAACAGGTACTAACAGACTGGATTACAAACATGTTAAGCAAACTAGTAGTTCGCCTAGATGATGAGCAGCAGTTGGCCATGATAGCCAGAGGCTGCCCCCAGGGAGGGGTGCTGTCCTTCTGCCTTCTGTGGAATCTGGTGATTAACCCATTGAATGCCGAAGCTAACCGTCAAGTCACAATCAGTGGCCACCATACAAATGGCCCGCTACGTAATACTTCGTAGTTGGCATCAGGGATACCAATTTATAGAAGGATGCCGGAGTACGTAATATTGCGTAGGAACAGTGCGGAAAATCACACCGACAGGCTTGACGACTCAGGTGATGACGGGGCACGGTGGGTTCTCAGAATACTTGCACCGATTCAAGTGTAAGGGGGACCCATCGTGCGTTTGTGAGCCGGGAGTCGCCGAGTCTGTTCCACACCTCCTGTTCAACTGTCCAGTCTACGCGAAGCTTAGATTTGAAACCGAAGAAATACTTGACTGTGACGTAAAACCCGAAAATTTACATTTAATACACTCGAGAGCAATGAATCCGGGTCACTTAAAGAATCCTAAAAATCTCGGAAGCTAAAAATGCTAGGTTAATGCAATAAATTGTATTTAATAGACAATGTAATACTCCTTAAATGAAGGTATTAAAACTTCTTAGTTATTGTAAAGTTATATCATAAAAAAATCAAATTTGAAAAAGGGCCACTTTCGAAGATGGAACTACGAAATTACAGCATTTGGTTTTGCTTTTGTTTGTAATCTGTCATTTATGTGGGTACATAAACCATGTTGATAGTGCTCTATATTCATTATTCAAGCTGAAATTATGTCGCTTACGCCTGAAGAATGCACCAGAATACTTACAATGCTGGAAACCGGCCGGAGTCAGCGCGATACAGCCAGGACTGTCGGTGTGTCGCTGTCAACAGTACAAAGAGTTCTCCGACGTTACGAAGAAACTGGTTCTAACCTACGCAGACCAGGAACGGGCAGAACCAGGTGTACCACAGCACGAGAAGACCGATACTTGGTGAACACCATGCTTCGAAATCGCTTTCTCACAGGAACTGAACTCACAAATCAGTTTCGACGCCTCGGAGGAAGTAACCCAAGTGCATGGACAGTAAGACGTCGGCTTGCTGAATCTAACTTAAAACCCCTTAGACCTGCAAACGGCCCTAAACTGGAGCGTGGGCATCGTATTTCAAGACTAAGATATGCCCAGAGCCACGTAAATTGGAGTATTGAAGATTGGTCAAAAGTTATGTTCTCCGACGAATCAAAATTTATGCTCTACAAGCACGATGGAAGACACAGAGTGTATCGAAGACCAGGGGAAAGATTCAAGCAAGCATGCATCGAAGAAAAAGTAGCCTACGGTGGTGGGTCTGTACTTGTGTGGGCCGGAATTTCTTCTGAAAGTCGCACAGAGCTGGTGATCATAGAAAACGGCTCTTTAACTAGCGTAAGATATGTGGAAGAAATCCTCAATGATCACGTTGGTCCATTTATGGTCAATTTAGGTGAGGATGCTATATTTATGCATGACAATGCCTGACCTCATACAGGTAGGATTGTGAATGACTACCTTCAAGAGATGAACATTACTCGTATGGAGTGGCCAGCGCGCAGCCCGGATATCAACCCGATCGAGCATGCTTGGGACGAGCTAGGCAGATGCGTAAAACAACGAAACCCTCCCCCCAATCACGCTTCGTGAGCTCAAAATTGCTCTCACAGAGGAATGGGAGAATATTCCCCAAAATCGTATAAGGAACTTGGTGTACAGCATGCCAAACCGCGTAAACGCAGTAATGGAAGCACGAGGAGGCAATACGAAGTATTAAAATTCAAGAAAATCGTAATAAAGTTCAAAAATTTCATGTTTCCTATTTTTGTTTTAAGGAGAGATCAGCAGTTTTTTTCTTTATGTAATTTTGTGTTAATAAAATGTATGGTGACTCATATTTTTTTTACTTTCATTTAAGGAGTATTACATTGTCTATTAAATACAATTTATTGCATTAACCTATCATTTTTAGTTTCCGAGATTTTTAACATTCTTTAAGTGACCCGGATTCATTGCTCTCGAGTGTAGTAGCAAATAAACAATTAAGACAAACATTTATGGAATACTGTGTGCAAATAGTAAAAACAGTAGTAAACAGAAATAGATAAATAAGTTATGTTTAATATATATTTGGTAAATTATGTATTATAAACATATAAAAGTAATAAACAAACTGTCAAGTAAGTTATGTTGGTTATATATTGTTTAGTATATACGATGACATAATTAAGATAAGTAAATAGATAATAAGAAAACAGTAAAATAAAATTGTTCTGGAACCATAAAATGTTATAGATATAGTAATATCAGGCAAATTGTTAGAACTATAAGTAAAAAAAGAATAGGCTCCACAGAAGTCAGTAGGTAATAAAAGAAGTTAGGTCAGCATAATTAGCTATAAAAATTGTTAAATATAGGTCCAAAAATAGTTGAATAAGTTGTTAGTTATAGATTGTTCATATACAGATAAGATAATAGTAATATTGTTTGAAACTGTTTAATGTAGTAAACGTAGTTTAAAATGCAAGTTGTAATAAAATAAATAAATAAAATATACCCCCAGAAAAAGAGGTCTCTGATCACGTCAGAGGAAACACGCAACGCCCTGTGATGACGGGTGAATATAAAAAAAAAAAAAAAATTGCTTAGGTTGGCACCACTAACATTTATTTTATATAGGATGCTTACCTACGCAATATTGCGTATACGCAAAATTACGTACCATTGGCACCGCGATTAAACACAGCTTGCTAGCTATCCTACTCACTCCTGTACATTCAACAATCGCGTATTCCCCCCGCTGCTCCTTTCACCAATGATGCAGTTATTACGTAACTTTAGTATCGCGCCACGTGCGTAGTGGGTTAGACGTTTGATAAGGGTAGTTTTTGCGATGTAGCGCGGACGCCGATCTAGTCGTCGTATTTTACGCGGTCGCCGAACCGCACAATCGTTACAAAGAGCATTAAATCAAAATGAAGTAGCTGGAGTTCTCTATGAAGAAGACTCGTCAGACGATGGGGATTTCTCTTCAGGGTCAGACAATAACTACGTCCCGGAGCGTGATGAAAATCGACAGTCCGGATTGGAGAGTAGTAGTCCGTCTTCTGTCACATCAGCATCTGACGATGAAGCGCCAGCACCATATGTCCAGGCACCGTCATGTGATTCAGAGTTCCAGTGGAATATAGGCACCGCCAGGCCCCAGCGATTCGCATTTACAGGTGAGCCGGGTATGAAGATTAGCCTTACACCTTCACCTGCTGCATTGGCTGACATATTTTTTTCATGCGATTTTTTACATTCCTTGGTGCAAGCAACAAATAACTACGCACATCGCACGGTTGGTCCTGTACAAAAGCATGCCCGCTTTAGGTATTGGAAAGACACAAATATTGAAGAAATCCGCAAGTTTACTGGTATGTTGCTTTACATGGGATTGGCTCAATTACCCTCTATAAGTCATTACTGGAGATTAGACCAATTGTATAATTTGCCACTTTTTAGAAAAGTGATGAGCAGAAACCGCTTCCAATTATTGCTACGTAATTTTCATTTCTCCGAGAACGATGCCACAGCTACATCAAGATTGCATAAAATCCAACCAATATTAGATCGGTTCAACAATATTATGCCCGATCTATATTATCCAGAAGTTGGCCTAAGTATCGTTGAGTCAATGGTTTTATGGAGAGGAAGACTGATTTTTCGACAGTACATAAAAAATAAGAAACATAAATACGGCATAAAACTATATGAACTTTGTGAATCCTCAGGAATGGTTATGAAAATACGTGTTTACAGAGGCAAGAGTGAAAAACCTCCGCCTGGAACTCTGCATAGCACGGAAGTTGTATTAGATCTCATGGAAGGGTACTTGGAAAAAGGTCACGTAATCTACGCAGATAATTTTTGTAATTCACCTGATTTGATTAGACGTCTAAGTCAAAGGAACACATACATATGTGGTACACTTCGCAAGAACCGCAAGAACCTCCCTGTGGATGTTACCAACGCTAAGTTGAAGCGTGGAGAATTAGCTGCAAAAGTATGCAAAGATATGACTGTGTGCAAATGGAAAGATAAACGTGATGTATTGGTAATTTCTAACAAACATAACCTTCAGTTGGTGAGAGTAAGAAATAAGAATGGAAAAATCTCATTGAAGCCCAACATCGTTGCCGATTACAACTTGGACATGTCTAGTGTAGATAGAGGCGACCAGATGGTCTCTTATTATTCATGCCTCAGAAAAACTCTTAAGGTGGCGGTTCGCGCCGCGACAGAGACAGGAGACCGCGACCGGAGACCGCGACCGGCGACCGCGACCGTTACTTAACGTTAGGAAATGTATAAGCGACAGTTCGCGAGCGAGACAGAGACAGGAGACAGAGACGCGAGACAGGAGACAGCGAGACGGTCGCTGCCTCCGGACCAGTAGTGTCTCGTGTCGCGCTCGAAAAGCACCTGTGTTTAGTGTAAAAAAATGAATACTTTTTCTGACGAAGACTGTGAAACGCTGATTGAACTGATCAGACAGCACCCTCCGATATATGATGCACGACTAGACTCCTACAGAAACGAAAATTTGAAAGACAATATTTGGATGAGCATAGCTGAAAGCATAAATAAAACAGGTGAGTTATTTTTATTTTTTTATTTTGCATAGAATTAATATTTAAAAGGAAACATGTGGAATCAACTTTAACAAGCCGTGTGACATGTTGTTCTTGCCAGTCTACCGCTCCTTGCTGTGACATAAAGTAATCGGTTAATTTTGCTCTAATATCTAGTCCGTTGCTGTTCGAAAACCCTCCTGTTCCACGTAATGAAACGAAATTTGAAGGTAAATTTTCTTCTTGGTTCCTTTGATGTACGGACATTTGAGCAGATTCTAAAAATCCATCTCTTAATAGGTTATGCAAGCAACAGGCAACTAAGATCATATCAGTGCATGTTTCTGGCGCTATTCCGATAGGCGTGTAAAATATTCTAAACACCTGAGACAGCAAACCGAACGCATTTTCCGATACTCGTCTCGCACGACAAAGGCGGTAGTTAAATATTTCTTTGCTTAAATCGTTTTTTGCAACTTTTCTAGCGTAAGGTTTCATCATAAAAGTATCAAGACTAAATGCTTCATCTCCAACTAAAAAATGTGGTAATATTATGTTCGAATTTGGTAGATTTTTTGGTTCTGGAAAATTAAATTCATTTTTCTTGATTTTTTTTCCCATTGTAGACTTTTGGAATATTCCACTATCTCCTTCTTTGCCGTAAGAGCCAACGTCTACTGCAATGAACTTGTAATTATGGTCTACAATAGCCAGAAGAACAATCGAATAAAATTCCTTATAGTTAAAATACAACGACCCACTATTTTCAGGGGCTCTTATTCTCACGTGCTTACCATCAATTGCGCCAGCGCAATTGGGGAATTGCCATTTGTCCCAAAAGCCTTGAGATATAAGCCTAAAATCACTTTCTTTTGGAATAGGCATTAGAATTGGCACTAAAACAATCTTTAAATGTTTCAACACCTCTTTGACTATTTGTGAAATATAAGAAGGTGATATACGAAATGCGAATGATAGCGAAGCATATGTTTCTCCATTTGCCATAAACCTGAAACAAAAAAAAGACTTATATTATTATTTATATATTACAGATTCGGAATGCCGTAAAAAATGGAAATTAATCAGGGACTCGTACAACAGATACAAGCGCAAACAGAAAAATTCAACGGGATCTGCAGCACCAGCTAAAAATTCAAAGTGGCAATTTTATGAACGTTTGAGATTTTTAGAAAACACACCATCAGAACGGCAAAGCTCCACCAGTGTAGATCCAGAACAGCAAAGCTTCACCAGTGTAGTACAAGAAGTTACTAATACCTCCTCAGAAGTTGTACATGAAGATACTCCTCCCGTAGCCGCAGACGCGTCAGTACGTAATACTATTTCAAGGGAGTTGGTAGAACCTATACCAGGAACTTCTACACAAGAAAGGTCTATACCACAAAGTAAAAGTTCCGAAAAATCAACTATCAAGAATACTAAGAGAAAAAGACAAAAAGAAGATGAATTTATAAAATTTATGAAAGACAGACATGAAAGCCGAAATAGTACGCTGGAGTCATTGAAATGTCAAGGTCAAGAATCATTCGATGATATATCTACATTTACTAAACACATTGAAACTATGCTAAGAAAATTGAGCGCTCGATCAAGAGCGATGGCAAAATCCGAAATATTTAATATTATCTCCAAGTATGAGATCGGAGATATCGATGGACAAGGTGGACACCAAACACCAAGTGATTTATCACGTCGCCAATTGCCATGTACTTCAACTTCATCGTATAATACGAGTACATATTCGCCAATAAGTGTAGCCTCCACAGAACACCAATCACAAAGTGAATTGATTGACTTAACATCTCGCCAATTGCCAAATATTTCAAGTGAACCATTTAGAAGCATTTTTCACGACGAATACGACCAGAATAACTTAGATGATTTGACAAACTTACCTTAGAGTTAGAGCTAATTTTTCTTTCAACGATATTTTTCCTTTTTCACGCATTGTTTTCTTTAGTAAATTTAATAAATAATCAAACTGTGTTTTATTTAGCCGAAAATACTTCCTGAATGTATTGTCATCACACATTAGGTGCTTCATCACTAATAGCGAAAATGATCCTTCTTGACCTCTAGTTAAATATAATTCCTTAATAGGTAACCTTCTTTTAGTTTTGTATTTGTAATAATAGTATAAGAGCAAATCATCGTCTTCTTCTTCCTCCAATAGAAGTTCTACAACTTGGTTTTCCATCATGACACAGAACACAACTGACTCCATCGACACACACTCCGTACTGAGACCGAGATACTTGTCACGGTCTCCAGTCTCGGTCTCGACCTACAGTACATGCAGAAGAGACCGAGACACCTGTCGCGGTCTCCCGTCTCAGTCTCTGGTCTCGGTCGCTTGTCTCTGTCGCGGCGCGAACCGCCACCTTTAGGTGGCACACGAAGCTCGGACTACACATTTTTGAAGTGTACATACAAAATGCACATCGATTACTTCGCCTACATGATCGCACCTCTAAAATGCGACTGCTACATTTTCGTGAACATTTTGTAAAACATCTTTTAGGACTGAATTGTAATTATAATTTGACACCTGTAGTGACATCGTTACAGACACCGCCAGTACAGCCAGAACAAGAAGCCCAAGAAGGCCCATCTCTGCCCTTACCATCGCCATTGATACAAGGACCTTCTGAGCCAACTCCATCGCCAGCTTCTGTTGTGAGTCGCTCATCAGCCAACATAAATACTCGTGTACCAATAGATAATTTTCACTATTTAGAAAGACTTCCACGTACTGCTAAGAAAGCTATTCCAGCCAAACCTTGCCGAGTTTGCACCAAAAATAAAAAGCGGAAGGATTCATCTTTTATCTGTGCTACTTGTCCTGAAAAGCCCGCCTTATGTGTAGTCAGTTGTTTTAAAATTTACCACACTGATCCTCGTTTTGTTTAATTTTTTAAATTTATATTAGAATAACATGTTTGATTTTTTTTTGTTGTTAAATTAGTAAGAAGTATTACCGTTTTCGTTTTTGAGCTCATTAGTATACTTTAATTTTTAACCGAAAAGTACCCTCGAAATTTAGAAATAATAAAGTTACTACTTTTGTATGACGTGTTTTATTTGAGATGCCAAAGACTGTAAAAATGTCTATTCAAGGAGGCCAAATAATACAGATTACCATTTATTCTATAGGGAAGACCTACGTAATAATACGTACTCGGCCTCTGCCATTATTACCGGCTACGTAATATTGCGTAGTAGGCATTCAATGGGTTAATGACCTCATCACCAAACTTAATGACAATCGCTATTACACAATACGTTATGCAGACGACCACGCAATTCTCGTTTTAAAAACGAATTTATTAACGCTGTTAATTCTATTTTTTAATAAATGTCACAAAAATCTATTTATTTTGATTGCTACTTGCCCTTAATCAGTACATTTATCCTACTGTCAAACAAACAAAATGGCTGACTCGTGAGGTGCAAACTTGACATAGTCTTTGCCATTGAGTTGCACATACAACAAAATCCAACGTTGAATGAGAAGCAAAGCACCATTGTCCAACAAACTTTGATAAATACATAGGTGCTTTCAACCTTTAAACAAATTCTTTCTTTTTTTTTCACTGCGAAGAATCAAATAAAGTTTTGCATAAAAGTTTTAGAAAAAAAATTGGCGTCCATAATACCGAGATTTAAATGTGCGTTTTTCTCTATACTTTTCTCTAAACTACTCGGAAAGAGGTGTTTTTGCTTCTATACCCCTCCCATATCCTTCAAAAGAAAAAAAAAAGGTAGAAAAACGGGAGGCATATACCCAGCAGTGGGTGATTCAAGGCTGAAATGATGATGACAAAAAGTTGCCAGGATAACTTTCTTAAAACGAGTTGTCCAGTTTGCAGAGAAACTACCATTTATGCCTAATAAAAATGCTAATTAATGTATGCTTTGACTTATTTTTGAGGGCAATTTGATAATTAAAAGTGTAGGAACTACAGGTAACAATAATGCTAACAATGCATGAGGCATTGTTCCCTGCGCAGACAGTTTAGCGGCCAGTCGTCTTCCCCGCCCCGTAAATATAAATTGTGCTCTGTAAAGAATATGAAGGGCACAGGGAAAAAAGGGGCTCATCGACAATTTATACGAAATCAAACAAATGATCGCACTTAATAGATTTTGAACGGGCCTTTGATATGACATATTCAAAACAAACTAAAAAGGGCCCATTGCTTTGTAATCCTCAATATTAAAAAACACGTCAAGGAATAAAAAGAGCTCATTTCGTATCGAACTAGCTTAAAAGGTGCTCATTGCATCCCAATCAGAGTTAAAAGGAGCACATTTTACGTTTACAAAAGAAGAACTCGCCTATACGCCCGCCATCTTGAAATAAATGACATAATGTGACAGATAAAAGTTAAACGTCAAGGCGTAATTTTTAGTGCGTGTGTGAATTTGTTTACGCCGGCTCCACACGTTGGCCCCAATATAGGCCCCAACGCTACTCGTCCAACGTGTGGATCTAGAAAATTGCATTGGCCCCAACGTTCGGGCGAGCATTGGTAGTTGGCCGGCTCGTGTCGGTTTCATCAAAGGAATCTGCGCGCCAACGTTCGCGAGCTGTCCACACGTTGGCGCTTTGCTCAGTTCTGTTGCAACACGCAGCGAGTGCGTACGTCGAGCGACAATGGCTTCCTCATCCGCAAAATCGTCACCGGCATGGACAAATGAAAAAGTTATTGAGTTTATTGAACTTTATCAAGCACATCCAATAATATGGGACGCATCTCGAAAGGATCATAAAAATAAAAATTTAATAGCTGATGCATGGCGCACCATACAACAAAATATGGGAATGATTTTTTCAATTGAAGATTTAAAAAAAAAGCGGGAATCATTATTATTATTATTATTATAATCTATGTGTTTAAAATAATCTAGTCTAATGGAATAACATGCTGTCAATTTCAGAACAAAGCATGGCTTATTATAAACCTAACTGCATCGGATTTCCAGGAAATTGGTCCCGCTGTTTTGATATCAAAATGACGGGACCACTATTCAGTTACCATAAAGTATATTCTATTCTATTCTAAGATTAAGAACTGTATTACCTATGATGCACTTCAACTCGAATGTACTTTCGTGGAGCAACGCGGGGATCTTGCGGGGGGTTGGGCGACGCGATAGATAATTACGAGAGCAACTTGAAAATGTGATTTTTTGTTTGTTGAGATAACTTAATGATTTTGGTGTCAAATGAAAGGTCTAGGTCTAAAACCATTTTATCCGTTTGAATCATGTAAATTGGTTCACGCGTTTAGGAGATAATAATATTAGTACCTACCTAGGTATTAGTAAAAATATAAACAACCAGAATGTTTGGTGATTTACGAGTAGTTCTACGAAGTTTTTAATTAATGCTAAATAACATTAAACAAAGAGGTAGATTGTTGTTCTCATTATATGGTCAGGATGATGATGAGATGATGAGTGTTGCACATAGTTTATGTTTATTAATTATTGGATGGTGATGAAAAATACACACAAACACTAATTGTACCTACACGTTTAATAATGTCCATACACAAAAGTTTTATGTAGAAACGACAATTTAAAACAAGAGACCACACGAATTACAATAAAATCAGTCGTTGTCCGTTCCACGTCGTTGGCGGGAATGCGCAATTAGCGTGGGATGTGTAGATGCTATTTCTTAGTAAATATACTCGTTTTGCCATGGCAAAGAACCTTCCGGTGAAATAAAGTAGTTAGCGAATAAGTCTCTTAAAGTATCGCCTGTCCGATTCATAATGTTATAGCTGTTTAGAGGAACATTTTCTAAACCAACAATTGACATAGTATCAATAACATCATATCCATCACGAACTCTTATAAAGTTATGTAATACACAACATGCTTTGACTATTTTGATGCTGTTAATCAATGAAGTCCTCATAGGCCTGTGAAATACTTCAAATTTATTAGACATAATACCAAAAGTAGATTCTATGTAGCGTCTTGCCCTACTAAGACGGTAGTTGAATATTTTTTTCTTGTGAGTCATATTACTACGAGCGTATGGTCTTAAAATATGACGTGATATTCCAAACGCTGCATCCCCTACAATCATGTAAGGAAACGGTGTCCGGCTGTTATCTACTTGTCTGGGTTCTGGTAGGTTTATTTCGCCGCTTTGTAATTTTGAATACAAGTTACTGTCCCTAAATATTATTGAGTCAGAATCTGTTCCACAAGCACCCACATTAATATACTTAAAACAGTAATTAGCGTCACACATAGCCAACAGAACGATTGAATAATATTTTTTATAATTACTGAATAAACTTCCACTGAATGCAGGGCAAATAATACGGACGTGCTTGCCATCTATCGCTCCAACACAATTCGGAAAATTTGCTCGTGATTCGAAACCCTCAGCGATTCTCAGCCAATCTTCATGTGACAAAGGCAGTCTTAAAGTTTCGTCGTGCAGAACATCCCAAATTTTTGTACACACTTCTGTAACGATTTTGCCAATAGTTGATTCTCCAAGCCGATAGTGGTAATGTAGATCTATGTAGGTATTGCCGGTCGCAAGGAATCTGTAAAGTGTAATAATATGTATTAAATTTACTCTTTTTTCTTATTTTTTATTGTTTCAGAAAAAAATGTGCAGCAACGATGGAAGACTGCAAGAGATGCATATATGCGTTGCAAAAATGTCTTACAAAATTCTCCCTCCGGATCAGGAGGAAGTAAAAAAAAGGTGTACATAAATTTAAAAGATATGAAATTTCTTGATAAAAACACCAAGCTGAAGTTGAGGACTCCATCGAAAGTAATCAGGCTACACAGAGCGCAATTAATCAGGATATCCCAAGCATATCTAATCAAGACGTGCCAAGTACGTCCAGTCAGGACATACCAAGGAGCACAGGACTTGAAGTAAATACAGAATTACAGAAAAGTGTTGCTCAAGAAAATTCTACAGACTCTAATTTTCGTAATAAACATTCTAATAAAAATCAGCGAAAAAGAAAACAGACGGACACTGATGAATTCGATAAAGAGATGCTAAAGATGTTCAAAGATAATGCAAAACTTCTTAAAAATGATGACATGAATTTTTTCATGTCTCTCCTGCCAATAACAGAAAAGTTTACAACGCATCAAAAACTGATTTTCCGTACAGAAATGCTCAAAAAAGCAATGGAAATTAGTAATATGCACAATCCATATGACATAACCAGTACACCGAATTCTTCAGATTCTTATTTTTCTCAAGTCTGAATCGATTTTACGCAGTCAAGATCCGATCAACTTACATGAATATGAAACTTTCCCTGATATGTCAAATACCGTTTCACAAGAATGTGTGATGTACGATGTACGTCCCACTACTTCTTATACATTAAACTCCGGATCCCAAATTATTTCTCAAGGATACCAAACCATCCATGGCATTACTAGGAAAGCCAACGAGGACAAGTAAAATGTGTCCTTCAACTAAATAAATAACAATTTTATTCTTTTTTGCAAAAAATAATAAAAAAACTAATACAAAAATGTATTGTTTTCTTTCTTATTATTATGTTCCAATAATAGATTGATATTATGTAACTCACCTCAATGTAACAGCAAGTCGTTCCACTGTAGGTATAATTTAGAGGTGGGTAACTCCGGTGGTACTGATCCAAAGGTGCCGGTTCCGAACGCGGATCCGGAAACCTTATTGACTCCTCACAATCCTTATCGGCACCGCGGTACCAAAACCAAATGAATCCGGTCCCGAGAGACGGAGCGGCGGAGCGGCGGAGCGCAGGTTCGGACTCGTTCAATTATCACTACTCGCTCACTCGCTCACTCAGTGACTCGGTGCGTCGTGAGTCGTGTCGATGCCTATTGCCTACTACTGGTTTGGTTGGTAGACAGACAAGACACGGACACGAAACAACATGATAAGCGTCCTTGGTACTATGAAGTTAGAGTTCAATATTGTCCAAGAGCTGACGATTTGATAAACATAATAAACATTACGGTGCGCTCTTATTTCTATTGCATTAGAGTTTAATATGGATTGACTGGCACGCATAAAGCACGCATGTTTTTTGTGTTATTGTTGTAGTGTAGTCGCTTAAAAGAGTGACCACGCTTTTACTAATATCTATTCTATTATATTAGATATTCTTCTGCCAACTTTAACATTTTACTGTCGTATTTATTTTATTTTGGGGAAAGGAATTGAAATGGATATAATAAAATTATGATTGTAATTATATTTTATTGAAAACAAGATAGTTTATTAAACTTTTTAGCTATGATCCCGTAGGTACGTACTAGATTCCAATAAAAGTAGTAACGGACTAACGGTAAGTATGGTCACCCGATTTTTATTGTAGGTACCGACGCACTAGCGGAAATTTTTACATTTTCAAATATTTTGCGAGTAATGTATTTTTTTTAAATGTTAGTTTTCAAAACAGCATTATCCCGTACGCGCGTGTTTTATTTTGCTGTACTTTTGTTTCATAAATACTGAGTTATTTCTGAATAATATAAGTTGAGTGCAGTTTAGTAAATATACTTAGTTCATGGACTTGGTTGGTCTAATGTGTCTGTAAATATATAACGCTAGTTAAAACTGTTGTAAATAGACTTAGTGAACTTAGTTTAAAAAAGAGCTTGTCAAAAAGACTATATAATAGAACTAAGCACCTAATCAGTTGATTTTTTGTGAAAGTCAACAATGAGTGATCGAGTGCAATTAAGAAGAAAGCGAAGTCCGGTTTGGGATCATTTTACTCAAATAGACGAAAAAAAGGCAAAATGTGTGTATTGCTCCCAAATACTTAGTAAATCGATGGGATCGTCTGGAAATTTAATGAGACACATGGGACGTAAGCATCCCACAATTAGCATTGTAGCGGAGAGACAAGCGAGACAACCCACTGAACCCACTTCAGCTTCTACAGTAACAAATCCTGAATGTATGAACAGGGAACAAACCCACACTGACTCTACGGCTCCAGTCCCAAGCACATCAGCTCAAGTTGACCCGTCGCCAACTGCCTCCGCTCATTTAAATAATATAGCCCCGACAATTACAGATTATTTTATTTAAAAAAAACCGTTAAGTGTAAGAAAATCGGCTGAACTTGATCGCCAGCTTGTTAAAATTATATCAAAAGAGTACCAACCTTTTAGACTTGTTGAAGATGTAGAATTTAAAAAATTTGTGGAAATGTTGAATCCGAATTATAGCTTGCCTACAAGAAAAACATTATCAAACAGCCTCTTGACTAAATATTATTGCGAAGTGCAATCATGTGTAAAAGAAGATATCTTAAAGGCACAAGCAGTGTGTATTACAACAGATGGATGGACTTCTATGAATAATGATTCATTTATTGCGGTCACAGCCCATTTTATTGATGACAAAACAATTTTGAAAAATTATCTTTTAGACTGTGTGCAATATTCAGATAATCACACGGCCAGTAATTTGACTTCTTTTTTGAAATCTGTTTTCCAAGAATGGAATATAGAAGATAAAATTGTAGCTATCGTCAGCGACAACGCCGCGAACATGTTAGCAGCTGTAAGAAATGGAAATTGGCAATCAATTGGCTGTTTTGCCCATAAGATAAATCTTATATTGCAGGATGCCCTGGGCACTAAATCTTCAGAGCCTATTCCCAACACAATTGGCGAAACTATATCTAAAGTGAAAAGTATAGTGCAATATTTTAAGAAAAGTGCTCAAGCAAAGGCCAAATATATAGAAATGGCAAAAAATATGGGTACACCAGAACTTAAATTAAAACAAGACACACCTACCAGGTGGAATAGTACGTATGAAATGCTAGATAGAGTTCTCAAAGTAAAGGAATGCCTAATTTCTACTTTGGCAACAATTAGACCTGACTTATCACTATCTCTGCACGATTGGGCAATAATAGAATGCGCAGTACCTATTTTAAAAATTTTCTATGAGGTGACCACAGAGGTATGTGGGGAAAATTATGTCACTCTGTCCAAAGCGCCATTATACTACAGAATAATGATAGACCATACTAATAAACAAGAGGCAACGATACTAGAAAATACTCATACTATACTCATAGAAATTGTACAATTAATCGATAATTTAAAAGAAGGGCTTATTGGACGATTCCAAGGTCTGGAAACAGATATGATAATATCCGAGGCAACGGTTTTGGATCCACGATTCAAAAAGAAGGGGTTTAAGTTCCCACATAATTATGATCGCGCTGTAGATCGTCTCAAGACTAAGCTGACTGCTCTCATACGCAAAGAAACGCAGGATAATTCAATCATAACAATAGACAGACCATCTACAAGCGGATCCACATCCATCCAATCCAAACTGCCGTCAATATGGGATGACTTTGACTCAGAAATTGAAAACTTAGTACCGGAAAATCCTACAGCGGCTGGCATCAGAGAGTTACAAAAATATCTTCAAGAAGATTACCTGCACCGCTCCAAAGACCCGCTAGTATGGTGGGAGCAGAGGAAAACCATGTACCCGCACATTTATCTTTTTATGAAAAAAATATTATGCGTGGCTGCAACGTCAGTTCCATGCGAACGATTATTTTCTAAAGCGGGTCAAATTATCAATGTAAAAAGATCAAGAATAACTTCTTCAAAAGTTAGAAAGCTTCTATTTTTAAATCATAACATGTAAAGTAACCAAAACAATTTTTTTATTATAAGAAAGATATAGAGAGAAAAAAAGAACTGATTAAAAAGTAGTACTCATAATAAAGACTTATTTTAAAATTATTTTTATTTCATTTCTTTCTTTCCTAACAATTTACGCTGTCCGAAATTTAAATAATATGAGATGAGAATATGAGGACTATGTGGGTCATTTTTTTTTTTTTCAGTTTTATTCTTGGTCTGGCAGTTTAAGTAGTTTATGCGGCCTACCCAAATGTCCTTTCTTTGGTATTGTTCGTCGAATCGTTGAGCTCCTTAAGTTCTGAGTTGAGCTGCACGGTTACTGACAAATGCGTGCACTGACTGGACAGGTCGATTTAATCTGTGTGGTTCTTTCCTCAAAAGACCATTTCAGACACCGATCTACATGATCTTCAAACATTATTATCGAATTTATATATACACATTGACATTGATAAATTTTATATATACAATGACATGAGTATTTACTTGTAAAGTATTATATTATTTTAATTTTGTGAATGTGAAGACTATGTGGGTAATTGCTTTTTTTTTTTTCTAATTTAATTTTAATTATGATCTGGCAGTTTGAGTAATTTATGCGGCCTACCCAAATGTCCTTTCTTTGGTATTGTTCGTCGAATCGTTGAGCTCCTTAAGTCCTGACTTCCCGAGTCGAGCTGCACGATTACTGACAAATGCGTGCACTGACTGGACAGGTCCACTCAAACTGTGTGGTTCTTTCCTCAAAAGACCATTTCAGATACCAATCTGCATGGTCTTCGCATGACCTGACCAAGATTATGTCTGGACTTTAAAAGAGACTGTGACCTCTGAGTTTGTTTCGGCCTTTCTTCTCAGAGTAGTCAGATAGGAAACGCCGACCTCATCTAGTTTAAAAAACATGATTGACGTGTAAAAGTGTTTGTACAAACCTACTTACAGAAATAAAATCATTTATCATTTATCATTTATCATTTATAAATCGTATGAATAAAATAAAATAAAATGTCCTACTGTAAGTTCTGTAAT
This sequence comes from Dryobotodes eremita, assembly GCA_917490735.1. NCBI lineage: Eukaryota > Metazoa > Arthropoda > Insecta > Lepidoptera > Noctuidae > Dryobotodes > Dryobotodes eremita. The sequence continues at coordinate 254,769 of OU823272.1, forward strand.
GTAAACTGTTCAATTCAAAATGTGCCAAATGATCCAAAGTATTCCAAAGATCCGAATGAATAAAATGTTCTGGTCGAACCGCGGAACCAAAATAACCGAGTGAGTCCCGGTGCCAAACGGAACCGAAGGAGCCGATAAGGTGAACCGGTACCGGAGTCGGAGTCGGAATAAGTGAATCAATTCACTTGTCGGAATAAAGATTACCCATCTCTAGTATAATTTCTCGATACATGGAGCAGTGTTTCAGGTGATTTTCTAACTTTGATAACAGTTCATCAAAAGTTTTTACTTTCATTCTAAAATAATTAAAAAACTTTTCCTCGTCCTGACGTAGCTTTTCAAATAAAGTAGAAAATTCACCATTCGTCACCCTATCAGCAACAATTGGGTGAATGTGATATCTTTTTTTTCTATATTGACGCCGTCTCCGCTTGCGTAAGTATGCTGCAGCAACTAAACAATTTATAAACGGGTTCATAATAATATCCCAAATTCAAACTCCGCTTCACAAATCCACAACGAATCCACTTGGAGACGCCTGTACCGTGGAGCGGTCAGTATCGCACTACGGATGTTTTCATTGGCGCTGATGGTCAGCGCGCTACGCGACTGCCGGTACGCGACCGACGTCAGCGACAGAGGAATCCGGGCCTTACCATTAACACAGAGGTAAGATAAACATTGATGAATTTTTACTTTATTTATTTACATAGATAAAATTACATTGTGACAAATTACATACCTACTTAATCTAAAGCACTTAGTTGTTTATTTCGTTATGAAATAGGTAGGTACACTAAACCACAGGCTAGACGTAACATGTTGACCTTGAGCGCGCCCTTATGGCCTACGTATTATAATGTTTTCGTAGTGCAACTGTAACATACCTACATACATCTGACCTGTGGCTGTGTGTACCTAAATATACATAATAATTTTGTAGGTCGGTAGATTTTTTTATTTAATGTGAATAAAAGTATGATGCATATTCATTTCGTATTTCTCTAGCATTTTGTTGTTCTTATTGGTATTTGATCTAGTGATCTTAATTGTTGCTCTTCTAAAACATTATCTATATTACCTTCCGGCATATAAATACGGTGAGAGTGCTGACTCTTTTTCAAAAAATTATGAAGAACAACGCAAGTGAGTGTTATAATAGATGCTTTTTCGGGTTGTAGTAACATATTGGTTTTTAACACTCCAAATACCGATGTCATTATTCCAAATGCACATTTAATCACAACACGAGCCCTTGATAGTCGACTGTTGAATTTTCTATTTTGTGAGCCAACTGGCGGTGTACCAGGAAAAGGTTTCATGATCCTTTTAGATAATGCAAAAGCTCCATCTGCCACAAAAACATAGGGCACAGGAAGATATCGATCAGGTAAAGGAGCGTCTTGCGGAAAAAGGGAATCAGGTCCATATATTTTGTTATAAAGCATGCTATCATTAAAAACTCCACCGTCACTCATACGTCCATGTGTTCCTACATCAGCAAATAAAAAGTTGTAGTCACTATCAGCTACCGCTAGTAATATTATACTGAAATTGTGTTTATAGTTATAGAACTCTGATCCACTATTAATGGGTGACTGTATTTTAATGTGTTTCCCATCGATAGCGCCCAAACAATGTGGAAATTGCCATTTTATTTCAAATTCTCGAGCAACCTCAAGCCATTCGTGTTCATTTTGAGGCATCTGAAACAGAAAAAAATATGTCAGTGTAGGTAATAGTTAATAATTTAAATAATTTACTTGTTATGTTTGAATTTTTAGAGTATGGAGTTTCCTAATGAAGACAGCATTCAAAATAGAAGTTCCACGGCACCCAAAAAACGGCGAGAATCAGAAGTCACGGAAGTACGAGCTCAGATTAAGACAGCTGTAAATGTCCTTAAAAATCTCTCCGACCGACCACGAACTGAAGTGGACGAGGTAGATTTATATTGTCAATTACTGGCCAAAAAAATTAAAAAATTTAATGAGCAACAAAGGGAGGTTATAATGCACGATATAGATGAACTCATTTTTCAGAAACGAAAAGAGTCTTATTTAAATATTAATAGCCCTGCTAGTAGCAGCACTTACTCGTACGTAAGGTCTACCCCGGATTCCGTGCGTTTTACACCTACACCATCCCCTTCATATCACGTTGCTGATGATTATGGTGATTATACAGTAGTATCACCAAACCATAGTCAAGCAGAATATGTGACAGCTTCATCCACCTCCTCTACATCTACTCCATAGGTGACAATTATATCAAACGACATTATCTCTCGGAAAATAATAATGGTTCCGAAAAACAAATTAATCTCCAGCGATCTGTGGCCGACTATTATTCTAATTAACCAGCGTTATAATGAATTACCGACGAAAAACCCAAAACATAAACGAATAAAAATATCAAATTTAACAACAATTAAGAGCATGTTCAAATTACATTTTCTCCTAAAAGAAAATGGATCTTCGAATAACAAAACTAAACTTCCAAATAGAATACTGAACCTCCGACAAAATTACTAAGTTACCGACAACAGAGGTTTTGTCAAAATAATCATATTTTTACAACTTGCATGAACTGTTTTAATTTCTATTGTTGTTTATCAAATTTATTTTTTAACTCGCAATAATGATGAAAATACCTCAACTGTTCGGCCCGTGCTATAGGGTTCGGGTCGCGTTCGGCTGTTTTCGCGTGCGAGTTCGAAAGATCCGAGCGCAGTGCGCTTGCAACGACCGATCCTTGCGTGTTTTGTCTGTTTATGTTACAAAATTAAATAGTTTTTGTTGCTATTGGTTTAATATTATCATTTCAACGAACTAATAAATCTACTAAGGAAACTATTAACTTACTATCTATTAAGGAAACTTAGTATTGTTACGAAATATGGATGAGGTACCCGTGTACCGTTCTGAGTCGGAGGAGGAAGAGGAGGGAGCTGGTTCATCAGTACCGGTGAAGAAGAATCGTCGTAATAAAAGTTGGGTGTTGATCAAACGGTGCTATAATGTGCAAGAAGCAGAGGAGTTTGTCAGTAATGAAAAGACTTGGTCAAGAAACTATACGCGGGACAGTGATGAAGGCCAAAAACGTTTCTATCGTTGTAACAAGGTAAAATCCAAGGGGCCACAGTGTGATTGTGCGTTGTATTTATTGTTTGTGAATGACTGCAATGATATTCTTATTTTTAAGACCACTTCAGAGCACAACCATGACCAGATTGGTACGCGTAGTGAGTACGGAATTCCGGAAAACGTTAAAAGAGAAATAAATAAGATGTTTGATTTACGCCTAAAGCCAAAAGCTATATTAGAGGCTCTGAACAACATGACAGGGATAAAAGTGCCTTCGAAACGGCAACTTAACAACTACTTATATGACAGAAGGCGCGAGAAGTTCGGAAGAGCTGCAATTTACTTAGGTGAACTTGAAAAATGGATTTTCGATCGAACAACTATTCCCGATGATGAAAACGAAGTTTTCGTGTTCAGCTATTACGTGATAGAAGCGGAAGAACCAAGTTTTCGTCTCGCGTTGTCAACTAAAAAATTACTCAACATAGTTTGTTCCACCGACGTACTGCACATAGACGCCACATATAAACTCATATGGCAAGGGTTCCCCGTTTTAGTTCTTGGTACCACTGATAAGAACCGTAAGTTTCATCCGCTTTGTCTTGGTGTGTCCACTAACGAACGTCAAGAAGATTTTCAAATGATTTTTGACGGCCTTAAAGAAAAGGTTCTGTCTTTATTTGATCACGTGATGCAACCTAAAGTTTTAGTTTGTGACGCTGCTCAGAGTATCAGAAATGCTTTCATCGCAGTTTTTGGTACTACACCAGTTGTTCGTATGTGCTGGGCTCACGCGAAGAAAAATATGCAGCAAAAAGTTACGAAACTCGTCAACAATAAAACGAAACAGAAGGAAATTATACACGACATAGACGCACTACATAATGCTACATCATATGAAATTTTTAATGCTGCATCACAGGCTTTTGTAGAAAAATGGCAGACTCAAACCGAGTTCATTCAATACTTCAAAGAATAATGGTTAAAGAAACATCCGAATTGGTTTTTAGGCGCAGCGCCGTGTTCGCCTGCCACAAATAATGCATTAGAAGCGTTCAATCGGAACATTAAAGACCACAACACCTTACGTGAACGTCTTCCACTTTCACATTTCTTGGCCATTGCCACTGAGATGGTTGCTCAGTGGTCTTTACAAAGCTGTAAGGAATCGTTACCTGAAACACCTACTATTGAGCTGAAGGACTGGACTGGACTGATGGGTATTGCTGGGCAAGGAAACATTTAAGAATAAAGATTTTATCATCCAACACGGCATACACTGAATACTTGATCCCAAGTAGTAGCCAAGTAGGGGAGGTATCGTACGGCGAGCAGTGGTTAAACTTTGATGATTACAAGATGAAACATTTCGCTTTCTGGAAAGTCACAGTGCCTAAAAACGAAACACAAAATGTAGAATGGAGAAAAGGATCCTGCACTTGCCCGCAGTTCTATAAAAAATACGTTTGTAAACATCTTTTAGGGCTCGCTGTTAGATTGAAGCTCGCGACTCCGCCCATGGAAGCGAAAGCACTACCTATAGGACAAAAAAGGAAACGGGGTCGTCCTACTAAATCCAGACCTGCTCTTATAATACAATGAAGATAATTAAGATACCTACTGACAACTAACGAGCTGCTACTACTACCTCCCTATTTAGTTCATAAGTACAATTATGTATACCTAACATTTTCTACTACCTATTAAAACTACATTTTCATAATAAACTGAGTTTTGTTTTATTTTTATCTTTATTTTCGCTGACATTATAAAAACTAGGAAATTTGTCGAATAATAATACAGTATAATAGTAAAATATTCTAGGAAACAAAAGTCTACTTGGTTTTAGATTAAAGCATGAATAGGACTGTTCTAACTTCTTAACGCCTGAAATAGGTACCGATATCGAAGCATACCCGTGGTAAGTAAAATTCATGATATATGATGCAAGTAAAAGTTATTGTTACAAGTACATTTTTATATTTTTTATAAGTTTCTATATAACCACTCAGAATAATATTTTCAGTATAATGTTACAGTTAAAATAGCACCAGTCTATGAAATATGAAAGGTAATTTATGAATTAATAGTAGGCATTTAAAGATAAAAATTACAAAGCATAGTTTTCAGTAGAACGTAATTTATGCTGGTAGAAAAGTATTATCGCAATAAACAGTCATGTTTATTTTTCGAAGATTTCAGTATCTCATTCGGTCGTTTCGTCATTTTTATTCGGACAAAAGTAGTTGGAAAGTTAGTATTTTAGGCAGTAGATTTAATATTTTGAGTAAGGACAATTCTTCTTTTTTTGTCGGAGCTTTTATTACTACCCTTATCTCTCAGGCATTCACTCTCTCTCAGATACAAAATAAGAATTGAATGCTAAATGCAAGGACCCGATTACTTTGTCTAATTATTTTTCTCAATAAACGTGTTTTTGATTATTATTTGCTAAATACAAGGACCCGATTACTTTGTCTAATTATTTTTCTCAATAAACGTGTTTTTGATTATTATTATTATGGTTTTATTTTACAAAATAGGTATACAAAAATTACTTACTTTTACAAAAGAACGCAATGCCTCACATAGTGCTTTACATACTTCCGGCACGATCAATGATATAACTTGAGGAGAAATCTTAAATAGGTAATGAAGACTTTTGAATGAATCTCCAGTCGCTAAAAATCTAAGTGTCACAGCAAGTCGTACTTTGGTTGGTATTGAGTCTCTGAATACTGTATCTTCCTTTTTTATTCTTGGTCCAATCAACTGTAGAAGGTATTCGAAATCTATCGAAGACATACGACAAAAGTTATCAAACTGTCCTGATGGCTCTTGAATCAAATTACTCAATAATCGGGTTCCATCATACCTAAAAAAGAAAGAAAATGTAGATGTAGAATAGATTTACCTATTACAAATAATTAACTAGATACTTTAATATTACAGCGCCTGTAAACAACTGGTGATATAATTGTAGTTTGTTATGTATGTTATTAGAATATTTAAAATGGAGTTTATAACAGCTATATGTACTCACTGATTCCGTGTTTTATGATGTGTCGTCATCCACCATCTTCTTTGACGTGGCTTTTTTTTTTTTTCTCAGTAACAAATATAAATGTGCACTCAGTACTGTAAAAGCGCTCAGAGCAGTTTCAATTTCTGTATCGGACATCTTCACATTGGCCCTGACGGGACAGAACTAGTTTATTCGCCAACGTGTGTACGCCTCACCGAATTTGCGCTCCAACGTTGGTGCGAGCGTTGGGGCCAACGTGTGGATCCGGCCTTAGAATAATATAAAATGGACCGCGATTACTGCGAAAGCGATGAAGAAAACCAGTTAAATTGTCACCCAAGAACTAAGAAAGCGTTACGGGAGAATGAATGAAGTTATGAAAAAGATACGACTGTCTAGTCATGAGGAAGGACATGTTCTTGCAAACAGAAGTGTTTTGAGATAATTTCACCTCAGTCAAGACGTGAAGTTTTTTTTGCAGAACTTCAATATGCTATCATCTCATGATATGCAAAATACGTACTTATGTGGATTGATCTCAGTCTTGCCTATAAATAGATGCTCAAAAAACCCAACCGCAGTGCACTATGATGCTGTGTATAAAAACAGAATTCGTGCTACGATTGAATCATCAGTTCAAGAAGTAGAAGTATGCAAGTCAGCTTTTATGGCGATTCACGGAATAACAAAAAAGAAGGTCGAATACTTGGTGTCTAGTCTCAAGGCCTTTGGATGTGCACCTGCAGATAAAAGGGGGAAACATGGACATCAGCCTAAATTGAATACTGCAGTAACTAGCCTAATAAGACAACACATAAATTCATTTAAAGGTAAAAATATAATATTATTATTAATTTAATTTAACTCAAATACATATAAAACATATTTTGGGTCTTTAAAATTATAACGATTTGAATTTTTAGGTCGTACAAGCCACTACAGTCATCATGATTCATCCCGAACATATTTATCAGAGGAGCTGAACATTAAAAAAATGCATAGCATGTTTATGGAGTTACACAAGGATGACGAAAGTGTGAAGGTTTGCTATGAGACATATCGAACTATATTTAATAATGATTTTAATATTGCATTCGGCTATCCTCGCACTGACACTTGTAGTGTATGCGATCAGTTCAAGGTAAATCTAGAAGCTATGGAAACTGAAAAAGCAATTGCTGATTCACAGCGTGTATCAGTCCTCAATAAGAATATTCTGAAACTTAACACTGAGAAGAAATTGCACTTACTAAAAGCTGAGACTTTTTATAACCGAAAACGGATAGCTCGAATCCATTGTAAAGATTCTACTCATGCTATGGAAGCGGTGTGCATAGATTATGGTAAAAACTTATCTTGCCCAAATATACAGACGAATGATGTTTATTACAAAAGACAGCTGTCTATGTATCAATACCAAACAATTATTCTTTATCACTACTATCAACCATCTCCTTATGAGGCGTATGAAAAAACAATTCAGGGATATCTCTCACAATGACAGATCCCCGATCGAGCAGGGGACTGTTTGTGGAGACGTCAATGCGGCTTCCGTCTCTGACATCCATATCACAACCAACCGCTCCCTGCTATCAGGCTCTAGGGCCCATGAATTAGCCCTGGACATATCTCTCGAGATCGAGGGGAACCTAAACATCAGCTTAGAGAAGGAATGGATCATCCGAATCTCCATGGGGCTTGTAGGAGCCCTCACACATGGCCTCTCGATCGCCCCAGCAGCACTCATCCATATAGGTCTGGATCTAGAGAGATTTATACTCTAAAACCTCATCCATATGGAGGCAACAAACTTTGGGACCCTCCCCAGGGCACGAGTGAGGGAAAAATACAAGGCCTTCTCATGTTATGGGATGGGCACCCCCCTTCGATCTACTTATCTCAGGAGCATGTCCGAGCACTCTATGCTAACTGGGGGTCAAGACTCACAGGCATTCTTGACATTGGATGTGAAACTAGAGATGGACAACTTCGATCTAGCCATGAGGGACAGGGCCCTATTGTTGGGGTTCCGTCAGCTCCTCCAGATTCCGAAGGAAGTGAAAACAATGCCTCCTCTAGAGATACCAGGCCCACATGAGTCCAATCCATCCACAACATTTAGGTGAATTTTGATGGCCTCATCCAAAAAACCTCAAGTTATTCAAAAACAAATAGAAGCCTCAACAAATACAGGAGTCTGGAGTGGTGTGAAAAAGTCTTGTCAAGCGGTCTGCAAACCTTCAATGGTTGACTCCACCACTTCCGGAGGGCTATTAGATACGAAACCTTCTTCCTCAGGGTTGATGGCATTATATGTATGCGTTTAATGTTCATGTTCTGAATTCAAGTAAAAGTGTTTTTTACCTTTATCCTGAGACAGTAGAAAAGAGTGACGATGTTTGTTCCCTTATTCACCACTATGTTTACAATTTTGCAAAGAATAATACTAAACATTTGCAGATCTTTTGTGACTCTTGCAGTGGACAAAATAAAAACTTCACTGTGTTCCGTTTCTTATACCACATGGTGCATATTGAGAGAAAACTTGAATCAGTTACGATTACTTTTCCAGTCCGAGGACATTCTTATATGGAATGTGACAAAAACATGGGATTAATTAATTCAAAATCCAGGGTAGAAGTTCCCGATGAGTGAATTGAAGTTTTTGAAAATGCCCATCAAAAACCATCTCCATTTAATGTTGTGAAGGTTGATAGAACATATTTTAAATCCTGGACAGCCCATCTCGATCAAATCTATGCTAAAAAATCCACATTTCCATCACGTCCTATAAAGGAATTAAAAATAGAACGATCAAATAAGAAAATATTATTCCGTACAACATTTACAATGGTCCATGGGAAGAAGCATCAATAGCAGGGCGAAATGTCTGAGATATCTCCAGAACCAAGAGTTCCTATTACCTGGTCTACGCTATGAGGCAGAACTGCCTATTTCAGATGAAAAATATAAAGACCACCTAAGAAGTTCTGTTCCCCTGAAGCTCAAGAATATTTTACAAATGTTCCACATAACTAATACATACTGAAATATACATTGAATTTAACAGAAATATTGCTTATTATTCTTTCAAAACCATTTGCCTACATTTACTTTTCCAAAAAGGAAAGAAGGAGCTCATTATTACAATCAACCCCTTTTTGCTCTGTTCATTTCTGGCTCAGGCCAGAAAAGTCTGTTTAACTTTTGATTGAATAGGTCAATTAAAACGGAATCCTCAAAAATAGGTAGTTGGACTACGTAATGTCCAAAACATGTAAATAACATCATTAAAAATGAGTATCCTTACACACCATGTAGATTTTTAGTATAAATTAGCGTTTATGCCCGGTTTACATTATTCCAGTCCAGCGATCTAGTCCAGTACTGGATTGCTTACTGGAAAAATGTAAACCGGCACTGGAATGAACTGAATCCAGTAAGCATTCCAGTCCAGTAACTGGATTCGCGGTCTACTTTTGAATCCAGTGCGACCAATCCAGTGCAACTGGAATAATGTAGACGGCCAATCCAGTGCCATTCCAGTGCTGACGAAGTACACACGTGTTGGTTGTTTTTGCGGACTTTTTTGCAAAGAAAAAGGATTTAACAATGGTGAAGAAGTTATCTGAAGACGAAACTGTAAAGTTTGTCACTATATACAGAGAAAATCCGTGTTTATGGGATATAACATCAGAACATTATAAAAACAAACCTATGCGCCAAACTGCTTTGCAAAATCTGTGCATTGGTATGGAAATTGAAGGATTCACACCGGAAGATGTGAAAAACAAAATAAAAAGCATTCGTTCGACATACTACCTTGAACTAGACAAGATTAAGAAATCATCCACATCTGGTGCTAGTGGCAATGTTTACCAACCCAAAGTGAAATGGTTCGCCGAATTCAATTCATTTATTAAAAATGTGATGGTGAAGCGTAAAACACAGGTATTTATTTTAAGATTTTTATTTATTTTTATTTTAGTAGCATATTATTTGTTAAAACACACAAAATCAATGTATCATATGATTTTGCCATGGTACTTTTCCTTCGTTCACAAAATAATTAGTAAATTGAGTTCTTTTTTCCCTGGCATGTGTTGCTGAGTTGTTACTGCCCTGCTGTATGATACTATCTAAAGAGGCTATTTCGGATCTCCATGTTCCATTAATCAAATGATGGTCGTTGTGATCGTCATGGTCTACACAAGAAGTAGTCATATAATTGCTTGACTTTTTTCTCAACCAATTGTGTAGAGAGCAAGCTGCATACACAATGTGATCCACAGTATTTAACTTAGTTGAAATAGCTTTTTCGAAAATTCTGAATCGACTTACTAATATTCCAAAAGCGTTTTCTACAATGCGTCTAGCACGGGACAGCTTGTAATTATATATTTTTTGTTCAAAAGTTAAATTAGCCCCAGGATATGGTTTCATTAAGTATGTTTTTAGTGGAAATGCTGCATAAGCCACAATCACTCCATCTTCTGGAATAAAACTGCCATTTTCTAATTCAGTAAAAATGGAACAGTTTTTGAAAATACCACCATCCGAAGCGCTTCCATTTGCGCCCACATTGATATACGTAAAACAGTAATCATGGTCAACAAGAGCCATCAATACTATGCTGTTTTCTTTTTTATAATTAAAGTTCGTACTTCCATATTCATAGGAGCCAGTAATTTTTATGTGTTTTCCGTCTAACGCTCCGTAGCACAAAGGAAAGTTCCACTTATTCCGAAAGCCTTCCTCGACTTGTTTCCATTGTTCCGCAGTGGGTATCTGCAAAAAGAAAGTAAAAATATTTTATTTTCAGGAAAATACTGATGATGCTCAAAATAAAGAAAATACTGACAATACTCAACCTAGTGACCAATGTGGGACCAACCCTAGCCATACAAACCCAGAAGTAAGTCTATCAGAACCGCGAAAGAAAAGAAGTAAAATTTCACAGCTGTCTACAATAGTCAGTAGCATGAAAGATATGCAATACGATTTATCCAAATCAGAAACAGTGGAAGATGAATTCGACATCTTCGGGAAACACATTGCGAAGCAATTAAGAACCCTTTCTACAGAACAGGCTATCCTAGGCCAAGAAGAAATACAGAGTGTGATAACAAGATGTCGAGTACACGATTTGAATAGTCCTATAAAACCGAATAGACCAAATTACAATTATGCGTCAAGACCAAGCACGAGTAGTAGTACTTATATGCCATTGAATAGTCCAGCGTCTGTAGATACACAAACCACCGAGGACTCGTTAAATGTAGTAAGTGATGACCCAGAATACATTAATATAATCATGAATGCTTTCAATAATGCTTAATTTGTCATAGATATGATACTTAATAAAAAAAATATTACCTTGATGTGGTCTTTTAATGCCCTTTTAATTTCTTGACAGACTTCTGGTATTATTTTTGAAATAGTTGGTTTTGGCAATCGAAACATACGACTGAGGCTTCTGTAACTATCTCCAGTACTTAAAAAAGAAAGAGTGACTTCTAATTTTAATTTTGCGGGTATAGCATCTCTGAACAACGTATTCTTACGCTGGATATTAATCGAAACTAATGATAACAGTTCTTCAAAGTTTTCTGCTGTCATTCTCAGTGCCAGTCTATATTCATTGGGATCTTCTATCTTCAGTTGTTGCAAAAGTATTGCTGACCCTCCTTTTTGATCTCTTTCGCTGATCCAATTTCTCACCCAAATCCGTTCCTTTTTTTTTAGTTCCTTATCAACGTCATTAATAACTTCTTGTAGCAAGAGTGATTGAGCACGTTTGAAACATTTTCGAAACTGATCTCTTCTTGAAATCATTGTCACTATAGTGTTCACACTTCAACGGCTTCTAAATAACTGGAATAATGTAGACGTTACAGATCCAGTCCAGCACTGGACTGGAATCTCGCTAGATCACTGGACTGGAATAATGTAAACCGGGCATTAATTCAATTTGTGTTAATTGTTGATGAGCCCCTTCTTTCCCTGTGCCCTTCATATGTAAGAAGTGTCACTGTGCTTATTGGTCAAGGTCATCAGTCAATAGACATTATACAGTACACTGGAATTTTATTATCACACCAGGGTCACCAATGTTGAGACCTAATGATATTGTAGTTGGACAAAGTGGTAAATGAAATTCCAGTGTACTGTATAATGTCTATTGACTGATGACCTTGATTAATAAGCATAGTGACACTTCTTAAGTATTCTTTACAGACCACAAATTATTACTACAGCCCGGGGAAGACGACTGGCCGCTAAACCGTATGTGCAGGGAACAATGCCTTATGCATTGTTAGCATTATTGTTACCTGTAGTTCCTACAACAAGCAATGTCTGGATAGCAAAAGAGCAAGATCTTTCTTTCTTCTTTTCTCGCTTCTTTGAGTTTGATTTGGTGCTCCTTATTAATAGTAGTCAGAAAATTAAAAACCATATATTACTTGCACATAGACAAAAACATGGAAAAAGCATGGACATTAACATTCCAACAAAGCATGGAGAGCCGATTGCACCCCCAAGGCCATCCCACAATCCCTCTCCAAAACCTGCACAACCATCCGAAACAGCAACCAACAAAGAACAGATACACCGATTTAGAACCGAATGGGGAAAACTGGTACAAGTCTGTATTGAGCCGAAGACAACCCTTAAGGTTATCGAGACCATGAGAGCACAAGTCCTCATTACATTACGTGATTCCAAAGTTGTGTCACAACAAGTCGTTAACAGCCTAGACAACAACTGGGACCTTTTTTTTTTTTTTTGTTTTCGGGGTGATACCTTCAATAGGCACCCGACCTCTGGGGATGGAGGTCGGGGAGTGTGGGATTTTTACCTCACTAAAACCACCCCGGTGATCACCATCAGCACATAGAAAGGGGTCCGGGTTCCTCTTAAAAGACCAATTCCGGAACCCCCCCTGTGCAACGCCTGAAAAGCACATCTCTGGGGAGACTATAAAGGGGCCTCCCCTGAGCCTCGCTATGCGCGGCAGCACGTGACCACTGTGCCGCCGTCTTCCCTGGGGTCACTCAGTGGGCGGACAGACAACAACTGGGACCTACTCGGAAATAATCGTCTAAGTTCTTATGTCTCCAAATTCCTAACTGACCCTCTGGATCATGGTTTTGTCTTTGGATCCGGCCCGGCTGCCTATCTAAAAGGGATGGTGGGCGCCATCCACGAATCTAACAAGATGCAAATAAATGATATGATGGAGAGGATGGCCGGAGTGACTGCAGATCTCACGCTAGCTGCGGATGCTGTGGCAATGTTTAAGAAGTCCATGTCTAAAGCAGAAAGTGCATGGAAATCTCAATCCACAGACATCTCAGCAACTCTATCTGGCTTAGAAGCAAGACTGAAAGAGGTCCTTATAGCTCTAGAGTCTAAGTCATTACTGACTCTTTCAAAACCCCAAGACTCTCAAGTCGACCCACAACCATCCCCAGATCAAACTGGAACCCATCAAGGATTCGCCCAATTTTACTACAATACAACTCAACCAGGAGCTGTCAGCTTATTCACTGATCAGCCTCCATCAGCCAAGGAGACCAAGATCCTAAAACAAGTTAACTTCTTTCTAGAGGCATAGGACCGGACTCCTGCATCATAAACACAGATCCCCAGGTGCTATGCAACAGGTATTGGACACTCATCAAGAAGAACCCCACGATGTCCAACAAAGAAGCATTTTCACAAGTGCTGGAGCAATTGGGCAACCCCTGATCCAAAAAACCGCTCTCTCCAACAGGGCACCCGGGAACAAAACCGATCTACACATATCCCACCTCATAACCTTACAATAGACCTCCTTCAGTGTGTACTTTAAAAATGACCTTTCAAGACCAAAAACAACACCAATGTGTCAATTAATACTTGCAACAGTAGTTTCTTTTCACATTATTAAAAAACAACAAATCTACCCTTTTACAATTTCTTTTTAGAATTTCAAGACCGAAAATAACCACAATATATCAAATAATACTTACAACTTTAGAAAGTAGTCAAGTAGTCTCTATTCACATTTTGAACAATAACAAAATCTACCCTTTTACCATTTCTTTTTCTAATATCAAGACGGAAAACAACTTATCAACGTTCCAATTATTGCTTGTAACATTCATTTCTTTTAACATTTTGAACAACAACATAACATAGGTACCCTTTTATTTCTCTTTCGAACTAGGATTTAACAATAAGTCTAAGCGATTTCTGCCTTTAGCAACAGCAAGTTTTACGCCTACAGAATCACATTTTGAACAATAACAAAATCTAACCTTTTACCATTTCTTTTTCTAATTTCAAGACCGAAAACAACTTATCAACATACCAATTATTGCTTATAACATTAGTTTCTTTTCACATTTTGAACAACAACAACATATAGGTACCCTTTTATTATTCTTTCGAACTAGGATTTAACAATAAGGCCTAGCGATTTCTGCCTTTAGCAACAGCAAGATTTACGCCTACAGAATACAATCTGCTGCTTAACTCAACCGTTAACCAAGACAAGTCTTGTGTGCTTGTAAAACTTCACACATACCAGTCCTGAAGTTGAACTTATGAACAAACGAGATACCAGAATCGTTTCGGCAGTAATATCTTTGAATAAAAATTTCCTTTCACTGGACAAACGTTTTAGAAATATGAATGGAACTGGCTGCCTGCTCTTCTCGACAAAAGAACACATGATTCAAAATTGATATGATTATGACTATGAGACAATGGTGATTGGCTGGATCTAAACACGAATTTCGTTTCTAGATAAATCAATAATAGCACGAAATTTCGAAAAGACGACAAACTACTTACAGCAAAGAAAATCAGTACCACAAAAAGATTGTATGTAAGACAAACGCCACTTTCCACAGAGTACATTTTATATAGCCACTTTCTCACAGACTTGACAGACTCTATGACAGACTCTATGACCTTGGTCTATGACCACACCCACAGACCATCATTCTATTAATATATTACACGGAACCAGTGTTGCCACGCCAACTGCTTTCCAGAAAATACGATTAATAAATATCTACGCTCTGACGATAAAAACAAGAAATTAACTACTGAATATTTGAAATATTATGATAAACAGTGCACACACAGTCGTATTCCCGCCGATTTATTTGAGTAGTTTAATGATTTTATAATTAGACCGAATGTCAATAGTCATTATTGCCAAATAATACATACACACCTAGGCGATTTTCAAATAGTTGGCATAATACCTGCGTACATTTTTAAAACAAGTCAATCAGGGATCAGGATCAGATTATGCGAAAATTGCCCAATACAAAACATAATGCCTGTTCTTTTTCTGTTTCTATGTCTATGACGCGGTTTTTGTATTGGGCCAGTTTTACGTGGATGTCAATCCAATAAAAAAAAGGTCCCTGAAAATGCACAAGATAGCACGCTAGGCACAACAATCTATTTTTAAGCACTGAGTTACCAGAAAATGCACCAGATCTAGTACCGAAAGCAGTAAGTTGGCATAACTGCATTGAACACATATCCTAGCAAGGTCCTAGCTAACCCTCTATGAACTTTTTATTTTTTTGGTTGGGTAATAATCAAATGACATCTCCGAAGGGCGTGTCAGACTCTTACTGACTAAAACCCACCCGTGTTCCTTCAGTTGCCTGTGAGCCAGGGCCACGGTAACTCTTACGAACAATCCGCGACCACGGCAGGCATCGGCCCTATCGGACCCCGTCAGTGATGCTGACATCTCTTTGAGGCGAGCGTGGAATACGACGCGCCATCGACCCGGGCCTGGTCCTTACCGGACGACGAGCTGCCCATTGCTCGCCGTCCGCAAGCCCGCGCCTACGGTGGCCGGGAGTCGGCAATCGACTCCCGACGCCCAAGGTGTCTCCTCCTGCGGCGACTAGGGGTGCGAGGGCGGGGCGCAGCGATTTCCTCTGCCTCACGCGCTCCGCCTCCTCCTTCGCGAGCATTACTGCTTCGTAGAAGGAGGTGACGACTTCCCATTCCCTCTCACTCCGTACCATGGCCTGAACCAGGGCCGGACGCGAGAGCTCGCCGCCGCCGATCGCCGCCACGAGGACACGGCGGTGCTCCGCCCAAGCCGGGCAGACCTCCACCGTATGCTCCACCGTGTCCTCCAGTCGATCCACACAATGATAACACCCGGGCGTTTCCTCCTGCCTTATCCGAAACAGGGACCTCCCGAAACAGCCATGTCCGGTGAGGATCTGCGTCAGGAGGAAGGTGAGGACGTCGTGGCTCCTCTCAAGCCACTCCTCAGAGAGGGGACTTGCCGCCGCAATTGTGCCGTGCCCAAACGTTCTATGAACTATGATGGATCTTGTGGCCTCATGGGCGATGGGGGGTGGCAGCGCGCGACAGTGGCACGTGGCGCGGGCGGCTGGGCGGGCGCTCGCCGACTCGATGACGCGGCGGGGGCTCACAGACTACATAGAGGTACGTCGGCTGCCAGTAACAACAGACTACATATAGACTTAGGTCAAGGACCTTAAGGCCCGCTCGCTCTTTGGGGTTAGCCGTGTCGTCCACAAACTTTAGTAGTGATCCATACAACACTGACGACTAGACTTGTGTAATGCGATTGTTGCATTGCGCGTCATACAACCCGACCGCGTCCTGTAGCATTACACATGACTCGACCTAATAAGCATGACATATGACACTCAAAAAGGACGCGCGAGCCGCGGAGCGCCGTTCGGTGTTAATAAACTTCGTATTATCTTGGTAATTTTCACTGTGTGTGTAAGATTGAAGGAGCATGCGCCGCGCCGGTCGGCTGGCTGCGAAATAAGTGAACTATTATTTAGAACCGTTTTGTTGATGCTAATAAGGTTTTCGTTTTAAAGACAGCGCGGACTGCCTATGTGATGTTTTAAATCATGACTCGCATTTTATGACACTATGATATTTACTATGACAATAAATATTTATTAGCTGTAATTAAAAATGTAAATACCGTGTAAATAAAACAAAACAGGTATACAAAAAAACACAAATTAAAAACGTATTTAAAAAACACACAATCTTTGTATGTAAAATAAATTTTTAATTAGGTACAGTCGCCAGCTGGTCAAGCTACACAAAACTGTCAAATTTCTCCACTTTTTAAACCTTAAAATATTAAAGGTTAAGTTCAAAATCGAATGAGAAAATCTGACAGTAATGTCATATTACATCACTCTAACCTTTTGGGCACTTTTCCTGTTGATAGCGATGCGGACGAGTTCTTTGATGCCTTATGGTTCATTTTCCTCTTTTTAGGGTTCCGAACCCAACGGTTAAAACGGGACCCTATTATTAAGACTCCACTGTCCGTCCGTCTGTCTGTCCGTCTGTCACCAGGCTGTATCTCATGAACCGTGATAGTTAGATAGTTGAAATTTTCACAGATAATGTATTTCTTTTGAAGCTAAAACAAAAAATACTAAAAAACAGAATAAAATAAGTACTTAAGTAACAACAGACATGATTTTTTTGCCGTTTTTATAGATAATGGTACGGAACCCTTCGTGCGCGAGTCCGACTCGCACTTGGCTGGTTTTTATATTCACCTATATACTTATTACTATTATTATTTTAAGTTTGTTAGCTAGAATATTATGTAAATATCATATTCCGAAATAAAAATATCCTATCTTAAAATAATGTGTGATAGTTCCTCCCACTCACCGCCACTTGAACATTTATTAAAAGACTTAATAAAGACTAAAATATTAAAGACTTTTAGTAAGTACGTGGTGTTCAATATGTATTTGCCTATTTCAAAACAATAAACTATCAACAAAACTGTATTAACGAGTGGGAAAGCGATCCTAAATTTAAATCATGGTTACGACCAGCACCCTAATTACGTAACACACTATCTATCACAATCTGAATCATTTTGAAGCCTATTGCTAATCCGTTGCTTCACATGTTCGAAACATTTGTCTGCTTAACAACGTAAATAACGCAATGAATGTTGTTGAACTGTCAAAATGAAACCCATTCTTACTGTTAGTGTGTTACGTAATTACCCCGCAGTAACCGGAAATAATACTAAAGCTATGTGTGTGTATTGCAAGATCGAGTTCAGTGCAAGGCTAAACGATATCAAAAGATATTTGGAGTCAAACAAACATGCTGACAAAACTAAACCTTTTCAGCCGAACAGTTCAAATTCATAGTTTAAAAAGTGGATAAAACCGCCGCCGCCGCCGCTACTTCAAGCACTGTTGAAACTTTATTGTCTCTAAAAATTGTTAAACATTCATCTGTACTTCCTGTAGACCCTCAGAGCGAGTTATTTAAAAAGGCTTTTAGTGATTACAAAGGAGTACAGGACCTGAAATTACACCGTACGAATTGAAGAGAAATCATAAAGAAACATTTTTACAAAAAAAAAAAACCGACATCCAAAAAAATAATACAAAAAGAGAGAAAAATAACTTCAATTTCGAAAGTCGGTGTCCTTGGTTTTGTATTTTTGTTTTCTGCCACTGACTACCGAAATTAAAGTTACTTTTCACTTTTTTTTGTGTTTTTTTAGAAGTCGATTGTTTTTTTGGTAAAAATAGTTTTTATTTGTCATTTTTAGTTGTGGTACCTACCCCACACAAATTCGTATACCACTACTTGATATGTAAATAACAGTGACAGAAATTGATTAAAACAAAAAAATACGCAAAATTAAGAATAACTCAAAAACAACTATTCAGAATTTGATCAAATTTATATGGGACCACATGAGAAGCACCACCTTTCAAATAAAAAAATAAACATCCAAACGGTTCACCTAAAAAAAGATCGGAGCTAAAACAAAACAAAAATACTGTCGAATTGAGAACTTCCTTCTTTATTTGAAGTCGGTTAAAAATGTGCTGGGTCCACACTTTATTTCGGCTCATAAAACAGATATTGGTGAGAGCAAATATAGCTTGATTATAGATGAATCAACTGATATATCAGTTCACAAATATTTAGGCACGGTCATCAAATATTTTAGTTTAAATAGAATACTGTTTACATTTTTTGCTTTAGTGTAGTTAGAGTCCGCAGATGCAAGAGGTATAGAATATAGTGAATGCACAGTCAAATATATGAATTTAAATCTGAATAATTTGGATGGTCTTGGTACTGAAAATGCCAGCGTAATGGTGGGAGTAAATAATGGAGTTTACAAAATTCTCATCGCGGCGCATAATCTTCCACATTTGGTTTTAATAAAATGTGTATTCTACTGCTTACAACTGGCTGTCACATGCATCTGGAGAGACCATTCATCAAGATATCGGGAAACTTCTAACTGGTATTCGTGTTGACCATTTCACCGTCAAAAGTATTCAAAAGTTTACGAAACAATAATTTGCGGGAGAAAAACCCCTTCAAATATTGCAAAAATGTGCCACGAGATGGCTATCAATAAAACCAGCAGTATCTAGACTCTCTCTCTCTCTCTTCAGTATAGTATAAAGTACTCTGTGCTTTTGACGCAGTGGATTGAATTGAATTTTTTTTTTTGAGATTTCCAAATCCAAAAACTATTGTTATACCTCATAAATGCTGCATCGTATCTATTCGGATATAAAAAATAAAACCTATTTAATACATATGAATAGTATACTGGGCGAAGTACAGTATTCGCTAAAGGCATTCGAAGGAAAAGAAACAGACCCCACAAAACTCTTACAGACACTCGTGAACGAAGTAAACTAAGAATGACAGTCCTTGTCACTTTGCATAGTGATTTCGTTAGTTCAAATTTAAGCCACCGGGCCAGATAAGCTTGCTGCACTCTAAGGGGATTGCGCCAAGATAGCCCGCGAAATTCAAATTGTCTTACAGTTTTTGCAATTTGCAGGTCTGTATCAGCTTGAATGGTGATCAAAATATGATTCGCTACATTATTAAATATGGCTTTACAGAAATATAATCATTAGAATCAGCAATACAACTCCTTAAGTTAGAATTACCCTCAAATGTCATGATTTCATGAAATAGTCATTCAATAGGGTAAAATGAAGTTATACATGTATAGATGATTTTTATGATTATAAATAACCCTATAAATAAATATTTGATACGGCCGCGAATCATAATTAAATCAACATACAACCTGATACTGCCAGCAAATTGCAATAAACGTAAGAAAATTTGAATTTCGCGGGCTACCTGACGCATCCCCTTAATCATAATTAAATTGTTCTAAACCACTAAATTCATAAAAAAACACAGTGAAAACACTTTAAATGAACTAATACCTAGTCTAACCTGTAAAAATTGACTAAAAAAGTCTATAAAAAAAGCCTAACTAAAGGGCCTCAGTAGCTGGGTCATTAGATTTCAAAAAATAAAAATATACCCCGTCTGTCAAAAGTTTTGAGTGTTAACCTCCGCTTCGAGTTAGGAGTTTATCATTTTGTTTTTTTCACACTTTCTTTTCCACTGGTAGAATAGGTGATATCGGCTTTGCTTGCCATAATAAAAAATAGAATATAATAGAAAAGGAGTTTAAGTCCTCTATGGTGGTGTCAACTGTCAATACCTAGGTCGCTGTCTCGACCAAATAACTATTTTCTGGTTACTTATTTACGTGTTTAGCAACTAACTACTTTGTACCTTGAGCTTCGAGTATTTCTGAATAATGATGATGCGTGCAAACGTGAGCAAATGCACAAACTTGTGGACGCAATACCCTTTGATTTATACACTATTGGATCGCCAGAAAACTTGCTTGCAATCCTATCCACACAAGCCAAGCCAAACGCCCTGGCCCTTTCTATCCATTTCTTTGAATTTTTGTTGGTTTCGTTAGTTTGTCGAGGATTGGCACATGTGTGGAGCCTGCAATAACCCTGTGTGTGTTGCGCAGGAAAATCCCAATGGTAGAAGATTTTTTTTTGAAAAATGTTTTCATGAAAGTCAAACACATGTTGGTCAGAGGATTATCTTAGGGGCGGGTTTAAGTATTTGGTTGTTATTGTTGTTGTTGCGGTGGTTGTTTTTATCCTTGTTAATGCATCTTAAGGTCTGTCTGTCAATTACATGTCTGTTGTCTTGTAATGGTTCAACAAGTAGTTCTTTCATAAATAAGAAATCTAACTGTAACATGTTGTATGCATTTGACTTGTGGTGCTGAAGGCTATTTTCATGTTACAATATAGTCAGGTAAGGTCAGTGAGTGTCTTGTTAGTGCTGTCTTAGTGGATTCAAAATAATAAAATATCCAAAATGTAGTTGTCTGAAAAACCATGTCAGTCTTAGGTCAAACTGTCCTAACTCTTGCTATAACTAGGTTAGTCACTTATTTAAATATGAGTAATTAGAATTACTTCTGCTGATTTAAAGGATTGTTGTCTGTATTCATTTTGCTTTGGCGGTGTGGTGTCTACAGTTTGTAGTAACTGTATTGGCATTCACACTATACAACAAAATATTGGTATTTGTCACAGAAATATATTTTTCAGTTTAATAATTCACAGTCCACAGCCACAGATTATTAATAGGACATGCAACACTATGGTAATCTAAAATTTGCCGGGTAATTTGAGATTAAAGTTTAAAGTACCATTTACGGCATAGTGTGCATTTAACGGAATAAATAAGCAGGCAACTGTATAAATGAGGCCATGAGAACCAGAGTAGCCTATTTACCAATAATGAGTACTGAGATTTTAAATGAAAACTGAAAGCTATGATTTTGTTCTAACTTTATGGTCAAATTAATGATTTTTCAATGTTTTCTATAAGTATATTCTAAGTTCAAGTGGTTATTTTTTCAAATTATGGAGGAAACAAGTCATTTACTCTTATGTTTTAGGTATTTTTTTACAGTTAGATCGCTGGCTTTTTGGGATTATCTAATAAATGAATTAAAGTGCTAGTTACACCAAATTTTTTTTTTTTCAATAAATTTAACCAAAAGCAAAGCTACATAAAAAATATTTTATACTTAACATTAATAAAGTCATCTAAACATCATCATCATGTTCTTGGGGTAGATATATTGTATTTCTAACAGTAGTACTGGCCCTTGTTGAAGTGTAGGACTCATGGTAAATGGGTGGTATGTAGTTTAGGAGTTCAAGTAAGTCCTTCTTCTTTTGACACTGATCAACTTTCCATCGGGGTCCAGCTCAATATCTATAAATACCTTTGAATTTCTTTTTCCAACATCAACATACTTAAACTCTGGGTTGTTTGAATACTTGAAGAATATTCTATACTGGTTCATTTTGTTATACTTCAACCCCTGGTTGTTTAGCCATATAACTTTTGAGCGTTCAGCAGTTACTTTTCTGTTAGTAATGTTTCCTCAAGTTTTTTTGTTGACTTGCTTCTTCATTCTCATAATGTTGAATGGATTTTTATGTCTGGCTGCTTTGATCGCTTGAAGCCAATCATCAGAAACATAACTATTTTGAAACAACTTTTTTTTCTTTTCAATCAAACCAGAGTCCTGGTCGCAAGCAAGATAGGAATGTCCACTTACATAAAATTTATGGTTAATGATCTCAACAGTACAATCCGAATGGACTACTATATACTGACATAATAAAGCCATTTTGATATTCCTATTCTGTCCCCCACATTGGTCAGAAATCAGAATAGAGAATCAAATTTTTGTGTGCACATTTGCTTTGACATACCTCAACAGGCATGATACAATTTCCTGAGGGTCTCTAGAAGCGATGGTCTCATTCCAGACACCCATTGTAACATGGTCATTACAAGCATCGTGTATGCCAAGACAGTAGGTCCGTAGTTGTCGTTTATAATAGCAAATTCCTGTTGATGCAACTGGTGTGGGCAGTCTTCAGCAAGTCGAATACAAGGACTGTAACATCTTGATTTTCCTTAGCAAATTGTTTGTCTGCCTCATAGTTGTCCCGGGCTGATTGGGCTTTAGATAGATGAAGAGTTTTCTGGGCTTGCAGCAAATTTTCTCTTCAGAATCAGAGGCTCGAATCTTCATTTCCATATGATCACTAATAGGAGCATGAAAGGAGAGATTAAAATGTTCATTAAATATTTTCCTAAAAATATAGTCAGATACTGGTGTTATAGTTGTAGTGCAATACAAAGAGTACATTTTGTTAATATTCAAATCTGGACACAAAAATTGTCTGTTCTGGCTCTTGTGTAAGGTATAGTGGGACTCATATCGGGGAAACTTGTCTATAAAGTCTATTACATTTTTGATCTCTTCTTCGCTTGTTTTGTTTTTCGGTCGATGTTTTCCTCTTTGATCTTGGGGTGGTAGAATGTTGCCAACATTAGAAGCAGCCAAACTTTGTTCATTGTCTGTATTTACTTTTGAAAAAAATACTTGTCTTTTGCGTTAGTTTTTTCTTATACTCAGCCACAACAATTTTTCTTGCTTCACCAACATGTCTTTTATTTTTTTCTTCGTGTAAAGTAGTATAATGACGTTTAACATTATATTCTTTACTCACAGACAATACTTGCATACAAATCATACACTGAATTTTATTATTATTGTTGCAAATAAAATAATCAAGTTCCCACTTCTCATTAAATACACGATGTTCATCACTTAATTTTCGCTTCTTCGTAGTCGTAATGAAGTTAATTAAGTATTTTTCTCAAAACTGCTTGTTAATAACTTATTATAATGTGTAAAATTCAAAGTGGTATCGGTAAAGAAAAGTGGCGATACGAACTTTGTGAAAGCACAAGTTTAACTAATACGGACCGTCGGACACCAGTGTTGTTATCGTAAAAATCTGGGTTGCCTTGTGTCACATTCTGATTTGCCCTATTTTAAAGGAAAAATACTAAAATACCGTACATAATTTAAAAATGTTTATTCCTCATTTGTTTCTTCTCCATAAAGGTTTTTTATCGTTTCTATAACTTCAGATTCATGTTTATCTAGTGTGTACTTGTCTTTGCTTCTCATTTTGTCACACATGTCGCGCGACACCTTAAACTTCGTACAGTTCCCTTGATTTTGAATAAGTTGTCTTGCTAATAGAGTTTTATTTACAGTCGATGTCATTAACTTATTTCGCATCTTGGTCTTCATATTGTTCACTTGGCTAAATATCCTTTCACAATCTGCATTACTGTGAGGAAGACACAGAACGTCTAGAGCAAACTTCGCTAGAGTTTTACAGTCGGTTGTGCTAAGGATCTTTTCCCAAAATTCGTGAGCTTTCCAGCTGCCGATTTCTAGGGTCGAAAAGGAGATTGACCGAAATCATAATCACTTTAAAGTAAAAGAATATGGCTAAAAAATATACTCACAAATAATAAAATATTTTTTTAACTTTTCTTAGTTCATTTGATCAAATTCGTATGTGGGGTTAATATTTTGTATTTAATTAGTTATTTTATGAATATTATTGCATACTTTTCTAGTGGCGTATCTTAGTGAAAGCAGTGTTGTCAATTTTAAGAACTTCCTCATAATCGGTCATAACGGAAGTATAAGGGCAGACGCTGAGTTTTAAAAATAATTTCCATTATGACATTTTTCCTCGTTATTAATATTTTTATTTCTAATAAAGATACTTACAATAATATCATTTTTAATTAAAATCTTTAAAATAATATTATTTTACTAATTAAAAATCTTTCTGTTGTTGACAAATCACTCATGGTCAGGGTGATTTAGATTCCATGTTGGTAACACTATCACGGGCCATGTGAAAGGTGGACTGTCAAAAGTTTCACTGTTAATTTGTCAATCAAAGCATCGTGTCACTCGGCAGCGAACTTTTGTCTTTACCTATGTTTGGGTCCCTGATATATTCAGCCTAAAGGTAGCCAGGCCGGCCTCCTCTTGCACGATGAGTTGCAGAGGTGGTAGTCCAAGCATCGCCTGTAGGGCCGCAGTGGGTGTAGTTCTCATGCAGCCAGTGATTGCTACACAAGCAAACCGTTTTAGTTTTTCGAGGTCTCTGAGCTGTGCTCAAATCTGTCCTGGGCCACCAGACTAGTGAGCCGTATGTGATAATTGGTCGGATGACTGTGGTATATAGCCAGTAAGTGACCTTGGCGCTAATCCCCCAATTCCTGCCAAGCATTCGCTTGCATTGCCGCAGAGATATGCTGGCTTTTGTAGTGATGTAGTTAGTATGTTTTGCCCAGTTCAGCTGTTTGTCCAAATAGATGCCCAGGTATTTGGTTTCGGTTGTGAGGCTTAGGGTAGTGCTGAGCATTTGTAGTCCACTGCGCATTCAATTTTGGATACCACGCTGTGTAGCTCGGATTCCGATAATCTACCTGTGGAGTACGCGTGCTGTTGTCTGTGGAGTGGTTTTACCCGAAGAGAGCCGTCACGGATGTATCTGTCACAGAGTCTCTCTAGAGTTTTCAGTAGAACAGTATGATCATTTTAATTCTCTGATATCTTTAAGATATTTATTTTAATGATATGCTGTAAAGGGCAATTTTGATCTACATTAAATGTACAACGTATCTAACGTATTCATTTGGATAAGGACTGTATTGTTTAAAATAGCTTCGTAAATAACCCATATTTTTTTAGTAATATGTAAAAGATAGAAATGGTTACTGTGGGTTATTCTTAGGAGATAGACATATACCATCGCGGAATTTTTTGTAAATCTTTTTAAGATATACAATTCTGTAGTACATTATTTTGATCTATCTCGTAAGGTTTAGCCAGCGTTTGCAATGTAAGCGCTCAAAAATATGTTTTTTACGACATCACATTACAAATCTTTGAAATTCTCGGCGTGTTGTCTACTATAATATGCATGTATTACTACATAATATAAACCTTCCTCTTGAATCACTCTGTCTACTGATGAAAACCGCATTCAAATCCGTTACGTAATTTAAAAGATCTAAGCGTACAGACAGCGGGAACGACTTTTTTATATTATGTATGTCATGAGATATGGACCAATAAAACTATTTCATTCTTTCATCAAGCATTTTTATTTTCTACCTACACAAACCTACATTTAGTATGACTTACCTATGTAATATTTTTTATTTGGGATCCTAGATCATACATTGGTTGTTGGAACTATTTTCTGTTGTCTTATCCTCGTAAGGCCCAATGTACAATATGTTGAACAAAGTGACATGCAGCATTCCGGCCCAGACTTTTAAACAAAATCTTCTCCTAAACGCCCAATGTACAATACAATGAACAATATCGTCTAACATGGTTCCGGCCCAAGCACATTGAACTAGTTTTTTTTAGGAAAAACTCAACCAGGATTTTTTTAAATATTTTTCTAGGTACTTTTAGTTGGAAAGGAATATAATACAACTAATTTTAAATCGATATCTCGTGTTCATTTAAATGCACATTGGGCGTTTAGCTGATCTTTAATTATCAATAAAAGTAATTTATATGAATCAGTTTTTATTTACTTTTATGAGAAAAAATTACAATTCTAACAAAAAGTCTTAAGATTTAGTTTGATCATTAATATTAAAACTTGTAGTTTTAATATAAGTGTCTTATTTTTACAATAAAAGAGAGATCAGTCAAGAGGAACTATTAATTATTTAACATTTTGGTAATTATATTTTTTATATAAATTATAAAATCCTTAAAAAAATAGAAAAGACAGACGTCTATAGATAAACATAGAATATAAAACACAAGCATAAAAGAGTCTAGTCTAGACTTAACAAAAACAAATCAATTTCTAAACATAAACATAAGTATTCTTCATAATTTCAATAAAAAAAATGGTTTTAACCCATCAACTATATGTTTATCAAAACAACAAAAACATGATAATCTTGTCAACATATGAGATCAATAAAAGGTATACAAATCAACAAAAATACACTCTTGATGTCCTGCAACTTAAGCATCATTATTGTTGTGGAAGTCGCTATAACAATTTCTTAATTTAGTAAGGCACAAGCTGATATTACAGGCGCTACATCTGAACAGTGTTCTGTTGTAATGGCAGTGACGGCATCTTGCCACCTTTTCCGCCATATAAGGCAAATGTTTGGCTCCAGCCGTACGAAACTTTATGTTTGGTACAGGAACAAATGAACGGCTTCTAGTCCGTTGAGGACGATTTTCGATGTCCTCTTCAGAATCAGATGCAACTTCAGTATCAGTTTGAGAATAGGATTCAATTAAAATCTCTCCCAGCTCCATTTTAAAAGCACGCAACTGCTGTATTTTTTTTACAGGTATCAGAGCTTGCATCTGATCAGTTCTGTACTGAAGCCAAGAGTTGCTTACGGCTACATCAACCATGGATGAAAAGAATCTTTGCGTCCACTTTCTTGTTCGGTATCTATAGGGACACACAGCCAAAAGGCGGTCCGCTAAATCCACTCCTCCCATTTTCTGATTGTATTCTCTGACTACTCTGGGTCGAGGTACGGTCACATAAATTTTGTTTTGTTTGCACCAGCGTCGACAAATATCGGCTTCATAATTAGCCTCCACGGAAGATAAAAATGTGACCGGCTTATTATCGTACCATTTCGTAAAAGCTATTTGACCATCATTCCGAACTAAAACTTGACTGCTTCCTCGTCCTTGAGTCTTTAATTCTTTGTCATCAACCAGTAACGGGCGAAGGTCGGCAGGAATCCGATTTTTCATAATCGTCCCAGTTCCCTTGATTCCGTTCTTTCCTAACTCGTCCAACAATTTCTCCGATGTAAAATATCTGTCAAAGTAAAGGACATGACCGGGAACCAGCGACTCTGACAGGGTAAGGACCGCCTTTTCACCTAGTCCAAAGTTTGTATTTTCATAATCCGGATAGGTGGTTTGCCCCTGATATAAATGAAAATCACAGTCAATACCATTCGGGTTAGCTAAAACGAAAGCTTTTAAACCAACGGGATTTGGCTTACCTGGACAGTATTGCTTAATTGCACATGAGCCGGTAAATGGTATAATCATTTCGTCTAATGAAAGGCACTGATCTTTCTGTTGACTACGGCATCCAGACTGTATGCGGTTAATTAAGGGACGCATCTTCCATAACTTGTCTTTAGCTTTCATCTCCGGCGTAACGTCAGTGTCAAACACCAGTTTCAGAGAGTTTCTCAACATAAAAAAACGATTACGGGACATATTATCGGCAATAACAACTACCCTCCATTTCTTCTCCCAATACATCCTCATATTTGGGTAGTTGATGGTTGCCATCAAAAATGTTATGCCCAAGTAGACGTATAATTCTTCAGCCGTTAAATTCAAATTACGCCCCTTTCTTTCGACAGAAGTCTGATTAGTATTTCTCACTATGAGAGCGATAAGCTCATCATCGATGTACTGCTTTAGATAGTCAATTTTGTCGAACCTTTCAGTATTAATTTCTAAATAGGTAGGTTGCACTAATGGTGGAAAATTCGAGTTGAAATCCCCTTCGTTCCAATTACCTGTTTGGGTCGACACTTCAGCGTCACTGGTTTCTGTTTCCTGGTCCCTTCTTACACTGGCTACATTCGCTCCACGACCCCGACCATGTCTGTTTCTTGTCCCTCGGCCTCTTCCACGTACTCTTCCGCGCCCTCTTCCACGTCTAACACGTTCTACTTCAACTTCATCACCATCATCTTCTGTACTGTCATTACTTCTGTCTGACAGATTCTGCAAACAGACGGATTCCGAAGGTCCGGGCCGGTACTCTGGGTCACCGGTATCTTCGTCGGAGGGCAAGAAGTCTTCAAGCTCAGAATCGTTGAGCAACTCCTCAATTTGATCATTCCCTAAACCTGCAAACAAAAAGTTTGCTTAGTTAAGTCTTACTAATCAGTAACGCCCAATGTGCAACACAATGAACATAACTTTTCGATGAAGTATAAAAAATACAAATAACTGCTATTAAACTAAAATAAAGACTATTCCAGATAAAATATGCGTTTATATTTAAATTTGTCTAATTTTCTAAACAAAATAAGCTTAGATTTAATTAATAAATTAAGATTTTTACTTACGTGTTTCCTGAATCGGCGGCATGGTGGCAAAAAAGGCGGATTTTGACAGATTGTCTATAGATTTCTCTTAAATGTCAGTTGTCAAAATACTTCCCCAGGTATCACCCAATCATAATATTCACACGAAATGACAGTTGGCGCGAATATTTAAAAGAAATATGCATTTAAATTAAATGTACATTGTAATGTACATCGGGCGTTTAGACGAAGATTTTGTTTTTAAGTCTGGGCCGGAACGCTGCATCTCACTTTGTTCAATACATTGTACATTGGGCGTTTAGCTCATCTTGCGAAATTTTGCATGGGCCTTACGAGGTTATACAAGGTGCAGTTTTGGATCTGCAAAACATTTTAGGAGGTAATTATGTTAGTGATTCTCGACCCGAATCAACAATAAAATGGGCAGGTATTTTTTTTTCATTTTATTCTTATTTATGGAAATCGGTAAGTGTGAAGTCCCATTTTTAAAACGCGGCCAATCTGTACGTGTCCTTAAACTGCGCTTTCACACACACACAAACAAACACAACCGACATTTCTTTCATAAATCCAAAGCACCAACCACTGCCCGCTCCCTCTCCCACTAGCCACGCCCCCGCGGCCATCGCAAGCACATAAATCGGGTCATTTTATTAGTGTAATTGATGTCGCCGGCGTGTGCATACGCATGCAAATTTCGCCCCGCAAGTGCGCCTTCGATTAACGGTCGCGATAGGTACCTACTACCTAGTTGTAAAAATGACGGATCAATACTCCAATGTAGAGTTGGTGGAGATGGTCCGCTTGTATGCCATCAGTGGAGACAATGTATCTCGAGCCATCGAAATGTTCGCGGAGTTATTCCCCAATCGGCAACGTCCCTCACACAGGGTAATGCTGGCTGCTACGCAGAGACTGCGCGATCATCGGCAGTTCGACGTTCCCCAGCATGCTGAAGGTCGCGGCAACGAAGGCCTGTCTATCGCCTTGTAGGAAGATATCCTGGAATTCTTCCGGCGAGAGCCACGGGCAAGCACGCGGGAGGCTGGTCGACGGTTTGGAGTGCACCACTCCACAGTGTGGCGGCTACAATGTTCATAACTAACACTGGTGGGCTCACCGCGAACACAACCCGCACGTGACTCAGAGGCATTCTTTTAATGTGAGGTTCAGCTTAAATGTGTGGGCTGGCATAATAGGAGACCAATTGCTTGGACCCCATTTTATCGATGGTCACCTCACTAGTGCCACATATCTGGAGATGTTGCAATACGTCGTCGAGGAGATGTTGGATGAAGTTCCCCTGGCAGTGTATCGCAACATGTACTTCCAGCAGGACGGTGCACGTCCTCACTACGGTCGGCAAGTACGTGAGTACTTGAGTGACAGGTTTGGCATCAACTGGATTGGTCGCGGTGGTCCAGAGGCTTGGCCTCCGCGTTCTCCGGACCTCACGCCCCTGGACTTTTATCTGTGGGGAGACGTTAAAAGATTGGTGTACACAGACGAAATCACCAGTGTTACCCAACTACGTGCAAAAGTGATCAGTGCTTTCGACACAATAAAAACGAATGTGTTTGTGTTACGTAAGCTGAAGGAAAATCAGCAACGTCGTGCTAGACTGTGCCTGGAGTGTGACGGTGGAAACTTTGAACAATACCTCCAGGTAACATAAGTAGGTAATTTATTTATTTGTACATAGACAATAATTTGTAAATACGATGTTACCTAAATCAACTTGATTAGTGTAAATAAGTTGATTTAAAATTTTTAACTACCTACGCCAAAAATACCTATCAGACAAAATGAATCACTTAAAATCCCTAACACATGTGTACTTTACTAGCACAAATTATCGGTAGGTATTTTTGTCGGTCCTCAGCTCGTTAAAAAGTAGGAAGCAAAATCTTAAATCAACCAATTTAATCTACAGATAAAAACGAAAACCGTCCTTGGGGCTGAATTTACCTACAGAGCGCGCCGACTGCGCCGAGTACCTACATGCCTTATTATTATTATTAGGTGCCTACCTAAATCCCGCGCACGCGCTCGCGATCATAGTTTCACAATTGTGCAACAGGAACTGCTTACGTGCTATGTAAGGTTTATTTATCTCCGCCTATCATTTTATTCATCAGCTGATAGGTAACTAACGACACCAACGTGAACTTTCACGCAGTTGTATCTACTTCCTACTTATTATTATTTATCTTTATAGCCCAGTGGTTAAGGCGTTCTCCTCTCATACATGAGGTTGCGGGTTCGCAACTGAGCAAGTACCACTGTGTTATTTTTTAAATTCATAATGATGTAAGTACTTTTTGAATTTATCTAGGATATCATTGAAATCCCGTGTTTCGGTAAGCACTTAATTAAAGCCTTTGGTTCGAATTGATTTGTAGCTCTCGGACAGTCGTTAGGTACCACACGGGTCGGTACGGGTCAACGACCTTACAGCCCTGCCGTATGGTCGTTGGTACGAGTAGTCACAAGCCAGAAAGTCTGACAATTAGTCTAACAAATGGGTATCGTGTTATCAAGTAACTGGTTTGGTGAGGTCTGATACGCAGTCGCCCTACGTGATTCACTGGCACTCCATGTAATGAGCTGCATACAGTTAGACTGAAAGCCGACCCTAACATAGTTGGGAACAGGCTCGGCAGATGATGAAGATTTTCGCATTGTAATGATGCTTAAAAATGAGTTATTATTTAGCGAAATGTAAACAATAATGTAGGTACATTGTGATTTCGCATCGCGGGTAGTCCCCGCGGTGTAACCAAAGCAACGACCGCCATTTTAGTTCAACGTACGCGCCGCGTTCGTTTCGTAGTGTTTCGTAGTAATGTGGGCGGAGCCTCGTACAGACTGTCGCATGTCGTCACTGGTCATCGCATTCACGCACACAGTGACATGACGCGCGATACATCGCAATGGGCGATTCTGTATTTTTGAAGAGGGTTATTAAGAGGGTTATTCTGAAAAACAATAAAATTGAAAAATCGAAAATAAAAAGTATTATTGATTATTGACTTGGTATCGTATTGTTATGTGATTAGTTACGAGTCTCATAACAACCTCCTGAAATGTTTTGCAGGTTCAAAACTGCACCTTGTATGAATTCAAATCATATTGTTGTAAAGGACTTCTTTTTTTGGTGGAATCCATGTTACAAAACTAACCTCAAAACTGAACAGAAAATCAAAGACCAACAAAAATCTCACAAAATAAATGGATAATTTTTATTTCCTTTGACAGTACATCACCACCCCTCTTTTATATCAAATTTATGACATCATACAAAAAATAAAATGCGCAACGACGGTCAGTAGAAAACTGGGCATTTTCCTTTGTTGACATCAGGTAAAAGTCTCCACTCGTCATCGATTTTTTGAAGGTCGTTTTCAGTTTTGACTATACGTGGTAGTTTCTGGGTTAGTGGCAACATTGACGGGAAACTCTCTATTACTGTGGCGCACAGCCTCTTCAGGTGACAGATATTTGAGGAGTGGAAGTATTTCATTGGAAAAATCATAACGCTTCCGAATTTCCTTGCAGCCTGTTACTAGAAAGTCGCGGCAACGAGTATAAAATTCAGCCAGGAGCGCTTTTTGCTGCACGATATTGGTTTTTTGAACATCTTGCGTGATTTTAACACCCAAATACATTTGGGGTAGGAAAAATCGTGTATTTTCTGGTTCAATCGAGCATATTTCAGTTTGATTAAAGTAGGCTCTAGTCATGTAACATTGCAATAGATCTTTGTAAAGCAGTTTCATACTACGAGTATTATCCAGTTCTATCAGTCTAGAATCTGTTCCTTGGAAATACTCGTTCATCTTCACAAATTTGGGTAATATCCATTGTAAAAATAGGATATAGAGTTTTACAAAGTCGTCGTTTAACTCACGATGGATCAGCTCAGCAGCGACGGTGCGTTCTTGTAGCCACTGGTGGTTAAAAAATAATTTCAGGCTATCCCATTGCTCTAGCATCTTATTTATTACAGATAACAGTGATAGCCATCTGGTTTGCGACGGGTGTGGTAATTTATGGATTTTTGTATTCATAAATTCTTGAAATTCAATGTATTCCAATTGTCTCTTGGCACTATGTTTGAAAAATGCGTACACGTTTCTTGCCAAGTCCTCACAACGTCTTGGAAGTTTTTTGCAACCTTCATTGGCGCATAAATGCATAGAGTGACATATGCACTTCAATATTTGTATTCCTGGCAATTCGGCACGTAAACGACTGGCAACTGAGTTGTGAGGACCCATCATGACATTGCAGCCATCCGATGTAAAGCCGATTATATTATCTAATAGCTATGTCCACACTATGCACTTTCATCTTCAACTTTCGTCTTATTCTTTCTATTCAACTTTCGTTTGTCGCTTTCAAAAATTGAATGCGTTAACGAACGCAACGCCAATATAGTCATTTAGTTCAGTCGTAGTTTGTCAGCTTGTGGAAACATGTGCGACGACAACATTTTACTTAGTGGAATATGTGCTGCTTACTTGGTCATAAGAAATTCCAGAAAAAAAAGAACCAAGCGAAAGTTTTGGATACGAGGCTATTACAATAATCGATGTAATGTGATTATGAGAGAACTACGAGAAGATAAATATATTCTTTTAAAAATTTTACACGCATGTCTGAAAGAAAATTCGATAGACTTTTGAAATTGGTTACACCAATAATTACAAAGCAGTCAACCCAGTTACGTGAAGCAATACCTAGTGAAATAAAATTAGCTATAACACTTAGGTTCTTAGCTACTGGAGACAATTTAATGTCTCTTTCATATTTACTCAAGGTGTCCAAACAATTCATATCAGCAATGCTACCAGATGTATTGAAAGCCATAATTAAAGTACTAAAGGATTATATTAAGGTAAGAAAGAGTTTTATTTACATATTGTACATATAATAGACAATATTTAGCACAATGATAATCAATTTTTTTAATATAACAAATTCAGAAACAGTATTAATATCAAATGCTTCTGTCTCAGCTGGAGAGTCATTTGGCATCTCGGTATCATTAAATATCTCAATAACATTCGGTATCTCAGTCACATTCCGCATCTCAGTAACATTCTGCGTTGCGGCTGCACCAGTCATCTGTTGCATTTCCAGATCAAAAAGTATATTATTTATGCGCTGTTGAGCTAATAGTCGATTTAATGGATTAAGATTTCGAATTTTATGAGCTATTAATTGTCCATAAACAGTAAACTCATCTTTTTGACTTAATTCCTCAGTAGCTTTTTTCATAAATTTGTAAGCTTCTTCCTCTTTATCGTCAATCTTTGTACTTTTAACATTTCTCTTCTTTCTTATTGATGGTAAGGTAAAATCATGCTCATCTTCAGACATACACGTAGACTGCGAAGTCGCAGAGCTTTCTCTATTGAATACTTCAGCTTGCGTGTCCTGAAATGTAATGTAAATGTTACTTAATTCAATTTTTTTTTCAGTTACCAACAAACGAGCAGCAATGGAAATCTATTGCGAATGAATTTGACAAGCGATGGAACTTTCCACATTGTATTGGCGCCATGGATGGAAAACATGTGGTCATCCAAAGACCAGAAAATACTGTGGGCGAATTTCATAACTACAAAGGAACACATAGCATAGTATTGTTCGCAATCGTAGATGCAAACTATTGTTTTACATATGTTAACGTTGGTTGTCAGGGCCGTATATCGGACGGTGGTGTTTTTAAATCCACTGCGTTTTATAAGAAAATTTAAAAAAATGAATTAAATTTACCCCACAATGAACCACTACGTGGTAGAATGATGTCAGTTCCTTATGTCTTAGTTGCTGACAATGCATTTGCTCTATCTACCTATACTATGAAACCGTATTCAACAGATTTAAATGTGGGGTCTCCAAAAAGAGTGTATAATTATAGGTTATCAAGGGCAAGACGTATGGTTGAAAATGCATTTGGGCTGCTTGCATCTGTATTTAGAATATTTCGTAAGCCAATTGAATTAAAAGTCGACAGTACTGTAATTGATATTGTTTTGAGTTGTGTTTACATTCACAATTTTCTACGATTGCAAACAGATTCATCCCGTCATTACTGCCCTCCAGGTTGTTTTGATAATGAGGATGTACGCACTGGAGCAATTATTCCCGGGTCGTGGAGAGCAATAACTGCAGATGACAGTGGTTACAGGTTACAGGGCACTTCAAAGAATTCCTCGTAGGCCATCAAATACATCGAACCAAATACGACAGGAATTTATGAACTATTTCATGTCAGATATTGGAGCAATACCGTTTCAAAGCAAATACTTATAACATTTATTTTGTGGAAGAATATAATAAATTAATTTCACCAAATATGCGTTTAAAAATACCTTTTCTTCCTCAGTACTAGTTTCTCTAGTTTCCCTTGGCGTCACAGAGTCAGCAGTGAACAACAGATATTTATAAGCAAACCACGGTGAAACGTATATCTCATCGGATCCAGAGCCACTCTTTTTCTTCATAACTTTGTGATGCTCTTTGGAAAAATATGAGCGTAGACTTTTTATCTTTTTTTTAACACCATCGATGTCCATGTTATATTTAGTAGCCAAAACTTGTAAACCATCGTTCCTCTTTACTTTATTTGTATAAAG
Organism: Dryobotodes eremita; assembly: GCA_917490735.1. Taxonomy (NCBI): domain Eukaryota; kingdom Metazoa; phylum Arthropoda; class Insecta; order Lepidoptera; family Noctuidae; genus Dryobotodes; species Dryobotodes eremita. The sequence continues at coordinate 290,456 of OU823272.1, forward strand.
TTTGTTATTTGGATTCCAGAGCTGTGGAAAGTTTCGGTAATCTTCAATAAAATTAAATGTAATTTCGTCTGCCATCTTGTTGTTGAACGCTTTGTGGAACAGAAATCCATCCGACGCGGAATGACGTGTATCACAGCGCGCGTTACGCTTTCAACTGTCATTGCGCATGCGTCAAGGGCATGCCCGACTTGCGCTGTTGACTGCGCTATGACGCATGCCCTTGATGAACAAAAAAGGGCACAGTGTGGACATAGCTAATGGCACACCACGTCGAGTAAACGTTTCTATGATTGTTGTATAGAGCGCTTCAGCTATGCATCCTCGTGAAGATGCAGCCCCTTCAGATGTTTTTTTTTCGTAATATCTGACAAGGATGCATATTGTCTTAGTTGTGGAAATGTCCGTGGACTCATCGGCAAGTACGCTAAATTTTTGGTGTTTTAAAATATTTTCTAGGTATTCTTTCTGGGTTTTTCCTATGACATTTTTTACAGTTGCTGTACATTTGCCTCTTTTTATCGCCAAATCAGCTGCTATTTTAGAGTCTGGGAAACATGATTTTAGGACCTCTGATAAATGATCCATTGCCAAGAAAGAAATGTTATGCTCGGCCACAAATGTAACGAGTTTTATTTCGGCTTCTACAACAAGGGTGTTTGTGTCCTTTTCACGCGGTTTAAAATAAGCACTAATAGATTTGTAGAAGATGATGATGAAGCAAGTGTCTTTTTTTAATGTTGGTTATTTGTCACATGTCGTCGCAAAGTTGAAATTTCACACGATAATTTAACGTCGCATACGGTGCACTTTGCTCTGTACGGATCATCATTAACAGGAGTAATCCAGTCTTTGAAAACATCGTCACTCTCTCACCGTTGTCGATATTTTTGTTTTATGTGTTTACCCTTTTTTAGTCTTTTTTGGCGTAGAAGGTTCTTCAGAGTCACAATCACTTATGTTATTAATTTAAATCACAAATAAACACAAATTAAGGAATTATTTCTCCCAAAACCGTAACAAACGAATGAGCTCGAGTATTATGTTTGAACTATTCGACTCATAGATTCATAGATAAACCCAATATACTTTAGTTCATTAGGTTGTCTCATTCATTTTTAACTAAAGCGAAAGAGATGGCTCGATACGTCGATATGAACTCTGTTTTCAGTCGCGAGTGGGGATTTCCCCGGCTATCTGCTGTGAGTGGTACGTTTCGCTGCGCTGCACGCTGGTAAAAAAACATTTCGTTTCACTTACAGCCATTTGCCGTATTTTTTGATACGGCATTGAAAGGTCTGCCGTATATAGGGTTGCCAGGCCATAAAATGCAAAGGCCGGACTGCGCACTATATAAGGCCGGACATTTTGCCCTAAAAGCCGGACATGTTTTTTTTATTGCCAAACAATGTTTTTACAGCTGGGCTGTTGAAAAAAGTATTTATACGTGATGAAAAGTGAGGATATTCGATATTTATTAAAAGATGGACATAATATTTGTAATAAAAAAACTCGTTTACGAATTTGAAATGTTTATTAAGTTACACTATTACAGTTTTACTTACAAATGAATCATCAGTCTTTTGTAGATAATTAAGTATTATTAAAACTAAAAAACAAACGAATATAGCTCTCTTTTGGCATTCTTAATACTATAAACTAAAAAATATAATAAAACAAATAAAAATAATCATTCTTCTGGAAAGTAACAAAAAGATAATATTAATTTTACGGCTAGGTAAGAATTTACTTTATAGTAGGTATTTATAGAACAATTTAAAATCTTTAAAAAATAACAAAATTAGTTATATTTGGCACTTGCACCTACTTTGTCAAGAATTTCGTTTTCCTTAGAAATCATATCGTAAAATTGTTTACATGTTAATTTTAAATTGCATAACAAGAACATCATCTTAGCAATTGTATCTGTTTGTAGTCTACTGCGTTCCTTTGTCCACTGGGCGTTTATTAAAGAGAAAACTCTTTCAACGTTGGCATTGTGGCCTGGTATTGCAAAATAATATTCTGCCAACTTAAGGAGTTCCGAATAAAATTCTTCATTATTAAATGATTTAAAATACGAGGTCCACTTCTGATGTGCCAACAGCTTTTTAAAGTCAGAGTCATCTTCGTGTTGCTTTAAAAATTTTATGAAGTTTTGCCACTGATCAAAAAATTTATTGTCATTTAACTGTACATTTTTTCTAGACAAAGTGTCTATCGTTTTTGCCCCTTGTTCCCAGCTTGGAATATTAGCTAAAGTCATCCACTGAAAGTGTTTTAAGTCAGTACAAAATTCACTGGTCCAGGAATTCAGGTAATCTTTGGCAATATTGTACATTCTTCTCATGTTTTGTTTAAAATCTTCTACCTCATCCCGACGAGCCTCCGATAAACGCCGTAAAATTTCGGTCACTTTCATTGGGCAAAAATTTTGTTCCAATCTTTCGTTTATATTTTCCACTACTTGCGAACACTGATCAATTCCTTCATTGACAGAAATATCAGCAGTTTCAGTGTGTTTGATTCGGCTTTGGTATATAGACATGAAAGAATGTAAGAGCCATAAATAACACTCAGAGAAGTCATTTTCGAAAAACATTTGCAATGTTCTGGCCGGATAACTCAGTGAAAGAAAGTATGACTTTAATGGCTCGTACATTTGCAAGATTCTCTCTATGACGGGATAAAGAGATAGCCAGCGGGTTTTTGAATGGCTAAGCATACGTTTAAAATCAATTTCCAATTCTGAACAAACTTTTTTTAAAGCTTCAGTACGAACTGTGAAGCTGGCAAAATGGTTGTGCATTTGCATCACTATGCTGTCTACACAGATTGGTAAAGATTCGATTGCGTGATGTACGGAATTGCTGAAGATATGTGCAATACATCCAACACCGACCATATCATCGTTTTGAGTAGCTGATTTGAGTCTACTGTAGACGCTGTTGGTCCCACTTTTCTCTCTACCGCCAAAGTTAGTATTGGTGTTGTCCGCTGAAAAAGCAATTAATTTATCCAATAAGTTTTTGTCCGTCAAAATATATGAAATAAGAAAAATAACGTGTAGAATAAAAAGTTTTAATTTTCAAATTGTCATGACATTAATATCAAAGTTATGTTATGTTACATTTAAACAAAAATAAAAAAAATATATAGTTAAATTGGAGGATGTGACCATCAAAATTTAAAAAAATCGAAATATTAAAAATCTTATTATCGTTAAATCCAATCATCATCCTCACTACTTGTACCGTCTGTCTCTGCTGCGGTTCCTTGTACAGCTGTTGAAGTGGAGGGCTGTGGCTCATTTACACTTATAGCAGACTTTTTAAATTTAAATGTGTACATATCTTTCTTGCCTATTTTTTTAAGGATATCTTGAGGTATATTATATGTATAACAAGTTTTGTTCAAATGTTTGAGTCCAGTTCGTATACGAATAATTGAATTTAGGGAGTCCAAGTTAATTTTGTTCCTCAATTTATTTTTTACGATGTTCATTACGCTAAAAACCCTCTCAACGTCCGCATTTGAATGTGGCAATGTGAGCACTGTAAAAGCCAACGAAACCAGTTCGCTATACGAATTTCCATTGCTTGCGTCCTTAAAATCTGACACTTCAACCCAAAATTTTACTGTATCAGTCACATTTTCCCAAGTGTTGCTAGTTAGGCTTTTCCATTGGGCAACAATTTTATCAATAGTTTCTGGATTCTGTACAAAGTGTTCCGCTAACTTCACAACTTCGACGAGCCCTTTATTTGGTTTTAAAGCGTTAGTGACGCTCATGACATTCATATCTTTCAGGAGGGTTACATTTTCAGGAAGCCGCTGTTGCAATTGTTTTATTAGTTTTACCGTAAAATTTACGCAACGTTTTCTTAATGCTTGCTTTTTGGTATCTTCTAAGGATTGCATAGCGTTCTCAAAACTGTAGCCAAGATAAGGAGACGGATCCAGGTAATCTGCAACATTATCTTCAAAAATGTTAAAAGAGTGACGTCTTCCCGGGATCACTACTTTATCACAAAACAACTCGAGCAATTTTATCAAAGTTTCTAATAATCTTGTTGGATCTGAATTTTCGCCTTCGAATGCTTTTAGCGCCGATTGTACCTGACCAAGTATTGATTTTATGTAAATTAAATAAACTTTATTTTGCAAATCAGAATACGCTTCGTATAAGAGTTCAGCCGTGTAACAGTTATTTTTTCTTCTGGCAATCTCAAAAAACAGTTTCAGCTCCAACCACTGGTCCAAAATTCTTTGCACTGCTGGCTCGATTGAGAGCCATCTAGTAGCACATTTTTGTAATATTTTCAGTGGTTGTCGTCCACAATTTATAGTTGCGTATATGTCTGCATATTCTTGACGTCGATTTGGTGACATGGAAAACCAATTAAATGTTTCCCTTAGGAGGAATTCGATGTTACGAGGGATAGTTTCTTCTGAAGCGTGAGAAACGGCCAATTGGAGTGAATGGCAAACACATTTAACTAGAATTAAATGTGGCAAACCGTATTCTTCTTTCATAATTTTATATACGCCGTTATTAATACCAATCATGACACTGGCATTATCGGTGCCCAATCCTACTAAATTTTGAAGGTTTAACTCCATTTCACCTTGCACTGTCTTAATAATAGTATTTACAATACCTCTTGCATCGGACGTCTCTAGTGGACTCAAAGCTAAAAACGTCGACGTTATTTTCTTCATAGAAGAACTGAAATACCGTATAACGATGCCTAAGTACTTGTGTACGGTTATGTCTGTTGATTCGTCAATTATGAGACTATATTTACTATCACCAATGTCCTGTTTAAGACAGATTTAAAATGCGGCCCCAAAACATTTTTTAAAATCTCACCACATTTTGTACGATGGAGCTTCATATCACAGGCGGCTTTTGAGTCTGCGAAAGCTTTTGCACACACTTGGCTAAGGTGGTCGATCGGCATGACAGCTGTGTGTTCTGCAACGAACATTGATAATAGACCCTCTGCGTGATGTATGTCTGGGTTTGCGTCGGTATCAACTTTTTCAACAATTAGTGTAGTCTGCCCCGAAGAAAATGGTTTCATTTTATCAATATGTTTTTTTGATTCCGAATGCCGTTTAATTTCAAATATTCTTGCATTAAATTCTATTTTACACAAGGAACACATTGCTTTTGAGCTTTTCCCAAGAACAGGCCTAAGCCATTTTTTGAGTTTTGGATCGTCCTCCCATTCTTTCCTATAACTTTGAACATAACTACCTTTTTTACTTAAAGGAACATCCATTTTCGTCTCACTGTCACCGTATAAAACACAAATCTATGTAAGTAAAGGAATAATAAGGTAATTATTCTGCAGCGCAAAAGAGACTATGACATAATAAATCAAAAACACAAACGAATGAAAAACAAGCAAGGTAAGACAAAGAAGGAGTTATCTTATGAGAAAGAGACAAATATAGCAAAGTCCGCGCCGTCCGCCATAATCGCTTTTATTTTTATGTTTACGGGAATCCCCTACCGAAGTGCAGAGGACTACACTAATTTGCGTTTTGTTATTGCATTTTGTGAGTAAGCAAACATATCAAAATTAGTGCTAGATTTTGCGATAGGTGCTGTTTCTTAAATTTCAGTGCTAGACACATGAAAATAGTGCCAAATCTGGCACTTTAAGTGCTGAGTTGGCAACGCTGAATAGCACCATGGTTGCTACTATCTGTGGAGACGCTCAAGTATCTGATTTTTGACACTTCTTTTAACATATTTTCTTAGGCAAATGGGCCTAAAACATTTTTTAGGATAGCTTCAGCTTTTGAGCGGGAACAGGTTACATCTTTTGCGATTTTCGAATCTGGATATATACTCTTGCAAAGTGGAGCTGTGCAATCTAGTGAGTTAAATGATTCGTGATGTTTAACGGTATGATAAACCAGAGTAGCTTCTGTGGCCCGAACGCTCCGTTGAAGATTTAAGTTCGCATTGGATTCCATGAAAATATCAATTCTTGATGTAGATGCCGTACTACGAATCTTCATTTTGTGTTTTTCGGTATTTAAATGCTTTTCTAAGTCAGCTTTGCCCTTATTAGCAATGGAAATTATTTGATCACAAATTACACATTTTGCGTCCCATGGCTCTTTGCCAGATTTGAACATCTTGTATTGACTTTTTAAACTGTCAGAAAATATACATTTTCTTTTCGACATGACTAATAGAGAGATCTGAAACAAAGATGTTGTACTTGTATTTGAGGTTTGTGAATAACACATTAATGCTACAAATAGGAAAATATAAAACTAACTCACCAAAAATACGGTCGCCGCTAACTGAAATACTTAATTGTACGTGAACACACGCCAAGCACGCGCAAACGCCACGCGTTCCTAGGGCAGACTAACGGGCGCGAACCTGTCTGCTGACGGTGCGGGCAGCGGGGCGGGGTAACCACGCTCACGCACGCCACGCGCGGCGCGGCGCGAATCGCGGGCCGGAAGATAGTTTGCTCTCCGCTCGCCCTTGTCCGTTCGGGTCGGGCGCTCGTCCGCCCATCGTCGTACGAATCGCCACTCTGACAAAAAGCCTGACAAAAGCCGGACAGGCCAAACACGTACATATTTGGCCGGACGCGACTGCAAAAAGCCTAACATGTCCGGCTAAAGCCGGACACCTGGCAAGCCTAGCCGTATACCGTATTTTGTAAAATAAAAACGTGGATTACCGTATATTACGGCAATTGCCGTATCAATAACAACACTGACGGACACCAACAAATACTCACTCTACAAAAACAAAATCCTTCAGGGAATTCCCCCAATAATAGTAAAATATAGCTTCACTTTTAAATGATGTCATGCGAATGGAATATTACAAGAATAAAGAAAAATAAATTATACCAAATATTGATTATATGTTTTGACAAAGAATTATATTATCCAAACTATTTATGTCCAAAACTATTTTCTGATTAATTTACACTTTAAAACATGCGTCGTGGGCGGCATGAAAACAAGCCGCGCGTGGCATAAAAACAAGCCGCGGGCCGGTATTAGGACAGCCCTGCTCTAGAGGGAGGCGCGCGCGGAACACGGCGCGCCGCCCACACGAGCCTTTCACTGTTCAGGCAACAAACTCCCCAAGTCTGTTGCCTGCAGGCCTCACCCTAAGGCGGCCGGAGATCGTTCCGCGCCCTGCGGCGCTCGGATTGCACATTCTCACCTGCCTGGACATAGCCGCCACGTTTGACCAGCTCTTGTGGTAATCTACAATCACCCGTACTCCACCATGCTGCTTTAGTGAAACCGCACTAGAGCAGCGTGGTGGAGTATGCTCTTATTTGTGGTGGAGGTTTTAGGCCAGAGACCAACCCTTTGTTAACCCTTAAATGCATAGATTTTTATTTCGGGCTGGAAAAATGTTTCCACTGCACTGATAACGTAAAAATGTATTGACAATGTCTGGTATTAAAAATATGTATATAATGTGTGTAGACATTTGGCAACACTATGCGTTATGTACTAAAGTCATCCTTACATATTTATTGGGGTCATATATTTATTTATTCAAATATATAAACAATATACAGACTATTTCGAGAGAAATGCAGCAAAACAATTTCGATGCAACCCTACATTTAGTACACTCAGTCCGCGAAAAACCATTACAACCGGGAAGTTTGCATGGTTATAGAAGTACATCTTATTTCATCGTGGCCTATACCATCAGTCCGTATGTCTTTTGGAGGTGTTGAGGATAGTTTTAAATCAGACTACTCAACCTTGTTTGAAGAATGTTGATATATTCAATAACTGAGAAGGCACATTACATTTATAATGGTGGACGCACGATCGCGACATAAATATGCGTATTCGGCCGGTGTCTTGCCGACTAAAGATGGCGCGCGCGCTGCCGGCGACCGCGTCCGGCCCTCCGCGCTTGTCCCGCTGCTTCCGCCGTCTCGTTCAGAAACGCGCTTATGGGCACGTTCAGGAGGAAAAGGCTTCGCTGGGCCCCGGTGTCTTTTTGCTTCTATCTCCTTATCTATTATATCTATTACTGCTCGAAGGCCTTCCTCTTTTGGGTTCAGTATATTTTTTATAATTGCATAAGGTCTCCCGCAAGATCTGATCTAAAATCACCTAGTGTCATGTTTGGCTGGTTTTTTTTTAAATAAAGTACCCATGAATTTATCACTGCCATGTCGACCATATGATAAAATGGTTGCATATTAGAAAATCAAAACTTTCTCGAGCAAACAAAAGAACAATAAACGAAATAACAAAATTTAAATGACCAAATGTTTTATTTAGAAATTTTTTAAAATCCCAATGTATGTGAAATCAAATGAACGACTGATCAAAAGTTGCTAGATGTAATTTTAGGATATTGCGAAAACACGGATAATTAGACAATGGTAAAAACATTTCTGCGAGCAACTTGGAATTAGCGCTCGCTCGGCTCGCGCGCGGTTGGTCACAGTTCTAACCTTTTTTTTTTTTTTTTTTTTTTTTCTTCGCTGAGAAATGCTTTATGCACTTCCGCTCGTCGGGGAACGAGACGGGGTATGTGGGACTCCTGTCCGAATGACAGTATACCCACTAAAACTCAGCGGTGTTCCCACATCGCCGTGGTGGGAGGGCCATGGGAAACCGGCTCAGCCTTTACATCCACAACCCTCCCGGCGCTTGCCCGCCTAGCTGGCGGGCCCCGCATGCCCCCCAGGGTGGGGGGCTATGGGAATGGCCGGGAACACCTGGCCAATCCCGTCCGACACTGGTGGAGGCCTGTGCAATACAGGCAAGGGTGCCCCCGCACCCGTTGCCTGCTGGTCTCCACCCGGGAGGAGTCGGAGATGACTATCATACTGACATCTTCTTCGACCCCTCCTCCGCCTTCGGAGCAGCGCCGCCTGAGGATCCTCCTCCCGCGCGCGCTCCGCCGCCTCCTTCTGGGACATGACGTGTTCGCAGAAGGAGGCGACTGCCGCCCAGGACCCCTCGTCCCCCAGCATGGCGTTAACCAAGCCAGGGAGTGAGAGGTCCGGTCCGATCACCGCGATGAGACTGCGGCGCGTCTCGGACCACGAGGGGCGCACCTCGAGGGTGTGCTGCGCCGTGTCCTCCGCCGCGCCACAGTCGTGGCACGACGGCGTCTCCTCCCGTCCGATCCGGTGCAGGTACGATCCGAAGCAACCGTGTCCGGACAGCACCTGCACCAGACGGAACGAGAGGAACCCATGCGACCGCTCGAGCCAGTCTCGCAGGACAGGCCCAATCGCGTCGAGGGTTCGGCGGCCGAAGGCTGCGGTGGCGAGTTCCCCCGTCCAATGGACGACGATGGCGTCCCTCGCCTCCCGCCGGACGGCCTCCCGCTCTTCCGGGGCTGGGCGTTCTCCTCTCGCCCTCCGCCCCGCCGTCCATTCATATACTCTGGCAAGCACCCACGCCTCGAGTTCCCAAGGAGGGGTGCCGGCCAGAGCACATGCTGCCGCGAAGCCCACCGTGCGGTAGGCCCGCGCCACCCGCTGGGCTATGGCCCTTTGGGAGCCCGCAATGCGGCGGCGTTCTCCCTCCTTCGAAGGGAGTCCTCCCAGATAGGAGCCCCGTAAAGGGCCATACTCCTCAAGATGCCGGCGTAAAGTTGCCGGCATCGCGCGCTGGGCCTCCCCAGGTTGGGAAGCAGCCACGAGAGCGCGCCTGCGGCCTTCAGCAGGCGTGACGACAGCCCGCTAAGATGCGGACCGAAGCGCCACCTGCTGTCGAGTACCAGGCCCAGATATTTCATCTGGGCCTTCACCTCAATTCTGACGCCCTCCACGAAGATGTGGGCGTCAGGTGGGGGCCGCTGCCGAGGTCCATGGAAGAACACGGCCTCGGTCTTGTGCAGCGCCACCGTTAAGCCTAGGCGGCGGATCCTCCCCGCGACCAAGGATCCGCCCGCCGAAGCCAGGTTGGCCGCCTCCCTGAAACTCCGCCCCCGGGCGGTGAGGAGAGTGTCATCCGCATAGCAGACGACACTCGTGCCCCGGAGGAGAGTTCCCCGCAAGATGGTCACAGTTTTAACCTAACCTAACCTATTTCATCCAGTTCAAAATTACGAATCATACAATCTGCCGCAGAAATGTTTTCACCATTGTCTAATTATCCACTCGCAGGCAAATTGTATGATTCGTCATTTTGAACTGAGTGAAATAGGTTAGGTTAGGTTAAAACTGTGACCAACCGCGAGCGAGCCGAGCGAGCGTAGCGAGCGGTACCGCGGCAGCGGCCGGCGAGCGCTACTTCCAAGTTGCTCGCAGAAATGTTTTCACCATTGTCTTTTATTATCTAAGTTCTACCCGCATTAGTATAGCGCCTATATTATTTGTATTAGCAAACCGGTCATGTTGTGCAAAGGCTTTCTGTATCAGACAGGCGCTATTCGCTAATATTAATATTATTTTTACCTTTTTCAGTTAATCCATTTGATAATTAATAATTTATCCAGTAATCCATTTTGACCTTTAAACGATTTGGTCAATAGTGTAATAAATAATTTAAACACTGATATTCGAGACTTTGGTCAGCTGAACTTTTGATCAAATGACCATCGTTATTTTAAACTTTGTTGATTTGTACGTTGTTCTTTTGAAATTTGCTCGAGAAAGTTTTGATTTTCTAATATGCAACCGATAAAATCATCGGATGTACCACTTTCGACTTTTACATAATTACATTTTATAAAGGAATTCAATTATCGCTTAGCCATTGATGACATGTGTATAACCAAGTGCTAACAGGAATAAAAGAAACAAATAAATATTTTTTATTTTTATGAACTACATTGTAGCGTTCTGCTTGGAGTTTAATCACATTTTTCCTGTCGAAATTCTTAATTTTCCCACATAAAATTCTGTTCACACAGGGGCTTTGAGGAAAGTGTTTGATTTGATATTTTAAATATTTCCGACAAATATTTATGCATTTCATCTGAAGCGTAGTTCAGGGATTTTTTAGTTATGTATCTTTCATATGTTAAGCTTTTATCACCAATAATTATTGTAGATAATACAGTTCATACAGCAAGTTTTAAAAATTTTACATATCCACTTTGTACATTTTTTTACTATAAATCCTCCAACATACTACTTCGACTCCTCACCCAGAAATGAGATATTTGATTGCTCATCCAGAACACTTAACAATTGGTCAATATCAAAGTGTTGACTTTCGGATGGAGTTTCTTTCTCAATTTGGGTTTTATTACTTATGAGTAAATTGCTTTAAAGACTGTAATGGCTTTCACAGTTAGCACCCACTGCATGTACAGAGCTAAAATTATTAACTAACAAAGTTTTAAATGCACTTATAAATTGGTTGCATGTTGGCGATATATTTCTTACTCCATTGTTTCTGATATTTGAAAAAAAAAAGTTTTCCAATGGATCTAGGTTAAAGTTCCTTGTAAGTAGGCTGGTGATTTTATGTTCTTTATTTAAATATTTAAACATTTCTTTAAATACACCAATATTATTAATCCAATTTTTAAGAGATGGCACTCGGACATACGTGGTCTCTTCAAATCCATCACGTGTTTTAACAATTTTTTGAAATTGAATAGACCTTAATATCTAACTCAAGTAACTCATCCCATAATTTGTGATGAATCGAATATTGTCTCAAACAGCCTTTGTACTTTTTGACTGATTATTGGTAACTATGACCATTAAATGAATCAAACAGATGGTCGATAATTAGCAGGAACTCAGCAGTTGCTTGACACTCCTTTGGCAGTACATTATGTCCTGAAAATGAATAGAAAACTTGGATTAATTATATTTTTCAAGATATTTAATTTAAATCAAGTTTTTCTTTTCCTATCTGAATGCCTCGTTGATCTAGTGGTCGCAAGCGCTACTGTTGAGCATGAAGGCCTGGGTCCGATTCCTACGTCGGACAAAGTGTTATTGGGTTTTATTATCTAGAATTTCTCAGTAGCAGCCCGGAGTCTGGATTTGTGCCCAGTTGATGGCAATAGGCTCGCCCCCTATTTATTACATGGGATTTGAAACATAACTGGCGAAATGTTGTTATAGTATAGGTCCACCTCTGCCTAACCCTGCGGGGAAAACAAGGCCTGATGTTATGTTTATGTTACTCTATCTGCGACTTTTTACGGTTTTATTAAACCTGTTTCTACTCCCTCGTTGGTCTACAGGTAGCAAGCGCGGCGACTGAACGTTGGGTCCTGGGTTCGGTTCCCAAGTTAAACAGCGAGCGTTATTGGGTTTTGAACCCAACCAAACCTGAGAAAATCCTTATAGAAGGAATTAGTCAGTAGCAGCCTGGAGCCTGGATTTGTGCCTGGTTGATGGCAATAGCCTCACTGCCACTACACGGGATTTGAAAATAACTGGTGAAATGCTAAATGGTGCTGTTTTGTAGGGAAGTAATTTAGCAAAGTAATATTATATTAATCCCTCACCAAACCGAAAAAAGACAATTGATTTTCTATTGTCATCTGCCAGCGGTAGGTGAACTCCGATCGATGGGAGATAATTCAGCCCATATAAATATGTATTAATTATATATATTTTTCGGAAATACGTAGAATCAATCGTTTGACTTTGACTGATCGGGGCGCCAGCGCTAAAGCTTCTTTTGTATAAATTGCAGGTTGACACCCATAAAACCTCTTGTAGAAATCGATGCGATATCGACTTTAAGATTGATAAATTTTCCTCGCAACTCATTTGCTAGTTCCATCCTTAGCTCATATGCAGTTTGGGCCACCTGATATCTAATGTTACAGGATTTTTTTTTTTTTTTTCGACTTTTTCTGGAACTAGGGATAAAATTTTCTGAAAAGCCTCATCATCGATTAAGGAAAATGGGCGTCCATGGACGGCAACTAATTTTACGCACTCTTGGGATATTATAGTTAAGATATCTTCAGATGTTTTTTCAGAATGGCTACTTGAGCCGCTTTCATTTTGATCGCAAACATTTTTGTACTCCTGTGGATGGTATTTTGATAAATGTTTTGCGAGATTTGAACCGTGTTGTGTCTGTAACAAATAATTACCATCTCATACATTTTTGGATTTGTGTATTAGATTATGGCAAGGCGAATGAATAAAGTTGCGCCCTAATTGACTAAAGTAAACGGTATAAAAATGTTAAATGAATGTCCAGTTAAAATATTGCTCAGAAAAGCTTAAATACTGTCCCACTAAAATCATTGATGCAAACAGAAAATTCTCGTCGGGACTATAGGTATTTATACATATATTAAAATCTGAAAATTTAATAAAACATAACTGATGGAATCAGGCGTTACTTTGCGGAAATCTTGGACACAAGTACTATTGCTTATACAATTACAAAATATAGTTTGAATTATTTACTTATTTATTTTATTATTTATTAAGCTTAGATGCAGGTGTGAATAATATACCTAATGCAACAAACAACCCCAACCAGTACGACCCCGTGCCTCACATTACACAACATGGTTCAGCCGGTATGTAGGTACGCTAACGGGAATTTAGTGTAGCTTGTTTTATTTCAGTTCAAAGAAATGCTCATTATTATTAACTAAAGCGAGATAAACGTACACAAATAGGTAAGTACATAATATTTTGATCAGACTTTAGCATTTTCATTTTTCTACACATATTTTTTAATAAAGATGTAAAAAAACCCGCTAAAACCAGCACCCTAATTACGTAACACACTATCTATCACAATCTGAATCATTTTGAAGCCTATTGCTAATCCATTGCTTCATATGTTCGAAAAAATTGTCTGCTCAACAACTTAAATAACGCAATTAATGTTGTTGAACTGTCAAAATGAAACCCATTCCTACTGTTAGTGTGTTACGTAATTACCCCGCAGTTTCATCGATTTTGTAAACGAAAATTCCAAAAAAACGGGTTTTTTTAAACAATCCGGTTTTTGCGTTATTTACTTAGTACTTTAGTCTCAAAACCAGAACAACATAGTATGTGAGATGCGCAGAGTACTCGTTTAATACTCGGTACCTACCTACTCGGCATACTCGGCCATTTTGTTAGTACTCGTTATCGATCGAATAACTCAGTTTGACTGCCGACCAAGGTACTCGAAAAGAACTCATAAACTTATTACCTGACCTCTTTAGATTTATCGCCTTCTATTTCGTCATAAAATCTCCAAATCAATGATATTTTGCGCCCACTCATCTCTCAAATATTTACTACAAACAAACTCACAATTGACAGTAAGTACTTAAAATTTTACCATAAAAAGTAAAAACAAATTTTGTAAATACGTCACTCACTCCGTGCGTGTGATATGTAAACAAATGGCAAGTACCTACTAGACGATGCGCGCGGGGAACGGCCGGCGGCGCGGTGGCGGCGCGCGGCGGCGAGCGAGCAGCAGGACCTCGCTCCTCGAAAACCGCCGCCGCGCGCCGCCATCGCGCCGCCATCGCGCCGCCCCGGCGCACACTGGTCCCGAATGATAAAAAAGTGGACATTAAGAAATTTTTGACAGAAGGTCAACGGATTCGGCTGATTTTTTTTTTTGTAGACAGCTGATGCAATTACAAATCACTTTTATAGATTGAGTTTTTGCCAAATAAGCCGTATTTTCAGAGAAAAAAAATATTGAAATATTTTTTGTATGAAAGAAATCCTAATTTTGTCTTTATCTTCCAAGATTCAAACGTATTCAAAATAAAACTTAGCGCAGCTTGTAGAGATGCTAATTGCTCACTACTTTGTCATAGACACTCTTCTGCGATTTTGTGCTCCTTTTGAGTTACATGCACTTTAAATATTTTTTGTATGAAAAAATCCTAATTTTGTCTTTATCTTCCAAGATTCAAACGTATTCAAAATAAAACTTAGCGCAGCTTGTAGAGGGGCTAATTTCTCACTACTTTGTCATAGACACTCTTCTGCGATTTTGTGCTCCTTTTGAGTTACATGCACTTTAAATATTTTTTGTATGAAAAAATCCTAATTTTGTCTTTATCTTCCAAGATTCAAACGTATTCAAAATAAAACTTAGCGCAGCTTGTAGAGGGGCTAATTTCTCACTACTTTGTCATAGACACTCAACTGCGATTTTGTGCTCCTTTTGAGTTACATGCACTTTAAATATTTTTTGTATGAAAAAATCCTAATTTTGTCTTTATCTTCCAAGATTCAAACGTATTCAAAATAAAACTTAGCGCAGCTTGTAGAGGGGTTAATTGTTCATCACTTTGCCATAGACACTCAATTGCGATTTTGTGCTCCTTTTCAGTTACAGGCACTTTAAATTTTTCGTTGTCGGATGAGCTTTACTAGTTTTTTGTAGACAGCTGATACAATTACAAGTAACTTTTAAAGATGTATTTTTTGTTAAATAAGCCGTATTTTCAGAGTTAAAAAATTAATTCAGGCGGATTAGAAATAATCTTGTTAAAGATAGACTAAGATGTAATAACATTTTCTTCAACAAGATCCGCTAGCATAATTCACATTGTAACATACGCACGTTCATGTTAGTTGATCAACAGATAAGCACGCCAAGATCCCTGCCCTAAATCAAATACATATTAAGTGATAAAGTATAAAATAAATAAATAAACAAAACATGCATGTAAAGATAAATTAAGCGTTAGGGTTACAGGTAGTTCAAATTTTTTAAGTACGCCTTAATACAATACCTATATTATTATATAGGTTTGTATTTTGACGGTCCTAAGCCCGTTAAAGTACGAAGGAAAAGTTTTAATTGCAATTTATACCTTTTTATCATTCAGCGTTTCCGACGCATTCACTAGCGTTAGATGACCAAATATAGCCCAAATTGTAAGTAATCGGCTAATTAAGCAATGACTCATTACCAAAAAATGCTTATAATCTGAATATGAGTCACACAATAAATTACCTGTACCTGAACATGTCTGTACACGTTTTGAGATATCCAAGTTGTTTATTTGATATATTTAAAATAAGACTTTTTTTAATAGAAAGACATTTATAAGAGTTACTTATTAATGAAGAAAATGTTATTACATCTTAGTCTATCTTTAACAAGATTATTTCTAATCCGCCTGAATTAATTTTTTAACTCTGAAAATACGGCTTATTTAACAAAAAATACATCTTTAAAAGTTACTTGTAATTGTATCAGCTGTCTACAAAAAACTAGTAAAGCTCATCCGACAACGAAAAATTTAAAGTGCCTGTAACTGAAAAGGAGCACAAAATCGCAATTGAGTGTCTATGGCAAAGTGATGAACAATTAACCCCTCTACAAGCTGCGCTAAGTTTTATTTTGAATACGTTTGAATCTTGGAAGATAAAGACAAAATTAGGATTTTTTCATACAAAAAATATTTAAAGTGCATGTAACTCAAAAGGAGCACAAAATCGCAGTTGAGTGTCTATGACAAAGTAGTGAGAAATTAGCCCCTCTACAAGCTGCGCTAAGTTTTATTTTGAACACGTTTGAATCTTGGAAGATAAAGACAAAATTAGGATTTCTTTCATACAAAAAATATTTCAATATTTTTTTTCTCTGAAAATACGGCTTATTTGGCAAAAACTCAATCTATAAAAGTGATTTGTAATTGCATCAGCTGTCTACAAAAAAAAAATCAGCCGAATCCGTTGACCTTCTGTCAAAAATTTCTTAATGTCCACTTTTTTATCATTCGGGACCAGTGTGCGGCGCCGCCCCGGCCCACAGTGGGCCCATACTGAAAATTAGTGGACTTAGGCAACAAAGTTACCATATCGATGCGATTTTTTTTTATATGACGTGTTATAATATTCCTGACAACTTTTATTCTTATAAAATTTCTTCTAAACTTGATAGTTTGTCTTGAAAAAAATTTATTAGATTTTTTTGTATGGAGCGAATCACGTTTAATTTTTTTTCTTCAATTGTACTAATATGTTGGGTGTGTGGCGTGAGTATATGATAGCTAGGGTCATTCTCTATCCACGAAAAAAAAATCAGCGCCGGCCATCTGCGGCAGCGCGAGTAATCATTCGGTAAAAAAATAATAATTTGGAAGAATTTTTTTGTCATTTAAAATAAATTCAAAGCATATTTTTTGTCTCATTTGGCTGTTTTCACCTTCTTTTTAGTTAAATAAATAGTTTTAATAGCGCATACGTACTTAGAACCAGTAATTCTGGTAGAGATTTAGTTATTATTGCATGTTATCGGTACAAATGAGTCATCAATCACAATGCAGGTGCTCTGCATTGTGATTGATGACTCATTTGTTTGTGCGCGCATAACTAATGAGTCATCGAAAAATGCTCGTCTCTGATTGGCTGTGTTATTTTTTAACTGCACGTTATCTATTGTTTAATAAATATATCGTAATGTTTCAGGTTATACTAATTTTGTTAATGATAGGTGAAATAATTTAAATTTGTACGGGCAAGTCGTTGATAATTATCTACATAATCAACTGTATGTATATTATTATAGTATAAGTTATCGTACGTATGATCAATATGAAACTGAAGTAATTGTAGCCCTGAAAAGGGCTGTTTGTCATATTCCTAACCCTGATGGGCTTTTGTGGGAATAATTTAGAGCCGGATCACATTATTTCTTGTTCCAGAAGTGCTAGTGGGTCCGGCAAATTTTCGGACTCTGCTATGAGGCATTCTTCTTCCTCCATAATTTCACTGTCACAGGGAGGCTCAGTAGTCTGTAACAACTGAGTTGCTTCAGGCAACAACTCATTATGAACCTGTTTCATTATTTTAGGCCTTATGTGGGATATGTGGGGATCAGAGCTTATTAGAAGTCCATGGAGGATGTCTTCGTTTGTTGCTATTCTCCCCGTTTTCCGAGTGTGCCTCTCCCTGACGTTTCTGAAGTCCTTATTACGGGCTTCCGAAGCTTCTTCAGATAAGGTACCTAAAACGAATAAGTACATACATTTTAATTTCAAAACGCAATCGAGTCAAATAATACATCAAACTATATTTATTTTTTTCTTACCGATTGGCAAAACACCAAAGTGGTTACAGATGTCTGCACCGTGCATTAGAAGTTTATGTACACTAACTGGCATGTAGTACCACGAATAGTGTTGCACGTACACATCAGCTGTTTCTCTACAGTATCTTCTAAATTTTTCACAGTCAATGTTTTTGCCTGATGATATGGCTTGTAGAATAACGGAAAATCTGAAAATCAGATTTTCGTCAATTCCCGTTATTCTGGAAGATCTTTTGTAATCTTGGAAAAAGCGCCTCGCTGTATTCCCGTCGTTTGTAGTTCCAAAACCCTAAAATGGGAAAACAATACTGTAATATACAATACATAGAGATATAATTCACAAACAACATAAAGAGAGCGAAAATTAAATACATACCTGTTTGACTATATCAATCAGCATTCCAGTTTGCTCACGAAACTCTTGGTGTGTGGTATTTTTTTTAGCTTGTTTCAAAGCCTTATTTTCGCCGCGAGCAGTCCATCGTTGAAAATCCAGATTATAAGATATATGGAGAAGACATTCCATACACCGAATCTTCATATGCAGTGAAGAAATTCCTTGTTTGTAAATTTCTTCACGAAGTGGTTTAGAAGTCAAAGCGTCTAAATTATTCATCTCACTCGGTTTTGCCAAGCAAATGGGACACGTTGCATATGATGGTACTCCAGCAATAATATTGGCCACTTTTCCATCAATCATGGTCATATGCAATTCATGCGATACAATAATATTTCCACACTGTGTAGATATTCGTTCATCAATTTGTTTTTTCATCTCAGACTCTTCAGACTTTATAAAGTCAGCTGTCTCCGAAGTGAAAGTGAACTTCACTGGTCGACAGTACAGAGTTGAGCAAGGTGTGGGGTTCTCCCAAACTAGATTTTCATTCCCAGATGATGGCCTAGTAGACACTAGCCGAAGAGGGACGATGCTTATCATGACTACTGATGAATCATCGAACTCTGTAGCTGTGTTTGACGTTTTCTGTTTATAGTTACTCTGCGACGAAGAACCATCAAGTCCCCATTTCCAGGTCAACTTGAGTTCTTTATTTTGAGACCTATCAACAGTATTTATATCAAGTAATATCCTCTTCACAGTGTGGTCCAATAGCGCTTGCAATTTAATGTGAGCTCCGTTTTCGGTAATCTCCATACTCTCTCGTGGTGGGTAACATCTTTTCTTGGCATTTACAAGCTTTGGATAAGATGGAAAGGCAGCACAGTTTTCTTCTTTCAGAAATTGTCGAAGAGCTAAGTACTTCCATTTCGAGAGCGCAACTGATGTATAAAGAGCTAAACACTTATTTTCAGAGACAGTACTTAAGCTCTGCTTTTTGAATAGTCTCTCATCTACTTCGGATAGCGCATCTGGATTACTGGAAAGGTATTCGACCACTTTTGCCAGATTCGTTTTGCCGTTGTCTTTCAATTTTGTTATGTACCAGTGCTGCAACTCTTCCTCGGAATTTTCTTCGACTATGGAAGTAGAACGTCTTTTCTTTTGCTTATTACTTAACTCTTCGAACGGTTTTCTGTGCTCCTTTTCTGTAGATGTTCCCGCTTCCGCAGTACATACTGCAAGAGTAGGAACATGGCAATCTATATCCACAAGCTCAGATAAGGCTGCGTCCGAAAAGCCCATCACATTTCTCAGATCAACACTGTCACAAACAGGCCAGTTGATGTTTTTTTCCAACCACTTGCGATTAATTACACGATACATAAAAGTTTTTTGATTTCTACTTGACTCTATCCACTTCTTATTTAAATTTACACAAAAAAGTCGACAGAACTCCTTGATTCGGTTCTTGTCTTCTTCAGAAACTTCGGTAGTCAAGACAGAAATGATACTTTCATACAGAAACATATGATTTTTCAGATCACCGCCACTTCTTAATTTCACAAAAAGATCTAGGTTGCTACAAAATCCAGCCATAGTTCTAATGTAAATATAAAAATACAAGTATTTCACTGTGTTCACGAACAAGCGACAAGAGCGAAACTACACTCGAGAGCAATGAATCCGGGTCACTTAAAGAATGTTAAAAATCTCGGAAACTAAAAATGATAGGTTAATGCAATAAATTGTATTTAATAGACAATGTAATACTCCTTAAATGAAAGTAAAAAAAATATGAGTCACCATACATTTTACTAACACAAAATTACATAAAGAAAAAAACTGCTGATCTCTCCTTAAAACAAAAATAGGAAACATGAAATTTTTGAACTTTATTACGATTTTCTTGAATTTTAATACTTCGTATTGCCTCCTCGTGCTTCCATTACTGCGTTTACGCGGTTTGGCATGCTGTACACCAAGTTCCTTATACGATTTTGGGGAATATTCTCCCATTCCTCTGTGAGAGCAATTTTGAGCTCACGAAGCGTGATTGGGGGAGGGTTTCGTTGTTTTACGCATCTGCCTAGCTCGTCCCAAGCATGCTCGATCGGGTTGATATCCGGGCTGCGCGCTGGCCACTCCATACGAGTAATGTTCATCTCTTGAAGGTAGTCATTCACAATCCTACCTGTATGAGGTCGGGCATTGTCATGCATAAATATAGCATCCTCACCTAAATTGACCATAAATGGACCAACGTGATCATTGAGGATTTCTTCCACATATCTTACGCTAGTTAAAGAGCCGTTTTCTATGATCACCAGCTCTGTGCGACTTTCAGAAGAAATTCCGGCCCACACAAGTACAGACCCACCACCGTAGGCTACTTTTTCTTCGATGCATGCTTGCTTGAATCTTTCTCCTGGTCTTCGATACACTCTGTGTCTTCCATCGTGCTTGTAGAGCATAAATTTTGATTCGTCGGAGAACATAACTTTTGACCAATCTTCAATACTCCAATTTACGTGGCTCTGGGCATATCTTAGTCTTGAAATACGATGCCCACGCTCCAGTTTAGGGCCGTTTGCAGGTCTAAGGGGTTTTAAGTTAGATTCAGCAAGCCGACGTCTTACTGTCCATGCACTTGGGTTACTTCCTCCGAGGCGTCGAAACTGATTTGTGAGTTCAGTTCCTGTGAGAAAGCGATTTCGAAGCATGGTGTTCACCAAGTATCGGTCTTCTCGTGCTGTGGTACACCTGGTTCTGCCCGTTCCTGGTCTGCGTAGGTTAGAACCAGTTTCTTCGTAACGTCGGAGAACTCTTTGTACTGTTGACAGCGACACACCGACAGTCCTGGCTGTATCGCGCTGACTCCGGCCGGTTTCCAGCATTGTAAGTATTCTGGTGCATTCTTCAGGCGTAAGCGACATAATTTCAGCTTGAATAATGAATATAGAGCACTATCAACATGGTTTATGTACCCACATAAATGACAGATTACAAACAAAAGCAAAACCAAATGCTGTAATTTCGTAGTTCCATCTTCGAAAGTGGCCCTTTTTCAAATTTGATTTTTTTATGATATAACTTTACAATAACTAAGAAGTTTTAATACCTTCATTTAAGGAGTATTACATTGTCTATTAAATACAATTTATTGCATTAACCTAGCATTTTTAGGATTCTTTAAGTGACCCGGATTCATTGCTCTCGAGTGTAGATGGACTTAATGAATGTCTTTATATTTATAGTTAGTGTTAATTACTCAAGTAGTGGACATAACAGTGAGTGAAAATTATTCAGCCAATCAGAGACGAGCATTTTTCGATGACTCATTAGTTATGCGCTTAGCCGAGTGCACAAACAAATGAGTCATCAATCACAATGCAGGTGCTACCGATAACATGCAATAATAACTAAATCTCTACCAGAATTACTAGTTATAAGTACGTATGCGCTATTAAAACGATTTATTTAACTAAAAAGAAGGTGAAAACAGGCAAATGAGACAAAAAATATGCTTTGAATTTATTTTAAATGACAAAAAAAATCTTCCAAATCATTTTTTTTTTTACCGTATGATTACTCGCGCTGCCGCAGATGGCCGGCGCTGATTTTTTTTTCATGGATAGAGAATGACCCTAGCTATCATATACTCACGCCACACACTCAACATATTAGTACAATTGAAGAAAAAAAATTAAACGTGATTCGCTCCATACAAAAAAATCTAATTAATTTTTTTTAAGACAAACTATCAAGTTTAGAAGAAATCTTATAAGAATAAAAGTTGTCAGGAAATAATATTCCTGACAACATCTCTAAATATAGGTATATAAAAAACACTCACGACAAACCTTTTGTAATTGTAAACATCACTTTGCTATCACGGACGATAAAAACAAATCAAATGAGCGAGCGGTGAGCACATGAATGAAAAACCGAGCATGTTATTTTTTCATCTTTCATCGATAAATAATATTAATAGTAAGTAGTATAAGATTGCACTTACCCTAAGAGTTTTATTACAACCTGGAACATCACATTTCGACAACTGTTTCTCGTTGCTCAATGAAAAATATTTGTATACAAAGTTCGTCTTCTTATGGCCCATGATTTAATAGAAAAACTGTTAAAACTCAAACTCAAACTATACGATTGAAATCAGATAATGTAAATAAATAAACACGGTGAAATGCTACGTTGCTATACCACGCTCGGGAAATAATCTTAGTATTACTAGTGACGCGTTGCGTTTGCGTGGCCGCACGCAGCCCGCAAGGTGATGAAGCTGGCAACGTTGCGTATCGAAATGAATATCGTTATTATATCGTTATATTAATAACGATATATTGTTAATAATGTTATTAAACAATTTTAAACAATATTTATATTATATTTTTTATTTTCACAATATTTTTAGTTTCGTTATATCCAAAAAAAAAATTTGTTACGATCCTGGTGGAACTATACAAATTAACGTTACCGAAACTATGCGTAACGTTATTTTGAGTAACGATTCAAGCCCCTGCTCGCAAGCTCCCTGTCCTGAAATAAATTGGTTCATTATTATCAATCACAAATCACCATACATAATATTATAAAGGTTCGGATATAGGAGGTAATATCCAAAACGACTCATCAGATTTAAAAATTCTTTCACTTATAAGTCGTGGGCAGAAATTAGTCTAAAATAAACTTAGCAATTTTAATTTACCTCATGTTTTGTTTTATGCTTATTATCTGTCACTTCATCAAATGGTAGTTTCCTTTTTCTTTGTTGAGGTTTAAACAAGCTTTTGGGTACAACCTTCTTTTTAGGTTTTGATGTAATATTCTGAAAATAAAAACAAAGCAGTCTTTAGAAGTTACCAAACCAACAATCTCAAACAGAAAATACACATGAATATGTATACAATATAACAAATAATATATAACAGGCACTTATTAACTAAACTAACAAACCTCTTCTTCATTCTCTTGGTTATTTACCGGAGTGAGAACATACTCATGTGTTAAACTCACAAGGGACTCCTTCTCGACTTCCGCTTGATTTTAAATGAATAGAAATCACACATTAATGCATAAGTCATGTTATTATCATGGGTATAATGATAAAAGGTTAGTATTTGTACCAAGGACTGGTTAGTATTTCAAGATTAGAGATAATTCATGCCAGTCATCATTACAAAAATATAGGATGCTCTCACTGCTACCCTGTCACTGTCAAAAACATTGGAATCCGTTTCAAATTCCTGTGGAATCATGCTCAAAATTTCCATTGTTTCAGAATCCGGGCTAGGAGGTTTTGGCCCTCCACCAGTACATTTCATTGATGTTTTTACTTGTGACATGTTTTTTTTGGCATCAAGTTTCATTGTCCGCCACTGTTGCTTTATTTCAGTCATTTGTCTCTCTCGGTTATTTAATTCATTGAATCTAAAAATATTTAATCACAATTTGACTATCATGAACTTGAACATTAAACCAAATTAATTTATGTAAACATGGTATTTTACAAACCTTTTTGCGACCGCTTGCCAAGCAATGGTCTTATTTTTGTTAGTATTCGAGTCGGTGTTTTTGTTTTCTATAATGGAGACAAACTCCTTCATATAGCTTTTCAATAATCTCTGAAAAGTAAAATACACAAATTTGATGACAAATGATGACCGTGTGCTAATTAAGTAAAGCGACAATTCTTTTATCTAGTAAAATTACTTTACCTTTTCTAAAGTGTCCCAATTTACAGATCGTTTTCTTTTTGCCTTCAACTGGTCACTATTTATGTTATTATTCACCATTATTATAGTATTAAAAACCAAATTATTTAAAGAGACTAATTTCGTTGGTACACTAGTTTGACATATGAAAGGTGCGTTCTTAAACGACGAACTTATAAAGTATGTTTCATTCTTTCTTCGTTTTACCGTAAAAAAAAAAAACATACAATTATTTTTAAATACATTTTGAAACGATATTTTGGGCACAATTTGTATTATTTATTAAAAATAAACATGTTTTATGCTGTTTACAAGGTTTTCTAAATGTCTCTACAATTTGATAATCTAGTTTCAAAACGTTTCCGAAGAATGTTGCCTGTGACTTTTGTTTTAACGAATTTATAACTACACAATGCTTACACACCCATTATTGGTAAAGGGAGTGTATAACTCTTATCCATAGCTTATACATTGTATAAGTAAACAGTTGTTAAACAAGTGTTTTAATTTTTTTTATTAGTAAGGCTGTAAAAGTGGTTTCCACTTCGGTGAACCATGTGTATACCTATAATTGACATGCTTATCCGCATTTTTATGTTTGCATTTTACTACAAAAAAGCATACATACCTACATGTTGGTTTGGTATACAATGCTTAGTAATACGTAGTGTTTATACAAGTCAGTTTTTTGTATTTTTAAATAAAATCATTACAAACTAATATTTAAAAAAAAAAAATGTTTATTCACGTCAAATTAGCACTTTTACCACAACTTAAATACATAATTACTATTAGTAAAACAGATTTATTTTGTTAGTAAAATAATAATAGTAAAATGGTCTTAAACGGTACAGAATGTAGAACATCAATATATATCATGCCCTCCACTCTATAGCAAATCCAGGAAAAAGGTTATAACCCTGACCGGGTCGTCTTATTACATTACACAATATTTTTTTAATGTAGGTTAAATAGGATGTCAGTAATTTAACAGATACCATAATAAATAAGTGTGAGAAGGTAAATGAGTCTATAATATAATTAATAAAATAAATGAGTCTATAATTAATAAAATAAAATGAGTCTATAATCAATAAAATAAATGAGTGTATCATTGTCTTCTACTCCTCCACAGAGTTAGGACAAGACATTGGCGAGCTGCTTGCCCCTGTCGTAATTCATCACTGTGTGCTGATGTTGATGGCTGGGCATCATTAACTTCAGGGTTTATTATTTCTCTCTCAGCTTCTATTGTGTCAGGTGCAGGGCAGTTATTTACGTTGCACAAGTTATGCAGTACGCAACATGCATTAACGATCTTGGCTGCAATCTGTGGATTATAATGCAACATCCTGTGACTCAATAAACACCTCCATCTAGCTTTCCAGAGCCCTATTGTTCGCTCCACTGTGTTCCTGGCAGAGCAGAGTCTTTGTGTGTAGTAATCTTCAGGAGATCCAGCTTGTGCATTTAAAATAGGTGTCATCAATAAGTTCTCTGGGCATAACCAGAATCACCTGAAAAGGGGGGTTTTAAAATGTTATTTCCATCTACATATCTACTGGTATGATTTAAGATTGGATTTGTAATTTAATTTACCTAATAAATATACAGTTTCTCCCCTACTTATTAATCCAAATAAATGTGTCTTTACCGGGTGCTGGTTAAATATAAAAGAATCATGGGTGGCACCCCCAAATGTTGCATCTGCACTTAAAATATTCATGTTGCTGTCACATATCTGAAAATATTTTTTGTGAATGATTACAATTAGATAGTGACAATATGTGAGGTTGTACGTCACTGAGACTTCTTCAACTTAATGTTAAACTTACGATTTGTACATTTCTGGAATGAAAATGTTTCCTATTAAAATATCTTTCCTCATGTTCTACCGGTCGAATGATAGCCACATGTGTTCCACCAACACACCCGGGATGTGGAACTTTTCATAAAATCTGAAATAAGCATTGTCAATAAATATAAGTAGGTAAATTGTTATTATAATCATGTTGCCACATATAAAACTATTGTAAGAAACACATTGTATCCACCTACTTTCTTTCAATAGTATTTCTTTCTTCAGCTGATTGGGGGAACTTGATATATTTCGTCAATATATCTTTGTGGTTTAACGCTTTGGTATTTGGTAAAGCTATAATGGAGGTTTCCATTATAGCTTTTGACAATGACTGCTGAGACATTACCGTGCCATTGCTTCTTCCCTCTATTCTTTGATAGCTTCCAGTACCAAAAAATGATAATGCAACCAAAATCTGAAAATGGTTTTTGATTAAACTTTAGTAAATAGACATACCTATATTTACTCGCACAAATGTAAAAATATACCAAATATTATTTACCTACTTTTGATTTGAAAACAGATAAGTACATGGAAACTCACCTTGCATTTAATGCAAATGTCACTTCGTCTGGTTGGTTTCTTCATGTATGGTGTTAAGTCTTCTACGAACACATCAAACAAATCCTTCGACAAACGATAATTTCTCCGAAATTCTTCCGAATCCATTTCCATAGCCGTGGTGTTGTAGCGCCTCATCCTTAGCATATTTCTTCTCACACGAATATTCATACGATTGGCTTCCTCAAGAACATTGAAAAACGACGCAAGGCAAGCCATAATAATAAAGAATTTGAAGAATTATAACAGTTATTAACACTAAAAACTCTCACTCGATCTGATTAACGTAGCTTCTTTGCTATCGACGCTTTTCTTTGCTATTGCTATTTGACGTTTAGTTCTTCCAATAACTGGATTTATTTACGTTCAGATGGCGTGTGGAGTACAAACTTTTCGATCCTAACGAATCAAGTCGATCGAAATTAGTTTAGCTTCGATCCACCGCACTATCGTGCGCTAGTTTCGGATTCAAGAGTATGGATCGGCATCTAATTCGAATCAAATTCGATTGATTCAGAACTCGAAGCTGTCGGGAGTAAGGCCCCTGACTGAACCCACACATCATGTCGAATTAGGTACACGTTTAGAATGACTTACATAAATTGTAGTGCTTCAGTTAACCCTCTCTCAATAACTTGGGAGGGCTAACTGACAAGTATCACAAGAGATAAAAAAAGTGTGTGGGTGCAGGAGTCCCAGGTCGTTTTCAACCTCTCGCAGCTCAGGACGCTCGGAGTCAGGACAGGATCGGCAGAACTGGACAAAGACGGGGCTGCAGCGTCCCTCGCTGAACAGGATGAGGAGGAGTACCGGCCCGTCACCACCTCTTGTCCTGAGGATTGAGAGAGAAACAAAAAGTCCCAATAGATATTTCAAGTAACACCCCGCTGACAGACTCCCCACAGCACTATGCAGCGCTTCACGTCGGTGGTAAGG
Source organism: Dryobotodes eremita (assembly GCA_917490735.1). Taxonomy (NCBI): domain Eukaryota; kingdom Metazoa; phylum Arthropoda; class Insecta; order Lepidoptera; family Noctuidae; genus Dryobotodes; species Dryobotodes eremita. The sequence goes on from OU823272.1 coordinate 317,865, forward strand.
CCGCGCCGGTGCTTCACACCTCGTGACGATGCCTTACTCGCTCGGCAGAAAGAGCGTGTCAATCCTCCACGGTTCGCAGGGAATCACCCCGAAGTGGAAGACCTCCCCGTTCAGGTACCAAATCTGCGGTGCTCCACGTCACTCAGTCAGGGCGCTCCCAACATTAGAGGACCTCCTCTGACGCAGACGAGAGGGCTGGAGGCAGCGGAGGAATAGGGATCTCGAAAGGGTCTCACACTCAACACTCAAGGACACTGTCTATAAATCAAAGAAGCTTCGTTTTCGAATAACTGTATTTCGATCGGTTCAGAAGATACAATTATAGTAGTGATTAAGCTAAGAGCTGAACTGCCACCGTTAAGGAAAATCCCTCTCTTACACAATAACTGCCACTATTGTTGTCCCTTTCTAACCCTTCTCGAATGAACATTTTTTTACATATTTTAAACATTTCAAACATAAATCAAATTATTTCGTATTAGATTGACGGCCAGAAACAATAAAGCGATTTACATAGAGAACCTGATCTTATTACTGGCTTTACTTTACTAGCTATACAGGATGTCCAAGAACCTGGCGTCCAACTGGATTCCCACGATGCCCCAAGTTCTAACAGTACTCAGAAAAATATTTTAAAAAATCCACCCCATGTACTTACAGAATTATACTGATTTCAAAAAAAAAGGGGAAATGAGCACCCTGTGACATACTTTTGAATGCTGTGACTGCTAATGCTGATAATTTCGATATTTCTTGGAGGTTTTGTAATCTAGGGTATTGCTGTGTCTAAATAGAATGTAAAAATAATGTACTTATTGTACCATTTTAAAATAAAATATTATTTTAACTAAAGGTGATATGGAAAACTATTGAATTTCGCAACTTTGACCGACTGTAGTGTAAAAAAAATGTACCAAAATAGTATGGCAAGTGACGTCAAATTTTGACGCGTTTATTCCTCTTTTTAAAAAGGTATAATACTTACACATTAATTTGAAAAAAAAAAAATTGATAATATTTTTACTCAACAACCCAATTTTTACGAAGTGCCTACCTACTAACGGTAACTGTCGGACCCTTTCTTATCTTAGAAACTGTTATGTTACTACTATTATTTACTTCGGTTCCAAGAGTGAGCAAGAAGGAAATACACACAGGTAGATGGGTTTCCAGTAGAATAAAAGCAAAGAATGTTAGTTTAAAGATATTTTATTACAATAAATGTTCAAAATGTTGACCACCCGCGGCAATACAAGCTCTCACTCTCCTTAAAAAGGACCGCTTTATGTTTCGCGAGTAACTTTTTTGACGTATCACCTGCACTGCTTGTGTTATCTTCTCACGAAGGTCAGCGATGTCATTAATGGGCTTCGCATAAACGAGCTCCTTCATAGTTCCCCAGAAAAAAAAATCCAGCGGATTTAAGTCAGGTGAGCGGGCTGGCCACGGGATTGTTCCTGATCGCCCAATCCACCTGTTCGGGTATTGCTCGTCCAAAAACTCTCTAACGGATACGCGAAAATGTGCTGGACAGCCGTCGTGTTGGAACCACATATCTGGTGGGGTCTCTTCTAGTAAGTTTGGCAAATCATTTTGAAGAAAATTTAAATATGATTCGCCAGTCAAATTCTCGGGCATCTCAAATGGACCAATAATATTCCCACAGAGAATACCGGTCCACATGTTCACTTTGAACCGGTACTGGGATCTATCTTCTCGCATCAAGTGCGGATTTTCCACATGCCACTCGTGCAAGTTGTGTAGGTTCATGTAGCCATCCTTCTTAAATGTTGATTCATCTGACCACAAAATTTTGTCGATAAAGTTTTCGTCTTCTCGATGTTTTTGCAGGATTGTTTCACAAAACGCGACTCGGCTCGGATAGTCTCGAGGTAAAAGACTTTGCACTCGCTGTACGTGGTACGGATGATATTCTTCTTTTTGGAGAATACTGTGTGCTGTGCTCTTCGGTATCCCCGTATCAGCTTCTATTCCTCGCACAGAGATGCTTGGATTTGCCGACACCGCCTCTAAAACTTCATCGCGTATGAAGTCATTTACGGGTCGTCCTTCACCAGCTACTTGATTGGGGAACCGCCCGTCACATAGTGATCTGTGCACATTAATGAAAACTCGATGGTCGGGATATCGCGTAGCCCTCGGATACCTTTCTCTGTAAAGTCTCGCTGCAGCTCGTCCATTACCTCTACATTCTCCATAAATGTAGTGCATATTTGCGTATTCTTGCGGAGTGTAGGTCGCCATGGTAGCACACACAAAACACAAACTGTCCAAACACAGGCAAAGGTCGTCGTAAAGAGTTCGTTTCAAAGTCCAGAGCACAAAGAGTAATCGAGTCCAATAAACAAAGCTTTAAATCGTAGTACGTGATCAATGGTAACAATAAGAGAGAGGTGCGTAGTAACGGCAGGAGGCAGTGACGCGTACTGACCGTACTGTTATCCTAAATAGCACGATCCCAGATAGCGTCACTATCTATCTCACTCGCATCTCTAACCTTTTTCTCCCTCACTCTTACCTGAATAATGGGGTACCATAAAGAAGAACCAGCAAATCGCAAAGATAGTTTCTGTCTTGCTCCCTCCTGTTGTAATAACGAATCACTATGGTGAGATGCATGCACATACCGTCCCTTACGGTCTAACCTGTTTTTTGAGAGGCCTGTTGTTATTTTTATGAGCATACAATAGTAATTCTTTAGAGGTTAGATTCAATTCGTCGTAAATTTTTCTTTCTAAGAATTCTGTAAGACATCGTAAAAATTGGGTTGTTGAGTAAAAATATTATCAAAAATTTTTTTTTTCAAATTAATGTGTAAGTATTATACCTTTTTAAAAAGAGGAATAAACGCGTCAAAATTTGACGTCACTTGCCATACTATTTTGGTACATTTTTTTTACACTACAGTCGGTCAAAGTTGCGAAATTCAATAGTTTTCCATATCACCTTTAGTTAAAATAATATTTTATTTTAAAATGGTACAATAAGTACATTATTTTTACATTCTATTTAGACACAGCAATACCCTAGATTACAAAACCTCCAAGAAATATCGAAATTATCAGCATTAGCAGTCACAGCATTCAAAAGTATGTCACAGGGTGCTCATTTCCCCTTTTTTTTTGAAATCAGTATAATTCTGTAAGTACATGGGGTGGATTTTTTAAAATATTTTTCTGAGTACTGTTAGAACTTGGGGCATCGTGGGAATCCAGTTGGACGCCAGGTTCTTGGACATCCTGTATATAACAAGATAAACTGACGGATGACAATTTATAATATAAATGTCAATGTATAAAAATAGTCTAAGCTTATTTAAAAGGAGGAAATAAATAGCATGGTATACAGATATGGATGCATAAAACAATTAAAGGTAACTATATGTTTTTCTTTTCAGCGATAACAGTGTTCAGAAATACCTATATAAAATGTGAGTAGAATGAGTGTCGTACATTTTCATACTTTAAAACATAGATTTAGTTACTAAATTATAGCAATAATTGTCGGGCACAATAGTTCCCTAAATATTAAATATAGAAAAGAAGATTAGGTGTAATGAAACACCACAAAATATAATGTCTGAATACTATTTCCTGTAAGCTGATTACCACGAGTTTTGTACATCTGTTCAAAATGTCTGCCACAAAGACGGACATTTCCATGTATATATGAATTGCCTCTGCTTTTAAGTTCTTCACTGAGGACTGATTTCCACTTATCAAACCTTTCCTCATGTGGATAGGTTGGGGATGGAAATGAGTGCAATGGTTCTAAAAGAAAATAATAGTATAATTAATTTTGACACAGTTATCCCAATTCATGTCTATATATTTACTTCTCATTCTGATGTTAAGAATAAAAGAGTATGCAGAAACGAACTTACTATAGGTACTTTAGGTAGACGGTACTACTTATATTACTACTAACGAAATAAATGATATCTTAGGTCATCGGAAAACTTAAGACTAGAGATGCCGATGCATTCCACCAGCTTTTATGACAAGTCTTTTACAGTTCAAGCAGTACGGTTATGGAATACCTTGCCCGAGTCGATAAGGCGTGCTCAATCTTTGTCCACTTTTAAAATTATGGTTAAAAAACACTTCCTCTCTCCTTAAACATCATCATTACATTTAGTTTCCTTGCTCTTGTTTCATGTTTATTATTGTATATATTATATGTAGATAAGTATATGTTTTATGTATGTATGTATTTGTTGTATATGTAAATGGTACACCACTGACTACCTGCATTATTGTCTCTCCTTCTCCCTTGAATCCATCCAAAGGTTGTCTGTAAAAGATCGCTTTTAGCGATAAGACCGCCCATTGTGTCACCCTGCGTGAAATGTCTACATTTATATCTGTTATTTTTTATGGTGTACATAATAAAGAGTATTCTATTCTATTCTATTCTATTCTAACGAAGTCAATTTAACCATTTCATGTTTGCTGAATACTTACTCAGATTACATCCAAAGTAGCAATTCTTCTGCATTTTTACTATCTTTGGTATCGAACACAGTCCAGGTACAAAAGCAAGGTCGATCACAAAAGGCAGGTATCACAGTCCAGGTACAAAAGCAAGGTCGATCACAATAGGCAGGTTTCGCAGTCCAGGTACCAAATCAGGGGTAAATCAAAAGGCAGGTGATCACAGAGTCCAAATACTAGCGAAATCGTAAAAAAAAGAATCCCAAAAAAGCTAACAAATTAAACGAACGTACGTTACGAAACTTTTGTAAACTTTTGAGTTTGACAATTATTATTATGATTACCAGCTACGGTATGAAAGTTCCTACCATTTTCGAAACCATTAATTTCTTATTTTTACAATATGTTGTAATAAAAATGAAAATACTCTTTTTAATATCTTCTACTTTAATTCAGTCAAAGGAGATGGAAATTGGTGGGCCCAAATGTAATAAGTTGAGATATGATCAAAAAAATTAGTCATATTTTTTATCTTAGAATATGTAAAATCACCTCAATTCTCAATCTGGAAGCGGAGAAATATGAGAAAGATAGTTTTCGTGAGATTATCGATTGAGTAATCGATTACACAGTTACGAAAATAAAACCTTTGCACTAAATAATTAACTCAAAGTAATTATATGCATAGTGCATATAATTACAGTCATATTAATAAATAAAATATCAATTAATTACTGAAAAACCAATATTTATGGTTATCGATTTCATATAGATTAAAATCAGTTTTCTATTTTTAGTCTATGTCACTGGCATGACAGCTGACTGACATTGACACTAGACAGTTGCCGACTGCTCATGTTTGCTTACTCGTATTGTTTTCCGATGCGTTTTGAGTGCTTTCCCGATTATTCTTAATTTTTCACGACCACTGCTTTGTATTTTACGGATTCCGACCTAGCCTACCTTGTACGACCCTTGCTTTCACACTGGACACCGAAGATCACTCACACGTTTGCCTTGGAATTTTTATTTTGGATTTTATAATCTTTACGTGATCCACATAATAATTTATTTGTATCTTTACACCAATTAAATATAAAAAAAATAAGACATAAATCTTAAATTTTTGAAATTGATTGCATTTTGTGGTCGTTGCATTTATTTAAACTGAAAATATTGTTTTCATATACATATTATCGGATGTTTTTATTTTTACAGTATTTTTTTTAATATACTAGTGACAACGTCTTGTATATTTAAGAAGCGTTTTATAAGCGAGATGGAAGGAAACGTAAGGCATGTTTTATTTTTAAAATACTCTCTAAAATAAAGAGAACTATTTTCTTTATTTTTATTATAAAAAGATTTTTTTCAATTTTTGCATTTTTTACTTTTATTTTCCGCAATACATATCCTGCCACATACTCTAATTGTGCTTTTATCTTAGCGTCTTGTCTCTTTGTTTCAAGATCTATAAAGATGTTGTCACTGTTCACATCATCAAAATCAACTTTCATAGTACCAGGTGTCCAAAAAGAGTAACGGGTATTTGTTAGTTCAATAGAACAAAAACTACTAGCAATCAAGTAATTTTGTTATTGTTGATTATTAAATACAAAATGGAAAATTATTTCGGAAAGATAATGTTATCCAAATGGTGACCGTTACGCTGCTGGCACTCTTCTAATCTGGAACGAAGATTGGTGATAACACGCTGACTCATAGCCCTCGATATTGGTGCCATTTCTGACCTGATGTTTTGTTTCAATTGCGTTAGGTTCGTCGGATTATTCTCATAAACCTTACTTTTAAGGTATCCCCAAACGAAATAGTCAAGCGAGCTAAGGTCAGGGCTTCAGGGAGGCCAGTTGATGTTACCTCTACGTGAAATGACCTTATTAGGGAATAATTCGTTAACAGCTTCAATTGATTGATTTGATGTATGGCAAGTGGCCCCGTCTTGTTGGAACCACGTTCTTGAGTTGAAACCTTGAAACTCCTGCAACTCTGGGCCCAAAAAGTTTCGCAGCATATGGCAATAACGGTCACTATTCACATTGAGCGTTCGGCCTCGTCGATCTTCATGAAAATAAGGACCAATTATGGCTTTAGCAGACATAGCGGCCCACACAACGACCTTTGGGTTGTGCAGGGGTCGTTCATGCTTTCGTCTCGGATTCTCCTCTGCCCAGTATCGACAATTCTGCTTATTAACATGACCATTCAGGTGAAAGTTGGCTTCGTCACTGAACAGTATGTTTTTAAAGTTGTTGATTCGCCGCAGCATTTCGTTCGCAAAATTCGATCGATTTGCGTAGTCCGTATCCTTTAATTATTGAACCAATTGAATTTTATACGCTTTTAAATGCAAATCTTTCTTTAATATCAAATGCACAGACAATATTTTTATGTTCAATGCTTGGCTTCGCTTTCGGATGGACAAAGACGGATTTTGACGAACTGACGCCTTCACTTCTTCGATTGTGTCCTGGTCGCGGACTGAACGAGGGCGACCAGAGTTTAGAATTTTTACCGTCGCACCTGTATTTTCGAATATCCGGATCCATTTTCTAATGCTATCGTCACTTGGTGCATTGCGTGTACGATACTCCGCACGATACAAACGTTGAGCTGTCACTATTGAATCATCGTTACGATAATACGCTCGTACGCTAAAAGCGCGATGCGTCCCCGGGTACTGCTCCATTGCGACTAATACTCCACAAAATGGCGGACTTTACGATCTCCTCCCCGCGCCCCTCCGCCGCTCCGAATCAACTTCAGCGCTAAAATAAATACCCGATACTCTTTTTGGACACCCGGTATAACTTGGCGCCTCAGGTTTCATAAAAAAGAGGTTTTTGAGGGATTTAAAATTGAAACATTGATCAACTTCACAGTTGGTCCCCGGCGAATGCGTATTACTAAAATTATTAATTAGTAAGGAAGGGTAGGCTGCTTCGAAGCCAACACACGAAGGCGACGTATTACGATAACCATGGTTTCGAATACAGCCAAAAAATATTTCTAGGCGGTCCTGGTTGAAATGTCTCATCCATAGAGACGTCAGGTTATACTGTTTAGCTAAAACATCGACAAGATATTCAATATTTTCAATTGTCTGTAACCAATTTGTAATTGATGGTACTATACCAGAGTTGCGATTGCCGAAAAATTTCATCGACCTTATAATTTTTTTTTGCTTCAGCCCATACTGCTTTGTGATTTGAGTTTGGAGTTACTGGTCCAAGCAGAGGTTTCCCGGGTCTTTTTTTTTTTGAGTTTTCGTAGCTTCCGTTAACGGAGTCGAACAAATCGTCAAAAAATAAAAGCAAATCTGCTGTTTCTTGGCATTCCTGTGGCAGAATTCCCATACCTAGAAAAGAAAGATAAATACATCATCATTAACTTAATCAACCAATTTGTTAAATTATAATTAGGTCCATTATTTTTGATTAACATTTATAGATTAGGTATCTATAATTATTAGACTGAACCTAAATGACAATATTTATTTTTAATAATTTCAGGTAAAAATTACTCAAGAAGGAATCTTGTAGTATTGCTATCTAAGTAAATGAATAAGAAATATATTTTTTATTATGTTAAATACTTACTTGCAAGATATCCCATATTTGCTGCCACAGAGCGACTGAAAACCTGTGTGGCACATTTAACTTTCATCTCGGAAATATTGTTTGGGATGACATGTCTGTCGGTCAATTTAGACATCAGCCTTGTCCCCTTGTAAGCAGGATTTTCGTTATAGAGTTCTATAACATGATCCCATTTAGCATTCTTTTCTTGACCATCTATTTTAAATTTTTAGATATTAAATTGTTCCATTTTGTATGTTGCCATCGTTGGTAGTTCCGCTGCCAGGTTTAACTACATCAAGCAGCAAGCCAGTTTTCTTTCTAAAGTCTTCTTGAATTTTTCGTTTTCTCTCTGCCATTTTGTTTTGATTAATTTCATCTTTTGCTTGCCAGGTCTTGAATTCTAATCTGTAAGCGATATGAAGAAGACATTCCATACACCGAATCCTAGCATGGAGTGAGCTGAGTCCGTATTTGTATGAGTCTTCACATGCTGGTTTCTGCATTACGGATGTTAATGAGTTCATTTCCTTAGGCCGAGCTTCACAAATGGTACAGGAGGATGTCGGAATTCTCGTAATAAATGAAGCAATTTTACCGTCAATCATCGTTAACAGTAATTTATGTATCACACTACTATTATCGGCAACTGTAGGGCATAGTTCTGAAATTTCGGCTTCAATGGCGTTCTTTTCAGCCAGCACATTCGATTTTGTCTCAGGCATGAACTTCCACATTATTGGACGGCAATAAAACGTCCATGAATGGCGATCATTTTTCCAAATAACACCTCCGTCTTCTTTGATTAATTTCAGTGGAACTAAACTGGCCATAAAAACACTCTGCAAGTTGTCTTCACTAGTACTCTTCTGCTTGTAAACACTTTGATCCAAAGCACCATCGAAACCCCATTTACTGATTAACGTTAACTGTTGATCTTCGGTCGCTTTATAATCATCAAAAGACTCGATTAATCTTGTTGTAGTCAGGTCTAAAAGAGCTTGCAAGCGGATTTTTGCTGATGTCTCTGTAATAATTATATCCTTTTTATCTGGGTGGCACTTTTTTTTTCGTTTTGTAGTTTGTAATAGCTATCCCAGCTTTTACTTATCCCTTCTTTCAAACTGAACTCTCTAAGTGTAATGTATCGCCACTTAGATAAATTCATCGTCACATACAAAGCTAAAGCTTTAACTGCTGGTATTTCCGTTAATGAAGAACTAGATTCAACGGAAATGCTCTTTTTAATGCTGGAAACAACTTCTGGGTGTTCCAACATGTATTTCAATACATCAGCAACTTCATTGTTTCCCGCTGACTAAAGCGCTTGTACAGTTGAAAATGCAAGTTCAGTGGCTTCACTTTTTGTACGTACTACGCGCACTTGAACGCTTTCAGAAAGGCGTCTCCGTTTCTGGCGTTCAGAAAGTTCCTCAAACGTCTTGCGTGTAGTTATTCCTGTAGAGGTAGAGGCATCTTGTTTCGAAGGTGACGCCAATTCCTCACCTTCACAGGTATCCAAAGGCATCACAATATTGATTTGCTCAACAACATTTTCACTGGATATTGGTATATTTTCTTTGATAAACACTGGCCATTTAATATCAGAATCAAGCCAACATGAGTTTGCAGCATTAAATTTCTTCGAACAACTTTTTGACTGTCTCCATTTCGCATATAGGCGATAGCAAAATCTACGACAACATTTTTGTAACTCTGATTTGTCACTTTCACTCATTTGTATTCGAGTTTTTTTATAAGAACACCGCACAAATATAAATGATCGCGAATGTCTTCGTGCTTCTGTAAAGCAACGTAAAGGTCCAAGTTAGTAACAAAACCACGGAAGGCCATAATGATGTTACTGGGAGGAAATTCCAATTTTAACTAAGTACACTTATTCATTACAAGACCTTTTATAGCCTTATTTTTTTAAATACATAATTACCCTCATACTCGTATATCACATTTACTATTACAAGAAATGCGTAATTATCTAAGTATTCTTAACACTTTGACAGCCGAAGATTTTAAAACGCGGATTCCATGGTTCGCCGGCGATTTTCGCCGATATTGTAACATTTATAAAATGAGAACTATCAATGATAAATCTATAATTATTTTTTTATTTATACTATTGACTTGTTTATTTCTAGGATAAAAATAAAAAACAGACGTAAATTAGTTTTTTTTATTTAAAAATGTAGAATAAAAAAGAGGTTTTATGGAAAAAAAAAAAAAGTCGAACATGGACTTTTGCGTGTTCAAGTCGTGTAATTTTTGCGTGTATGAAACATTTTGAAGCAAGGATGGTAGCATAAAGGCACGTTGCAGTCTGGGCAGTAAAATATGGTTTCTTTGCGTCCTCGTTTGCCAGTGTTTTTCTTAGAAATGTCTGCACAAACTTTACAGACTCTTGCCACCTTCTCTTTTTTTTCGGTGCTCGGTATCCTTTCGAGAAAGTGCCTTCCCACTAGTCTGGTACTGCTGCCTACATGGTGTGGGCCACGTGAGGGTCCTGGTTCAGCCTCTGGTGCAGTTTGCAGCAGCTGGTCACCACACTCCATCAGGAACTGTGAGAATCGCGGGCGGCGCCTTTGAGACCTTGATTTATTGTAAATGACGTAAGCATTTACCATTGCTCTTGCTACCAGGTTGAAAAACATCTTTTTCCACCACTTCATGCTCTTTCTATTCAAGGAGTAGTAAGACACATACTGGTCATTCAGATCTACACCAAATTTGTGGTGGTTGTAATCTAGTACACAATCTGGTTTCAGCCTTTTGGTCACACCGACACCTTTGACTTTTGCATCCACCTCTGTCCAGCTAGCTCCGTGTTTCGTAGTAAGCATGAGTACATCACGCTTGTCCTTCCATTTACAAGCGGTTAGATTGGCCCGGTGACAAAAGGCCATTTCGCCTTTTTCCAACGGTTGATGACGCCAATCCTGTGGCAGACCACGACGATTCGCCATTACAGTGCCAACAAGGCGAGTGTCCTTTATCCACAATAAGTCTGCGATTGTCGGACTTGTAAAGAAACGGTCCATGTATATGGTGTGCCACTTACCGAAGTATGGTTCACTCAATTCCGTGATAATCGTTTCCACCGATTTCGAGTCGCCTATGTAGGGAACCATGCGCAGTATGTATCCTGTTTCCGCGTCGCAGAGCATGTACACTTTCATGCCATATTTATCAGGCTTATCTTTGTTATACACTTTGAAGTGCACTCGTCCCCTAAACCCACAAGTACCCTCATCGATAGTCAAGTGCTCATTGGGATAATAACACTCTTGACACAACCGACACATGTCATCAAAAAAAGGTCGGAGTTTGAAAAAAGCGTCGTACTCGGGATCACCACGCGGTTTGTAGTTTGCGTTATCATTCAGATGGAGACAGCTATAAATGGCTCGGAATCTGTTTCTATTCATGTGCTTCCCGGCGAATGTAGTGGCTATTATTTCCCGTGTAGACCAGTATGAATCAAAACTCTCCTTGTGTACAAGCGTAATATGAATCACGATAGAAAAAAATGTCTTTAGTTCCGATTTTTTGACAGCTTTCCATTCGTACAACATAGTGCCAGGTTTCAGAATGCCTTTTCTTGCTTGTTTGGTTTTCATTTGAGCTGCGTAACGGTTAGTTTCCGTCTTTAGAGTGTTCCAAAAAGAATCGGGGAAAAAAATTGAAAAACAATCCAACTCTGACGAACTTTCATCTACTGGAGCCAATACTTGAGATACTTCTTGAAATACTGGATTTTCTGGGGGTTCTTGCAGTGCTTGGTATGACCATCCATTACCTTCATCCATTTCTCTGAGGGTAACTGCTGCTGCTGATCTGCGGGTAACGCCGCGCCCGCGTGTAGCCGAACGCACCGCCGAGCGACCGCGACCGAGGCGGGATCTCGTATTTCTTCGAGGTGTACGACCCCGGCCCCGTACATGTTCCCCCCGTACAGGTTCAGATAAGTCGTCTGACATGTCAGCATCAACATCTTGTCGATCATGAACCGATACAACCTCTTGCAAGTCTTGAATAAGGTCTGGAAAGAGAAAAAAACAATAAAAATATGTACGACGCAAAAAGGCTACATTTCTACAATAATAACCCAACAAAATACAATAATTTACCTTGAATTTCAATATCTGGGGCTTCTTCAATATCCGAATCATCATCAGCAACCAAGAAGTCAATAATTTCGTTCGAATCGAGCCGATAACTTCGCCGTGAACTCGCCATTTCGCGCCAAAATTCGTGTACGTGCACTCGCAATAGCGGCGCGGGAACACTGGCGCAGCGCGACACTCGATAGCTTGTTCCGCTCACACCAAGCGCCCCACCACGGTTATTCTTACATGTGTGCGTAGCTAAAGCACTACACTATTATATCAATGCACGCCAAACACGGACTACGGACGTCGTTTTAAAACAAACACTAAGAAAGTCAGTCACGTACTGAGAACGTGATCAGCGTCACAATACAATCAACCTGGGACGTACTCTGCACGTGATCGGCTGTGAAAGTGTGGATTGGAAGAAGGATTTGTAATGGAAAGTTAACTAATGATGGAATAATATCCAATTAATTAATTGCGATGATTGTCTTACTAGCAGCCGTTGATATTCATAATTATTTACTAAGAATACTCACAATGTGTAATGGTGCGATTGTGATTATACTATTATTATATTTTGTACAAAACAAAGGCCTCATTCGCACTAAATTCATATAACAAGACGAGTTATTGAACAAAAAATAAAAATCATATATTCGTCGTATATCTCCAAGGGGGGACACTAGGGGACATAAGTATGTTGGGACGAAATCTCCTAAATATTATGCTAAAATATATTATAAGCGTCAAAACCGGAAAATGTGCGGGTATCGCAGGAAAACATTTTTTTACTACATTTTTCCATACATTGCATTCAGTTTTACTCACATTACTCCTAAAATTTTTGTTTAATCGAAAAAACCATAACAGAACTTTAAATTTAGATTATTAAGGAAAGCACATTGGCATCATTAGTTTTTCAAAATTCGTGAAATTATATTTTCATAGTCTTATGTCCGCCGGTTTGTATGGAGTCGATCCACTGTGAGTCGGGTTAACAAACTGTAGTAGGAATATTGATAATAATGTAATCAAAACTATAACTTGTAGAATCCAAAACAGAATGCATAGCGTAAATTAAAAACTAATTTCGATTTTCTTACCAAAATATCAATATCTATTCAACAAGTTAGTCATTTGACAACCCTCGAGTTAGAAATGGCATAATCTTACCTTGCACGTTTGGCAACATTTGCTTTCCAATTTACGGGATCTCTTCTTTTTTCTCGCATATCTATTGTTTACACGTGTGGGATGTACATCCATGTTAAGTTTTATTCACCTCCAAACGAATTTTTTAACACTATTTTAGCAATCAAATTACAAAATACGCACACGGATCTTATGACAAAATCAATGCAGACGCCATATTTTTTTATTTTTTTTTGGTTGGGAAATCATCAAATGACCTCTCCCGCTCTGGGCGGAGCGGAAGGGTGTGTCAAACTCTTACTGACTAAAACCCACCCGTGTTCCTTCAGTTGCCTGTGCGCCAGGGCCACGGTTTCTCTTTCGAACAATCCGCAGCCCCGGCAGGCATCGGTCCTATCGGACCCCGTCAATGGTGCTGACATCTCTTTGAGGCGCGCGTGGAACACGACGCGCCATCGACCCGGGCCTGGTCCTTACCGGACGGCGAGCTGCCCATTGCTCGCCGTCCGCAAGCCCGCGCCTACGGTGGCCGGGAGTCGGCAATCAACTGCCGACGCCCTGGGTGTCTCCTCCTCCTGCGGCGGCTAGGGGCGCGAGGGCGCAGAGATTGCCTCTCTCTTTCGCGCTCCGCCTCCTCCTTCGCGAGCATTACTGCTTCGCAGAAGGAGGTGACGGCTTCCCATTCCCTCTCGCTCCGTACCATGGCCTGAACCAAGGCCGGACGCGAGAGGTCGCCGCCGCCGATCGCCGCCACGAGGACACGGTGGTTCTCCGCCCAAGCCGGGCAGACCTCCACCGTATGCTCCACCGTGTCCTCCGATCGATCCACACAATGATAACACCCGGGCGTTTCCTCCCGCCTTATCCGAAACAGGAACCTCCCGAAACAGCCATGTCCGGTGAGGACCTGCGTCAGGCGGAAGGTGAGGACGTCGTGGCGCCTCTCAAGCCACTCCTCAAAGAGGGGTCTTACCGCCGCAATTGTGGCGTGCCCTGCGCTGGGTTGCGACAGTCGCACTCTCCATGCCGCCATGAGATCCCGCCGGAGCTCTGTCCGCTGTGCCGCAATTTCTCGCGGCAGCGGAGTTACGCCCTGGCGTTTCGCCTCCTCGCGCCACTCCCAAACGTGCGCGAGGACCTTTGCCTCCAGATCCCACGGCGGCAATCCGGCAAGGAGGCTCGCCGCCTCGCAGGAGACCGTGCGGTATCCCCGTACCATCCGGATGGCCATGACCCTTTGGGACGCGTTCAACCGGCGGGCTGGCCGGCCAAAGACAATAATCCATTTTTTTTTAAGTTAGCGACATCTTCATTCTCGAAACAGTACTAAAAATATACAAAGTTTTATCATGACAAACACTAGAGGACAGCACTAGAAAAAAGGTCTTGTATAGGGGACGCCAGGTCCGAGGAGGTTAAGTTGTTTCACCTCCAAACGAATTTTTTAACACTATTTTAGCAATAAAATTGCAAAATACGCACACGGATCTTATGACAAAATCAATGCAGACGCCATCTTGACGTCATGATCAATGAACGCCTGTGATTGGTTGAAGCTAGCAGATTGCTGTTTTTGAATCTCATCGTATGCAGATTGCTGTATTTGATACCAATATGGGTTTTACATTCAGGTTTTTGGTGGAATATTGCTGTTTTTGATACGATGTGACTAAATAAGAATAAAATATTTTAAAAAGACAGTGTTACCATATTCATAACTCGAATTGCATAAAACTGACAGATTGCTCTTTTTGATTCTATACGACTCATATATCTGCAGAAGGCGTTTTTTTAATGTTTCAAATTTCCTGGTTTCCGGAGGATTTGCCAAGATATCTGCTATTTGCTGGACAACATCCTTGCTGAGTTTTCCTACCACCATATAATATTTGTTCAAGTCGGACGTTTTTTGTGGTGCTAAAATTGCTTCTACTTGCATAAACCAAAGACGTGGGTTATCCGGCCAAAAGTTCGGTAGTTTGTCTGATACTGACACTGTGGACACTGTCATTGTAGGTTGTTCTTTATATCTTACAGCACTACGTTGAGTTGGCGGGTACTGCGGATTCATTTTTATACGCGATGTGTGCAGATCGGATTCGCGCGTGCGCTTATGTCGAGATCGGGGACACCACTGTTGGTTGTATGGTATGGTTGCCTACCGGAATAGTAATGAAAAGCTCGAGAGTCAAATGCCAACTGTCTATATTTCTCAATAAACTTATATTTATACATTTACATTTTTTGACGGCACGGTTGGCGCAGTGGTTAAGCGATTGACTGCTGCGCTGCGTGTCACGGGTTCGATTCCCGCACGGAACAAATATTTGTATGACCTACAAGTAGTTGTTCCGGGTCTGGCTGTTTGTGTATGTGAGTTAAATGTTTGTAAACGCACCCACAATACAGGAGAAATTCCTAGTGTGGGACAAAGTTTAAAAAAAAAAAAAAAAGATACATTTGTCTGTGTGTGGGTGTGTATGCGTGTGTGTGTGTCCCCACATACCCATTATACAGTGTGAGTCTTCATAATGTGCACACATCGAAATGAGGGAAACTAAGCTTAATTTTATCGACGGAAAAAATATTTAAAAAAATCTAAAAAAAGGCGAATATGAAAGTGTCTCTACCAGCTAAAGTATGGTACGTAGCCGAGTGCAAGGCTTTAACAGTTGATAGGAAATGTTGTGATTGAGTTATAAACATATTATTTTTACTCTTAGAAAGCTGATACTATGGATAATAATTTAAAGTAATAAAAAAGGGTAAGGGAAATTTATGTAAGGAAATTTAAACATTATTGTAAAAATTGATGAAAAAATATCAGATTTTTGTTAAAAAATCCCTTAATTCTCAATTGAATGCGATTTTATTTTCTTTACTTTTAATTTTATGAGCACGCCCTGTTACTTCCACTCATTACTGAGTTTGTTTCATCGTGATAGGTCGTTTAGTTTAAAAGTTATACCGATTTGTTTACACAGGAGTCACAGCAGCGTACGACAATTTTTTAAATGCTAGAAAAAAAAAAAAAATTTTTTTAGATCTGTAAATATTTTTTCCGTCGAAAAAATTGAGCTTAGTTTACCTCATTTCGATATGTGCACATTATGAAGACTCACACTGTATTAGACATAGTATCTCCTTTAAATCTGCGGCATGTGAAACAATTATGAGCGACATTTCGAGCTAATTTCCTACCTCCGACAGGCCAATAGCGGTCTCGAATAGAGGCTAAAAGTTGTTGAGGCCCTACATGTGGTAGTCCTAAATGTTCACTTTGAAAATTTTAATTTAGTAAGACAATGATCTGTCTTTAAAACAATAGGGTGTTTTTTATCATAGGGGCACGAAGATTTCGCTGGCCAAGAAATAGGACCATTGATCACTAAACTGTCGGTTCAAAGTCGAACGCGTACTGCGGCTGTTGTGAGGTGGAGCGCCATCTTGTTGAAAAAATATTCTTGTTGATTCCGACAGTGGTAAATCATCGACAAGGTTTTCAAGATTCTCTAATATTCTGTTGTTATAAATGTTCGAATTCAAGGTGCCTTCATAAAACTCCACCATTACCACTCGGTTCCACATTATACCACACCAACAATGACACACGAAAATCGCACTTGATAATGTGTTTCGCGAAACCTGAAAGGATTTTCTCTACACCAATAATGGTGATTTCGCCGGTTGTCCATTCCATTATTAGAAAAATTTGTTTCATCAGACCATAATATGAAATTCAGAAAATGGTAATCTCTGCTTATTTTTCCTCTTAACCACCTGCAAAAAGTAAGTCTTCGAGCGGCATTCCCTGAATGTAAGGCTTGAACTAGTCGCCCCTGTCGGTAACATTTATAACCATACTTCTTCCATATCTTTAGTAAAAAACGATGTGAGACACCTACTTCTTCAGTGACTGCTCTTGATGATATTTCGGGATAAGCTTCGACAAGTGTAAGAACAGAAATGATCAAATTTTCATCTAATATAAATGGGTGGCGTACAGATTTTTTCTTGAAAGGGCCACCTTGTGCAAGATTTCTTTAAAGATTTGTAATAACCTTTCTGGTTGGCACATGACGATTTGGATATTTGATCCTATACCATTCTAACGCAGCCGATGTATTTTTATTATTTACGTAATATGCTTCTAGCAAGTCTAAACATTTTAAATGGTCATTTTTCTCTTATCAATAGCTGTCCAATTATGCACTTAATGTAAAATCCACAACACACTCAGAGCTTTTCTGACGCAACAAACTGTCAAGATTGTTTTTTATTTAATAATAACGAGTTCGGAATTTGAATTGTTTTTAAACTTATCTTTTTATTCATTCAACAAAAAGATCTCAACCGTCACTAAAACAGCTTTTGGGTAAAATTTTCATACAAAATGTAAGGGAAAAGTTTTTTGCAATTTGTGACTTTTTGAGTACTCCAACGATGGTTGGTCCCATAAAAGTTTTTGGTCAGTATTAGAAACAGGATCGATTGGCATCAAAAAATGTTTTTGTGTAAAATTGCTATTTTCTTGCTAACTGTATTTTTTTTGTTGAAAATCTGTTAATGGGGATCAAAATTCAATAAAAAATTATGGATAGTCTCCTAAGACCATTTTCGCGTAGCTGCAACGGATAAGGTACTTCCCCGTACTGCCCTGCTGAAAGTTTCCACCCTGTATATGTGCCATTTGCCCTTTACGTGCTCTCCATAAAAGGAACGCGATTGCTTTATTTGATATGTTCCAAGAGAAATTAATATTAGTTCACTATATGATAGCCGGGGAAAATCTGTTAGGTTATCATTTTCCACAGTAACGCTTACAAAATCAGCTCGTCTTCTGTTTATTTGATTAATATTGACAAAATCAGATAAATAATTGTTTATGAGCATGTTCACATTTATTATACTTAAGATTTCCCCGGCATAATTTCTATTAGTTATTGGAGGGTGAAAGCGATTAATTAATGCAGCAGCTATTTTAAAATCAATCAATATGTTTTGAGGCTAAGTTAAAATATTCCTGCCTAAACAATTTAAAATCTCTTTTAAACCTACCATTAACTGCTTCTACAACCCATCTACAAATAGTAACTGACCTAGATTTGCTGCTAGTGTCGATAGTTGCGTTTCACCCGTCTGTAATGAAGCTGGAACATGAGTTTTATAACCACAAGCATTCAGTAAGGGCAAGGCATCTCTGAAACCCCTATCCAGAACAAAAGCATTACCTTCTTGAAAATGTCTGCGTAAATAACTATTTTCGTTTTCAAATTCTTTTTGCATTATAGCTGCATCTGATGTTGTAGCTGGATAGGGGCCCAGAACATCTATAATATAACCATCAGAACAAACTAACATAAATGGTTTCACTAGATTTCGATATTTATGTAAGCTGTAAGTATTTTATTGATACGGATAATTTGAACTTTTTTGTATACAGGAAAAGTTTTTATCCACTGCGCAAATTTTGACAAATTAAACTTAAACGAGTTTTATTAAACATATATTTTTTATTTTGATAGGTCTTAGTACAAAAAAAAAAAATATCGTTAACGAAAGATGTTTACTTTAAAAGTGGTTGGATGGCTAACCGGCGGCGCGCGGCAAAGCGGAACGCGCGAAAGTACCTATCTATCAGCTGTGCGCTCGCTCGATTCGCCGGCGTAGGTATTTACGTAGGTTACAAAGTACTGATCGCTAATTTTATCAGGTTCGAACTACACTTTTTTTATGTTTAAGCCGTGACCTGAAGTTATTTGAAGAGTTATTCCAATTTTTCCTTCATACTTTAATGGGCTTAGGACCATCAAAATACAGAAAATAAAGCATTATTATCAATTAAATTTACGTTACTTAATACATTGTGCATAGGTAACTACTTCTGCATTAAGGCGTATTTAAAAAATTGGAATCAACTAAGTATTTACAATAATGTTCAATCAAAAATAACCTATTCGCTAAAATTGTCAATGTCAATAAATTGCTTACCCCTAAATTTCACTAATCACTGTATTTTAATAATTGTTCAAAATGAAGTCCTCCTCTTTCTAGGCATAAACGTGCACGTTTCATTAAATTGTCATTTAGTTTGTTGAGAACACTAATATCACTTTTCACTTCATCAAAAGCGTTAATTATTTTGAACTTTAAGTCATCTAGGTTTTGGGCCTCCTCTACATAAACTCGGCGTTTGACTTCTCCCCAAAGAAAAAAATCGCAGGGAGTAAGATTCGGGGACCTCGCCGGCCACGGTACGGGGCCACTACGACCGATCCAATTTTCCCCATATTTTTCATTAAGGTAGTTCCGTACATGAATGGCGTAATGAGGTGGAGCGCCATCGTGCTGATAGTAAAAGTTATTAAGGTAGGGCACTGGAACTTCTTCAATTAAAGTTTCGATTTTTTTTTTTGAATCTTAATTTGAATCTTAACGCAAAATCAAAAAGAACAATGTTCAAAAATGTATGGACACCGTCCCCACCCTTGTAGCACTTTAAAACCTATGTTAATCGAAGGGCCATAGTCATCCTATCATTTTATTGTATGACAGCTAAAGAGAAATGTGCATCCGAAAAAAGTTATATCGACATGAAGAAACCGGAATCAGTCACAATAATAATTATGTTTCTGATCACGATGCTGTTCTTTTTTTAATTATTACTGTGTGATGGTTTTGTTCGGAGTTTTCAAACAACTCTTTGGAATTATATGGCGACTCCCGCTCGGGAACAACTCACGGAGCAGAAAAAAGTTCAATGAAGAATTCTGCTGAATATTGTTTTTGTGAGGTAACCATTGACGTTTTTTTAGGAGTTTTCAAATAAAATACCCTATTAATTACAAATAAAACCTTTATTCGGTGTTTTCAGTATCTATTACAATATTGTCCCAGGCACTGGCTGGCCCAACGAAATTCTCTAAACGCCTTCCAATCCCAAAGTACCACACGATGCTGACGACATGCGCGCAGGCACCAACTGTCCTCATACCCGTCAAACATGAGCAGTAATATGCCTGAATAGCGTTTATGCCCTGTGCGTTATTCAGTATTAAATACGTGTAATAGGTCGCATTTGACCTATGTCTTGATAAAATTCGACCCCTTAGAAGAGTGCAATCTTCCGTGTCTATACCGTATTGATTCATAATTGGGCTTGGAGTTGTACAAACCTCTATGTTATAGACGCCGCCACGTTAATGTTCGCTGACATAGGAAGCTGCCAGTTTTAGATGATATGTCCCCAAGCTAAACAAAATAATATCTTCGTTTGACAATTCAGGGAACGGCATATTTATGGACTCGTCAGTCAATGTCCTGAACGCAACCCGCTGCCTGTTAACATTTTCTGCAACAACGTAGTTGCCTAAGTCATTGTTGGTATGAATTCTGTGACTGATTCGTTCTACGAAGTTTGTGGCGTAGACACTATCATGAAAAGGCTCCCTGAAGGTGTTGAGAAGCGCTCCAGCAATCCGGAAGTCAGTGAAGAGGTGAGGAAGTGATTTATTGAATACCACGTTCCTGAACATTTTAAAGTCGCGTTTAAATCTCCCGTTTATCGCCTCAATGACCCAGCAGACAATTGTTATTAGACGCGATTTATTCGCTTGTTCATTCGTGAGCTGAGTTGCGCTTCTGTCTTTTGTAGGTGGCATGTGAGGCTCATAGCCACATTCTTCGATTGCAGGAATTGAGTCTCTGAAGCCTCTGTCTAATATAAAAGTATCATTCTCGTGGAGCAAGTAATGAATCGGAGAATAAATGTTATTCATTATATCCTTCATAATCTGAGCGTCTGATGTCCTAGCAGAGTAGGGTCCTAGAATATCTATTATATACCCGTCTGGGCACACTAAAAGGAATGGCTTCAATAAGTTTTTGAATTTGTGCAGGCTGTATGTTATTTTCTGGAAAAGGAAATTCTTACTTTTCTGTATATAAATGTATGTTCCGTCGAATAATATGATGGCTTTTGAATCTCCATATAATGCTCTCGCAATAGTCGTGCTGTGACTTATTATTTCATCTCGGCCGATGTGGTCGTATCCTAGATGCAGTGCGACAAAGTCTCTCGTTAAGCACTCTCGGGCTGTATTCAGGTAACGTCCCACTGTTGTCCTGCTGACGTTTAGGTGGCAGGCTATTTTGACATCTGGTTCAGCTGACCTTATTTTCATAAGATAGCATGCCAGCACAGTTTTTGGCTGTCTTGTGTGCTGATTTAAAGATGGTGTGTCATTTAAAACAATAGCAAACTGCTCGTGGGTTAGCCCTGTTCTAAAATATAATTCTTCAGGAGAAATGCTGTCTATATTTTCAAAATCCAAGGCTTTTTTGTTATTATACGCATTTCTTAAAACGTCCATCATGTCTTTTAACTGGTCTGGTGAAAATGTCGTATCTGCAGTATCATATAATAGGTTCCATTCATTGGTGCGCATATGATTTGTACAAACCCTTGCACTGGTAGGGACATATAAGTTGTGCTCGATCAGTGAATGTATTTTTAAGAATAGTGGTATTCTATGCAGATTTTGATTTGCACATCCATGAAACGCACAGTGACGAGACGTATTTGCTAACCTTTTGTATGTTGGGACTGTAATTAACTGCTCGGAAACTGCTTGTTCATCGGCTTGCTCATCAGGTTGTTCCTCGTTTTGTCCACCTTCATTTCTCATTTGGTGTCGATGTGCTGCCACCCAACAGCGGTAACACATGTACTGCAAGTCGTTATGGGCTGCCTGAAAGATAACATTATTACTGCAGTAAAGAAAAAAATATATATCACACACAATAGCTTACTAATGAGAGCGCCCCACTCATATTTCTTAATAACGCTGTGATAGCTATCTATCATTTTTAATGCGCCAAGTAATAGCATTTAGAAATAAACTAAAATCGTCCTACACACTTAAGACATAAGTCATATTATTTAATACAAATACTGTGAAGCGAGCTACAATCTATTTATTTCTTGAAAAATAGTTGTTTACTAACCTCTTGTTCATTCATTCGCTCCAGTACGTACTCGGAGAATCCTGGATGGTTTTCCATGTATTCATGTGTTAGAATGCGCCGATTTCGATCTCGGAATACAGACCGTAAACACGTAACACATTGATGAATTCGTTGATGTTCCATATTGTCAAAACAATGAAATAAATCCAAACCACAGGCACACAAAATCCGTTATTAAGTCCGTAGTCGCTTAAATCAAACTAATTCAACTTAGTCCAACCGTTGGCACAAAATCAAATCCAGTAACAAGTCCAAAGTAGAAGGATAAAACTAGCAATCAAAAGTGGGAGACAAAAATACGCGTACGCTCAAGGAAGTTCCGAAAGGTACTAAATAATAATTACAATAACCAATAAAACCAGCAGCGGCAGACAGGCAAACGATAAGGGAACAAAGACATACTTCCCTTCTCCCCGCCCTTCCACCACCCCACATTTACTACCTGCTCTGCGTCGTGTGGCGCTGCGCATGCGGCTCATCATCGATCATTTGTTTTTATTAATTACAGCAATCTTAATACCTACTTACAATTATTGTTAAACATGAATGCAAATATGACATAATATTATACGTTTTATTACTTACCGAAACTCCTAATTCTGCAGCAATTTCTGATACATTGTATCCTTGTTCTTTCAAGAAAACAATTCTGTGACGTTCATGCTCCGTAATATGCACATTATACGGCATTATTGTGATATTTATCGATTGATGTATCTCAATAATATAAATAAACAATTATGCACTTACACAACGTTTCAATTACTTCAGACGACGACAGTCGACAATCATACGCTAGACTAAAATTATCACAAGTCATGTGAATAGAAATAATAAATTAAAAATTAAAGGAAGGTAGGTTTTGTAAGATTCGCGCAAAGTAAATTACAAGTACCGTCACAATAATCGCTTCGTAGATCATTAGAGTTATGTTTATGTTATTTCATATTATAGATTAGTATGGTTACTGACAATAAAATATAATTGCTTTGTAAATAAGTATTGAAATAGATACTAACGTGTTAACATACATTGCAAGCAAGCACTGTCCCAAAAGTAGCTGAACAACATAAACGTCAAAAGTATATTAACATACGGCAACATTAAAAATATACTTTGTTAACCTAATTTTGTCTTTACTGCTGTTTGGTGACTTTTGATACAATGATGTTCAGCGACATTTGGATTGATGGTGTACAGCGACTTTAGGAATACTAGTGCACAGATACTTTTGAAATAGTCGTGTTTAACGACTTTTGTAAATTTCAGGTGTACAGGCTATTTTGTTTCCTAGTTGCGACTATAACTTATGGCATTTTATTGTGAACAGGTGTTTTGTTATGTTGATTCTGTTCATCGACTTTTGGTGCTGACTGTACCATCAGTTATGACAATAGGGTTTTCCTGACCATCACTTTGAACTCCAAACAATCCTCGGGGTATTAATAGATTTCTTTGTACTATATGTTCTCTTGATATATGTGCTACACCCAAGTGAGTTGGAACGAAATTATTATATAATACTTCTCGAACCTTTGACATCAACACTTCCAAACTTCTCCTTGGAATTTGAAATAATGTTGCTAACCTTTCATTGGGTTCACCCGTCCTCATTTTCATTAAGAATCCAGCGAGAGTCATTTTTCCTCTTCGCATTTCATTTATGGCTGGTATTTCATTTAATAACTGATTGAATTGATCTTTTGTGTAGCCAATCCACTGACGTACAAGATGATCTTCTATATTATTTGTATTTGAAAAATCGAATGCATTAACATTTGTTCTCTTTAAATGCAACATATCTTGTATATGTCTTGCATTAAATGCATTTGAATAAGCACTAATACCAGTTTGAAAGGCCCACGTTTCTGTATTTAAATGGTTACTGCATCATACACGGCTATTTACTGGTACATAATAATTAAACTGTAAAAGCAGCATTTTTCTTGTCTAAACCGGTAGCCTGAATCTTTCACTACCCTGACAACCTTCTAAATGCAACCTTCCGAACTGGTATTAGAGTCAGACTATTCATAACTCTGTATGTCCTGAGTTTGGGTGTAATTATGTATATTAAGTATGTATTTACAAGCAAAAAGTAATATATGTAGTATATCAGTTATCTGGTTTCCATTGTACAAGCTCTGCTTAGTTTGGATCAGATGACCGTGTGCGAGGAATGTCCTAGGATGTTTATTTATTTAAGTGCCTGTGAATGTCTTTTGAATAAATCAGTTTGGATTTTATAAATAATGTGTTATAATTAACTTACTTGTCGGGGCAGTATCCATTCTCGAATCACATTATATATGCCTCGTTCTCTGTCCGAATCAGTCCGTAATTGGTGATTTCTTGAACGTGCTGTAGAAGATCCACAATTGACACACACCTCTTGGTGCCCAACAGTACAAGAAGGTGGATGTGGTTCAGGCATAATATGTACTTGATTTAAAGAATTGGTCACAAGGACCCAACAGGCATTACATATTCGATCCTCATTGCTCAACTAAAAAAATAAAATCAAAATAAGGTTCAACTAAAAAACAATTTCAATGTTTATCTCATAAAATAGTTACATACAAATTGAACTTACAGGCTCAGGAGCAATCCAAGAGCGAATGACCTATAGAACGGATTCATCTTGCAAAGCATGTGTTGTTATCGTACTGCAACGATTTGTAGATATTCTACAGTTTACGCAGCGGCCCATGGTTGACATCACGTTGACTCGTAATGTTATACACACAAACAAATAAGAGAGGTGATCATAAACTATCGTAAGCAATAACAGTGTCCAAGATAAAGCGCCAAGGTCGGTCCTAAAAGTAGGAAACGTCGAGATCCAAGTCTCGCAACGGTTGTTCAGAAAGGTAGCAATCTTCGAAACCCAAAGGCAAGCCAGGGCCTGCAGTCTCGACATAGATAACGACAAAAATCGGTCGTTAAGTCTAACCGATGTCAAATTTCTGTAATAGATTTTCAACCTTATTTCGAAAGCATAAGGTTGAAAATCTATTGAAGGAATTTTATATCGATACGACTTAGCGACAGATTTTTGTCGTTATCTAATGTCGAGACTGCAGGGCCAGGTCGTTGTAAAAATCCACGTAAGCGAGAGCACAAAATATTCACACCAGCACAAAACACAGTAGCGAGCGAGCCACGGAGCACCATGAGCGAGCGAATGTGACTTATGAAGTTGTGTGTGAGCGAAAAATCTTGTGCATGACGTGAAATGTCATCTTTGAAAGTCATATTTATGGGTGTTAGTGTTGCCAATTATAATAAAATCGGAACAATTAGGTTGAAAAAAAAATACATTCGTGTTCTTAGCTAGATCAAGTCCTCGTAAACTGTATAAGTACATATTTTGTATTTTGTATGATTTTATTTTATTAATTATGCACTAATAATCAAAACATCATGAAATTAATTTATTAATAATTTATTTTATTTTATATATTGTTCAATGACAACACTATCATATCGAAAAGCCTTGTATCCATGGCGTTAGAAACAAAGACTTGTCGGCTTTGTGTTAAATCAAATCAAGTTACCTACTCGTATTTAACGAGATTTTATCCCCATTGTCAATAATAAAGTTAATCTGGCTATCAACACATAAAAAGTGCTTTTTTTAAATATCTTTGAATTCTGTACCTTTCCAAAATTAGTAATGCCAAAAATTGCCATCTCCTTTGGACAACTTTTGATCTACACTTAGATTCTTCTTCTTTGAGGATGAAATTACAAACAATAGGCTTATCGCATGAAGCTCGAGTAGAAATAGGCATAGGACCTGCAATGAGCCATACGAGTTTAGAGCTCCGGAGACAAGTTTTGCACTCACCATTGAACGATGTTGATTACCTATTAAAACCCAAAATAGGTCGGCACAAATGAGCATATCAATAAAGGATGGCTTATTGAAGCTAGGGTCTGCTAGCTCGCAACTCATTTAGGTGAAGATCCAAAAGGAACCTTAGGTACATTACTTGTTATAGTTTTCAAAACTAGGCAAAACTAGGAATGAAGTTGTATTAGATTGCAATTGGACAGCACAGCGTTCTGTGCTTAAGTTGATTATCCCTTATAGCGACTATACTGACATTTGATGGCTGAGGAGCTAACTTCAGTCTTTGCTTTACACCTTCAGTGATAAAGGACGATTGACTCCCGTTGTCCAGTAAAGCTCGTACAGCAATACTTGCATTGGTTTGGGAATTAACTAGACGTACCCTGGCCGGAACATAGTAATATTTCAAATGAACATACTTAACGTAGACATCGATACAGATGTAGTGCTAGGCGAACCAGTCGAAAGATGAGACAAATGAAGTAAAGAATGATGTTGCTTTTTACTTAGGTGACAAGAAACAAGCTTGAACGTTGTGACCGGTTCGTAGACAATTCGACCATAGATTCAAAGTTGCAACCATAGGAGTTCCTATCTTCAAGAGTCTTTGAATATTGTGCACTCATAGAGGCGGTGATGGCCCTTGCACACATAGCATACAATTTTACCTAGCGAAGAAGGAGTAGCACAGACTAGTTAGTCTTCAGACAGGGCACTCTTATAGAGTAAATATCGACTCTAAATACAATCATCATAAATGACAGCTTTTTTTTTAAAAATGCAGTATTGCATTCGGCGCGGAATTTTATGCAATGGCGAGGTAAGGCATCAGCCTAAAAGGTTTTGGTTGCTAGGATTAGGTAATTTTAGTTTCATTTTATTAACATATTGCATTAATTGCAATTATTGCAATACCTTCTATGAATAAGTTAGAACGGGAATGTTAGGGAAGAAAAAAAACTTCAAAATACTTTCATTTATTTTTATTTTTTAATTGTTTTATATTTATTAAAAGCTTTTAATTGCATCTCAGGCAACAAAGGTTTACTTTCTAGTCTGAAGACATCTGTGCCTTTTAATATAATAATATATATATTTAATAATATATACATTGCACCAAATAAATACTGCTAATCTTAAAGTCAGTGCGAGAAAGCAATCAGAAACGGCATCTATATAATTCACAATTTATGAAGTCAAACAAATACTTAGCTTTGATATGATTTTTAATACTTTTTATAATAGGACTCCGTTCAGGTTGATTTTCTAAGTATTTGTTTGCTTCTTCTATGATGATTCCAAAAAATCTCACAGCATTTTTGAAGGGTAGGTCAATTTCTTTTCTTTTATGCTCTTGAACTGTCTAAAGGAAATCCAATTATTTATAGTATTTTTATCATAATTGGATTCCCTACTAGTCAAATTTTCTTCGCAATGCTGACGCTTTTGTTTTGTAGTATTTTTCTTATAACCCATCCATTTGTAAATGCACGTGAGTGGACTTTTACGCTTTCTTGCCTTGCTGAGCTTTGAACACTTTCACTTTCAACCAAGGTTCGATAGCTCAGAGGACTCAGGGGAACAAACTCAGAATCCGCAATTGAAAAACTTGCTGTTTCTGAGTTAGTTTGTTCTTTATTAAAAAGTGATTTTAATTTTAATAACTGTTTACCTGAATCCTTTTCATAATTGTAACTATCTGAGTGAAACTTTATAAACCTCGTGATTTGAAAGTACTTTTGTAGGCATGGCAATCTGGATTTGTATTTCTAAAATTATACGCCCGCATTTGTCCAAAAAAGTTTACGATTGGATCCGAATTTTAATATTTTTTTCTTTTAAGTATTGCTACACTCTCTGGTAACTTTTCAAAGTTGTAATCCAATTTTTTAACGATGGCACAGATGTTTCCTTACCGTGTTTGTCGACATATTTAATAAGTTTTAGTTTTTTTATCGCTTCCCTTCAAAATTCGTGCTGTGGCGACTTTTCTGTTACCGCCTGTCTTAAAGGTTTCCCTTTGGAAGTCTTGTTGAAGCCTGTTCCATTGACTGAGTCGAACAGGTCGTCAAATAATGACACAACTTTTGCAGTGTTCTTTAATGTAGAGCTTATTTGGGTTCAATCTGCATAATGAGCTACAACAAGTAAAATAATGAAATAATAGGTACTTAATCAATACTATGGTCACAAACAAAATTCTTAAAACAAAACAATCAGTATAGCAACTTACAAAACTGAGCAGTATATGACAATGTAGCAGCTACTGTCTTGCTGAACACTAGTGCAATTTTTCACCTGGGCGCTTACTCTTGATTTCAATTCCGATCGATCGACATTGGAATTTTGACGTTTCGTACTCTTGAGTTCGACGCTAGCGCCAAATTGTGTTTAAATTGCGTGTCCATTTTGGGGAACTAAATGGAATCGGGATCGGGTTTGGCGTGCGGTAAACGCTACTCTTGAGTTTATTTTGACGTTGTGTATTGCGCCAATATTGCGTTGGGATTGTTTGTTGATTGTGATTTTTCCAATAGCAAAAGTGTAACTTTTTAGAAATTGTTTTGCGTTTTAAGTGGTTTTCAGTAAGTAATAAGTGAATAATATGGTACGATTAGCAGTAATATACAATGTTTTACGTAATTTCCATAAAAAACAATTGAGATAAAGACGAGATGAGCATCGGATGATGTGTTATACGGACAAAGCGTTTTCTATGAATGAAGACGAATTTAAAGCGAAATATAGACGTACGTAACTAGGACGATTTGTCATTGTAACTAAAATTGGAATGCTTTTATTATGTAGGTACAACCAATCTGCCTAGCCTTTGCACAACTATGTTGAGGTCAGCTTCCAGTCTTACCGGATGCAGCTGAATACCAGTATTTTATATGGAGCGACTGCCTATCTGACCTCTACAACCCAGTTACTAGGTTGACAAAACAAAAATATTTCGCTAGGTAATTCAAAATTCTATAAAGTAAAACATTCGTTAAATAATAAAGTAAGTATGATTGTATATTTACTCACCAATATATGTATAAAACTTTAATAGTTATTAGTTAAGTAACTTAAGGGACACTAATCATTTTTTACTATAAAGGAATCTACCGCGAACAATATCTAGTTAGTGTTATAAACAAACTTGCATTTCGAATTCACTTGTAGAACCACTTGACTTTAGTTTTGAAATTGGAGAACATCTACGCCGTCTTTTTTTTTACAGTGTAGGCAACGATCCTACCGTATGCAGCCTAAGTCATGGTTAATTTTATGATTTTAATAATTTTCTTACGCCCAAATGGATTTAATACGTTACAATTAATCAAATAAACAACTATTTATATCATATTTATTTATTAGCCTTGTTATTTGAAGGATAAAGCATTTTAAAGCCCTATTACCGGTTTATCGTAATGAGTTTAACAACACTATTGCGGCCCGTAACATAGCTAACTTCACGTGTAACAAAATAATCGCGGGACAATCCCAATTTCAATCCAATGTTGACCATATTGTTTTCAAGAGTACCGAATCACGTGACTGCAAAATTAACATTGGAATCGGATTGGGTTTTAAGAGTAAAAAATTAAAAAAAATTAGTTGAAAATGAAAATTAGTTTGAAGAGTAAGCGCCCTGAAATAAATAATATAAATTACAATTTTACAAGTTACAGAGCTCATTCATTTATTTATAAATTTATGCATGGTAAAATTTTGTTTGAGGATACAAGTAACAGAGCTCATTCATTAATAAATTTATGCATGGTAAAATTTTGTTTGAGGATTTCAATATCATAACAAAAGTGATTTGATTAAACAATTAATTACCTTCATTTTTTTTTACTTTCTCTGGAATGACGTGTTCGTCAGTCAACTTATGCAGGAGTCGCGACTGTGCATGATTGCAGTCGGTTTTGTATACATCCACAATATCGTTCCATTTCGATATTTCTCCATTTAGAGATATATTTTTCGTAACAAAATTATTTCGTAACCCTTTAATGAGGTGTGGTGGATCGTGAATTATGCTGAGCTACTGTCCGTTAATTACAATACTCGTAACATCATCTGATAACATAAAATTATATTTTTACAATAAACATCAAAACATTTGTGGGATGAGGCCCGTATAGGCGTCCACGTTGTATTAAATGTTGTCAAAAACGGATGCACATAAAGAGGGCAAGACCTACTCATCAATATTTATTTTCACCGGCAATTATTTGCAGTCGCCTTGTGTCTTCTTGGAGACTCTTCAAGTCAGCTCGAATTGCTGTA
The DNA here is from genome assembly GCA_917490735.1 of Dryobotodes eremita. Lineage (NCBI taxonomy): Eukaryota > Metazoa > Arthropoda > Insecta > Lepidoptera > Noctuidae > Dryobotodes > Dryobotodes eremita. The sequence continues at coordinate 348,361 of OU823272.1, forward strand.
CCTTGGTCGCACATCAAAGCCAACGGTTTCAGTCCTGTGTTTCCAACAGCAGTAATCATTTCCTTTAGTATTTGTTTTAATTCAACCCCAGAAGTTGCTCCTTTACAAAAATAAAAGGCCACAGGTTGCTGCCACTTTTGCAACAATCCCCGTAACATAAACACAAGGGCGTGGTCAGCAAAATCATTAGTTTTTTTATTTAGTTCCACAAATCCATTAATACTGTCTTTATGTTTGTCATAAAACAAGGCTGCTTCTAAAGCCACTTCATCAAAAAGTATGGAGCAATTTTTTTTTTCATCCCATTTGCTGACCTGAAAGCAAAATAATAAAAAATATTTCCATTCATAAAAATTAAATTGTTATTTTAATTTAAAAATTAATATTACCTCTTTTTGCACAGCTTTAAATATTTGAGGATTGATACCCGATTCGATATTTAATTTAGGAATCATTTTGTTTAGTGTGTATTTGGCTGTAGGCGTGGGAAAAGTGTATCATTTTTGCGATTGGAACATTTGCATCTGTATCATTGAAATGATCCGAATCACTGATATGTTTGATTTGGATCTTTCGGATCATCGGCTCAAGGATCATTCTGATCATCGGCTCAAAGGATACAAAATACGAAATGTTACGTATACATTTACGTTGCGTCGCGGGCGTTTACTACTGAGTTAGAGGAATGATAATATGTGGCATGGCAACAATGCTGAATGTTACAATATCGTTTTTTTTTTTTTTTGTTACAATGTTGTATTTTTTTAAAGTGTACAAATTGTAATAAGTAAGATTATAAATAAAATCGATCTTCCTTCATACTTTATCCAGGCTTAGGACTGGCGGCTAGTCGTTAATTTATGGCCAGCTGGCGTATTTAAAAATCGATTTTATTTACAGTGATTTGTTGACTATTTACAATTATTTGTTGACTCTATTTACAGTTTTATTGTTAAGAATATTATTTGAAATTGTAATTTAAGAAAAGCATTTTCGAAACTTTGTCATCTTTTAGCATTGTCCGACGCGTATTCAGAGTATGGCCCGCTTTTGAAAAAACGCGTTCGGCCGGCACAGATGTTGCGGTAATGCAAAATCTTTTTTTTATGTACTGGTGTAATATGGGATAAATTCCTTTTCTGCTTTCCCACCAAATTAAATATAAATAATGTTGTTATATTTTCCAGATTCTATAGAAAGTTTGGCATTTCTGGAGTTCTGGGGTGCATTGATGGCACACATGTTGCTATAGTGCCCCCAAAAATTCATGAAGAGCGGTACTTTAACCGAAAGGGATATCATTCCTTGAATACTTTGATTGTGAGTTGTTTCTTCTTTATAACCTTTATAGAGATAGCAGTTTGACTAGTTTATTATTAATATCTTAAATTTTTTCAGATATGTGACTCAGATGCCCGAATATTGTGTGTTGATCCGAGTAACCCTTTTTTTTTTTTTTTTTTTTTTTTTTTTTTTTTTTTTTTTTTTTTTTTTTTATAACGGGGTGGAAATCCTCATGGATGTCCTCCGCCCTGAGGCGGGCGAAGGGGTCTGTCAGACTTCTACTGACTAAAACCACCCCGTGTTCCCTCGCACACTTGCACCGGGGGCTACGGGGACACTTAAGCACTCTTCAACGTAACCCCCGGCTAGTGCCGGCCCGCCTCTGCGGGCCCCGTCTGGTCAAGCGGGGGGAGTGAGTTTAACTCCCCCGCGACGTCTAAGAGAGGCGCGCGTGGAACATTACGCGCCGCCACCTCGGGTCTTATATGATAGGGGGCGGCGGACGTCCCCGAGTCCGCCGTCCCTGGACCCATTTAGGGGGGCCGGAAGAGGGCATTATCTGCCCTCTGCCGACGCCCGGTGCGCCTGCTGCGGGCCGGGAGAGCAGTCGACATCTCTCTCTCCCTTTCCGCTGCCTCCTTCTGCGACATGACATTATCGCAGAAGGAGATCACCGCGTCCCACGACGCTGCGCCGCCGACCATAGAATTAATCACAGCCGGCAGCGACAGGTCACTTCCCACTTCCGAAACGAGGTCACGGCGTGGCTCCTCCCAAGCTGCACACTCTGCAAGCGTATGCCACGCCGTATCCTCCCGGCAATGGACGCAGTGATGACACCGAGCGTCTGGCTCCCTGCCTATGCGATGTAGGTACCCCCCGAAGCAGCCGTGTCCTGAGAGCACCTGCGTCGCCCTAAATGACAGGGAGCCATGCCTCCTCCCGAGCCAGTCATCGAGCACCGGCTGGACCGCCCCGATGGTGGCGAGGCCAGCGGTAGGGCGCAGAAGCCTGTCCCGCCATTCGGCCACCACGACCTGACGGAGCTCGGACCGGCGCAGCATGATCTGCCGCTGCACCAGTACCACGCCCTGCATCCGCGCCTCCTCGCGCCACCGATGTAGTGACGCGAGGGCTCTCGCTTCCAGGTCCCACGGCGGGGATCCTGCCAGTACGCAAGCCGCCTCGTAGGAGATCGTGCGATACCCTCTGATGACTCTGACGGCCATCACCCTTTGCGGTACTCGCAACACTGCGATACTGCGGGCCGTCAGGTCAGCTGCCCACACTGGGGCCCCATACAGGGCCATGGATCGCACGATCCCCACGTACAACCGCCTGCAGGCGGTGCTTGGGCCCCCCAAATTGGGAAGCAGCGTTGACAGCGCGCCCGCTGCGCCCAGCAACTTGGGCGCCAGCCGCCGAAAGTGAGGGCCGAAGTCCCAGCGGCTGTCGAGCACCAATCCCAAATACTTCATGGTAGACTCGACAGCGATTCGGGCTCCCCCGACCACGATGTGTGATCCCGGCGGTGGCGCCCGTCGGGGGCCATGGAAAGTGATGGCCTCCGACTTGCTGAGGGCCACCTCCAGACCCAAGCGCCGGATGCGGTTCACCACCTGTGAGACCGCCGCCGTAGCCAGCAACGCTGCCTCCCTGTGCGAGCTCCCCCGAGCCGTGACCAGCGTGTCGTCCGCGTAACACGTCAGGTTCACCCCCGGCTGGAGCTCGCCCCTCAATACCCAGTCGTATCCGATGTTCCACAGGAGCGGTCCCAGAACCGAACCCTGTGGAACACCGCACGACATCTCGCGCTGGCCTCTGCCGTCGCGTCCCTTGTAGGTGACACACCTTTCTGCTAAGTAGGCCCCGACCACGTGGCGGAGGTAGGGAGGTACCCGATGATAACGAAGCGCCTCCCTAATACAACTCCAGGGCAGGGTGTTGAAGGCGTTGGATATGTCCAAGGATACCGCCAGCATCACCCCGCCCCGAGACACAACTTCCTCCGCCAGGACTCGCACCCGCATGATTGCGTCTATGGTAGAACGCCCATGCCGGAAACCAAACTGGTTGTCGTCCAGGTCCGGCCCATCTCTGCACAAGTGGCTGACGAGGCGGTCCGCGATTATCCGTTCGAATAACTTGCCCACCTCGTCAAGCAGCACTATGGGCCGGTACGCAGACGGAGAGTCCGCAGGGCGCCCCACCTTCCTGAGCAGGACCAACGAACCTGTCTTCCACTGAATGGGAAACTGGCCCCGCTCGAGGCACGCTGAATACAGTCCTATCACTTGGGGCTCTAGGGCCTTTAAGGCGAATACGAGGGCGCGGCCGGGTACTCCGTCGGGCCCCGGGGCAGTGTTTTTCGCCCGAAGCCGCATCACGGCCGCCCTCATCTCCGCTTCTGTCACCTCAGGGACGCTAGTGCTAAACTCTTCTGACTCTGCAGATGCAGGCGGAGCCATCGACGGTGGCACGTGTTCCGCTCTTGCAGGGAAGAGTGCCGCAACCACCTCCTCCAGCAGCTGAGGTTGGAGTCCCTCCGTAAGTGGGGGGGCCCAGGGGCGGAGTTTTCCTCGGACCATACGGTAAGGGCGCCCCCACGGATCTCCGTCTAGGGTCTCCAGCAACTCTTCCCTGCCTCGTGTCTTGGCCTCGCCGATGGCTAGCTGCAGAGTCATCCTAGCTACGCGGTACACCTCATACCGCGCAGCTTCCTCTTCGGATCCGAGTAACCCTGGATCAACACATGTTAGTGCTGCATAGAGTAATAATCCTCTCAAATTAATCCTAAATGAAATGATTAGCACTACTGGCGAAGATTTTTATTTATTAGGTAATTGTTTGTAATTTTAATGGGGGTTACCCATTACACAGTCATATTTAGATCTAGGATTAAGTATACATCTATGAGTCATAGATAATGACAATGTAATGTAGGATATATGAATGATTTGTTAGTTTCTATATATAGATAATAGTACATATCGTCGCGGTACATGCAATAGGTCGAATGTGAGTTAGGTACCACTTTACAGTAAAGACTAAAAACTGATTATTTTATGTTGTGTTAGTTATATAAGATTTGTGATGATGCATTTTGTATTAAAATTGGGTATGAAATCATAACTTATTACAATAGTAGTAGTAGTAGTGTAGTTATTACATTATTTGTGAAAAGTTGACATAGGACATTGCGTCTGTATCAAAAACTATTTTGATGACATAGGTAAAATTGATACCAAAACAGAAACAAAAAAAAAAAAAAAAAAAAAAAAAACCATGTAAATATTAAAGTTTTTATATTAAAAATAATAATAAATTAATTATTTATTTGTGAAGTAAAGTCTCATAGAATTGACGATAATCTTGTGGAATCAATTGTTTTAGTTCTTGCAAGTGCGTATATTTCGAAGTTTCAATTGGAATTGGTCCTGTGTACAGTTTGGGATGATCTGGCAGTGATTCCAGACGCTTTGGTCGTACAGGTAATTCAGCCCAGTCGTCTTGGAAGCACAGTTTGTAACGAATAATGCCATTAGGTGTATACTGAAAAGCAACCACATCGTTCACACAGGGATCGCCAACTTTGTTGCCAGGGCGAATACTTTTGTAGTATACTGGCTGAAATGTATAAAAATCATCACTACTACAGTAAATTGTTTCATAAGGACGCGGACGTTGTCTTGCAGCTTGAATTATTGGAATGTAGTCTGCTGGTATATATAGACTTCTCTTCGATTGCGCAATTTCTGCTCAATAGTAGAATGAATGGAGTCCACTTCCATGAAGGTGTGTCCAACTTCCAAGTATTTTTGTTCTATTATTACGTTTGTTTTAATGCTCAATTCTAGCAATGCATTAGAAAGTTATATATTTCGGTTCTGATATCCACATCCATCACTCCAAATCGTAATTTTTTCGGGGTGTCTTTTTTCTATTGCCTTTTGTAAAAAGTCTGTATAAATTGATGCAAATACATCACTTTCAATCCCTGCCACAGCTTCGTGCCAAACATAGCATACGGCATCTTTAGTACTTAAGTTAAGGAAGGTCTCATTGTGGACCTTCAATTTAGTCTTGTAGTAATTTGCACTTGCATTTAGTCTTGGAGCCAATAGCACAGCCTGTAGATCTACGGTATAGGTTTCCGTATTAGGACAATTAATGGATTGTTCTTTGTCTCGTGTTTTCTCTTCTCTTGCTGATTGTTTCTTTTGCTCATGTTTCCGGAATATTTCTTCATCGCATGTTCCTGTCTTATGTATTGTATTGTATGTATTACATTGATCCTTTTTCGGAATATAAAGATCTAAGTTCATAGCTTTCAAAGTATTGTAGAAAGTTTTCCAGGATGATGCAATTTTGTTTTGTGTTTGGCACTCATCTTTATAAAAGCGGTACATCTCTCTAAGACTAGACCACAAGGGCTCAACGTAGAGTTTACTGGATGATGCTCGACAATAATGGCTTTCTACTTTGGGCAGTGAATTCAGGAATTCCTCTAGATTCCTAACGATGTTTGATCTTTGTCGTGGGGTCTGAGCTTGATGTTCTTCGTTTTCTTGGCTTGTACTGGGTTGGTCTGATAAAATCCACGTGCGCACAGTCTTCTCACCAATATTTAAAGTGTTGATAAACATACTTCGGCATACACGTTTCTTCACATCATCTCCATTTTCTTTTACAGTCAAGTAGAATGTAAATCCAGTGATTTTTCTTGAAATGGTAACATCAGTAGTCTTTCTTCTATACTTTGGACGTGCCTGCAATACACATCCAGTGACGTAAACCTTTTTAGCTTCCCAAGATGTCAGATTCCAAAAGTGCGAATGTATTGACTTTCGATCATCCTCACTAATCGTATCGCATTTGAAATCTTGTCTTGGGCCTGCTCTAACTGTTGTCGGCTGTGGATGCCCATTACGTCTTGGACTTAGGCATTTAGCTTCTTTAATTTTAGTTTGCTAGTATTTCCCAGTTTCCTATTTTTCAAATCCAAGATAAGACTTCCCTTCTAATCTTAACTTAGCATTTTTCAATCTCTTCCGCTCGTTTATGTTAACTTGACCTTTACGCTTTCTTGATTTTGGTTGTTCTTGATCTGGAACATTTTGGTCCGTGACCGATATCGAAAGCGGCTGTTGTTGTGTCGTTTCATTAGCCACCGAGTCATCTTGAGTTGAAATTTCAACCACTGATCCAACACAATCATCTGCTTGTACATCAGTGTCATACTCACTTTCGGGTGGGGCATTCAATTCATCCGATCCTGAACTAAAATCACTATCTAATTGATTTTGCGTGACTTCATCATGTCTTTCAATTTCTACAGGATGGGTCTGTGTTGTGTACTCCATTATACCATGAAACTCATTGGGCGTAATCGCCCTAATCTCGGGCGTTAGTTCGGCTTCCGATGGATGTGTAAGCCATTGTTGTTCTCTAATATTACGCTGTTCTACGACGGATTCTGCTGTCGCTGATTGTACCTGAGCACCTGCCGCATCAACGACTTTTTTCGTAGAGTCCCCCTTACTTAAGCTGGGCTGACTAACTGAGCTGGCTTGTTCTTCGCTGAATTCACCGGTACTAGTACTAATAGCTAGCTTCACCAAGCGGCAGATTCTAGATCGTGACATAATAGGTAAGTTCTGTTTTCTGTTACTCCTGCAACAAATAACGTAGTCATTTGTCAAATGCAAAAGCTCCTATGTCAATTTTACCCAACTATGATTATTGCAAAATCTCCTTTGTCAACAAAAGTATAAAAAAGGTTTAATTGTTTCATACAAAAAAAGGTTAATTAACTCCTATCTTAAGTAATTTCACCTAAGTAATAAATTGAAAAACATTTATAATCACAAACATTCAAGTATGAACTCGAAAAGAAAAAAAATGTGAGGTTAGTATTATGTTAGAAATTTACTTCTTTGTTATGATTAAAAATATAACGTAATATTACTATCTGTTAGATTCAATTATATAAAAAAGAGTTGATTACTTACAGAACTAATCAATAACGTTTAATTTCGTAAATTCACCTTCTAAACAACAAAAGACGTCTCGCATCATGGGAATACAATGACATACAACAATTTGCAGGAACCAAAACAAAGACGTCTGTCATTGGTCATATTGCAACTAGCATTCTGATTGGTCGGTAGACATAGGAGTCTTTGCAAACGTTGCGGAAGCATGTTTTGGATACTTGCATGCCAAAAAGGAAAAATTGCATTTTTTTCACATTCGACCTATTGCATGTACCGCGACGATATGATAGTGTAATATCTATGCCATAAAATATTTGCTTCTAAAAGAAACCTTTTTTTATCAGGTGATTCGGGATTCCCTTTAAGAAGAGCTATGATGACGCCTATTATTAATGCTGCTCCAAACACTCCTGAGGCTTACTAGACTGAGAAGCATATGAGTACCAGAAATGTTGTAGAACGGTGTATAGGAATTTTAAAAGCAAGATTTAGGTATGCATTTTATTGTATCTCTTGATTTGATTATAAAATAATAATATTGCAATAATTACAATTGTAATATTCATGTATTTTGTATTTTAGTTAACACGTCTGTACTTTCAATTCACAGGTGCTTATTAGTAGACAGAAAGCTGCACTATAAGCCAGAAATAGCAGCGAAGATAGCAAATGCATGTTGTGTACTGCACAACATCTCGCTACAATTAAGACTGGAGCTGGACAGTGAGGACCTAGAAATTATAAAACAGGAGCATGAGGAAAGAGATGATGCAGCCAGATTAATTTCAGAAAATCGTGGGTCACGGCGGCGTCCCAATTACCTTTTAGAGCAAGGGCGTAATTACAAAGCAGCTTTGGTGCAACGCTTGTGGACTTCAAGACAGTAAATAAATTAAATTTATGTATTAGAAGTTTAGGTATCATATTAGTTTTGTATAACATAGTTTTATTTAAATTTTGTAAATGTGAGCAGGTATCACAGTCTGGTTTTGGTTTACTATGTTGAATAAATTCACGTATTCTCGTCCCCACCCCACTAGTACATGAAAATACCCCCTCTGAAAACACAATTTTACTTTATTTAAGTGTTTTATAACATGGTTTCAAACATATGCAAATGACCCTCTTCTAGGGTTCACTTTAGGCAAAATCTTTATACTGGTAACCCCTGGAGGGTTAGAACAAATTTTATAGTTTTGCAGTTTATTTGTTCTTGTTATTTATCATAGAATATAAATTATAATAGTAAAAAAAGATATAGTTGTTACAACTACACTGGCCCGCTAAGATGCTGGCAACACTGTCAGCGTGCGCTCACCACTGTCAAGCCCCTCCACGCACTTCATAACGCCATGACGGGAAATGGTGCATAAATAAGCTTGCACGTCTCATTATCGCTCTCTTTTCACAAGGACAACTGACCGGTCGAAGCTCTGTCAACTTACGTGTTGATTATATTTTTGTATTGCTGTTGTGCTAATAATTAAAACCTGATAAGTATAATCTTTTGATTTATATTGTATTTAGTAAATTGATTATAGTTAAATATTTATGTAAAGTAATTTAGGTAAATTAGTGATTGTTAAATTTGATTTTCGTGTGACTAAATTGTAACGGATTAGAATTCAAATAAGTTGCAGTGATTTCCATGAATAACTAATTAAAGTAATTTACTAAGGTTGTTTGAATTTCATTTATTATAAACCCTGTGTTTAATCAGTTGTTACAGTTTCAGAAGTGGGATTACTCCGCTCATCATGAAGAGGCACCGAGCTAGACGCAGTAGCAGTGAATCTGATGATTCAGATGTGCAAGCCGCAGCCAAGCGGGCAGTACCGTCTACCTGCGGAGCATCATCGAGTAGTAAGCTAGAACAGTTGGTAAATGAAAAAGTTGAAGGTATGATGAACAAATTCTTTAGCAGGACGCGTGAAAATAGAAGTGACAGTGTTAAAGGCGACAGTAGTTGAAATATAGGGTATTCAGATCTTATCATTCAGATCTGAATACCCTATATTTCACAGTTCAACCATTCGAGTATTCCTATGACTATTCAAGTGACCCCTTAATCATTTCAGTTTATTCCTCTGTAACCTCATAATATATTTAATTATTCAAAATGTTCACCATGTCTCTGTTTTTCAATCAAAGCCACTTATTTCTTCGTCAAGTCATAAAATGGTCTACTAACAATATTTTAGACTTGTTTATTCAATAACATTTTTTAAAATTAAAATGCTGTATAGTAGAAGTGTAAGCATACTCATCAACAGCATTTGTTCGTGTGTGTAAATGAACAGAGCAGTTCAATATGAACTACTCATTATAACAAGCTGTTCAGTATGAACTTTTGATGGCGGTAACTGTTATAACAAATATTGCTAGTGTTTAAGAAATAAAACTGATAAGTAGGTCAAGTTAAAATATTTATTTCTACATAATTACAAAAATAATATAAAGTACATTTTGATAAGATACATTTTTTTAAAGCAATGATACATTTCTTACTTACTATTATTTACATTTTTCACTAAAGAATACAGGTAAGTTTATAGATTATAGATTCACACTTCAATTTATAAGTAGGTTTAACATTCTATAAATAATCATTCATACGTAAACTAGGATCGTTCTTATCTTACTGACAAAACACTTTATTTTCTTCACACCATTTATTCAGGCAAAACACATTTTTTAAGGCACATATATTGGTATGATGCATACAACTTATAATGTCAGATGAATCTGAATAATTGTTATATAATGTTACCAAACTTGGACAGTTTTTACTTTCTAAATTGTATACATTATTAATTTGGAATATATCTTTTAACCATGACACTTTTTCGTTTCCTTTAGTAAATATACTCGCAGATTTAGTTTTAAAAAAGTTGGCAAAGTTTGCTTTATAATTCAAATATGGTACAAAGCCTTCGTTCCAGTTTATTCCTCTGTTTTTTTCAATCCAAGTCACTTGTAACCGTTCTTTCCTCGTCAAGTTATAAAATGGTCGAGGTGGTTTTATCAACAGCACTTGTATATGCCCTTTGTACATTATTGCTATTTCTTTTGGAATAAACTCGTTTCCTTCACTCTTAAACCCTTGAATATCTACGATGGCATTCATGATAGTTTTCTCACAATATTACTCAGTGGCTTGTATTCGAACAGTCGATCGTTTATTATTAAACAATAGGCAGATGTATTATCTTGAATATCTTCAGAGCATTCAATTTCTAATCGCACGTCAACTGGCCCAGTTTTAAGTGAATCGTTTTGTCTTGAACAGTCAATCACAAAAAGCGGAGCAATTTCTTTAAACTGGTTTAAGCCAAGCAATGGATCAATGCCAAAGTTGTAATACGACTGACGAAAATTAGCATACATTTCATATAATATACTATATTTACCTTCATCAAATTTCAGATTAAGTGAGTCATACGGATAGTATTGAGAATTCAAATATAATTTAATATTGCTTACATTGCAGTGATCAAATTTCGAAGAACTTTTAGTTTTATTATTTTTTCGAGCTGTTTGCAAACCAAATATAACAAACCTTGGTTTTTCTAGCTGGGAAGTTGTCTTTACTGACCAGGAATGCTTCGTTGTTCTTGGTAGTAATGGATATTCATACAAATCCCAATTTCTAAATGCTATCTGTATAGAACGATCTCTCTCCAGGCTTTTAAGCAATAATAATTTATTACGATCAGAAACTTTAATATGTGGCATACGCCATTGTATTTTTTGTATATCTATTTCTACGTTATCATTTTTGTCTAGAAGCACACGGTTCAATGCCGAGCTGCTTCGTTGTAATATAAGTTCATGTTTACAATTGATTATTATTTTGTTATAATCTTCTGCAAATCCCAGTATTCTGTTCAATGGCACGATAACACTGAAATATCCGTTTTTTAATTTCGTACCACCTAAGTTCCATCCCCAGACTGCTGCAGCTTTACTTTCACCTTCATTCATAGAGGCATACGATTTTAAGGTTGTTGTAATACCAACATTTTTATTGCGATCGATTTCAACACCATTTATTTCATACCTAATATCTTGAAACAAATATGAAATTGGATTATTTATAAAATCAACATCTTTTTTTATTGTTTTCCCTGCTGGATCTTTAGTAGATACACTTGCATAGCCTTCTATAAAAATGGAACTGTTGCAGGGCAATACATACAAATCTTGATGATGAATGGGTATTCTGATTTCATCATTTTCTTTAAAACTAGTATTATACGGATTGTAGCTATGGATCTCATAACTTTCAATAGAGTTGTCATGTTGCACTAAATCTGTTATTTGAAGCATGTTGTTATTATTTTAATTTTAATCCAATATGTGTGAGAAATCTTTTATTCTCTTTAGTAATTTTAATGTGTCTTTTAATGTTTATCGCGTTGACACGTCTGACTTCTTTGGATATAGGAAGTGAAATATTACATGTTCTTCTCACGATAGGTGTTTTATTAAAAACTAACATCTTGTTTCTATGTTAAAACAAAATAGGTAGTATTACTATTATTAAATTTTAGCTAAACTATTATTTTCAATGTGAGTAGTGATTATCATCACAGGCAATCTATGAATGTGCGTAGAGTATCAAGAATAAACTTTTATAACTTGTCCTAATTACGTTACAAGGATATCCATTTACATGAATAAAAAAACATCAATTTGCTATGATACTTTATTGTCTTTCCAAAATGACGTAAGAAATTTTAAACACAAGTGTCCACAATTATACATGTGATCACGCTGAACGTTTTCATAATTATACTGAATATTATTTCCAACATATTTCATAAATTCTTTTGGAGGTTTTAAGTTACCATAACTGTCAAAATATTCTACGTAATCATTTATCTTGCCATAGGCTACCCAATGAGTACCAGAGTTTTCAGAAGAGTCAAGATTGATCACTCCACATTCTATCGGCAATACTTCATCTGGTAATTTATCTCTCATAAATACACCACGAAAGAATGGAATATTATTCGAGTGTTTTATTATATCAATATTGGTTAAAGCTCTATTGGGTAGCCGAGATTTCAGTTTTTTTTCTCTGTTAAGTAAATACCTAAACCATCTTTGTAATGGTTGAGATGTAATCCTCTTCCGATGAACAATGCCTCCATTTCCTTATTGTGTCGTTCTGCTTCACGCAATTGCTTCTTAGCTGTTTTATATGCATTAATTGCTTTTGAAATACCGGCAGCACCTCCTGCTAAACTACCAGCAGCGGATAATCCAGCAAATATTGGTACTAAAGGAAGAAATCCTCCAGTTTTTGGTACTGGTATAATCCTAGGTAATTTTATTGGTGTATCTGATGCGAATTCTTTAGCTGCTGCGTATGCTAATTCCATCAATGCTTTCTTACATGATGGTTTTAATTTTGTAATGTGCTTTTTAGTATGGGTAACAATTTTTTTAAGAGTTTTCTTAAAACCAGCTCCTGTTTTTACTTTATTGATGTTTTTGTTCAATGCAGATGAAACTGTTTTTTTGTTGTCTATAATAACTCGTGTTGTTTTCATTGCTATTACTTTATTTTTCTCCAAAGTAATAGAAACGTATTAAATAAGTACAAATACAGGTCTATTTTGTTTTAAGATCAAATACGTAATGAATAGAAAAATATATGTATTTGCTTAAATACATTTGTTTTACCACTTAAAATACATTTGTTTTATCTATCCAGCTGTTCTCGCTAGTAGGAAGTCCGAGCCACTTCACATATACTTGATTCCCTTTTCTTTTCAATACTTTTTCAACTAAGTACAAATCAGGATGGCTGGTTTTTTGAAGTTCTTGAGCATAAAACGCTCCTAGTATTGGTCGACATCTTGCATCTTCTATCAAGTAAGTTATCGGATTAGTTTCTTGTATTATTTTTATCTTAAATATTTCTGTTGACCAATTAGGATAATAGCCTTTATCAAAACATCCTTTGTATTTACTTATTCTTACAAAATCACCAACACTAAACTTCCTACACTTACTGTTTTTCATACATTCAGCCATACGAATATATCTTTTCAGTATGTGTACGAGCATCGCCACATGATATTTATTGTTTTAGTTTTTACCTGATCAAGCAGTTGCTAATTCACCGATTTATGTACATTCGCTGACTAAGCTATTACGCCCGCCACAAGCCACCTACTTTTGGCATTATATAATTCGTTGTTTTATTAAATAAATGGTCAATCATTATCGGACACAAAACAGTGATTTTATTTCCTGTACACATCCCGAGTGATTCATCCACCTACATCCTACATCTCAGTGTGCGGAGCTGCTGCCCGTACATTTATGGTCCTTCGAGCCGGATTGCCACTACTGGAGCAAACAGTCCTGCAAGTCGCACAGGTACGAAGTGTTTCTACTTACGATAGCGAATCGGTTTGACTGGTCTTCCACAAGCGGATCGCCCCAGTCAGATTGAGAAGGCGCACAATATCGTACGGAGAGATTCCTTCGGACCCTGCGATCGCCGTGGGAAACATCAACATTTGGTGGTTCGGGAACTACATACAACAATACAACAGTGAAGTCAACAGAGCTAACGTCCATCCACTACACGCATACATACTCGTGCAACAATTATGGACGCCAGGCAACAAGAACTTCTCAAGCGGCAGGAAATCATCGCAGAGGGCATCCGAAAAATTGGTGTCAACTTCGGAAAAGATGGCTCTGACCGCAAAACCGCCACATACATCCGGGGCAGACTGGATACCCTCCAGGCGCACTGGAACGAATTCGAAATGAATCATGGCGTGCTACAGGGCGCCATAGACCAGACCGACATATACTACACAACAAAAGTATACGACAGGGTCAAGTCGAACTACTCAAACATACAACATAAGCTGCAAACATGGTCAACAAGCACTGCGGAACTCGCGAGTCGCCCAGAAGAAGAGAACAAGAACACTGGAGTCCTATCGAGATCGGACGAGCTAAAAAATCAACAAGCAACCAACTTTAGAGCCTTCTCACGTTTCGTCAGCAACTTGCGTACTGCTGACATTATTGAGAAATGGGAGATAGAAGACAAGCTTAGGGTCCTCGAATCGCGATGGAGGGCGATTGACGAAGTGCACTGGCAGCTCGACAACGTTCTCGTCGGTAGCGACGTAAACTACGAGCTCGAGTTCTCGCAGTACGAAGAAACATACGAGTGCACAAAGCGAGGTCTCAACCGCAAACTCAACCACGCTGTCCAACAACGGGATAGTGCGCCAAGGATCGAAATACCGATATTCTCTGGAAACTACACACAATGGCCGACATTCCTCGATCTATACATCGCGGCTATCCATAATAACCCTTCCCTCTCGAAGGGGCAGAAGATGCAACACCTGAAAGGGAAGCTAAAAGGAGAAGCTGAGCGCCTTGTGCAACATCTGTCTGTTTCCGAGAGCAACTACGACTCCTGCTGGGAAATCCTCCACCATAGGTACAATAACTTGCAGATGCTCTTCACCAAGCAAATGCAAGTTTTGATGAGTCAACCTACGATTCAAAATCAAAACGCGTACGAGCTGAAGCGCCTACACGACACCAGTCTCGAAACCGTGCACGCGTTGCGTAACTTGAGCATCGACACGGCAACATGGGACCCGATTTTGGTGCACATTCTGGCAGCAAAACTAGACACTCAGACCTACGCTGACTACATGGAGGCGAGGAAAAATCCAAGAGGGCTTCCCGACTTCAAGGAATTCATCCAGTTCATCGAAGGGAAGTTCACGGCGCTGGAGTCAGTAGTGAAGAAAACAAGTAAACCCAACAAACAAACAGATGCCGACGTCACCCCAAATAAAGGGGCCTCGATGACAACAGTACCAAGGGATGCGTACAACAGATACAGACGCTACCCCAAAGCAAACCATACAAGCTCCGACAGAAATTGTCCAGTTTGCAAAACAAGCCACATCTTGCTCTACTGTAAAGAGTTTCAAGAAATGACGCCAGCCATAAAAATTAGGACAATTGAGCAATTGAACATTTGCAAAAACTGCATGTATCCGCACAACGGAAAGAAATGCAACTCGCAGAAAAGATGCAAAGTGTGTAACGGCGCACATCACACCACGCTACATGACCTAGTCCGCGATACTACGTCAGCGACACTGTCGTCAAGCCAAATGGCCGAAGGCGTGACAAACAACAACATGCAGCGAAAAACCAATCACGTGTCAGGAAATTTTAACGAAGTTTTACTGGCTACAGTACAACTTAAAGTAAAGGCTGCAGATGGAACTTACACCGTACTTAGATGCCTTCTAGACCAAGGCTCCCAACTGAACCTTATAACAGAATCGGCTGTGCAACGACTTGGGCTTCCGCGACGCAACCACAACTCAACGGTGTCAGGGATCGGAGCATACGAGGGTCATTCAATAAATACTTAGCCTACAAAAAGTAAACGAAAATTTTGGAAAAGTGGCAATTTATTTTTCAACATAGTCTCCTTTTAGTTCGATACACTTAGCCCAGCGATGCTCCAACTTTTTTAACCCGTCCGAAAAATAGTTTTTGTCAAACTCTGCAAAATAGGCCTCCGTGGCGGCGATGACCTCCTCATTCGATCCATATCTATTCCCGGCGAGTGATTTTTTCAGATTAGGAAACAGAAAGAAGTCACAAGGGGCCAAATCTGGAGAATACGGTGGATGGGGCAGCAATTCGTAGCGTAATTCGACCAATTTGGCCATGGCAACGGCAGACGTGTGAACCGGTGCGTTGTCGTGGTGAAACAGCACTTTTTTCTTCGCCAGATGGGGTCGTTTTTTCTTTAATTCGGCGTCGAATCGGCCTAATAAATCGGCATAGTAAAGCCCTGTAATTGTTTTACCCTTCTCGAGGTAATCGATGTAGATCACACCTTGTGAATCCCAGAAAACGGTGGCCATAACTTTTCCGGCCGATTTTACAGTTTTCGCCTTCTTTGGAGCACGTTCCCCGGTCTGGATCCATTGTTTTGATTGCTCCTTGGTCTCTGGTGTGTACCAGTGGATCCAGGTTTCATCGACGGTCACAAAACGACGCAAAAACTCCGCTGGATTCATCTTAAACAGCGCCAAACACGTCTCCGATGTGGTCTCACGGTTGCGCTTGTTTTCTGGTGTGAGTAAACGCGGCACCCATCGCGCCGACAGCTTTCTCATGCCGAGTTCCTCGTGAAGAATATGATGCACTGTTCCTTCTGAAATGCCTACAGTCTCAGCTAGCTCCCGAACCTTCAATCGGCGATCTGCCAATACGAGATCATGGATTTTTTTAATGTTTTCCTCCGTAGCAGCTGTTTTCGGTGCACCTGGACGTGGTTCATCAAAAACCGACGTACGGCCACGTGCAAACTCGTTGAACCAATTCTTGACGGTGGCCATCGATGGAGAAGAGTCACCGTACACAGCATCCAAGCGCTCTTTGATTTCGATGCGCGTTTTCCCTTCCAAAAATAGGAATCGAATCACCGAACGATATTGCTCTTTTTCCATTTTTGTAAAACCGATCGACACGTTCGCTTCCATAAGTTGTCAAATTAAAACAAATGAAGGGATTGGAATGAAAATTTGAAAAAAGAATTAAAAAAGAATGTGCTACACTGTGGTAAAACTCTTTTGAAACTACAGCGCCCTCTGGCGATGAGGCTAGGTACTTATTGAACGCCCCTCGTATGCCAGCCAGAGCAACGGGACCGTTCAGTTGGACTGTAAGTCCCTTTACGGAGATTACGAGTTTTCAACGCCGGCATTAGTAATGGCTAAACTACTCAACAACCTGCCTAACTACTCCTTCGAAAAACAAGATTGGCCTCACATAGAAAACATTAACCTGGCCGACCCACAATTCAACTTATCAAGGCCGATTGACATTCTACTTGATGCTGGGGTATATGGCGACATAGTCATGAGCAACATTACTCGAGGAAACATATACGCACCAATAGCACAACAAACAAAGCTCGGCTGGGTATTAGTTGGAAATACGAATACTTTCAACTGTCATGTCGTGGTGGACACTAGCGATATCTCTCGTTTCTGGGAAATTGAAGAGATAATATCAGACGACCAGTCTACGACTGTCGATGAGGAGTACTGCGAGAGGCTGTACGCTGATACAACAAAAAGACAAGAAGATGGGCGGTATGAAGTGAGAATCCCCATGAAGACCAATTTCGAGCAATATTTAGGACGATCAAAGCCACAAGCAGTCGCGCAATTCAAGCAATTGGAAAAACGTTTGACAAGAGACGAAACCCTCGCTTCAAGCTACAAGGCTTTCATCGGCGAATACAAAGCTCTAGGACATATGAAAAGGTGCACAGAGCCGGACACGCCAAGCTGTTTCCTACCCCATCATGGAGTAATGAGACCCGATTCAACGACAACCAAACTCCGAGTGGTTTTCAATGCATCAGCAACCACTAGCTCGGGACACAGTTTAAACCAACTGATGGAATGCGGGCCTAACTTACAACAAGACTTACAAGCTATTATTCTACGATGGAGGGCATTTGAATACGTGTACACAGCGGATATTGAGAAATTCTACCGACAAATACGTATTGAGGAAAAAGACCAACACTTACAAAAAATAGTGTGGAGGGATTCAGTCACAGAGCCGTTACAAGAGTTACAACTGACTACAGTAACATATGGTACCAAGTCCGCTCCCTTCCTGGCAATGCGCACCATAAGGCAACTGGTAAAGGATGACGGCGCACAGTACCCCTTGGCGGCGGCTATTCTGTCCAATCAGCTATACATGGACGACTTAATAGGCGGGAGTCACGACTTCATAACAGCACAGAAAGCTCGAAGTCAACTTATAACAATGCTGAAGGGCGGTGGATTCAACTTACGAAAGTGGGCTAGCAACGAAACGCGCCTACTTGAAGGCTTATCCGATGAATTGATAAGCCAAAAAATGTTCGACTTCAAGGATGCAGACACCAACAAAACGCTAGGCATCACTTGGAACCCGCGCACGGATCAGTTTACCTACAAACAAATACCACTCTGCAACAAACGTGATGTCGACACAAAACGCACACTACTGTCGGATATATCAAAACTGTATGACCCACTTGGTTGGCTATCACCGGTAACAGTGAAAGCCAAGCTAATTTTTCAACATGCTTGGTCAACTACAACGAGCTGGGATGATAAACTCCCACTAAAGATACAGCAAGAATGGGAGCAATTCCGCAATCAGCTCGCACACATACACGACATAACCATACCACGCTGGATCGGCGACACCCAACAACCCTTCGAACTTCATGGCTACTGTGATTCATCAGAACGAGCCTATGCATGTGTCATATATTGCAAGACCACTGATAAAGAAGGTAAACAGATGATAAGGCTAGTAGCAGCTAAAACAAAATTAGCCCCACAGAAAAAGCCTATTTCTCTGCCACGACTGGAGTTATGTGGTGCAGTACCACTAGCCCGACTGATCGAAAAAGTAAAAAACTCCATCAACTCGCAGATCCACACCATACATTGCTGGACGGACTCTATGGTGGTGCTTGGCTGGCTACATGGTGATGTGAGCCGTTGGAAGAGTTTCGTAGCCAACAGAGTCACAAAAATTATCCAAATAACACCACCCAACTCCTGGGCCCATGTCAAGTCCGAAGACAATCCTGCGGACTGCGCAAGCAGAGGAATCTCACCATCAGCCTTGATAGCTCACGAACTGTGGTGGAAAGGCCCAACCTGGCTTCAAAACAACAACATACCCAAACAAGGTATTTTTACAACGAACGAAGAGAAAAATAAACGAGGTCAAACCTGCGCAATACAAACAATAGACGCGCCACTCATCGAGCAACTACTGCAAAAATACAGCACGATGACTTATGCAACCCGAGTCATCAGCTGGATCAGACGATTCATAAACAACTCGCGTGACGCAACAAGAGCCATACACAGGTCACACTTAACTACGGAAGACATTGTGCAGACTCAGCACCTGCTTGTGAAAACTACACAGAACAATACATTTGGCGATGAAATAGCATACCTACACAAACATAACAAGGTACGGGCTACAAGCAAACTGTTGAGTTTAAGCCCAATGCTAGACGCACAAGGTATTCTTCGAGTGGGAGGAAGACTTGAACATGCTAAGTTAAACGACTCCCAAAAACATCCAATAATTTTACCAAACAAACACAAGTTATCAGACCTCCTGATTGACCAAGCCCACAAGAATACTCTCCACGGCGGTGCCAGGCTTACTTTGGGAAACCTTCGTAACAAATATTGGATACTTGGCGGCATGAAACCAATCAAGAAGCAACTCAACAAATGTGTCACCTGCCACCGCTACAAAACGCAACGCAGCAATCAACAAATGGCACACTTACCAACGCCTCGAGTTACACCTTCAAGGCCATTCACACACACGGGCGTGGATTTCACGGGACACGTTGAAATAAAGGCTAACAAAGGTCGCGGCATTAAAACAGTTAAAGCCTACATCGCGATTTTCATTTGTTTATGCACAAAAGCCATCCACCTGGAGCTGGTGTCAGATCTCAGCACGATAACATTCCTCGCAGCATTGAAGCGGCTATGCGCACGACGAGGAACACCAAAACATATCTACAGTGACAACGGAACGAACTTTGTCGGAGCAGCAAGAGCTCTAGCCAAAGAACGCCAGGAGGCACTGCAGCTTCTAGTTAACGACGACCTCATCAACAACACTTCCGAAAAAGGTATGGAATGGCACTTTAACGCACCATCTTGGCCCACAGCGGGAGGACTATGGGAAGCTGCAGTCAAGAGTATGAAACACCACCTAAAACGCGTCCTTGGGGAACAAAGGCTTACGTACGAAGAGTTTACTACTTTGCTAGTACAAATTGAAGCCTGCCTCAACTCAAGGCCACTTGTCGCCCTAACAAACGACCTCGACGACATCGATTACTTGACACCAGGCCACTTTTTAGTCGGTGGACCGGTTCTGGCACCTCCGATGACGTCAGAGAGTGACAACAGCCAGTTAACTTTACGATGGCGCCTGACAGAAAACATGTACAAGGAATTTTGGAAGAAATGGTCCAAAGATTACCTACAAACCTTACAATTACGAGGGAAATGGCAAACTCCAACACGCAACATTGCCGTGAATGACGTCGTCCTTGTAAAGGAAGAACAAATAGCCCCAGCCCGATGGTTATTAGGGCGAGTTATAGAGACGCATCCTGGACCGGATAACTTGGTACGAGTCGTCACGCTCAAAACTAAATCCAACATAATGAAGAGACCCGTAACGAAACTGTCCCGATTACCAATTGAAACCGGGAACAACAAAGAAAACAAACCAACACAACCAGAGGCGACGTCATCAACATCTCAACGTCGGGTGAGCCCTAGACGGGCACAGAAGGGTGTTTCCAGCTGTAACGTCCTCAAGTACCTAAGCACGTTACTAGTACTGATGGTTACGTGTGTGACACCGTCCATGCAACAACTCGTCAATGTAACAACTCTAGACCCGACCCGCCTTGTATACTTTGACAAAGCCGCAGACTTACAGATAATACAAGTCGAATGGAGACTGGTAGTATACTACAACATGTCAACTTACTGGAAAAGTACTTCTGCCGTTGAACAATACGTCCAGCAATTACACGGACTTTGTCAACGAAATATAGCGTACTTGACTATATCCACACAACTCGAGCACGAACTAAACGAGCTCAAACACTACAACGAAGTACTACAATCCGACCACGGAATACGTAGCAAGCGAGGTCTCATAAACGGAATTGGGAACATTGCCAACTCTCTATTTGGAGTACTTGATGACAAATTCGCCGAAAAATACAACAACGACATCAAACTACTGCACAGCAATGAAGACCACTTGTACAATCTGTACAAACAACAGACTTCAATAATCGAAGGGGAATATAACCTTCTGAAGAGGAACGAGCAAGTAATGAACCGGCAGTTCATTGTCATCAACAAAAGTCTCAGAGACTCGCTCCAACAACTGAAAACCGAACAAGACCAAGCAACGTTCCTTACTGCTACTGCACTTGCCGCAAACATGATGGTAACAAACTTGCGGAGAATACAAGACATGTTGATCAGCCTAGTTACAGATCTTCGTCACGGCAAGGTCGACACTCACCTGTTGAAACCCGATGCGTTCGAAAAACAGTTGAACATCATATCAGGACAAGTCCCAAAAGGATTATCTCTCCCTTGCTCAAACAAGTTCAAGTGTATCCGGGAAATGTATAAACTAGCAAGTGTGCAAGGAAAACTAACCGAAGACTTCATCATATTCGAAGTAAAAATCCCGTTAGTAGCAGACGAACAGTACGAACTAACCGAAGTCATCCCAATCCGCAACATAAAGGGAACCTCCATGATTAACATACCAACAACCAAATACATAGCCGTTAACTTGAAGCTAGACATGATGATACCACTGGATCAACAACATCTTTCATCGTGCGAACAAGTAAACACAAATCAGCTGTTGCTATGCAACCTTGACCTACCTATATACAGTATAAAAACAGCCACAACAATGTGCGAAGCAGGCATAATAAACAATCGAGGAGTAACAACCTGCCGCACTAAGGTATCGAATTGCAGCAATGACTGGAAAAAACTGCACAGTAAGGGAGCTTGGTTGTTTACGTGTTGCGAGGAATGCACTATGCGCATTTTCTGTCCTGCGGGAATTACGTCACAGACACTACAAAATACAGGCATCATCACCTTAGCTACAGGTTGCATGATGCGCGGCGATAAACATCTGATTCATGCACATTACAAAATGCAAAGCACCATGGAATTAGGAAATGAGCAAGAGATCTACGTACCAGAGATAAATCTAAACGAACTATTAACAAGCAATAGTCAAATTACAAATATAACAAATATGGAACTTGAAACACATGAAGAACAACTAAAGAGTCTTAAGAGAAAAATTGAGCTGGTTAAAGAACAACAGGACATACAAATGGTTAATTCCGTGGAGGCGGAGCAACATCACTACGTCCTGTACGGCTGTATGATAACCTGTGCAACAATATTCAGCATATGGGTATGCGTCCAAATTAAAGCACGCTGTCTCCGTACACCTCAAGGAAACAGAACAGGAACGCAGGCGCACAAGGAAGAGATCGAGATGGCCCCAAGTCCTACTGAACGGCATCTCCCTACGGAAGGACAAGCAAAGGCAGACACCCCGGATCTAGAAGAGGTCACCAGACATCTTCCTAACAGCAGCAAGGTGGATCGCGAAACGTCGCCAATGACAGTTAGCGACGGACATAGAACCTTCCAATAACTTTCTTTACATACTTTACTTACCCTTGGATAATGCATTTTACTGGACATTTGTACTTTTATAGTCGGCAGGATGTACGAGCATCGCCACATGATATTTATTGTTTTAGTTTTTACCTGATCAAGCAGTTGCTAATTCACCGATTTATGTACATTCGCTGACTAAGCTATTACGCCCGCCACAAGCCACCTACTTTTGGCATTATATAATTCGTTGTTTTATTAAATAAATGGTCAATCATTATCGGACACAAAACAGTGATTTTATTTCCTGTACATATCCCGAGTGATTCATCCACCTACATCCTACATCTCAGTGTGCGGAGCTGCTGCCCGTACAGTATGTCTGTTTTATTTTCATGATTTATAGAGGCTGGAGGTTGTCCCACAGTTCTATGAGTAGTGTTATTGTATTCACATACAATTTTGTTGAGCGTTCCATTCATCCATTTATAATTCCCGTTAAGACTAAATTCTTTGTATAATTTATTTTTTAATGTCCTTATTAATCTTTCAACAATTGAGGCTTTTTTAGTGGAATACGTTGAATAATGATTAATGTTGTACTTTATAACAATATTTTTGAATTTATTATTATAAAACTCTTTTCCCAGATCAGTTTGCAAATTTCTTGGAACACGTCCTTTAAGCAATAGACTTTCAAATGCTTTTGACACCTCTTGCTTATTTTTTTGTTTCAAAGGAACTGTCCAAGCATATTTTGAAAAAGTGTCTATGATTGCTAGTATATATTTGTTACCACCATTCACTTTTGAAATTGCTTGCATATCCATTAAATCTGCTTGCCAGAGATCGTCGATATCTTTAAGTATGACCTGTCTTCTTGGAAAGTTAACTCTAGCACATTTATGAATTTCATTTATGACATCTACTTTGCTCATAATGCTTATTTAATTTTCCTGAAATTTCTTTCAACACAATGTTTTTTTCAAGATGTCTTACTTTATCGTTTAAAATTGAAATCCGTTTATTCAGTTCTTCTATTTGCAAACAAATATTAACTTTAAGTTTTTCGATTTGCTCTTCAGTAGTATTTTTAATCTCAACTCGTTCCACACTTATGTAACTATCAGTTTGATTTATACGAACAGAATTAATATTTTTATGTTCATTCATGTTGCATTCAACTTTGATAACTGAGAACGTTCCAAGGGTTTTTAGTCTTTTATAATATCAGCTTCTTTTAACTCTTCTATAATTGATAGAATCTCATTGTCATGATTAGTATTACCAGCATTTTTTGAAGCAATTAGAAGTTTCAACCTTTCAATTAGTTCATTAGGGTCATCCCAGTAAACGTAATCGGTATTACTTTTATATTTTTTTAATTTAGGTAAAAATCCACCGCTTTTTGTTTTCATTATATGTCCATCATCTTGAACATAACTATTTTGCAAAAACAAAGGTTTAATAATTTGACGATATTTTAAACTTTTATCACCTTTTATTTGACCATTAGGATGAAAGTCTCGTTTATGCGCGTGTGTATTATGAAGCATATCTTTATAGACAATTTTATCTAGTTCAGTGACCAAATTAAGGTTAGGTTTACTGCGTACCAAAAGTTCCTTTAGACCTGGTGTTAATTCATAGGACCTTTTATCAATAGTGACTATATTTGTTATGGGTGAATTACAGGTCTTATTTGCAAGAGAAAACGTAACCTTGCTATTCCCCATCATCAGTTTTTTATTTTCACTACGTATTCCAAATGGGACATTCATATTATCATAGATTTCCATCATATCTTCTTTATTTAGTGAAATCAGTGTATCATTAGAATCTTTTAAAGGATTTTTTGGAAGAACGTCTTCATAACACTCAGAATCTTCATTTGAATCTATTTTTATGCATTCTTTAAAATTTTCATACTCTGGAACGTAATCTGTTGATGAGCTAAATCTTTCAAGCGAGTTACTGTCATCTCTCGAAATGTCAAATATTGGTTTAATTATATCATTCGCTTTAATTAATGTTTCTAGTGGATCTGTTATTGGTTTGAAGACTTTTTAAATTTTAAATGAGCTGTATCTTCTTCATTTTGCATTGTTTTAATTTTATTTTTTATGCTTTCGACTGACTTTATCAATTGTTCTTTAATATTAACCTGCATAATGTTTTTTTTTCTTTTTTTTAATAACGGCCCATCCGTTATTTACAGATATCAGATTTCGATTGGTATATTTTCTGCAGTGAGTTGGTATTTATATGCACTTTCTAAAAGTATATAAATATGTCAAACCCTTGTCTGTATCTACCCTCATTTAGAGGACAATCTTTATTAATTAACAAAAAGTCAAATCTGTCTTTCCAAATAGCAGAGCAAAGTTTTTTAAATTGAAACCATTCGATATCTGTGTTTACGTGCTCATTGTATATATGTTTTAAGTTTATCTCGTCTTGTTTGAAGATTATTAAAAGATTAACATTATCTCGTATAAGTTGTTTAGGTATTTTGGAATAGGTTTGTGATAAGTAAAAACAATCTATCTGTTTGTGTCTCCCCATTGCAAAGTAATTACGAATATTGATTTGATTTTCGCATGCTACATCATCAAAAATCATTACTGCATTAGTTAAAGCATCATTTGGGTGTATGACTTCTTTATTATCATTGAAGACAAAGAAGTTAGCACCTGGTATGTAACTCATAACTTGTTTCAAAAAACAATATTTTGGCTGGAAAGCCGTCTTCGAGTATAAGTAAATATGCTTAAACTTGAGACCATTTTCATGTAATATTAAATTAAGCATTATGTTAGTTTTCCCACAGTTAGATGGACCGCATATTATACATCTAATAGTGTCTGGTAAGAGTGCGCTATGTTTCACTTTACGTGTTTGATTTTCTAATTTTATATTATTAACTTCTAAAGTCTGTGGTTGCTTGATGAACTTCATTGTCAAAATGTAAAATAAATGTAAATGACATGCGTATATATATATATCTATATATATATATATATATATATATACATCCTGCAACCTTTTTGGCGTCATGCACGTGGTGCATCATTACGACGTCCCCCAGTTCCCTTCACTTTATTTAACATGTCTTAATGAATATTGCTTAGTTTTTTGATTTCAAGCCCTTTGGGATACGTCGGTTCCCGATAAAAAAAAAAATTGCGATATTCGTCTTTCAGTCATGCCCAAACATTTTTGAACCCCCAACCATGGTGATACATTTTAGCCATCCTAGATATATTGATCATAATTTACCTATGGCATCGATTATTTAGCGTCCTCACAGGATGGACTGTATTTGGGAGTGCGACGTTGCCAGCTTTGGGTTTATTGTCTCTTTCTTTTCCTATCGCTTTTCTGTACTAAACAGTTTCAACGTTTATTTTGTTCCAATATTCGCAAGGTTTATACATATACGGATGCCCAATATGTTATAATGTGTAAATACAAAGCTTTCTCACGGAGGATCAGCGAAAAACTTGAGCGGATTCAAAATTTCTATATTAGATTCATATTTGGTTTGCGCAAATATAATCGTGTCTCTCATTTTCGCTCTTAGCTCAAAGGGCTGCCCATAAAACTTCGCCGGAATAATTATGTCCTCTCTATTATATTACTTTGTTGTTGTATTTGTCATCTCCTGTGTTTTTTTCCTGTATGTCATAAAAAATCTACCTACCAAATTTCATATTTACATTAATAAAATGATAGTATTTATAATAAAATGAATTAACTGGGAACAGTGCTTTCATCTTACAGTTGGTAGCTTGCAGCCACATAGTACCACCTCAAATAGTACCGTATGCCTCAAGATCACCATCGATCGGCTATTGGGCGTCCGTGTACAGCTATTGGGCATCCGTATATGGCTATTTGGCGTCTTTACAAAGTACAAAGCTTGACGCCGGTTTGTTAACACCAAATAATAAAAACTACCGATCACAGATAACAGAAGACTTAACAGTACAGATACCTATATATCATCACGATTGATATAGACGTTGTAGAAACTTCCACCCCTTTTTACCCCCTTAGAGAATGATTTCGTGGATGAAAACTATCCTTTGTCATACTATCTTCATACCAAATTTAATTTAAATCGGTTTAGCGGATATAGATTCCCTATACAAACTTCTACTCTCCTTTTTTATCCCTTTAAGAGATGATTTGGGGACAAAAGTATCCTCTGTTCTTCTCCGGGTCTGATACTATCTCCATACTAAATTGAATCTAAATCGGTTCAGCAGTTTAAGCGTGAAAAGATAACAGACAGACGGACATACTTTGTATTATTAGTATTAATTATTATCTATTTATGAATAAATTATTTAAATAAAATAACTTATTTCCTGTAGCTCTATGTTAGTATTTATCAATCTATATTTTACTGATATAGGGTAACTATTCTAGGTAAGCAAACAAAAACAAAGACATGTAAATGTAATCACTTTTATTTTCATAGTTCTCAACCATACAAAGTACTTAAATAGGTTACCATAATTTAAAAACTTCTTAAACTTTCAACAAACTTTCGTTAAAAATTTGACTTTGCCAACTTCGTTATACATTTTTAACAAAAAATAGTTTCACAATGGGTATAATCTACTCTAACTAATCAACATCATAATTACCTTCAATAAAATCACCTTAGATGACTGGCACACAGACGAGATAGTTTGACATTGCTTATTTTTAGAAGTAGTTCTTTTTAGTAGTACAATCAATAACACAACAGTAAAATTACTCCTATGGCACAAGAAATTTTGGTATTAATACTAAAATATCTGACATTAGCTAAGCTACTATAATTAATAACATAATAACGTTATTACGAGATCATCCCAGACTTTAGTTGCTGATCTAACATCACAAAAATTATGATAGATACCTAATAAAAAAACTTTATACAACGTGTTTTTTTTTATATCAAATTGCATATAAATTATTTGTCAAATCAAAAGTTACTTTTTTTTCTTTTCCATGTCAAAACGTAGTTTTGTCGAATGAATTTGTTAAGAAAAATAAAATAAAAACTTTTGATTTGACAAATATGAATATGCCACATGAATCTTTTACATGGTCTGATCAAAACCTTAGTCGTGGGATATCAAAAAAACAAGTTGTATAACTTTGGAACTTAGTTCCTTAAACTTTGCTTATAATACAAGAACAGCTCAGACTTTGGCGTGCTTTAGCAATTACTATATATGTTAGCAATTACTATATATTATGAATGTTATAGTATTGATTAATAAAATTATTGATCAAAATATTTACATACAATGTTAGGCAAGATATATTTGAGTACGTACTTACCTAGTTATTAATACTTTCTTAATAAATTTAATTTAAATATTAGAAACCAATCTTTGAACTTTTCATATAAGTAGGTACTTAAAAAAGAAACGCTTATAACCTAGTATAAAAACTTCGCATCAGGTGGTGTAGTAACACGCGTTGCTAACCTACATACGTAAGTTTATTAAATGTTTTTCTTTATAATGTCTTACAGA
Source organism: Dryobotodes eremita (assembly GCA_917490735.1). Lineage (NCBI taxonomy): Eukaryota > Metazoa > Arthropoda > Insecta > Lepidoptera > Noctuidae > Dryobotodes > Dryobotodes eremita. The sequence goes on from OU823272.1 coordinate 376,507, forward strand.
CATACAGTCCTTCTTTTACTACCCTTATCTATTTATGTAGGTACCTACCTACATAACTTACTTAAACACTAGATAAATACTTAAGAACAGTCGCTTCGTACTTAGGTTGAGTGGTTTGATCCGTCGTCACGATAACTTTTTTTAAATTATCACTGGCTGCGCCTGTCTTCAGTATTTCCACTAACAACAGCTGGCGCCAACGTTTGACTGAAGATTGAAAAGATCGATGTAAGCAGCTTGCCAATAGACCAATCAGACAGGCCACTGATTGGTATATTGGCAAGCCGGTACTGCAATCTTCAATCTCCGGTCACATATTGGCACCAGCTGTACTCTTTCTTAACCACTCAAATTAATTACCTACGTATTCAACAAAGAAAAAAGTTTAAATTTTAAAAAAGAAATCTTTTATGGTATAAGCTAACCGAAATTATTCCGGACAGTTATTTACTGCAGAATCAAAGTTGAGTCATTACAGGGTTATTTTTGAAACACTTATAACCTCGCAGGAGTAGATTACTAACGTTATAAACAGTAAAATTTGTTCTACGACTTTTGAGAAATTGTTAGATTTTGAATTCATACAACAAAAAAATATATTTTCAGTCACTACTCGAATGTTCGTATCTATTCGCGCACCGTTCGCCCGCTCGCCGTCTTGCGCCCGCCTTCGCGCGCTTTGCCATAAAGACTTATAAAGTGTAGGTGAGTGCAATAAAAGTTAAAAAAATAATATTTAGATAATGTATTGAGTCGTAGAACAAAAGTTGTTGTTAATAATGTTAGTAATCTACTCCTGTGAGGTTATTAGTGTTTTAAAAATAACTCGGTATATCAATGAAAGTATCATAATCAAACATTTTCCTTAAAAAGTCTCCAATCGTCACTTCAACTTTTTGAATAAATATTTTGTATATATACTTTAATTTTAAGCCAGTCTTTGTTATGAAAAAGTGTAGGATATTTATTTTTTAATTCGTCACATTCAGCTCGTTTGGGGGGTTTTTTATACTTAATGTGGTCTTTAAAATATTTTGTTACGACATTTTTTTGTTCAGTTGTCCAAGGAACAAGTGTTCTCTTTTTTTTTGCAGATGTCTTGTGGCTTATTTCTTGGGAAGGGGCAGCAACTGGCTCGTCTCTACTCAAACTAATATGTTGCGATGGACCTGCTTCTTCCAATTCAAAATCAACAACTTCCTGATTATCTATCTCGTTTCCTGTGATTTCTTCATCTAAGTTTAATTCAATCTCATCTAAAGCTTTTCCTTGATATTCATCCGCTTTCCCGTCTTCCATCAATAGTAATAGTTTAGAAATTTTAGCAGTCTGATATACGTCACTAGGTAGCCTGTAATTATTTCTATGTACACTCAGGGTGTGACCCATAAAAGTAGCTAGTTGTTCGAGCTCTGATTCAGTCATTGAAAATAACTGGGTCATTGTTGCTAAATGTTTTCTCAGACGCGTGGATGTTAAAGCCTTATAATTTTTAGCACCGCTTGCTTTTGCATATTTTTCTAAAATTTTGTACCCACAAACAGTTGATCCACCTGCCTTTACAAATAACAAATTATTGTCATCTGCAACATACATGTGTCTGTCTGATAATATTTTTTTTAAATCTTCTTGTACTTCAGTACTAAACAGTACTGGCACCCCTCTCCCTCTTTTACCACGGATCACTATTCTTTTTAATTTACTTATTAATATTTTTTCAGTCGAAGTAAGAACTTTGTCAAATTCTTCATATTTATTGCTGTCGTTGCCATGATCATTGTAATCACTTAATTTTAATCGTTGTAATTCGCCGGGCCGACGCCTATTCAATAGAAGAACGCGACAATATGTAGATTCCACCAAGTTATTGAAAGCTTCAACGTTCGTTTTTCCTTCGGATTGTGTTAAACTATCGGATGACTGTTTTGACATGCCACAAAGATAATCTTTGAATAATTTTAAATCAGCAGCAAGTGGCACTATAGTGGTTTTATTCCACTTCTTCACATTAAGGTCATCAGCAGCTTGGCTAGAAATATCAAACTTCCAATTCTCCTCAATTAATTTTGATAGTGTTTTTAAATCTGCTTGAACAGAAGCCGTTTGAACAGAGGCTTCTCTTTTACAACTTTGCAATAAAGCTATACTACAACATTGTTTTATTGATGTAGCAATGTTCATGGCATATGTCGGTGCATCAAATGTTTGTGATGCGTCATTATACCGGGCTACGATTTTGGTTGCCTGTACTAAAGTGTCATAGTATTGTGGTTTTAATACTTGTTCAAGACTATTAATATCCGGGTTCAGTTTAGTTACTTCCACAAGCAATTTCGCTAACTCCCTCATCTTACGTGAGACCACAGTTGCAAAATGTTCCTCGCGATGTGTTCTCAAATACTGTGCTCCAAACATACAAATCAATTTATCTTTTTTAGCTACTAATGATATTTTGTCTGGTTTCATACGAGGAAACACGTTTTTCATTAGATTGTTGTCGACTTTAACGTAACGTACAAGAAAATTTTGTGCATCAGCTTGTGCTTTGTTTGTAGAAGCAGCATTATCACATTTTTTTACATGTCTCCACAGTTGTTTCCTTGAATAAAAACCAAGACATTTAGAGCAAGGTAAATAGTCAGTCTTTTCAGAAAACCTACACTTCTTCACAGGTTTGAATGCAGTTTGCGAATTACTCACATAATTACCCTTTTTTCTTAAAGCGCTAAAAACTTGTTTACGTTTAAGACTATTTTTGGGATGTGCTAATGCTGATTGTACTTCAGGTTCAGCTGAGTGGTTTCGAACCATATGTCGTGAAAAATTCAAAATGAAATCTTCACAGTAGTAACAAAAATCTCTTTCTCTAATGCGTTTACCTTTCAAATTACTCTCTGATGTTTTTTGATTATTCGGCACTTCTGTATCTATATTTTCTTTGTTTGTTTCGTGATTATTTTCCGAATCTTCCCCTAAGCAATCTTCTTTCGACGAAACTTTTTCTTTTTCTGTTGGATTTATATCATCGCAATGGCTTGAAGCAGCCTGAAATAATATAAGTTTATCGTATAAAGAGCTTACGAGCTAATGTATTACCGACAGCGTGTATGCAAAATTCTATAATGATCAGTTTTGTAGTCAAAGCATGAAAGTAACAAACAAACAAATAAAATCGCTGTCACACCATATAAACTGTTTAATGAAAATTATAGCATTAAAATTAAAACAGTGTTATTTCTCTTAATGATCATAAATGTCTTTGCCAACTTTGTAGGTATGTGTACCAATTTTCTACTGACCTTATGTGATCCATCTAAACATTCGGTTTCCATTAATATTTCTTGATCAGATTCTGACGTGGATTCATAAGATGATGGTTCATAATTCATATCATTTGAAGATTCAGAAAAGTCAGACTCATTGTCAAAGCATGGTACCGACTGGTCTTGATTTCGGTCATCTGATATTACGCATGGGATTTCTACCGGAGGTTTTTCGATATCGTCTACATCTGAGACGTAAGTAGGTTTATTTAAAATTGTATTATCAGCAAGATCAAGCTGTCTTATAGGGCTTAAGATAGACGATTCAATTGCTTTTAGAGGAGGTTCGATATTATCAGTACTTAACAGGCAGGTGTAATTTTTCTCTATATTTTTAGGATCAAGGGGTCTAGCGTAGTTCAAGATAGTAGGAGGATCAACTGTTATTGACGGAGGCTCGACATTATCACTACTTAAAAGGCAGGTGGAATTTTCCTCTACAGTTTCAGACTCAGGGAAGCTAGTGTGGTTTGAGATAGCAGGAAGATCAACTGCTACTGGCGGAGCCACATCAGAAACAACTGCACTTGAGACGTAAGCAGGGTTATCTGAGATTTTATTTCCATAATCCAGAAGGAAATTATTCACAAAGGATTCAGATAATATATCAGATGATTTGCAAAAACTATGCATCTGAGAATCAGGTATGTCACTGAAAGACACATCAAAAGAACTATTATGACCTGCTTCACTAAAGGGAACACTTTCTTGATTCTGAGTAGAAAGAGACGCGTAGGAATCTGATATATGAGTAACATTTGAAGATATGGAAGGATCAACAGTGTTTTCTATCTTCTGATTTAAAATAGACGCATTAAAGTCCGAGATATTGGTAACATTTGGAAGAATGAAAGAGCAATGAGTGGAACTTGGAGGCTCGTCCACGTGAGCACTGACTGGGACAGATGTTAACAAAGTATTATTTTTGTCACTTATATCTTGATCGATTGCTTGAACAGGGTTTGCATCAACTCTACTTGTTTTCTTTTTGCGTCCTCTATTTGTTTTTCTGGTACCGTTTCCTCTTTTTTGATCTGCAAAATAATAAAAATGATAATATTTTTAATTCAGACCAAAATTAATCCATAGTAGTGTAAGTAACAAAAAAACTTATACACACTAGTGTTAGTAAACATTAACGTGCGGACAAAGTTTTTCTAAACCGGTGAGTTTTAGTTCTACTATACTGTTTTCAGAATGCTGTTGTGACTATCTCTCATCCTTCTCAGCAGCGAAATAATGCAAATTATTAATGATTTAGTCAAGTATCATATGATTTTTTGTGCGGAAAACTATTTTCAATGAAAAATCCTAGATAAAATAAAAATTCTAAATTTGAACTATGATGTTGATGATACCTACTTAATAAATGATTCACTCTTACAACTGTTAATGCGTAGATAAGTGCTTTAGATTAAACAGTTAAAAATATTTTATTGTTACCTATGGGAGAGAACGTATAATTTATGTATCCATTATATGTTATGCTGAGTTAGCTATTGGTTTGTTGCAGCTCGCTAACCGTGAAGGAAAACATCGTGAGGAAACCGGGGTGCTCGGGGTGTGTTCGCATATCTCAGTGCCTGAAACTCGAGCCATGTTAGAGGCCTTAAAAGGCGGCTCAAATAATTCTGACACTAGATGGTTCGTTCCATCACACGATAAGAAGAAGCTGTTGGTTTTCCAATAAACAAAAAAAAGTAAAACAAAAAATTTTTTTTTTTACAAAAAGTCTTTATCTCTTTGTTCTTCACTGCCTTCGATATTCATTAAGACATGTTAAATAAAGTGAGGGGAACTGGGGGACGTCGTAATGATGCACCACGTGCATGACGCCAAAAATATTGTAGGATGTATATAATATATACAGACGCCGAATTAACGCATAAATCTGCGAAATACCATCTTAATATAGGTAGAGTAGCATATTTATTCGCATTATTATTACAAAATTAATAATGTGTTCGAAGAGTAGTCTTAGGATTTGTGTCTTTATGTTTTTTACAATTTACCTCAGCATAAGCTAAACGAATAGGTGTGAAGTGTTGTATGGCAGTCGTTTACTCCTTTGATTAACATACAAATAGGTAGACTAGGTACAAGAGCGTCGGTGGCTCAGTGGCTAGGGCGGTTGTCTCTCATCCGGGAGGCGCCGGTTCGAGCCCCACCACGTACCAATGTGTTTTCGATTTTCGAATTCATATGTACGTTTATTCGACGCTCTTACGGTGAAGGAAAACATCGTGAGAAAACCTGCATACCACTGCGAAGAAATTCAAAGTTTGTGTGTGAAGTTGACCAACCCGCACTGGGCCAGCGTGGTCGACTATGGCCTATTCACCCTAGTTCAGGGTAGGCTCGAGCCCCTCGGTTGGGGGCATATATGGGCTGATAACGAGGTAGACTATTTTTATCCCGACGTATGTAAGTGAACAGCAATCTTAACCGATTTCCACGCAGATGATATCTTTATATGTAGGCACCTATTACACTTAAATGTACTTTGAAAATATTAATGTAGTAGGTACAAACCTTTCTTAATTTAATTATTTAATTCAGCACATATTATACACTCATCAGTTGGGTAGTGATCGTACAATAAATAGTTACAAATATGACAGAAAGAGACACTATTCTCTAGCCACCAAATGATGTTTAATTTGTTGTTCATGTCGACAATTATATGTTTAGGTTTCCCAAAAGAACTTGAATACACTCCACAAATTAAACACTTATTCCGCAGTATGAAATGAGTCGAAGGCCACGGCCACTTTAATTCCTTTTTTAAAATATATTTTAAGTAATTTTTGTTCAAAAATCTGTCTATATCAGCAAAGATGACCATTTTGTAAGAGAAATCTAATAATTTAATTAGGTAGGTACGTTGTAAGAAAATTGTATTGTTTAAGGTGTGAGTAGATACAGACACAAGAACAGCATAGATCGAACTGACGTTCTGTAAGACGATTAATAGAAAAACACTAGTCTCCACTCATAAAAATATTTAAACGCTTGATTAGTTAAATAGTGTTTTGTCTCATTTTGACATTTGCGAAACATTTGGTGTGAGAAAGTGACAATTTAACTAATCAAATGTTTATAAATAAGGGGTCATACATATACCGATCCTCAAACTTAGATACAGAAAATAAAACTTACCTGTAGTGAAGCCTGTAGCCAAAGTATTCTCTTCGACTAATTTTAAAATTTTTCTACCACGAAATCCTTTTGAATTCATCTTCAAGCAACATTCAATAAGTTCCAATAACTGCACGTGAGTTTATTTGCACACACTGATGTAAACAAACAATAATCAAGCGCCGAATATTATGCAACGCGTACGTGACCGAAGACGATATATATTGTTTTGATTGCGGTAAGTAGTTAGTAGATTGTGTAACAGATTTACTGAGCGAGATGGCAACGTCGCAATTGTGGACGCCAAATACGCGAATCCGTAGTCGGGAATTCCCCTAGATATACAGTGTGGATATACGCGCTGCAGCAGCGCCTCACCTGCGCGGTGATTTCTTCGGGAACTTTTCAATATTTTATTACAACCATTTAAAGCGACTTTTAGCTTCCGTCGATTTTTGTACTACGGCTAGCTAGGATCAATAGGACCTAAGTGCCACCGGCTAACAAAGTAGCGTCCGGTATGCGGACGCCAAAAGCAGGTGGACGCCAGTTTAAATGCACTTTCGCCTTCAGTGGACGGCCAATTGTTTGCGGGATATATATATATATATATATATATATATATATATATATATATTAAAAAAAAAGGATCAACAATAAATAAAACAAAGTTTGATGTAATTACATATACCTAATTATAGGTACCTTTATTAACAAATTAAATCATACTTAATGCTATAAAATAATAGCTTAAAGTTAAAAAACTAGTAATAAAAATAATACACATTAACAGATTATACATCACTGGAATAATCTACAAACATAGAATCACAATGCCCCCAGGGTAATGTATGAATTTGATCCTGTAATACTTGAACTTTGTCCTCGTTTCTTTCTAAAACTTGTTTATCTACTTGCTGAGTGTATAAAACATGTTTAATTGATTTTATCATATTCATTTTACATCTATGCGTTTTATTTGTCAGAAGTACATTGTTATAATCATTCAATTTTAGGTTACAAGTTACATACTTAGAAACACCTTTAGCTTTTTTAATTTCAGTCTTCACACTGTCTATAAAATATAATTTAGCTCTTAAACCGGTAAATTCTGTGATTAAATCGTCACCAACCTCATGTTTCCATAATCCAGGAATTTTAGCATTAAGTTGCGGTATGTGATATGGATTATTCATTCCAAAATTACTGGTATCAAACTTGGTAAGATCATCATGCATATCATGATAAAAATCATCTGTATAAATTAAATATAATAGGCTATCAGTATCTGTATAGCACAACTCAGCATTATTTTCGTATTTATTTTTAATAAAGTCATAATGAAATTGGTATAAATGTTGCTTCGAATATTCCAAAACGGTAAATCCAATATAAATAGGTCTATCTAAAACAACCTTTTCCCGGTACAATTCCACAGCTACGAAATTTTCTGAAAAAATTGATACACTTTTTAAATTTGGTTTACATATCAATTTTTCAGCGCCAAGATGCTTATTTGTTTTATTTCTGGTATCTGTCCACTTTGTTACTAATTTTACATCGGCTTGCTTACGTTTATTTTCGATAGTTTTTCCGAATATGGCATTATTCAATAATTTGAAAAAGTCCTTCTCGAAAGCAGTTTTGGAATTTTGACGAAGCCTAGTATTCAGATCAATGTATTTTTTGAGAAAGCATTCTTGCCTGAAGCTAATTATACGATGAATCTTTATTAAAATCAGACCTTTTTTCAAACATTCTTTCAAGTGAACATAATGAATTACATACTTTTGCTTATCATAGAGATTTGCAACCAATTTTAATGTTTTTCCATAAGGAGGTACTATTTTATCCACTGCAAAAGGTAAGTCTTTATGCTTGTAATGTAAATAATTTGGATAATTTAAGTCTACTTCCAAAATATAACCATAATCACTATCATCTGACACATCATTTACATCAAACTTGCTAATTTCTTTCAGACTCAAGAACTTAAATTCTTTTATAGGAAGTTTCTTCATCATAGCATAGCCATATAGATTATTACAATCAAGATATATTAAATAACTACTTGGTTCGAGCTCATTAAAATACGGTAAATATTTATTGTTTGCTACAGCATGACGTAGAGTACATTGTGCTAGCCCACCACGAATTCCTTTTTCTAATAACTCGTACATTTGTAAATCACTTATCAACTCAAGTTCAGTGTCGGTATATAGAAGCATTGCATCCCAACTTAAGCTCGGTGATGTTACATAATAAGCCGGATCCAACTTATAGTAATGTAAACTTGTTTTTCTAAATTGTTCAAATATATCACATAGTAAAAGCACATCACATTTTATGTATAAATCTGTATATTCACCAAGAGATTTTATTTCGAATGTATTCCAAACTGTTTGAGCGTGTAAATATTCTTCATTAGTTATATGTTTTTCGCATAGACTGTTATAAAAATGATACTTTAAGGGAAGTTTCGTCTCATCAAATTTAGACCAAGAATCAATATAGTCATATGGATAAACACCTTTTTTTCGCATTAAATCAAATTGTCTTTTATCAGTAAACTCTCTTGATAAGTTTAAAAAATCGTTTTCTGATAAACTTTTACTTAGTGCATCTAGACTAGAACTAAGAAATTGAAAGGAATCAATAAACTTTATTTGTATAGGTTGATTGTTTTTTTCTGTATTTATTAGTTTTATTATTGAAAGGTATTTTTCTTTAGTTTTCGGTATTATATTAATAGAACCTTCATACTTTGCTAATTCTTCAATGAATAAATGTGAGTCATATCCAGACAAATTATGAAAGACAACAGGAATGAATGAACAAACTCTATACATCAAATTACAATGCGAGTGCGCTGCCCCACGATACTCGGATGTAATATGATCATGATCTCGGACTTTATCATTCAGTAATAATTGTTTGCATATGTGACATGTAGTCGAATTTCGATAATCCATCTCTTGTTCTGCTGATAATGGAGTCATTGGCTTTTTACTACTTAAAATGTTATGTATATATTTAACGTCTTTTATTAAATATTTAACAAATATTTCTACGCAATCTATACCTCGATATGTAACATACTTGTTTAATTGATCATTATGTGCGCAACATATATAATAAGCGAAACATGAAGGTTGGTGTGTTTTTAGTTTCTGAGTATTCAAAGAGTTACTTTCACTATAGTCTATTAACATACATTCAAAATCAGCATAAATTATGAAATTAATTTTTTGCTGTCTCTCATAATGTTTGAACTTTAGTACAGAATTGTGTTCAGGTAATATAGTTAAAATCTTAGAGCAGTTATGAGTCTTGTGTCTATTTTCGTTACTAAATAGTTGTAGACATGCATCACATAAAGTTTTCCTTTAGAACGAGTCACTTGACGTCGCACTAGACGTATTAAATCTTTAATTAGACAGTAGTGTCCGATAGATTTTTTTTCTATATAAAGTAAATTAAAATGATTTTTTCTTCTATTTAGTGTTATATAAAGAGGTCCAGTCACAATATTATTCTGTATACCGTATATATTTAAACTGATGTTGGAATTATTTTTTTCTAACGTTTTAATATCATTTATCGTAGGAGGAAATGACATTCCCTCAATATTTAAAACAGAGGTATAATGGGGGTATGAACTTGTTCTGCAAACATTATTTTTAGCTGGGTATAATCCAGCAACTATACTCCATAGTAAACAACAATTATCATTATTTTTTATATTTATACAACTTTTCGTGTGCTTAATAGCTGACGGCAGTTCTATATAAGACCCACCTCTCATAGGGGAATACTTGTTTATATTAATTTCGAGATGACTCATAGAAATAAATGTCCAACCAGATTGACAGTGCTGGAACTCGGTTAATTTATTATTTAGTTTGTTTATTACTTTGGTTAATAATTCATTCAAATCAGTGTTCTTATTTAAAATTTCATATTTGGTATTAAACGACTTTAATTGTTGTTCGTCTGATTTTGATAACATAAAATAGGCAAACAATTCAAAACTCAATTTTATGCAATTGTGTTCATTAAGTGACATATTTATCAATTCTGTTATATTTATTAGATGATCACCCAGGAACGCCTCTACACCGAGGTACTCGTCTTCCCGAGTGACATTCAATCTGTATGTCATTAATCTGTTTTTGAATGCTGTTGCAATAATATGAATATCTGTGAACTTGGTATTCAATAAACAATTTGCTTTGTGTATATTCGTTCTCATATGATAGGAATACTGATTTTCTGGTATTTCAATTTTACATTTATAACAGGTTATTGACTTTCTAGATCTCGGTTTGCTGTTGAGGTGTGTAACTGTAAAAAAGAAAACCAATGACGAGATTACTTATACAATATTAGTAGTGTAGAATTGGGGTTCCTGGATCAGGAGATCCAGGAACCCGCAATTCCACACTTGAAAATGGGTTATCCATCGATTAATCAATCAATTTAGGGTTTCTGGATCAGATCAGATCAGATCAGATCCAGAAACACCCAATTTCAACCAGATTCAAAACCCCCCAATCATACACTACTTACTAGTCTGTGATCGAACCTTCACACTGCAACGAAGTCGAATGCTGTGGTATATACCGCGTCAATAATATGAAGGCACAAATAGATTAATTCTGAATTCAATAGAGTAACTGTTTCAGACACTTATTAATATAATATTTTCCTTTCACAGCGTTCAAATAAAAACATTGAGGAAACTGTATGGCATGTTGCATCCAAGGATCGTCGTAAATCTCCCAATCTTCTATAACACCTCCACATGAGAAACATGCTGCTTTATCATTTACACTATTTCCACAGTAAAAAAATCCAGCGTCAGCCATTTCCATCACTAATCTTCTCCTTGAATCAGCCGTTGCCCAGTATTGACTAAATGAAAATTCACGCATTTTATACACATTATACATGTCATATCGAGGATTGTATTTATTTGGAGACATGTTCTGTTTACTCACTTCCTAGGTCTTGATGCAGATAATTATAAAAGTGTAATGACATCGCACATCTGTTACCAGCAACTTATAACACGGGAACATCATTGAACGGGATTAGTAGGGATAGGAAACTGATACTTAATACCCAATTTTGAAAAAAATAAACAAGAAAATATTTAACACAAATATTTATTATCCATACACCATTTATTTAAACATATTACATTTTTTAAAGCACATACTGTGTCATGATAAATACAACTATACACATCATGAGAATGTTCATATTTATCGTACAAGCTTAATAAATTAGGACAACCTTCATCTTCTAAATTATTTACATAATTATTATTATTATTCAAAATATTTTTTAACCATAACACTTTTTCTAAACCTTTGGTGTAAACACTTTTATCTCTTAAAATATCTACAATCAAATTCTGATGATTTGAGTAAGATACGAATCCTTCACTCCAGTATATCTTTCTATTACGTTCAATCCAACTGACTTGCCGTTTTTCTGCTTTCGTCAAATCGTAAAATGGAAATGGTGGTTTAATTAAAAACACTTGAATTTTTTTATTACATAATACAGCAATTTCCTTAACGATAAATTCATTTGTTTCTGTTTTAAAACCTTGAACATCTACAATGGCAGTCATGATAACCTGCGCACAATGTTGCTGAGAGGTTTGTATTCCACAAGTCGATCGTTTATAATCAAACAATATGCAGTCGTCTTATCTGGTATTGCTGTAGAACATTCAATCTCCAACCTCACGTCCACCGGACCTGTTTTTAGGTTATCGTTTTGTCTTGAGCAGTCTAAGATAAAGAGAGGGGCTTTTTCTTTGAACTCCTTTACGCCAAGCAACGGGTCTACTGGACAGTTGTAATACGACTGACGAAATTTCACAAACATTTCGTATAATATACTGTATTTGTTCTCAGAAAACTTTAAACATAAAGGTTCATATGGATAATATTGTGAATTCAAAAAGAGCGTAACGTTTGTAACTTCACAGTGATCGAATACTGAACTGTCTTTAGTTTTATTATTTTTTCGATTAGTTTGTAAACAAAAAATGACATATCTGGGTTTTTCCAATTGTGAAGCAGTTTTAACTGACCAAGAATGCTTTGTGGTTTTAGGTAATAACGGATACTCATATAAATCCCAATTTCTAAACGCCATCTGAATAGGTTTATCTCTTTCTAAATGTTTTAAAAGTGTCAGTCGTTCTCGGTCCGATACTTTTATGTGTGGCACCCTCCACTGAACTCTTTGTATGTCTATTTGAAAATGAGCAATATCATCAGTAAGAAGAACACTATTTAAGTTAGTGTTACTTCTGTTCAATATAAGTTCATGTTTGCAATTTATCACTATTTTATTGTAATCCTCTGCAAACCCTAAAACCTTATTTAATGGTATCATAGCACTAAAATGTCCATCACTTTGAAATCCCTCTAAACTCCAACCCCATAGGGCAGCAACTTTATTTTCTGCTTCATTTAATGAGATGTATGATTTTATTGTTGACGTTATTCCTGAATTTTTTATACGGTCTATTTCAATACCATTTATTTCGTACCTGATGTCTTGAAACAAAGACATAACAGGGTTATTAGTGAACGTAACAGTTTTCTTGATTGGATTCCCATCTTTTCCGAAGAGCTTTGCTTGACCTTCGATGTAAATTGAACTGGCTGATGGTAGCACGTATATGTCTTGCTGGTGGATGGGGATTCTGATTTCATCGTTTTCTCTAAAGCTGTTATTGTAGGGATTATATGAATGGACTTCATAACTTTCAATCGAAGTGTCGAAGTGTGGTGATTCAGTAATCTGTAGTATATTCATACTTTAAATCCTAGGGCTTTAAGAAAATCTTTGTTTGGTTCAGTCAATTTCTTAACTTTTTTCTTACGTCTCTGCACTTTGGCAATCGTAGAAGAACTAAGACGTTTTGTTTTCACGGGGGTGTTTTTATAGTATACTATCATTTTGTTTTTCTTAAATGAAGACGTAATTGAATATATTCTTCTCCAAAGTTTATACAGTTACCAAATTGATCAACAATCCTAACAGATATAGATGAAATTATATTTTTGTTTACTGGATAGTAAATAACGTTTTGTGGTAATTCCATAAACTGATGACTTATTGCAGTATCAGATACAAATTCATGAATGAAATGAGTTGGTAATCCGTTGCAGTACGAACCGTGAACAAGATCACATTCGATTCTGATCACAGACAGACTGCTGTTATTAATGGGAATATTTGGTCTTGAATTTAATACTGAAAAGTATAGCAAACCGCACTCGTATTGGTCAGATAAATGTAGTGCTGGTTGAAAGTATGTAACCAGTTCCGATTTATTTCCAGAGATGGTAACCGTAGTAGACATGCTTGTATACTGAACTCTATTGCAAGATTCTGTTCATTTTATTCTTTCACTATACCAAAAATTCTTCAAAAAATTTAAACAAAGATGTCCACAATTGAAAGGATGATCACGTTGAATATTATCATAATTATAGTGAACTTCGGGACCCACATATTTTATAAATTCCTTTGGAGGTTTAAGATTTCCATAACTGTCAAAATACTCAACATAATCATTGTATTTTACATAGGCTACCCAATGAGAACCAGGATTTTTAGAGCTATCTAAATTAATAACTCCACATTCTTTTTTAAAAGGGTATTTAGGGAGCTCATCTCTCATAAAGACACCTCTAAAATAGGGAATATTGTTTCCATACTTCAAAATGTCCAAATTACTCAAGGCTCGTTTAGGCAGCCGATATTTTAGTTTTTTTCTTTCGATACGAAAATTCCGAGCCCATCTTTATGTGGTTTAAGGTGAAGTCCTTTTCCGATGCAGAGAGCCTCCATCTTTTCATTATGCCTCTTCGATTCAGCATACAACTTTTTTGCCGTCTTGAATTCATTTATGGTTTTAGCAATACCAGCTGCACCACCTGCCAGGGCGCCTGCCGCCGATAAACCAGCAAAAATAGGAATCAAAGGTAATACTCCACCAGATTTCGGTATAGAAATAACACGAGGAAGTTTAATAGATGAATCATTAGCTAATTCTCTGGTAGCAGCCATGGCTAATTCTATCGCCACTTTTCTGCATTTTGGTTTTAATTTTTTTATACGTCTTTTTGTTTTGTTAATAACATTTTTAAATTTATTTTTCATCCCTTTTCCAGATATAATTTTTGGAGAACACTTTTTGCTACATTTTTTTAGGCCAGAACCAGTTTTAATTTTTGTTGACATAGCGCTGCTTACTAAACGTGCTGCCAGTTTTTCCCCAACACTAGCATCTGAGGCAAGAGCTCGCTCTTTAGCCATATTTAACAAAACTAAATCTGCCTTGTGGCGATCCTTTAAGTTTGAAGACTTGTTATAGGCAATGTCGTGTTCTTTGCAATATTCGTCCAATTTATTAATGCCTTTATCTTTGCGTGTAAGCCTTTTAATTAATTTAGTGCCAGGTCCGCAATAATTGTATCCTGGTAAATGTAATTCAAATGGTAAATTATTTATAAGCCAGTTGAGAAGACTGCTCTCTCCAATACCCATCATAAGACTGATGCATCATGGGTTAAACACTTAATAAATATTCGATTTGTCAATCCAACTGTTTTCAGAAGAAGACAAACCTAACCATTTTACTAAAACCCTATTTCCTTTACTTCTAAGAACTTTCTCGACTAGATATAAATTAGGATGTTTTGTCTTTTGCAGCTCTTGTACATAAAACGCACCTAAAATGGGTTGGTTTCTAATCGCATCTTCAATTAAGTAGGTGATAGGAGTTGTATATTGTATTTTTCGAATTTTAAATATTTCTGTCGACCAGTTGGGGGTATATCCTTTTTCAAATGTTCCTTTGTACTTACTGATACGTACATAATCACCAATTTTAAATTTGCTTTTTATACTATTGGATTTCATCAACTTGACATATCTGAATAATATGCGTTCTTTATTAGTATTATCCACGTTTGCGGGGATTTCATCAATAGTCCGATGATAGGTGTGATTGTATTTGTAAATAACATTATTAAGGGTATTGTTTAACCAGTTATAGTCACCTTTTAAACTGAATTCCTTATACAGTTTAGATTTCAATGTCCTGATAAATCGCTCAACTATTGATGCCTTTTTTGTTGAGAAAGTTGAATAATGGTTTATATAATAAGATTTCATAAGTTTTTGGAATTTATTATTATAAAATTCTGTTCCATTATCAGTTTGCAGATTTTTGGGGACACGTCCTTTATCCAACAAAATCTTGAAAGAGTTGCATACATCATCTTTAGTTTTACTTTTCAAAGGAAAAGTCCATGCGAATTTCGAAAATGTGTCAATAACAGTAAGAATAAATCTGTATTTTTTATTTTCTTTAGAAATTGATTGCATATCAATTAAGTCTGCTTGCCAAAGGTCATCTATATCTTTCATAATAACATGTCTTCGTGGAAAGTTTACCCTTGCATTTTTATGAATTTCGTTTACCACATCGACTTTACTCATGATCAGAATTCAGTATATAAACATTTGGCTTGAATCCAGCAATGATACTGAAAGGAAACCGTGTTAGTGCTACTATTTATTCTTTAATTATGTCAGCTTCTTTTAATTCTTCTATTATAGATAAAATTTCATTATCATGGTTTGTATTGCCAGCATCTCTTGAAGCAACTAATAGTTTCAGTCTCTCAACCAATTCGTTGGGGTCGTCCCAATATACCAGGTCAGTATTGTTTTTGTATTTCTTTAACTTTGGTAAATTTCCTCCAAGTTTAGTGTGAATATTATCGTTTGACGCTTCGGAAAAGAATGGTCTGATTATTTCGCGATATTTTATTCCTTTATCACCTTTTATTTGCCCTTTAGGATTGAAGTCTCTTTTATGAGCATTTGTATAATGCAATATATCCTTGTATACAAGTTTATCTTTGCTGGATATTAATTTTAAATCAGGTTTCTTTCGAAGTAAAAGTTCTTTCAGGCCAGGAGTCAAATTGTAAGATTTATCATCGATTTTAATCAAAATGTCGCTATCGTTATTCAAACTATCAATTTTAGAAAATGATACTATTGAATTTCCCATTAATAAAATTTTGTTTTCACTTCTTATTCCAAACGGTACATTTAAACCATCATGAATATCATAGATATCAGGAACCTCTAATGAAATTTCTAAATCATCTGGTAATTTTATTTTAGGAGACTTTTTAACCAATTGTGTAGAGTTAAGTTTTGGTTCGTAACAGTCCTCAAACTTTGTAGATGAGCTAGTATTAATGTCATCCAATTCAATATCTCCGGAACTAGTGAGTGTTGTATTTTCTAAATGTTTAATTTTTTCCATATTATTTACATTCGAATCAACTAGAGTTTTAAGGGGATCTGTGACAGGTTTTAGCATTTTATCGAGTGACAAGTTTATTGAGTGTTCCTGTTCCTTCATCTGTTTTATTTTATTCTTTATGGAGTCTACAGACTTCATTAATTCTATTTTAATATTTTTCTCCATATTATATTAAAACAACTACGTTCAGCTAAAGAACAAACTGTACTGAATTTGTTTCTTTCATATTATTACTTATATGTAAAATAGTCAGTCAAATTTAAAAAAAATATCAAAGTTCTGTCGGTACCTTCCATTATTTAATGACGATTCTTTATTAATAAGTAGAAAATTATAAGGTTTATCCCAAACAGTTTGACAAATGTTCTTGAACTCTTTCCATTGCAAATCGGAACTAACATGCTCATCATAAATATGTTTTAAATTCACATCATCTTGCTTGAATATAATAAGAAAATTAACATTGTCACGTAGCAATTGTTTTGGAATTTTTGAATAGGTTTGAGATAAATAGAAACAATCGATTTGTTTATGCCTACCCATACAAAAATAATTGCGGATATTTACTTGATTTTCACACGCAACATCATCGAAAACAAATACAGAATTCGTTAAAGCTTCACTCGGAGAAATTACATCTTTATCGTCACTGAACTCGTAGAAGTTAATCTGCGGTACTCTTTTCAAAACTTCAGTCAGGAAACGGTATTTTGGTTGAAAAGTAGTTTTAGAGTAGAGATAAAGATTTCTAAATTTGAGCCCATTTTGATGCATCAGTAAACTAATCATAACATTTGTTTTACCACAGTTTGATGGACCACATATTATACAGCGAATGGTATTCGGTAATAAAGCGCTATGTCTGATGTGATGAACGCAGTCACTTAATTTTATATTACTAACATTGAGGGATATGGGTTGCTTAATCAACTTCATCTTACCTATTAATTAAAAAACTACCTAACATGCACATATATACTTGTTTAACTAACAAGTCGAAACTTGTGTTGAGTACAAGAAAGATGCTATTCTCATCGTTCAAATTTATAAATGTAATCTGAGGTGTACTTATTATAAAATAAGCAATCACTTCACTTTGCTGCCCTCTTTTCCATAAGTAAGTCGTTTCGTATCGCTTTCGTTTATTAGGACATTGTCAAGGTAAATATTTTTAAGTTTATTATTTCATTATTTGATCTAATAAAAAATAAATAATGCATACTCTTTTTTACAGCATCATGTCACGCTCATCATCCTACAGTCCCGTTTTAGATAATATTAACTCTCAGTGTAACGTAAGTATCTAAGTTAGTTTTCCTATTATCAATTAAATTCATAGTTGGTGCTGTTTAATAAGTAATAACGCAAAATAAAACTTTATTTTTTCAGAATTTGACCCCCGATCCAGTTATAAATCCTTTTTACTATGCTCAAGATAAAGAGAGTTGGTTTGCTGAAGTAGCAGCAAGTGTGTGTGAAGAGAGTCAACAGCAAAAAATAGAAGAACAAAAACAGAAGAAGAAGATGAAAAAAACTAAATCAAAATCTTTTAAAAACACATCCTTTATCATACGTAAAGATCCAGGGCATGCTCGCCAACTAATAAAAATAATTATACATGATTTGGACGGTCGCCCCATGGATGAAATAGACACTGAACCAGACAGTGCAAGCGTGAATGTACAGTATTTAGTGAAAAGTGATTATGATGATATCACATGTGAAACTGAGCATTTAGTGAGTAAAATAGTTAAAAAGTTAAGTTCGACTTCTTAATATGGATTTAAAATGTTATTTATTAGGTCTGTGTAAGTTTGTGTCTATTTCGTTTATAGTATTGTAATTGTGTATTGTATTTAGTTTGTTGTGTATATTTAAGTTCAGTGGTTCAATATAGTAAAAAATACTTTATAAACTGTGTTTTATTAATACAAATTTAAAAATCTTAATTAAAGAAATAAAATAAGTGAAAGCTACTGGTATTAGGTACTTAAGAAAACAAATGAAAGTCAAGTATTGTGAATATTTTTTTATTTGTAATAATAAAAAATATACAACGTATGATTTAATTATCAAAGAACATTTATATATAAAAACAAGTTAACATATGTAATTACAATGCCCCCAAGGAACAGTCTCAATTTGATTTGATACAATTTGCCTTTTATCATCTATTCTGTTCAAGACTACTTTATTTACTTCTTGTGAGTAAAGCACATGTTTCATTGATTTAATCATATTCATTTTACGCTTAAGTGTTAAGTTTTTAAATAAAACCTCCTTATAGTTATGTAGCTTTAAACATCTTGTAATAGGTTTAGACACGCCTTTAGCTTTATTAATTTGTGTATTTAATGATTTAATACAGTACAGTTTTGCTCTTAAACCTATAAATTCAGTGATTGGGTCTCCTCCTAATTCATCTTTAAACAAACCGGGAATTCTTTTATTTACCTTAGGAATACTGTAATGATTATTAGTTTCAAAATTACTTGTATCAAATTCCGACAAATTATCACACATATCTTTATAAAAGTCTTCAGTATGTATTAAATATAACAAGCTATCTGTATCAGTGTAACACAATTTAGCTTTACTACCATATTTTTTCTTAATGAAATTATAATGAAAGTTATATACATGTTGCTTAGAGTATTCTAGTACTGCAAATCCAATATATATTGGTCTATCTAAAAAGAGTTTTTCAGGACTCAGCTGTATAGCTATAAAATTTTCATTAAATATAGAAACACTTTTTAAATTAGGTTTTGTGATTAATTTCTCAGCACCAATTAATTTATTCGTTTTATTTGAAGTGTCAGTCCATTTGGTGACTAATTTTACGTCAACATGCTTACGTTTATTTTCTATTGTTTTACCAAATATGGAGTTATTTAAAAGTTTGAAAAAATCTCTTTCAAATGATGTTGAAGCTGCTTGCCGTAATCTTGTATTCAAGTCTATGTACTTTTTCAAAAAAAAATCTTGTTTAAAACAAATAATCCTGTGAATTTTTTTCAACACAAGACCATTTTTAATACATTCTTTTAAATGAACGAAATGAATGATGTACTTATATTTATCATATAAATTTGCAATTAGTTTTTGAGTTTTCCCTCCAATAGGTATGAATTTCTCGGGAGCGAAAGGTAAGTCACTATGTAAATTGTGTAAATGATCTGGATACGCTAAATCTACTTCTAAAATGTATCCGTACTCCCCATCATCAGGAACATTAAGTACGTTAAACTTTTTCAAATCATTATTTGTTATGAATTTAAATCCTGATATCGGTAATTTTTTCGTCATAGCATATCCGTAAAGGTTATTACAATCCAAATATGTTAAATATGTTGATGGTTTTGAGTGATCAAATTGAGGCAAATAAATATTATTGGCTTTAGCATATCGGTGAGAACATTGAGCTAATCCTCCACGTATTCCTTTCTCCAACATTTCATAAATTTCCAAATCATGAATCAATTCTAACTGCACGCCTGTATAAAGTAGCATAGCATCCCAACTCAATCCAGGTGAAGTTACATAATATGCAGGATCGAGTTTATAATGCTGTAGACAAATGTTTCTGAAATTTTCAAATATATCACATAATAATAGTACATCACACTTTAAATACAAGTCTGTATATTCACCGAGAGAACTTATATTAAAATATTTCCACACAGTCTGAGCATGTTGATATTCAGCATCGGTTATATGTTTCATTTGTAAAGTGTTATAAAAATTATCTTTAGCAGGCAGTTGTTTTTCATTGTATTTTTGCCATGAACAGATGTATTCATACGGAAATATGCCTTTCCTTTGCAGTAAATTGAATTGTTTTATGTCTGGGAAATGTGACGATAAATGAATAAAATCATTCTCAGTTAAACTTTTGCATAGATTCTCAAGACTTGAACTAAGAAATTTAAACGAGTCTATGAATTTTATCTGTATTGGTTTACATCCTTTCCCTGTATTTATTATTTTTGTTATAGTTAAATATTTTTCTTTAGTTTCTGCTATAACTTTTATTTCACCATCATACTTTGATAATTCTGTTATAAATATATGAGAATCATAGCCAGCTAAGTTGTGAAATATAATAGGTATAAAGGGGCACACTCTATAAATTAAATTACAATGCGAATGTGCTGCGCCTCTGTACTCAGATGTAATGTGATCATGATCACAAACTTTATCATCAAATAATAAATGATTACAAATATGGCATGTAGTTGCTTTACTATAATTATAAATTTGCTCTCTTGTCATAGAACGCATTGCTTTCTTTGTCATCAAAATTCTATGAATCAATTTCGCTTCTCCTATCAATTTTTTAACGAATACTTCCACACAGTTAGGCCCTCTATATGTAACATATTTATTTAAACTGCTGTCATGTGAGCAACACACATAAAATGCAAAACAAGACGGTTGATGTAGTTTCTTCTTTATCGTATTTTTATCACTCTGCTCTATTTCATAGTCCATTAATATACTTTCAAAATCAGCGTATATAACAAAATTAATTTTTTGCTTTCGTTCATAATTTTTGAACTGTAATCCACTGTTTTTGTTAGGTAGTATGGTTAAAATTTTGGAGCAACTATGAGAATTATACTTTGTTTCGGAGGTAAAAAACTGCAAGCAAGTCTCACATAAATACATTCGACCTTTATGGTGTGAAACTTGTCGTCGCACTAAACGTAAAAGGTTTTTAATTAAACAGTAATGACCTTTGTTGTTTTTTTCAAAATACAGTAAGTTAATATGTTTATCTTTCTTACCGCTCGTCACATAAAGAGGGCCAGTTACAGTATAGTATTCATTTAATCCGTAAACATTAATACTTAACTCACTGTTATTCTTTTCAAATAACTTGATATCACCAAGTGAAGGTGGTAATGAAACCCCTTCTAGACTAAATATTGAACTAAAATGTGGATAGGAGTTCGTCCTGCAGACATTATTTTTCGCTGGATGTAACGCTGCGACTATACTCCACAAAAAACAATACTCATCATTATTCTGTATATTCAAACAACTTTTTGTATTTTTAATAACATCAGGTAGGTCTAAATAAGTACCACCCCGCAATGGGCAATATTTATTTATATTTATTTCCAAATGACTTATGGAAACAAATGACCATCCAGATTCACAATGCTCGAATTCAGTAAGTTTTCTTTTAAATACTTCTATTAAATTTGAGTATATCTTATTAAAATCAGTACTATTGTATATAATTTCATATTTCGTATTAAATGACTTTAACTGCTGCTCATTTGATTTAGGTAATATAAAATAAGCAAACAGTTCAAAGTTAACTTTGATAGAGGTATTTTTCGACAGTAAAAACTTAATAATTTCTGAGATATATTGTCGCTTATCATCTAAGAACGCCTCTGGTATGAGGTTCTCATCTTCTATGGATGGGTTTAAGCGATAAGTCATAATTCTATTCTTAAAAGCTGTCGCTATAATTTCAACATTTTCAAACCTTGATTTCATTAAACAATTCGATTTATGGATATTCGTTCTTTTATGGTATCTGTATTTATGTTCTGGAATCTCAAGTTTACATTTGTCACAATGAATAGTCTTTGATAAACAATTAGGTTCATAAACATTCGTATCATATTCTTGTTCTGAGATATCAAATTGGCTTGTATCATTATTAATAATAACATTAGAACTTTTCGAGATGTGATCAACAGGCTGAACTGGAAACAAAAAAAAAAATAACGATTGTTATACACATTACATAGTTTAATAGCTAATAGAATTAATCGATTACATAAAGTTGTAAAATTAATATGGATAGTTTAACATTATAAATGTTACAATGAAATATTTATATGGATTACATTAATGAGCAGTGAATATGTACTTATATGGTAAAAGTAATACAATTTGATTATTTTATTGATAGGAGCTTATAAATGTTGGAGGACATTTTTTGAACTCTTTTCTAGTAGTTGCGATAAACGCATTCATATGATTCCAGGACTCTGAATCTTCATCAGCTTTATTTTTAATGGTGATGATAGAATGACGCCATCTATTTACGGGATGTACACGCTCTATCTCATCGGCCTTATAAATTTTAACTTCAATGTAGAACGCACCTTTCTTCTGATCATCCATTTGACGGGAAAAGCCGTTTGCCAATCTCCTCGTAATGTAGGAGTAAATAGGAGGAGGCTTCTTCTCCCCACTAACGTCAAGCGCGTCGTCATCGCTGTCACTCCCAAACAGCTCACGGGCTGTAGCCTTGGTCGCAGGGGTGATGGGGTGAATCTTATGTTTCTTACTGGTGGACGGTTGCGAGCTGCTCGTTGACGCTGGTTTACGCTTTTTAACCACCTTCAGCTTGGCTTTCACTGGTGTGTCACTCTGCGATTCGTCGTCCGATGGGAATAGATGGTCGGCTGTGTTCTTGGACCTGTAAAATAAGAAATCAAAGAATAAGTCAACAATTATGAATTGACTAATCTAACAATTGGATGAATGTAATAATTGAATGATTGAATGCTAAGAAATAAATAAAATATAAATTTATTAATTGCGTGTATACTTGATTGAAAGAATACTAAAACAATTGAATAGTGAAATATGAACTTAGAAAGAAATGCATTAATTAGAAATTCTAATAAAAAACGAGTAATTTGTTGCAAAAAAAATATTTAACTTTAAAAAAAATATGGGTAAGTACTTACATTTTAGCAGATAGATTTTTCTGAGGTAGGTTGAAGTTAAGATGTGACTGCCTTTAGCAGAGGAATTCTTATGACCCAGCTTCTTCAGGTTAGCTCTTAAATAGTAGTAAATCCGCGTGATGGTATTCCATTTAAGGATTAGGGCACGTGTAACTAAAATGCTTTGTCAGATGCACCACCCAAATATGAAATATGTTTAAGTTGCAGAAAAATTACTTGGTAACATATTGTGATCACGTAATTTCAACTTTATGTACATCGCATAGGACATAAAATATAAATCGATGATAATGCATTGTAGAACTAAAACATAATTGTTCCTCAACCACATACTATTATTACAGTTGGATTTGTCTCCTCCTTTTAAATGGGTATCGGAAAGATAGGTAGGTGCACATACAGATTATAAACTATCTGTGTGCAAAATTTCATCAAAATCTGTTCTACCAGTTTTGTATGATTGAGTAACAAACATACAAACGGGGTGCTTAGGTACCCATAATTAATTTTAAAACTTTTTGAGTTTGTAAACCACATCACATATCGATTTAGTAAATCTTGTGTTCAATTCCACCATATAGATGTACCTGCCTACGTTACTTTATAAATAAACTAAAAACTAGCATAAACAATATCTTTTTTTATTCAGTTTGAAGAATAATATTAATAATAGCAGGCAAACCCAAGCGTAACAATAGTATGTCGATTTACTATTTTGTTCTGGTCCGTCTCCATATAAAGAATTACACCTTTGCAACGTCACTAACAATGACATACTACTTACATACGATGATTTTGCCTGCCGTATCTTCTCAATAAAATGTATGAAAAAAGTACAGTGAACAAACGTACAGCAGTATTTATTTTATCAATATGTACTTACGATAAACAATACAATGTTTGGCGCCATGGTGTCTTGAGGTTTCAATTTCACCATACCATTTTTGTCTGGGATATCAACATCTAACAAAAACGTACGACTTTGAACTCTATTGATTAAAATTAAATTATAATATAAATGGAAAAAAACCTTAAAATGGATCATTCAATTTCTGCATGTGACTCCTCACGAGTGGGTAGAACGTTATTATAGTGTAATGTCGGTAAGTGTTAATAATATTTTTCTTTAACAGTTGGTACCTATTATAACTAACAATAAAAATAAAAGCGTTAATAGGTAATCATTATTCAGTATAGGTGTCTGGTACACCACTGTCAGTATTTATAAAAAATATAATATTAAGATTTGAGACTTATTTAAGCAGTTCATTTTTATTTTTTGTTTTTTCAGGACTCGGAAGATCTTTTCAATTTTGTGCCTATGAATCGACCAGCAGTTCAACAAACATCTGGACAGAAAACGCTAGGTCTTGCTCGTAAGAGACCAAAAACAGATCAAACGTTTTTTCAATATATAAAGAAACCTGTCACTGGCGGGACAAAAATAATCAAGATTGAAATTTACGACACGGACAGTTATCCAAAATCCGAACAGCCGATGTGTAATTGTGAAGCTGATGTGTGTGTTCAGCATGTAGTCAAAACCATATTATTTGATGATATTTATTCCAGTACGAGAGAATTAATAGCGAGAATTCAGGATGAAATCGATCCAAAACCATAGATTAAATAAAATTAAGTACCGTTCTGTAAAATATAATTGTATAAATGTATGAAGTAATAGATCGGCAAGCAACTATGTAAAATGTCATACTTAATTAAATTGTTATGTTTAAAATTAAAATAATACTGAAAAAAAAATATGGTTCATTTTATTTCTACCTTATACAATATGAAGTACTTAATAGAACAGTTTAGCGTAAATAGTCACTGCGCTATATAAGGCAGCGGCGGGCAACATGAGAGCATTCCATATTCAATGCCCTGCCGCGTCGTGTCGTATAGTATAGAGTAGGCACTGCGTATTACTGTTACCCTAAATATGCACACTTGAATAGTGGAATGATGACAGCTGAGCATGAGGTCTTGAGTTCGATCCCATTATCCGATTTCTCATCGGATTTGTGTCCTGTAGTTAATAATAGGCTGCCCCTGTATTACACGGGACTTAAACATAACTGAGGCGAAATGTAGACCATATTTTTTTTTTCGAATGTACTGAATGATGGTTGAAATTGAATTGATTGATTGATCGATAGATAACCCATTTTCAAATGTAGAATTGCGGGTTCCTGGATCTCCTGATCCAGGAACCCCAATTCTACACTACTAATATTTATTAATACTGCAACATCATACTTATAAAATATAGTATTAATAAGACATATTATGTATGTAGGTAAATACAATTAAAAATTAAAAGAAGATACAATTTAAACTAAGTATATAAGCAAATATCGACTGACACCTAGTTAATCATAGGCACCCATGTGGGTGATAGCACAGTTTTTAAAATCATTTTGAGTTGCTTTAACAAACTCCTTTATGTGGGCCCAAGATTCTTTATTTTCGTCTAATTTCGTCTTAATGGTAGTTATGGCCGAGCGCCATCTATTTATAGGCATTATTTTTTTTATTTCTTCCGTATTGTAAATTTTCACTTCAACATAATATTTTCCTTCTTTAGTCTCACTTATCTGTCGAGAATATCCCTTGGCCATCCTTCTAGTAAAATATGAGTATAGTGGTGGTATATTACCAGTTTTGTGGGATCTCTGTGTTGGGATGACGCTTTCTTCAATATCACTGTCTTCACCGAATAATTCACCAGCTGTAACTCGAGCTGACGGTGATACTGGTGAAATGATCGGCTTCGATTTTTTCGCGCTTGTCGACTCTTCGCTCAACTTGCTGGACCTTTCCCGCTTCGTTTTTCTTTCTTCAGTCTTCCTCTTCGACTTCGCCTCTTGTTCAGAGTCATCGCTGGAGAGGAAAAGGTCGTTGTTAAGTAGTTTCGACCTGTGAACAAAAAACAAATAATTAAATATTAGTGCATTGCAATCAATCTATTTCCTTCATAATTCCTACATTTGAAAAGTAACTGATCGTGACAAAGATAAATAATTAACAGATACAAATATCGTTTGATTTTGTGAAGGAATCGAATCCAGGACACAAAATGCTTACAAAATCGATCAGTCAGCCACTGTGCTGACCATGTTAATAAAAAATAAAAAAAAAATAAAAAAAAAATACAAATCTAGCATTTGATCTGTGCAGGAATCGAACCTGCGGTACAAAAAAGCATCACTCAGCCTCTGAGCTAAGCGTGCTAACTATTGACGGTTAACATTTTAATACTTGAATAAATCAATTAATACATGATTCTGACTATTCAATAGTTAGATATAATTATGAATAGGTACTTACATTCTTGATTGATGCTTGCTTAGGAGACAGGTAGCTTGATTAGGAGCTCGGAGCGTTGATTCCTTGCAGAGAGGATTCGTTCCAGAGAGGAATTGTGCCGGAGACTAATTTGCGATGCGTTTTTATAGGCCTAAAATCACGTCATTCAATCCAAATTTGTAAAAACTGCATACTTGCAAAAATTGTCAATTACCTACACGAGCGTACAAATCGTAGCGGTTTTAAGTTTACAGCGTTTTATATAAGACGAATGATAAGCGATTTTGAATCTTATGTAGGTACTTACTTAAATCAACAAGAGTGAATTTTATACTTACTTAGAAAAAAAAAAACAAAGTTTGGAGATGTGACGAGTCAGAATCCAGCGTTTAAAACGCAGCGATTATAACACTCGTCTGGAGATTGAAATCCATCTTTGTGCACGTGTCAATAATTCCTAGCCATATGGAGGCAAGAGGAGCCGTCAGTTTCGGATTACTTTACATACATAAAAACAAAATTAAAATGAACCTTAATGACAAAAAAAAATGGATTACTACCTATATAAATCAATCCAAGATACCAAAAAAATCATTCGAATTGACTTATCTGCTCTGCGATGTCGGTAAGTAAAATATCAAAAAGTATTTTAAATTACTTATTAATAAAAATATTAAAATGTGTATTATAAATGAATTTTAATATTTTCACAGGGGTCTATTCTAGGATAGTTCATTTGTCTTCGTTAACTTGTAATTTAAGTATTATTTAATTAATATCTACTTCTTTGTTTCAGATGTCCAGCGATATTTTCCCCACTAATTCTTCATACTCACCAATTCCTGCTGAACAAGCCCTACGTCAAAAAGTGGTCAACTATTTGGAAAGAGAAAGACCATTTCAACCATTTCAATTTGAGGAAACACCACCTTGCAGCAATAGTAACAACAGTAACAATAATAAAAGACGAAGAAGTGATGTTGTTTACTCATACATACAGAAACCATCAACCGGTCATCGTAGTAAAATAATACGAATACAAGTTTTTGACGCGGAAGAATTCACCATGTGATTGTAATGCCAATATATGTGTCCAACATGTTGTGGGGAATGTATTTAATGATGATATTTATAAATGTGTTAAGGATATTTTAAGCAAATTGCATAAAAAAATGTGAATAAACAATCAATTCAATCTCCGTATGGTTGTCTCATATTCATGAATAAAGAAAGATTATTATAATTATATTTCAGCGGTTGTATTTCTATCACTCCTGTTAGTAAAATATCAAAATAAAAGTCACCACCACACCAAACAGACAAACAAACAAATAGACAAATACTTAGTTACACATTAATTAAAATTACTTAACACTTCTTTATGATAGGGTACACTTACATTTTATACACATACCCATACTTGTTATTGTATGAACAATAACAAGTCATGACATGAGTCTGTACTCATAATGTAAACCTATTCATTTGTCGTAGTCGTAGGTATACATTAGGAATGTGGTATATTGGTTTAATCGAAATACTACATGCTGATTTCTGATGTAAATTAATAATTATAACTTTATAGCTATGAGGCACACGATGGGTAGAAAAGAATACGATCTGCTTCCTTTACGGGAATGGGAATGTGTTTGTTATGTAAACAATCAGTCGTGCTTAGCAACTGATTATGAATAAGATTTTTAAACGACGTTGGTATTTGTATTATACTCAGAGACCACATTAACCCATAATAAATTCACATCACTGCATCATACATTACTAAATGAAAATTTTGTCTCCCTGCAAGGGAAGGAAATACCTACATGTAACTTATAAATACCTAATAGGTAACTCTCAGTAATAAATATACACCATCATAGAATAAAATCCCAATAGTAGAAGTTTAATTCCGAATGGAGTATTATAAACGATAGTAAGATTAGTATAAACGATCTTGAATAGATGTCTCATTTCGATCTGAATGCAACAGTCACTTTGAATAGATGATTCTGAATACAATTAACATTCGTTTTGAATAGAGGATTCTGAATGTCGAATAGTCATAGGGATACTCGAATGGTTGAACTGTGAAATATAGGGTATTCAGATCTGAATGATAAGATCTGAATACCCTATATTTCAACTACTGGCGACATAATAATTCCGTTATTTGACCCGGATGATAAAGATAATAACGTGTTTGTTTGGCTGAAGAAAATCAACCAGTTGGGTGATATTTATAGCTGGGATGAGGCAAAGCGCTCGTATTACATGCAGACTAGATTAGATGGTTCAGCTAGACGTTGGTATAATAGGCTGGATAATTACGATCTTACGTGGTGCGAGTGGCAGGAACTTTTGAAACGTACGTTTCCTAGGATGTTTGAATTTGCGGAATTAATTGAAGAGTTAGTCAGTCGTAAGAAAGAACCAAAAGAGACTATGAGTAAATACTTTTACGATAAATTAGCAATGTGCCGTAGATGTAGGTT
Organism: Dryobotodes eremita; assembly: GCA_917490735.1. Taxonomy (NCBI): domain Eukaryota; kingdom Metazoa; phylum Arthropoda; class Insecta; order Lepidoptera; family Noctuidae; genus Dryobotodes; species Dryobotodes eremita. Next base: position 405,872 of record OU823272.1, read on the forward strand.
CGATGACAGTGCCGCGGTCTCGTGTATTATTCGCGGCCTACCCTCTGAATTACAAGCTAGCGCTAAAGCTTTGAAAAGTACAAACCCAGAAGAATTGTATTGTCAGTTTTTGGTATCAATGGAAAACTATCAGTCGTATTCAACGCGATTTCGTGAGAATGATCAACGTGCTTTGAGACATTCTTCTAATGCTAACAAAACTTCGAAGCCGGCTGAAACAAAATCAGGCCATTCTCCTTCCAGTACAATTAAATGCTACCGCTGTAATACTGAAGGCCATTTGGTTAGGGATTGCACTAACCCTGACACTCGGTTATGTAAAAACTGTGGGAAGACCGGGCATATAGCAAGATTTTGTAGGCAGAATGTTCACACTGACTCGAATAAAATAAAAGAAGTGAAAGTTATACAAAGTTTTAACGATTTATACTTTAAAAATATAACGGTTAATGGATTAAAGGCTATTGCATACTTAGATACTGGGGCACAAAGTAATGTCATAAGTTATAGTTTTGCAAAATTATTACAGTGTATTATAGAACCAAGTGATAAAATTTTAAAAGGTTTTACTGGCATTCCAATACCCGCACTGGGCGAAATAAAAATCAATGTTTCCTTGGATGGTTTATCTGTAAAAACGAGTGCTTTAATTACTCATGTCGACTTGGGAAAAATTGATATATTGTTAGGGCAGCTTGTCATTAATAGAGATGATGTATCCCTTGTAATAAGTGGTAATTCTGTGATCCTTTCCCAACATCACAATAATATCCAAGGCATCGTCGTAGAAAATACTGAACAAAGAATAGACCTCGTTTCCAAAAATAGTTTGACTATTCTACCTAACGAAGCAGCAATGGTTCCGGTGCTAATTAATGGGGGATCAAAGGGAGTAGTAAATACTAATCCTCGTTATTTCAACCTCTCAGATCAAGAGTACATTATCCCAGCGTCTGTGGTGGAGGGCTCCGAGGGTTTGCTCAGAGTTTACAACCTGGGTTCAAAAGTTGTGGAGTTTGCAACTGGCCAGGTGGTGGCAAGAGGGCAATGCTGTGCCGGAATATTGCAAGAAGCTGAAGCTGGCTTGGTGAGTCAAATCATTCTTTGTTGTTGGTCCAATTCTGACGCTGGGCTTCAAAGCCAAAATAATATAGCTGTTGGTGGTTTCGTACCGAATTTTGCTGATGCAGATGTGACAAAATTGGATCAAAAGGATATACGTTTAGTTAATGATGGTTTATGTGCTGATAGTATGTGTATTGGTGGTGTTAATTTGGCAAACATAAACGTGGGTAATATAAGCGACGGCGATAAACTACGTTTGTTTACCATTTTGTCTCAATATAGTTCTTGTTTTGCGTCTAAAACGTTGGAATTGGGACTCACAGGCTTAGCAGAGATGGAAATCAAATTGAACACTGATAAGCCTGTGTATCATCGCCCGTATAGACTTTCATTACCAGAACTTTCAACTGTTCGTGAAAAAGTTAAAGATCTTTTAGAAGCCGGCATTATTAGGGAATCAAATTCAGATTTTGCATCACCCGTTGTATTAGTTAAAAAGAAAAATGGAGACGTAAGGCTATGCGTGGATTATCGGGCCCTGAATGCAGTAACTATAAAAGATAGATTTCCTTTGCCTATAATTGATGATGAAATTTCAAAATTAACAGGTAAAAACTTCTTCACTAGCTTAGATTTGTCACAATCTTATCATCAATTACCGGTTTCCGAAAATTCGATTCACATAACTGCCTTCATTACACCGGACGGGCAATATGAATACGTTCGGGTTCCGTTCGGTTTAGTCAATTCACCTGCAGTTTTTCAACGTTTAATGAATAAAATTATTAATAAGGTTAAGAAAATGGGTGATAGCGACCATATTCTGGCATTCATGGATGATATTTTATTACCAAGCAGCGATATTCCACGAGGTTTAGAACTACTAGAACTTCTCCTGAAAGTATTACGTGAGGCCAATCTTAAACTCAATATGAAAAAGTGTTCTTTTCTTCAAACTGAATTAAATTATCTCGGTCATTACGTTTCCAAGGGTGGCATTAAGCCAGGTGATCACAAAATAAAATCTGTGCGTGATTTTCCTACCCCATCTAATGTTCACCAAGTCAGGCAATTCGTTGGTCTTTGTTCATTAGAAAGTTCATACGTAATTTTTCCCTTATTGCTAAACCCCTTACAGACCTTACAAAGAAAAATATGACCTGGTCATGGGGAGAAGCCCAAGAGACATCTTTTAGAGATCTTAAGTCTAGTTTAGTCTCTCAACCAGTTTTAGCAATCTATGATAGAAATTTGCACACAGAACTCCATACGGATGCAAGTAAGTTCGGTGTTGCAGGAATTTTGCTTCAGCGTCAAGTAGATAACGCTTTAAAACCTGTAATGTACTTTAGTCGCACAACTACGCGTGAAGAACAGAATTATCACAGTTACGAATTGGAGACACTAGCAGTTGTTGAGTCGTTAAAAAGGTTCAAAGTTTATTTGTTAGGTATTAAGGTAAAAATATTAACGGATTGTGTTGCTATTCGTCACACATTTGTCAAAAAAGATCTAGTTCCGAGAATTGCACGCTGGTGGCTGCAAATTCAAGAGTTCGATTTAGAAATAGAATATAGGTCTGGAGACAAAATGAGGCACGTTGATGCGCTGAGCCGTAACCCAGTAGATGCCCACGTTTATGCTCTGTCTGCTGATGATTGGTTTCTTACTGTTCAAATGCAGGATCCTAAGCTATGTAACATTATCAACCAATTGCGTGGACCTAATGCCAATCCAGACATATTGAATAATTACAAAATATGTAATGAACGTTTGTATAAGAAAACTTTATATGGGGATCGTTTGTTAGTCCCTTGTAATGCTCGTTGGAAGGTTTTGCAAAAATATCACGATAATATGGGACATAGTGGATTAAAGAAATGCGATAGCACTATAAAAGAAAAATTATGGTTCCCTAAAATGACCAAGTTCATTAAAAAATATGTCACTTCGTGTCTGGATTGCGCTTTTCGGAAAGGACATTATGGAAAACTAGAAGGAAAATTAAATCCTATCCCAAAACCTGAGGTACCAATGGATACTCTACATATTGACCATTTAGGGCCTTTCCCTAAGTCTAGTAAACACAATCAATATATTTTAGTAATTACATGTTCCTTCTCAAAATTTGTTATTGCTCGAGCAACACGCACCTTAAGTTCAGCTGAAACTATTTATATTTTACATGATGTATTTTCATTATTTGGTTTCCCTTCCACCATAGTGTCCGATCGTGGTCTTGCATTCTGTAGCCGTTATTTTAAAGACTTCGCAGTTAAACACCTTATAAAACATGTGCTGACATCAGTCGCAACACCGAGAGCTAACGGTCAGGTTGAGAGGGTCAATAGAACAATTTTAAATGGTTTAAGAACTAGCAGTGAGGAAAGTAACTGGGACTGTTGCCTGCCTGATGTAGTTTTCGGTGTTAACAACACGTGCCATGAAACCACAGGTCAAGCCCCCTTTAATTTAATGTTCAAACATAAGAGTAAAGTATCAAATTTGGAAAATAGCAAAAGCAATTTAAATATAGATAATAGAAGAGCAAAGGCCACTGCTAACATTAAACGTAAACAACTGTTAATGAAACGTCAATTTGATATGAAACGTAAAGAGGGTCGAATCTACAAGAAAGGGGACTTGGTCTTATGGCGTAATCCAAAAGGCTATGGTCAGTCTGGAGTAAATACGAAGCTTGATACTACGTATACCGGGCCGTATAAAATAACTAAGTCACTTGGTCATGACAGGTATATGATACACAGCGTTAAAGGATTTAGAGGGTACAAGAAGTTTAGTACAGTGGTGGCTGTAGATTCTTTGAGGCCGTATGTAGCTGTTGTTGGTTCTGATAGTGATGATGCTGACAGTCAATTAGATACAGAAGATCTTATAGATCTATTGGAAAGTTAACTAATGCACATCGTGTGGACACTTTGTTTCAGGACGGCCGAGCTGTTACAACTACACTGGCCCGCTAAGATGCTGGCAACACTGTCAGCGTGCGCTCACCACTGTCAAGCCCCTCCACGCACTTCATAACGCCATGACGGGAAATGGTGCATAAATAAGCTTGCACGTCTCATTATCGCTCTCTTTTCACAAGGACAACTGACCGGTCGAAGCTCTGTCAACTTACGTGTTGATTATATTTTTGTATTGCTGTTGTGCTAATAATTAAAACCTGATAAGTATAATCTTTTGATTTATATTGTATTTAGTAAATTGATTATAGTTAAATATTTATGTAAAGTAATTTAGGTAAATTAGTGATTGTTAAATTTGATTTTCGTGTGACTAAATTGTAACGGATTAGAATTCAAATAAGTTGCAGTGATTTCCATGAATAACTAATTAAAGTAATTTACTAAGGTTGTTTGAATTTCATTTATTATAAACCCTGTGTTTAATCAGTTGTTACATAGTCATAGTTAAATTTTACTTAAAAATAAGTACCTGAGCAGGTATTACTGAACAGGCAAATTATGAACTGTGTATAAACCACAAACTTTGACATCTGGTAAAACCTGTATTTTCAACAAATAAATTCTTATTCTTACTGGTTTTCTCTTGTTGCCCTTTAATTTGGCCTTCTCAGTAGTCCATAGGCATCTAAACTGTGGAAACTTCAATTTTCTGAGTAACATTCAAGAATTTGGCATGATTTTATTTAAGGGGGATGCGGTAAGGCAGCCCGCGAAATAAAAAAATTCTAATTATTTTGCAATTTGCGAATTAGTGTCAGGTTGTATGTGGATTAAAATATGATTCGCGGCTGTAAAATATGCTTATTTATTGATAGTAATAGTTGACTCGCCAACGCACCACCGCACAGGCCGACAGTCCGAACACGACTGCCCCCCTCACCTTTCGGACCGGTATTTATAACCGAGCGACGTGCGCGCCCGAGGCAACGTCATAATACTGTTATCGGTTTGTAGTGTGATATATTGATATCTACATACACTACATTCCCTTCCTTGTTTTAACTAGTTGTATGTAACCAGAATGATTAATAAGACATTTAGCATATATCATTTTAAATATATATATATTTTTTTTATAATTAATTTACATTTCTGGCATAACAAAATCATAGTTCAATAATATTTGAAAATCATTTTATGGTTTAATTTAGTGTTTCTATTTACCCTTCCTCTTCTTCTTCTATTCCCTTTTCTGATTCATTTATATCTTTTCCTATATTAATTTCTTTATTTTGGTCACTTATAACTTCCCATTTTCCTTCAACTTTCTTCAAATGAACTACATTTCTTCGTGATACTTTCCCAGTTATATCGTTTCGAACACTTATGTCTCCACCTTTACTATTTTCTACTGTATGGGAAGTTGGGTCATAATTTAGGCTTAATTTATCTTTGACCATATTCTTAACGTAAACTTTATCCCCAGGCACTAATTGACATTCATGAGCTCTTCTTTTATTATCTGTATATTCTTTCCCAGTTTGTTTCTTTTGTTGGTCTTTGTCTCTAACATCTGAATCTTCCGGTTTATGTGTATGTGTAATGTCTCCAGCCATAGGTATATTGTCACGGTATTGCCGTTTAAAAAATAATTCTGCAGGAGTTTTACCTGTAACACTATGCGGTGTACTGTTATACATAGCCAAATATTCTAACAAAGCCTCTTGCCAGTTTCTATGCTCAACTTGACTAATTTTTAGTCGCTTTAAAATGTCTCGGTTTTGACGTTCGACTTCTCCGTTCTGTTGAGGCCAGTATGGTACCGTGTTATGCAAAACTATATTCCTTTCAATACAGAATTTTTTGAACTCCTCGCTGCAGAACTGTCTACCATTATCAGCTGTTATCGTCATCGGGTTACCAAGTCTGCTAAAAATCTCTTTTAGAGATTTTATTATGTCTGCACTGGTAATTTTACGACAAATCTTCACCTCCTTGTATCGACTAAAGTAATCGACGATTACCAATATGTAATCGCTACTTGGTAAAGGGCCCATCAAATCAATACATGTATCTACCCAAGGTTCACATGGTAATGCTCGTCGCTTCAATGGGTTTGGAGGATTTGGAGCTGAAACTAACGTACAGCCTTTGCAGCATTTGACCAATTTCTCAGTTTCTTTGTCATATCTAGGCCACCATACTTTGGTTCTTAGTCTCGCCTTCATTAGGACTATTCCTGGGTGCCCTTCGTGAGCCGCTATCAGAACCTGACTGCGCAATTTTTTTGGAATCACAATTCTAGTGCCTCTCAATAATACTCCGTCGTAAAAGCATAATTCGTTTTGGAAGATTTTGAAATTTTTTACCTCTTCATCCCATTTGTTGTTATACAGGCCTTCCCTTACTTTTAATATTTCTTTGTCTTGTTTTGATGCTTCCATAATTTCTTCCAGTGATACTGCTATTGGCCTGCTTCCTTCAACAATTTGATGTATATAGTTTTCCGACTTGTCCTGTGATGTTTTATTTAATTTACATAATCTTGATAAACTATCTGCTATATTTTCTTTGCCAGGCTTGTATATTACTTTAAATGTATATGCTTGAAGGCGTAGTATCCATCTTTCTATCCTTGCGCATGGTTTTGATTTAGGACCAAATATAACCTCAAGTGGTTTATGGTCGGTCACCAATTCAAACTCTTTTCCAAACAGAAAAACATAAAAATGTTCCACAGCCCAGACCAGAGCTAAGGCTTCTTTTTCTGTCTGGCAATATCGCCTTTCACAGTCTGTTAGTGTCCGATGACCATATGCTATAATGCGAGGTCCATGGTCATTAATTTGAACTAATACTCCTCCTAGTCCTACTGGACTGGCATCTGCTATTACTATAGTCCGATCTTTGACGTCATAGTATCCTAGAGTAGGAATATTAGACAAAGCCAATTTTAATTCATTAAATGCAAATTCCTGTTTACTGCCCCAAAGACTTTTTAATTCTGTGGTTTTGCTCTGTTTCTTCCTAAGCAGTTCTTTTAATGGTTCAGTAGCTGTTGCCAAATTTGGAATCCATTTTCCAACATAATTTATTAATCCCAAGAAGCTCTGAAGCTCACCTATATTTATAGGTGGACGAAATTCTTGAATGGTTTTCACGTACTTATCTAATGGTTTTACACCTTTGTGTGATAATTCGTGTCCTAAAAATTGAACCTTTTCTTCCCTGAATATGCACTTATCCTTTCTCAGTACTACATTATTTTCTTCTAGAGTTTTCATTACTATTTCTAATCTTTGATCGTGTTCTTTCAAATCCTTTCCGTATACCAAAATGTCATCTATAAAATTAATAGTACCATTACATCTCAATAACATTCGTTCTAAGGTTTTTTGAAAAATTTCCGGGGCACAGGATATTCCAAACATTAGTCTTTTGTATCTGAATAGGCCTTTACTTGTTATAAAGGTTGTAATGTGTCGAGAATCGGCATGTAATTCAATCTGGTGAAAAGCATCTTTTATATCTAGTTTTGAAAAGTACTTCGCACTTTTCATTTTCGGTAGTAGCTTGTCCATAGTGGGCAATGGGTGATTTTCACGTAATATTGCTTTATTGGCCCGCCTCATGTCTACGCAAATGCGAACATCTCCGGTGTTTTTCAAAACCGGCACTATTGGCGATACCCATCTCGAGGATCCTTGAACTTCTTCAATAATATCTTTCTCCAACAGTTCTTTTATTTTTTTTATTAACTTTTTCTTCCAGTGGAATGGGGATCCTTCTTAATGGTTGAGAAACTGGTTGTACTTTCTCATCGATTGGTACCTCCACTAAAACATCCTTGAATTTCGGAAACTCAGTCTTAGTTTCCATTTGGTCAATTTCTAATCCGATTTTAAGCACACCCATAGCCATGGCAGTTTCTTTCCCAAGCAGATCTCTAGTTCCATCAGCGATGACGTAAAAAGTTGCATCTTCTGATCTATCTGCGATTTTTATATTTGCGTCAAATGATCCTATTAGGTCAAGGGGTTTCTTACTCCCATAACCATAAAAAGTTTTATTGCAATTGAATGTTTGGTTACTAACCTGTACCTTTTTATGTTTTATATTGTCCCAGGTTTTGTTTGTGATCAAGTTGCATTTACACCCAGAGTCTACTAACATTTTGACCTTCATTCCGCCAATATGGCAATCTATTATACTGTCATCATCGATTTTGAACACATATTGTATGTCTTCGGACTCTGTTTAATCTATCTGGTTGGTGTCGTTCCTTTTGTTATTTCTTTTAATTTTTTTATTTTCAGTTTCTTTGTTGCTATTTCCCTCATATTTCCTTTTATTCGCTCCGTTCCGTGTCACTGTCCTGCAGAATTGTCTAAAATGTCCCTTTAGCCCACATTTGTGGCAATCTTTTTCTTTTGCTGGGCATTTGCTAGCTTGGGACGCGTGTCCTAAGCTCCCACATCTTCCACATCCTGATTTTCCTTTCCACTTCTTATCATTTTTTCCTTTCATTTCTGTTTTCATGTTCATTACTCTGTTTATGTTTTCAGTTGATGTGCTGCTTTCTCCGAATTCTTCTATTTGTCGACTTACAGCTTCAAGAGTATTTGCTTCAACAATTATATTTGTTAGTGTTATTGTATCTCCTGTTTGTAGAATCCTCTTTCTAAGCTCTTTAGAGGAACACTTTTCTGTAATTTGATCGATTATTTGATCGTCTTTGTCCTTAAACTGACATTTGTTTGCTTGTTGTCTAAGCCGTACTAAGAATTTTTCAAACTTTTCATTTGCCTCTTGTTTAATCAATCGAAAAAGGTGACGTTCATAGATCTTACTTTGTTTAGGTAGAAAATATGCGTCGAGTTTGGTGATAGCCACTCTGAAGACATCCACTCCATCTGCTGGTGAAACATTTGCATCTGGTATATTATAAAATATTTCCTGCAATTCTAGTCCACCAAAATGTAGTAGTGAAGCACGTTTCTTCTCACTACTCTCGATGCCAGCAGCTTCTAGGTAGATGGAGAGTGCCCGCTTCCAGCGTTCCCATCTTGTTCCTACTGATGAAGGTTCCCCCTCACAATCAAATTTCTCTAACGTAAGTTGAGAACTCATGTTATTAATTAATTACCTGGAACCAATAAATTAATGATTTGCACTAATCTGCAAAGTTAAAATATTTGTCAATTTAATGACCAGTATGTACAAAATAAAAGCACCACTACTGCTAACCTTCTGTCAATTTAATGACCAGTAGGTTTAATCTACTGCTATTACTGTCATTCTCTGATGACTTGTCAATTTAATGACCAGTAGGTATTGTCTACTGCTGTTACTGTCATTCTCTGATGACTTGTCAATTTAATGACCAGTAGGTATTTTCTACTGCTGTTACCGTCATTCTCTTGATGACTTGTCAATTTAATGACCAGTACGTATTTTATACTGCTGTAACTGTCATTCTCTGATGACTTGTCAATTTAATGACCAGTAGGTATTTTGTACTGCTATTACTGTCATTCTCTGATGACTTGTCAATTTAATGACCAGTAGGTATATTCTACTGCTTTCACATTTATGTGCTCTTTGATTCATTAATTTAGAACTAATCATGTAGCACAAATCAAATAACTGAGCATGAAGTACCGAGTTCGACTCCCAGGTCGGGCAGCGTCACTCAGTTTCTCCATCAAGAACCTCCCAACAACAGACCGGATGCCGAACTCGCACCCGGTTAATGGCAACAGGCATGCCCAACGTAACTGGTGAAACATGGTTGCACCACACATCTTTGCCTATCCCTTCAGGGAACATAGGCGTGATGTTATGTTTATGTTAAATAATTAAATCAATATGTTTTTTCCTCAATAATCAAGATAGCATTGAAATAGTTACAAAACAATACATTTAAGAAAAATAACTTTATTTCAATCTACCTTCAAAAATAAATGTTATTTTCTTTTTCTTATAAACATCAGGAATCATCATTATTACAATTTATAATAAAATATAAAAACTCACGGTTTTCTCCTCGTCGCCAATGTAAAATATGCTTATTTATTGATAGTAATAGTTGACTCGCCAACGCACCACCGCACAGGCCGACAGTCCGAACACGACTGCCCCCCTCACCTTTCGGACCGGTATTTATAACCGAGCGACGTGCGCGCCCGAGGCAACGTCATAATACTGTTATCGGTTTGTAGTGTGATATATTGATATCTACATACACTACAGCGGCCGTAACGAATATGGCTTTACAGAATTATAATCATAAGAATCAGCAATACAACATCTAAGTTAGAATTGGCCTCAAATGTCATAATATCATGAAATAGTCATTCTATATGGAAATATGAACTTAAGATAGATGTATTGATGATTTTTATGATTCTAAATCTATAAATAAATATTTGTTACGGCCGCGAATCATATTTAGAACAACATTCAACCTGATACTGCCCTGCAAATTGCAAAAAAACGTATGAAAATTTGAATTATGCGGGCTACCCTGACGCTTTCGCCTCAAATCAATGCTTACATTTTGGGTTTATTAAATAAAACACAATTTATCGCAACATTACATTATTTAATAAAGACGAGGCATTTGGTATGTTTTTATCTTAACATTACTTATATTATTTTTATTTCAATCAGTCTAGTAGCACACAAAATATGATTCTTGTCCAGTGAGTGACAGGTCATTAATCAGTCATTAGTCTGAAACGAACAATATTTCAATTATTATAAAATATTAAAGCAAAGACATGGGAGTCACAGTCTATAAATATAAAAACGGAACCTGACTATTTATTTGACAACCTAAATTATTTACAATAAGCTTTCGTTCTTTCTTTTTTTTAAAAAACGTTGTCTCACACTAGGAATTTCTCCTGTATTGTGGGTGCGTTTACAAACATTTAAAGTCACATACACAAACAGGCCCGGAACAACTAATTGTAGGTCATACAAATATTTGTTCCGTGCGGGAATCGAACCCGCGACACGCAGCGCAGCAGCCAATCGCTTAACCATTGCGCCAACCAGCAAATAAACACATAAGAAAAAAAAAGAAAGGTTAAGCAATAATAAATACATAAATAAGTACCTACTATAGAACAATATTTTTGCCCGGTTGCTGGCAATAGTAATAGCGAGCGGGCCTCGCTCCCTATTACATGGGACTTGAAACATAACTGGCGAAATGTCGGTGTACACCTCTGCCTAAACCTTCGCGGAATACAGGCGTGATGTTATGTATCCTATAGAATAATAAATAAATTATTTATATACTATAGCATCTCAAACTAGTGATACAACCATTAAATTACTCATTATTCTAATAAAATATAACTTTAAAACACTTACTCTATTTGAACTTGATACATAGGTATGCAGACTTTCTGCCATGCTGGTCATAGCACTAGAAATGCCAGTCATAGCATTAGAGAAGCCGGTCACAGCATTGAACATATTCAATGCTGCAGTAGCCACCATTTCATCCGTTCGCTTACGCATCTCTTCAATGCGGGCTATGGTTGCCCTTGCTTCATCAAGAGCTGCCGTGTTACCTGTGTTAAGCAGTGATAGGAATAGGTAGTGCCTATTTGCCTAAACTTCGAAGAACAGAGACGAGACTTCCTTAGGACTACATTTTTTCCGGGGCATCTGTCCCGAAATTCGGGACAACACTTTTAAATACATTAAAAAAATATGTTATTTGGAATAAGTAATTCGTCTATATTTACCTAAAGTTTGCGACTAGACATAACATTTATAATTTATAAATCCATAATAATAACTTATCCTCTATGGGCTCTAAAGGAAAAATAAAACACATAGAATATTGTTGTAACAAATATATGTATATTTATATTATTTTCTAAATATGACGTAATTGGAAAGCATGAAACATAATGTACAGACGGAAAAAACTTAAGTTACAAAGAACAATGGCAGGCTTTCATACATTAAAATAGGTGAGAAGAAATGGTAGCGTCTACATGTCAAAAATATATTAAAATGTTAAGCTTCAGACCCTGAATAACTTTGTTTAAGAATTATGTCCTGACAGGGCTCCAAAAAAAAGATATATAGATTTGAACTTTTTTAGGTTATGTCTTATGTCACTTGAAGAAATTCATACAATTAGTGGTTTTCTGTTGCTATCCTATTGAATTTTCAACATAACATACCTAATTATCTAGAGTTGAGCATTTTAAAATATTATTTCCGTTAATATTAGGTAATGATTGTATTTTTTGAACCTTCAATTGTCAGTCCGTCAAACTGTAGGTGTACTGTGTACTAACAAAATGATAAGTATATACATCGCTGGGATTTCTACTTGTATTGCACAAAAGTACCGAGGCCTAGAAGATTTCTTTGACGGTCAATGTAATAAAAGAGAAAAAAGAAAACACGAAGTCTATGTTTTCTCTGCCTACTTCTACGGGGAAAAGGCGTGATCTGCTTAGGTGCAGCGTACTTCATACTTTGAAAAATAAAACAATTCTTTTTTTTTACCCTTTTTATTCATCCTCATCTTCTCGTACAATAATTGAATCTAGAAATTCTGCTGGCGCTGCGATACTAGGTGACTGATGTCTGGCCCATCCTAAATACCACACCAGAGTCATGACATGGGCGCAGCACCCCACAGTGCGCCGACCAACTAAGCAGTTACAGCAGTATTCGACAATACCAGTGCGGCCAGGTATATTGTCTTCAATTAAAATGTACACATAATATGTTTTTCTTGCTACATGCCTTGATTTTATTCGTCCTCTAATTAAAGTTGTCAAACCGCCACTCCCTCTAAGACCGTATTCAGAAGAAGTAATGGGTTCACTACTGACTTCTATTCGGTATCCGCCATGGAAACGTATATGTTCGCCATAATATGAGCGTGCTTGTTTTATCTGATACGTTTCCATGGCGAATAGAATAAGATCCGAGTATTCTAACGTCGGGAAGTTAATTAAATTATTGCTATCTACAGTAATATTTCTAAATTGGGATGTTCTTCTGTTTATGTTTAAATTCTGAACCATGTTTGCCAGATTATTTTGGAGACCCCTTCTTTCCCTTATTAAATCTAATATTTCCCTGGCATATAAATTATCCTGAAAGCGAACACCAAACCTATTAAGCAAAGCTGCGGCTATTGAAAAGTTTTGCATCATGTGTGGTAGAGACCGATGAAAATATTCTTGTCTTAAAAGTTTGAAATCACGTTTTATGTGACCATTAACGGCCTCTACCACCCATCTGCACATTGTTATACAACGACTTCGATTTGCTTGTTGTGTAGTAAGTTGGTGCTCGCCTTCTAGAAGGGAATCTGGCATCAAGGGTCTATATCCACATCCTTCTAAAAAACTTATACTGTCCCTGAAACCTCTGTCAAGTATAAACACATCATCTTCTCTAAAATACGATCTTAAAGCAGTACCATCCATAAAAAGATTTGACATTATGTCAGCATCTGATGTGGTCGCTTTATATGGGCCAAAACAATCAACAATGTATCCATCGCTAGCAACAATCATGAATGGTTTTAGGAGATTCCTATATTTATGCAGGGAATAGCTCTGTTTTTGAAACATGTACTTTGAGCTCTTATGAATATAAATATAAGTTCCATCACAAATTACAATTGCATTATTATTGTTTCCATATAACCCACTTGGGATTAACATATTATGCTGTAACAGCTCTTCCCTACTTAAGTGATTAATGCCAAGATTTGCTGGCACAAAATCTTGAAGAAGTACCTCCCTTACTTTATCCATCAATGTCTCTAATGTTCTCCGTGGCATATTAATTAATGTTGAGATTCTTTCATCAGAATCGCCTGTTCTCAGTTTAAGGAGTAGTATTGCTAGTCCTAGACTTCCTTTTCGTATCTCCTGGATCCGAGGTACTTCTTCAAGTAATGTACGGAATTTATCTTTTGAGTACCCAACCCAGTATACAAAAACTCGATCATCCATTTCTTCTATGTTTTCAAAATCTAAAGTTGGATTAAAAGCATTTACAAATGAGAAAACATGTTGTATCTGTTGTGCATTAAATGAAGGAATGCTTCCTTCAGAGTCAAATAATGTTTCCCACATATTACATTGTAAGTGTTCATCACAAACCCTGCAAAGTTCAGGCAGGTAAAAGTGATGCTGGCTCAAAACAATTGCTCTTAATTTATCAGATATTGCCCTTAATGGTGTATTAGAGCAGTGAGGAAAAACACAACGGCTATTTGTATTTGCTGCTCTTCTGTACTCCGGTAACTCAATCACTATGTTTGGTGCCTCTTGTTGGTTTGTCGAAACTGGTTCTGATGACTGGTTTTCTTCTGGTACATTAATGTCAGATCTGGCGTCATCAATAATGCTCATACGCTGAACCTCTCTCTGCGTGCGTAACCAACATGCATGACACACACGATCAGATTCTGTTATCTGAAAGAAATAATTTAAAATAGTTTAACGCTAATAGTCTTCTATTAAAAACAGTAGATTGGAAGGAGCTAAGCACCAAGTGAAAGTATATTTTATTTAAAAACTAATTATAAATTACTACTTCTTGACACATCTTATGTTCCTATCTCTAGACCGCCCTGAGCCGGTCAAGGCTCAGTAGCCTTACCCTTTTCTGATACAGGTAGGCTACTGTTTTATATTTCTATTTAATATTATAATATATTTAACAATGGACACTTATATAAAAGACAAATAAAGAAAGAAGATTTGTCACTTGTAATAAATAATTTGTGTGTCTTTGATATTTGTTTTGTGAACAGTTTTGGTTAGTAATAATAATTATAAACATCACCTGTAACATACCTGTCGTGGTGCAAGCCTGTTTTCTATAATAGCTATGATGGAGCGTTGTAAATCAGTAGGGTTGTCTCTTAATATTTTATCGCTCTGTCTGTGTAGTATAGAGCATCCACATAAGAGACACACATGAGTATGGCCTCTGTGACTCGGTCCAGCATGCTGATCACCACTACCAGAAACTTCACGCTGGAGAGATTGATTGATTTCAAACATTGCAAGATCTCTGCATGCTTCACATATATAGTCCTCCTCAGTTATCTGGAAAATAGATAATAAAATAAAACAACAGTTACAATAGTCACACTAACAGTTATTATTGAATAGTTAATAATTGGTTCATTTGAACTTTTAATAATTATTATTGTAGAAAAAAAAGAGCGAATTCCGACCCGACCCATTGTACGACCCTCACTAATAATAATGTTATTTCAACTTATGTAGGTACTTACTATGAGTGGGTACACCCAGGAACAGAGTAAACTAGTGACTCTTGGATCGAGTGTCAGGGCAGGATAACGGCGCAACGTGTTAATGCAAATGTTGCAATTAACACAGAGGATTCGGGTTAATCTGCTTCGGTCTCCCATAATGGTCCAAATCGCACTTCAACAATCCAAACAATGAGGCAAAATCGGAGTCCAAAGGGGCAGTAGCACAGTCACGTAGGGCAAATCAGAATCCTTTAGGCACGCACAAGTCACTCAAAGCGAAGGCAAAATCAGTCCGTAGGCAATCCAAGTCAAAGAGAAATAAGAAAGAAAACAGAAAACAACACGAACACAACCAACATGAGAAGCGCGGAAGCATCAGTGACAGGCCGCGCTTCTTGTGACATTGACATTTTATTTTAGCTGGTGTTGCCATAACATTAAATAGAATTGTTGAGTGTGGAGTGCGATAATAGTTTAATTATTCCAAGAAATTCTTTTCAAAAAACGTGTTTTTGGAAAAAAAAACAGTTTTATTAGTACCGATAGTATAGTTATTTCAAAAATATATTTTGTATTTTGTGTGTTATTTTGGTGGTTTTAAAAGTTAGACGAAATTGAATAAATCTATTACATTGCAACACTTGGATGGTGTAAAAGTCATTTGATTGTCTTAAAAATGTATGTTGTTACTGTGGCTTTATATAAAATACATTTTTATTTGAAAAATCATAGAAAAATAATTAAAGTCTTTTTATATTTAAGACATTTCTAGACGCAATCATTTTTGTCACCTATTATTCTGCCATTCTCCTTTCTGTTTATCTATGTAATATTTATTTTACTGACGTTGAGTGATGCAATTTTAACTCAAATCAAAGTACAAATTAACTTTTGAAGTATAACATTTAGGACAACCAGTTTTAATAGTGAACTACTAACTGTTCGGTTTTGATACAGATCTTGACGCATTAAAAATTGCTAAGAATTTGAAAATCTTTATTTGTGTTACAAATACCATAAAAAATAAAGAACGATTTTAATTTAATCATCTTGATTCGATTCGTCAAGTTCAGTATCAGAACCGAAATTTTCTTTGTCAGATGAGTTATCTAAGGTAAAATACACAATCATAATTTTTTCTATATTTTCAACTGTCAGGCGATTTCGTTTTATGATAAGAATCCATTTATAAGTTGAAAACGACCTTTCAACATCGACTGAGGTTAAAGGCGCGTACATATAGTATGATCGCTCATCCCTTCCTGCTGTTATCGCGTCACATATGTCTCTAATTTTATCTAGATCGGGATTTCTGTCCATGACATTTACGAGTTTATTTTTTTTAGGCTCAGACGAACACCAGCTAAGCACAGTTCTCACGTGATCAAATATTTCAATGGATTCCGTTAGAGTTAAATTCGATTTTTGTAATTTCTTTAATCCAATTTGTATATGTTTAAAATATTCCTTAAAGTAGTCCAAATCCGATTTTAAGTTTTTCTTTTGAAGAACATTTTTGGCACATCTAATAGAGAGCGCGTCGGAACTTCTTTTAAATATTTACAACTGTTATAATTTGATCGTAATATTTTGCATAATATGACACTGCCTCCAACAAAGTACCCCATCTTGTAATAACGGGTTCTGGGGGAAGCGGCATGTGGGGAAAGGTGTTTTTTAACAAGCGCACTCTAATAGGTGACTTTAAAAAAAAAAAAAATACGTTTGAAATTAATTCATCTACATCTGAGTATTCGTATCGTATTTTTTCTGCCACGAGATTCAGTGCATGTGCTATGCAAGTGACGTGTATCATGTTGGGCAAATAATTTTTCAGAACACGTCCCGCTTTTAACATATATGCTACACTATCAGTGCATAATACAGCAACGTCTCCTACTTTGGATTCATACGAATCGCGCCACATATTTTCAAGGCAGTCTGTTACAAATTGGGCAATTGTGTTCCCATTAACAATTTCTAGTACTTTGCAAGCAACTAAAAATGGTTTTTGTGTGATCGCATTTAAAGGTTTTACAAGAAAATGTACCATGTATCTGCCTAAAAAATCAGTTGTCTCGTCTAAAGATACCCACGGCTTTTGATTTGCAGTTTGTTCGTAAATCGAGTCAATATTTGTTTTAAAAATCTTATCTAAATAAACTTTTCTCAGCAATGATTGCTCAGGAACCTTTTGTCGATTTGTACAATTGCAGCAAATATATTTATGGAAGAATTTTTTGAAAACGGGGTTGTTTACTTGAATCCAAGGTATATTACATAATATGAGAAATTGTACTAGGTCCAAATAAAATTCTTCATTTGGTTTCTTACTTGTCCCTTTGTGTTTCGGACCTTTAACGTGTCTCTTGACACTACTAAGTTTAGCTGTTATACTGCTCTCGCACTTAGAACAGTAAATCAAATTACTGGCCGGGTCGTAATATAATTCAGGATGAAGTCCAATTCAACTTTGTACTGTTGCTTCCTTAGGGTTGTTCGCCACGCCAATCTTAATGGTCTCCAAAACGAGGTACCTAAAATAAAATAAAATAAAATTTTATAGTTTTCCATACCTCAAAAGGAAAAACAATCCCTTATAGACATGGGGAGGCGGAAGGGAAAGCGGGAGAGGCGCGCGCATTTCACCTAGATGCATCGATTGTATCGATTTGAAGATTTTATTATTTCATTTTACGCTCTAATAAAGAAATGCGGTTAGAAAATATGAACACGCGTAGCGTCATTGTTATTGAAATTGTTTTTTGTCTTCTACAGAGTTACATTTTAGTCAATGCGCAAAGGACATAATCCATTTTGGTACAAATATAAAAAGAGCTGGCCAGAAAAATAATATATTTTGATAGAATTCGTCCGCCTTAGCATTTCTTTATGACACCAAAGATGCGGCATCACTATGCTTGGTAGTATTTAAGTTCACTTTTATATTTGGACCAAAAATTAAATGCGGATGATGTCCTGTCTTGTACGTAATGGTCATCAAATATTAAAATAACCATATTTGTTTTCTTTAAATACGTTTCATACACAATAATTATCTTAAAAACTCCACTCAAAAATGTCAAGTTCATACAACTTCAGATCAAGCTAGACTGTCAAATTGCTAGTTTAAGATAAAATAATATATACATTTATATTCTACTTTATATCTAACTTACTGTTTGTTTCCCTACAAGAAATAAAATAAATAATGTTGACTTACCGTATTATTTGATGTAGACAGACAGGAACAATGTTATTGCAGCAAATCGTAATCCATAAATTCAAGCCAAGGTAGTCGTATTAGGAAGATCCAATGAACGAAAAAACCTGCGAGGGTCAAAAACAATATTCGCAGAAACAATACAGGAAGATACGCACTTAACAGACCGAAGTACAGGAGTGAAGTGAGGGTAACCTGAGCGCGCCGGCACGCGGGGCGATAGGGGAAGGTATGTAGACCCTCCCCGCGCCGCACAGGTATGTGACCATGGCGGTTTCTTTTTGTAATTTCCAAGAATAGATAACGAAATGCGCTGCCGTAAAAGTCGTATTGTACTTTCGGTGCATTAAAGATTAAATGATGTTTTTAAAGTTTAAGCCATTATTTTAATATCATGCACATTTTTTAATATACTTTAGAAATATATTTCATTAAGATAAAATACAAATACCGTTTGTTTTTGAAATGTTAAATAAATTCGTCCCACTATAGAGACTGCTAAAATTATAAAAATTACCGTTTTATTATTTTAAAGACCAAATGATTTTTTTTTCAATTATACATGAATGAGAATGAGCTAGAAAGAAGATATTTACTTCGAAACGTGTACGGCTCCTTATACAAACATTGTGATTGTTTGGGATGAATATCCGAACGTAATTCGGTCGCGTCATCGTAAGCCAATCACAGCACAGCTAAATGACGTGATAGCTTGTTGTGATTGGCCCGTTTGTTCCCGTCCCCTTTTCCTCGATCGCTGTATAAAAATATAAAAAATACACATTCGCTAACGACCAATGCAACTACAACTTGTCTTTTTATTTATAATAAACCCATAAAAGGCCCAAAAGGTAGCAGCTAAACAAGCAGACCAATCACACCAGAACACATCCAAACATTTGGTCCTTCGAGCCGGATTTCGAGGATTTGAAGCATCAAAGAGAAATCGTCGAGTCAAGCGACCTTAGGACTGCGAAGCTGCTGCGACCACGCAGGCACATAAAGACGAGCGAGATTACACTTAGAAGCGCTGATTCAGCAGCATATTCACGCAAGGGCCTTCAATCTTACTGATGTGAAAGGCCAATACAAGATTTGGAAGAACAAGCGGACATACGGTGCGTTTATCAAGTTCCAGTTTTCAAGACCTGCTTAGTTCATAAGTGTAATACCGTTTTGTGATCTAATTCCAGTGAGGGTGTTGGTGAGGGTTGCCCATTGCGCAGAGCGACACACCGGCTGATCGTGTCACTACTAGCACCAGCCGCTTTCACACGCAGTCACTTTGCACGTGAGTTCTCCACTTTTCACAGGCCACCGGGATGCCATTAATGGCTGATGATGGGAAGGGTCCTAGCAAAACACGTGATAGGTCCCCGTATGGAATTATTTGTAATGAAAAAACTGAGCAAATCATGCGCGATTTGGTTAGGAAACGTGGTATCGTTAAGGGCAGGTTAACTAAACTTTCCAATTATGTAAATACTATCAGTGTAACAACCATATCTAGTGAGTTAAAAATAGATTTAAAATTACGTGTAAAAGGTGCTGAGATTTATTTAGTGAATTTAATGAAATACAGTCAAAACTTGAAGAACTAGTTTCCGATAGTGATATAGATGATCAGTTAGATCAGCGCCAGCAGTTCGAAGACGGCTACTATAATACTATTGCCCGAGCTGAATCCATTCTTAGCGTTAGTGAAGAGGTCACTGATTGTTCGAAACCGTGTCAGCATAATATAAACAGGCCAGTGTCAGTTAAATTACCAACCATCATGTTGCCTACCTTTGACGGCGTGTATGAACACTGGCTCGAATATAGGGACACGTTTATATCTTTGATGCACAATTCGACTGAGATTAGTAATATTGAAAAATTCCATTATCTAAAGTCTTCGCTCAAAGGAAATGCCGAATCAGTTGTAAACGCGCTAGAAATTTCTGCAGCTAACTACTCTGTAGCATGGGAATTACTCCTAAATAGGTACGATAATGATAGATTATTAGTGAATAGTCACCTAAAAGCATTGTTCTCAATACAACCATTGAAAGAGTCACCTTCACTAATTAGAAAACTTATAGATACAATTATAAACAATTTACGCGCTTTAAAAACCCTTGATGAGCCAACAGATACCTGGGATACGCTTATAATATATATAGTTGTTTCTAAGCTAGATAAAACCACAGAACGAGAGTGGGAACAACACAGAGGTTTATTGTTGGCAAACACCCGTCCTAGAACTAAATTGAAGGTTGACAGTTTGATTAATTTCCTCAAAAGTAAGGCTGATTTGTTAGCATTATCAGTATCACACACAAAAGAACAACATAAGACAGAAACAAAAAATGTCAGAGGTAATGTAGCACACTGCAATGTTTCCTCAAGTAAGCTACCGTCAACAGCGGGCCGTAAAGCGCGTAGATTATGCGTGGTGTGCAAAGGTAAACATCCAATGTATACTTGCACACAATTCATTAATATGAACTTACAAAGCAAATTAAAGGTTGTCAAAGATAACAGCTTGTGTGAGAATTGCTTGCGCTCCGGACACACTTTAGACGGTTGCTTGTGGGGACCTTGTAAACAATGTAACATGAAACATAATTCACTTATTCATCCTAATGATTCCAGCCAATCTAGTTGTACCGTGACAGGTACGACGACTGCGGCGGCAGCGGCAGTGGCCAGCGCACCATGCGCGCCCCCACCACGCGTCTCTGAGACAGTACATGATTCCAATAACGGAAAGCAATTCATTCAAGTTAGCAATGTTCACACTGATACACACACACATACGCAATGCATAGATGTGCAACCGGTTCTCTTATCTACTGCGTTAGTTGAGATTCCTGATAAACACAATAATTATAATGTCGCATGTGTATTACTCGACAGCGGTAGTCAGAGCTGCTTCGTTGCACATTCGTTTTGCGAATTTTTAGATATTCCACTAATACAGTCCACTCATGAAATACGAGGAGTAGGTAATTCGGTATCACATTGTACACAAACGTGTGACCTTGAAATTAAATCACGTATTAATTCCTACTCAATTCACATTGAATGTTTCGTTCTATCTGAAATAACGGCCACATTGCCTGCTATGCAGACACAAAGCACACAGTTTAGGATTCCTGAACACCTGCAGCTGGCAAATTCGCGATTTTTAGGGCCGCAAAAGATAGATGTTTTAATAGGCGCGGACCGATTTTGGGACTTGCTTATCGATGGCAAGATGCGTTTATCGAACGGTCCGTTCTTACAGAACACGAAGTTAGGTTGGATAATATCGGGTCCTATTAATAATACGCATCATAATAATGGACATGTCCAATGTAACTTCACTCAATCCATGGACAATCGGCTACGTCAGTTCTGGGAGTTGGAGGAGTTACCCAAGCTTCGGAATACACACACAGACGAAGAGCCGGTCAGTGAACAGTCTTTCATCACAACCACTACGCGCAATGAAGATGGTCGATTTTGTGTTCACATTCCTCTTAAAGAGTCGCCCGACGCTTTGGGTGAATCATTTCCCCAAGCAAAGCGGCGTTTTTTGTCCTTAGAAAATAGGTTACTACGCGCACCTATTAGCTATAAGAAATTGTACACTGATTTTATACACGAATATATCAACTTGGGTCACATGACTCGGGTTGATTCTTATAAGAGTCCTTACTATTTTATGCCGCATCATGGCGTTTTTCGAGAACACAGCACGACTACGAAGCTGCGTGTAGTGTTCGACGCCAGTGCTGCGACTAGTAACGGCAAATCTCTCAACGATATCCAGCTTGTAGGACCTCCTATTCAGGTAGACTTGCTGGGTATTTTGCTACGGTTCAGACAATTTAAATTCACTGCAATTGCAGATTGCGAGAAGATGTACCGTCAAGTCCTTGTTGATCCCTCTCAACGTGACTTGCAACTTATTATGTGGCGTGATGATCCGACAAGACAGCTCGAGTTCTATCAGCTGAGCACCGTAACATACGTCACAGCGTCGGCGCCCTTTCTCAGTGTTAGGTGTCTTAAGCAATTAGGAGCTGAGTGTACGGACCCCGAGGTTAAAAGGGTCATTAATGACGATTTTTACGTAGATGACATTTTGAACTCATATGACGACAAGGTCAAACTACTTGACATATGCAAACGTACATCAGACATTCTTAAGTCCGGCTGCTTTCCGCTCCGCAAATGGACCTTTAACTTTGAAATCGACGGTGCAACAGCTCCAACGACGTCACAGTCTGATCACAGTATGTTTCGTGACTTAAATTTTGGTGATAATAGTCAATGTAGATCATTAGGTATAGGTTGGTGTAGCATCGCGGACGAGTTTAATTTCCATACGCAATTTCAAAACAGCAACAATCCTGTTACTAAACGCATAATTCTGTCAACTGTTTCTCAGATATATGATCTATTGGGATTGTTAAGCCCTTCTGTTATCATCGGCAAGGTATTATTGCAAAAACTTTGGCTATTAAAATTAGATTGGGATGATCCGCTTCCCACTGATGTCGTGCGAACATGGAACGGGTTTGTTGGTAGTCTTACTTATCTTCGCACTATTAAAGTTCCGCGACACGTCTTTCAATGTGATTCTACTCGGACTGAGTTACACATTTTTACAGACGCTTCACAAACTGCATATGGCGCGTGCGCTTATGTACGTAGTGTAGGTAGGTATTAGTGAGGTGACAGTGAAATTGCTTTTTTCAAAGGGTAAAGTAGCTCCATTTAAACCCGTTAGTATACCGCGTTTGGAACTGTGCGGTGCGTTGCTGGGTGCTCGGCTGTTTGACAGGATTAACAGATCACTTACTCGTAACTTTGATGGCGTCACATTTTGGACCGACTCGACTATCGTGTTAGGTTGGTTGCGCATGGCACCTAATTTGCTTAAAACTTTTGTGCAAAATCGAG
Organism: Dryobotodes eremita; assembly: GCA_917490735.1. NCBI lineage: Eukaryota > Metazoa > Arthropoda > Insecta > Lepidoptera > Noctuidae > Dryobotodes > Dryobotodes eremita. Next base: position 429,312 of record OU823272.1, read on the forward strand.
TCGCTGAAATAAACGAACTTACGTGTGTTTTCTTGGCGACATGTAAGTGGAAAGGATAACCCTGCTGATCTGGTTTCGCGTGGTGTGAGTCTTGAAGACTTGTCTTCATCCACATTATGGTGGGAAGGCCCTAACTTTATGCACAGCCTTGACTTTGATAGCAATTTAACTTTGCAATTAATTCCGAATGTTAATGACAGCTCGCCTAAAGAGTTACCTGAACTCAAAGCAAATGTTATAAGACAAGGGTTACACGATCAGTTTGGCGTCAGTTCAGTCCATCAGTTTGGTCCGGCTAGACTGATGCCAGAATGATGGATGAAAAACACAGTTACACGCTCAGTCTAGACTGACAGCAGACTGATAAAACTTACGTAGTCAGCATTTGTAAAGTGAAGACGACAGTCAAGTGAGTCACCTGATCCTGCCAAGCCATGGATATTTTGAAGAAAAAAAGAGCCTGTGCTATTATAATTATCGCTTTACTGCTCAAGAAACGCGTAAAAAGGAAGCGATGGATGAAAACCTGGCTACAAAAAAGAGAACATTACACGCATCTTAATTTATTAAATGAAATACGACAACAGAATGAAGAAGAAGACTTCCAAAATTACTATCGAATGAAAGAAGCCTGCTACGATCATCTGTTGCAAATGGTCAAACCATATTTGGAAAAACAAGATACCTGTATGAGGAAAGCAATATCCGCCGAAGAAAGATTAGCTGTCACTTTACGATACCTTGCTACTGGAAGGAATATTAAAGATCTTAAATATTCTGCAGTAATGTCACCTACTGCCATCAGTCAGTCAATTATTCAGACATGCGAAGTATTAATTTATGTCCTACAGCCTTATATAAGGGTAAGTAAAAAAAAACGATTTATTAATAATTTTTATTATTTTGCTTACAAATCAACAATGTAATTAAAATGACACTATGTAATTGTTTAGGTTACTAATTTAATCATCATATTATTATTCCGCTTCAAATTGAGCGAATAACGAACCAGCTGTATATTCGCTGTCTTGAGACATAGGAGATGGGGACGGAATGTGAAGAGTGTAGACCGGAGGTTGTGCGGGAGCTGCGGCTTGGGTTTGGGTGTAGATGCGTGATTGTGCTGTGACAGGGGTTTGAATATAGATTGGTGATTGTGCGGGAGGAGCTCTGGCTTGGGTTTGGATGTTGTTGGAAGAATGCGCGGGAGGAGCTGTGACTGGGGTTTGGATATAGTTGGGAGATTGTGCGGGAGAAGCTGTGACAGGGCTTTGGATGTACTCGAGAGATGTTGTGTGTGAGTAGGAAGATGATTCAGGTGGAAATGGGCAAAAGGGAGATGGTGCAGGTGAAGGGGTTGATGTTACATTTATTTGAACTGAGTATCTGTGCAAATTTCCCAATTCCGCTTCAAATAGCACATCATTAATGGCCTTCTTGGCATATAATCTTTGAGTAGGGGTCAGTCGTTCTAACGTTTCTGCCCAGTCAAATGCTATTGAACGAGCACCACTAACTTGGGGTTCTGATAAATAATTGCATGCTCGTTCCAGTAATTCATTTTGTGTTTTAAGGACACTTTTCTTGGAACTAAGAGGAGGCGGTCTTGCGGGTGGTTGTGTGGCTGCCACGAATGAAGAAATAGTCGCAGCAACTTCTTGCTCTTTTTGAGCTTGATCAGATTCAGCTTCATTCTGATTATCATCACTAGCCTGAAAAAAGAAATCGTACTATATTAACTTCTACTATTTTTTTTCCATTTCAGAAGCCGTCAAAAGAGGAATGGAAAAGAATTGCCGCTGATTTTGGTGATAAATATCAATTTTGGAATTCTTTGGGAGCTTTGGATGGTAGACATGTCAAGATCCAAAGACCAGAACACTCAGGGTCACTTTATTTTAATTATAAAGGTCATTTTAGTATCGTCTTGATGGCACTGGCAAATGCAAATAAGGAATTCATAATGATTGACGTTGGTGCGAATGGTCGAGTATCGGATGGTGGTGTCCTATTTTACACAAAATTCTGGGATCTCTATAGTAAAGGCGAATTAGATATACCAGAACCATCGCCATTGCCATACACAACCGAAAGTTTTCCTTTTGTTTTTATATCTGATGAGGCTTTTGCACTAGGGAAAAATTTAATGAAGCCATATCCACAAAGTGCATGTATCAATAATAATGAGCGAAAAGAATTTAACAGGCGGCTGTCACGAGCTAGATCAGTTATTGAAGGTGCTTTTGGTATAATAACAAAAAAATTCGGTGTATTTCAAAAGGCAATATGCTTTGAGCCACGAAAAGCCTCAACCATAGTAACGGCTTGCTGTTATTTACATAACTACTTAATGAAAACCAAATCCCGTCGCTACTTGGCATCAAACTGGAAAGTTACAAAAGCTACTGATATTGAATTGACCGATTTGGAACCCACTCCTACCCGAAATTCAACTAATGATGCCAAACAGATAAGAGAAAGACTCTGCCATTACTTTAGTCATGAGGGTAAATTGGAAATTAGCAAAAATGACCTTCAATAGTGAATTGAGAACATACAATAATAATTTAACAGCATTATACCTACTTTGTTTTATTTTGTGAGTTATTAACATCTACCTACCTACCTACCTTATTATAAATAAATAAATATTTGGGGACAATCTTACACAAATCGAACTAGGCCCAAACTAAGCAAAGCTTGTAGTATGGGTACTAGACTACGATATATATATATACTTATATAGATAAATACATACTTAAATACATAGAAAACATCCATGACTCGGGAACAAATATTCGTGCTCATCACACAAATAAATGCCCTTACCGGGATTTGAACCCGGGACCTCCAGCTTCGTAGGCAGGGTCACTACCAACTAGGCTACAGAGGTCGTCATTATGTACCTACACTATACATAGAAAATATGTTCTTACTTACCCGATCTACCGGAACAGGCTGCTCAAATTTATCCAAAAATTTAAGATATTCGAAAGTCCAACTTTTTGGACGGTATAAGTCATCTGTACTAGACCCCGATCTTCGCGATGAAATAATTTTCTTCAGCTCTCTCCTGTAGTTGGACCGTAAAACGTTTATTTTTTTTTTGACATCCTCTATAGTTGCCCCGGGTTTAATTTTTATATATATATTGAGGAGTTTTCGCAAAGCGTCATTTCTCTTGTATTTATTGATATAAAAAGTATGGGTTTTATCCCATAATTCTGGCAAGGACTCGAATGCGAGAATGAATTCTTTTTCTATCTCGATTGGCGGTGGCGGGAGTGAAGCGCTCGGCAGCGGCGCGGGCGGCGGCGGCAACGCTTCGTCGTTTGGCACGTCTTGCACCATTGCGTCGCGGACGGTGACTGACGCGAGAATGATTCGAGCGGTTACACGATCAGTCTGGCATCAGTCTGATGTCAATCACAACAGAATGATAAAAATATTTTAAAATATTTAATTTTTGTCATTCTGGACCATCAGTCCGTCAGTCAACTGGTTAGACGATAATTCTCGCGTCATTCTGAGCAAACTGATGGACTGAACTGACGCCAAACTGATCGTGTAACCCTTGTCTAAAGTCATTATTAACAAAAAACACTACACTCGAAACATTTTTTCTATTCAATAGGTTTTCGCATTTTAATCGCATGAGTCATGTCGCTGCATATGTACTACGCTTTATTCACAACAGCTGTGCGCGCAACAAAACAAATCAGCTGACAGGTACGATCACTGTTATTGAGTTAAGACATGCCATTAATACACTTGCACGATTATCACAAATGGAGTCATTTCCGGTTGAGTATAATTTACTAAAAAATGGAAAAGATGTCAAGTCAAGCGTTAGCCTTGGGAGTTTAAATTTATTTCTAGATAGTGAAAATATAATTAGAGTGGGAGGTAGGATAAAGAATTCGCCTGACTTTAATTATAGTAAAAAGCATCCGATTCTTTTGTCTTCAGAACATCATTTTACACTTCTATTGTTTAGGCACGAACACAACCAATCTATGCACTGCGGACTTCAAGCGTTACTTTACCGTCTGCGTGAGAATGGGTGGCCACTGTCAGGTAGAAAACTAGCTAAGAAGGTGACGCAACAATGTATGATCTGTAAGCGCATTCGAGGTAAAACATTAACCCCACTTATGGGAAACTTGCCCAAAGAACGGGTAACCGCTAGTTTTCCTTTCATTCGCACAGGTGTAGACTACGCAGGGCCGGTGTTCATACAAACCCGAAAAGGCAGAGGCGCGAAACTAATCAAATCATACATTTGTCTGTTTATCTGTTTCACGATGCGCGCAGTCCACTTGGAATTAGTTAGTGACCTCTCTTCTAATGCATACTTACTTGCGCTTAACCGTTTCATTTCACGGCGCGGGAAGCCGTCAGAAATATTTTCAGACAATGGACGCAATTTTGTAGGCTTAAGTAACGATTTTGCTCAGTTTTTATCAAAATGTAGAAAAGATATTATAGATTACGCAAGGGGTCAACAAATTAAATTTTCTTTTATTCCCCCATATTCCCCGCATTTCGGCGGCTTGTGGGAAGCTGGGGTCAAATCATGCAAGTACCATCTTCGCCGAGTAGTGGGCAACGCTCACTTAGCCTTCGAGGACTCTACAGTGTTACTCACTACAACTCACTACAGTGTTATGTCAAATCGAAGCGATGTTGAATTCTCGACCAATAACTCCCTTATCTTCGGATCCTCGAGACTATCTCCCCCTCAGCCCTGGACACTTTTTGATCGGACGACCACCAGTCTGTGAAGATGACCTGCGAGACTTACCTGTTCATAGATTGACTCGCTACCAGAGAGTGGAACAGATCCGGCAGCAGTTTTGGTCGCGCTGGGCCAAGGAATACATCTCGGAGCTACAAACTAGAACCAAATGGAGGACAAATATGGCAGACCTAAAACCTGACACGCTTGTCATTGTTAAAGAAATCAACCTTCCGCCGCTGAAATGTCAGTTGGGTCGGATCATGAAGACGATACCTGGCAATAATGGCATCTCACGAGTAGCAGACATTCAGACATCATCAGGCATCATAAGACGGCCATACACGAAGATCTGCCCTCGGGTCGAAGACGAGTAAATGGAAAGTTCAATTGTAAGCTGAAGCTATCAAGGCCGCGGGCATGTTTGGGATGAATATCCGAAAGTAATTCGGTCGCGTCATCGTAAGCCAATCACAGCACAGCTAAATGACGTGATAGCTTGCTGTGATTGGCCCGTTTGTTCCCGTCCTCTTTTCCTCGATCGCTGTATAAAAATATAAAAAATACACATTCGCTAACGACCATTGCAACTACAACTTGTCTTTTTATTTATAATAAACCCATAAAAGGCCCAAAAGGTAGCAGCTAAACAAGCAGACCCATCACACCAGAACACATCCAAACAGTGATTCATAGTATTAAGATCAACAACTCATTTACAAAATAATCTCCAAAAAAATATTTCAGAAAATTTTATGGTTATAACGACTGTGAATGTTATTTATTATGTAGTGTCTAGTCGCAAACTTTAGTTAAATATAGACGAATTACTTATTCTAAATAACATATTTTTTTAATGTATTTAAAAGTGTTGTCCCGAATTTCGGAAAAAATTTAGTCCTAAGGAATTCTCCGTTTCTTGTCTCTGTTCTTCGAAGTTTAGGCAAATAGGCACTACCTATTCCTATCACTGGTGATAGTCATTACTAGTCATTAGATAAAATCATAACAAAAACCAAAAGATGTAATTCATAATTATAGTTAAATTAAATAGAGTTAAGAATTAGTTCGACTGCCAAGTGCCACTTACTCTGATGTACAAACCGAGGGCGACCCCCCTCACGCGGGCGAGTTTGTCTCGGCTGTCGGTGTCTAGGTCTGCCTGAAAATTTAAACAAAAAGTAGGAACCTATTTTTCGAGTCCTAAAACCCTACGCTGTTTCGTTTTAAAATGCGTGCCGTGTGAGAGTGTTGCATAAGTACATTGTGCGGCAAGGGGTGTCAAGTGCATTCCACTTGATATCCCTTGGGCGCTTTTTGTGGTATTTATCGAGGTTTAGAATTTGCTGTGTAGTGTGAAGTGGATCTGTGAGTATTTGAACAAAGGTCATGGCCCATTTAGTGTGAAAAATATACCCACGGTGTACAGAAATGAAATATGGCGGGAATCAAAGACAGATGATTATACTTTTCAATGATATGTGGCGCATTACTGTGGCTGATGGGGATCATGAAATAATAATAATAAAAAAATGTAATCTATCTAGTATGAAAACTTAACTTATAACTTGTGGTTTTAGGGAGGAGAAAATAAAATATATATTTTTTTAAATGTTTATTCAGCTTCATCAATATCTAAAATTACATTGTCCAAGAAAGCCGCAGGTGTATCAATATTTTCTTGATGTCTGGCCCAGGATAAAAAGTATACTACGCTTGCAATATGGGCACAACTTCCTATAGTGCGGCGGCCATGAATACATGAACAGTAGTATCCCTCGATACTCTCTCGACCATGTCGTGTTGCATTCACCAAAACATAAGTATAATATTGTTTACTCCTGACATGTCGAGACTGTATTCTCCCTCTAATTAATATTTTGTTGTCAACCAACATGCGGTGTCTGTATACATCTAATGTGTACAGACCATTTGGTCGCATGTGCTCGTGGCAGTAAGATCTGGCTAATCTCAAGTGATAACTTCCCAATGTAAACAAAGTCAATTCCTCATATGTAAGTTGAGGGAAATCACCGAAAGATGGATCATTACCATCAATAGGCACGAAGGCTACTCTTTGCCTATTCATATTATTTTCTTGTACATATTGTGCCAATTCATTCTCTCTATTTATATTCTCATTTATAATATTTATAAATTGCTCTACGTATACGCTATCTTCGTAAGGACGTCGGGTTGCATTAATTAGTGCAGCAGTAACCCTAAAGTCCGTCATCATATTAGGCAACGCAAGATTAAAATACGTGTGCCGAAATATTTTAAAGTCTCTTTTAAAACGGCCACTTATGGCCGTTTTAAAAGTCTCTACTGGCCATCGGACCATTGTTATCAATCTCGATTTGTTGGCTTCGGCCGTTGATAATTGTTCTCCTCTGGGTCTGCTAGGTGGCATGTGTGGATTATAACCACAACCTTCGATTGTTGAAATAGAGTCCCGAAATCCGCGGTCCAATATGAATACATCATTAGACCTTAGAAACCAATGGAAAACTGAGTTTTCTTGCATGATACTGCGCATAATTGTAGCATCTGAGGTTGTTGCTGCATATGGGCCTATGACATCAACTATATACCCATCTGTGCACACTATCAAGAATGGTTTGACTAAATTCCGGAATTTATGTAGACTATAAGTTATTCTTTGAAATAAAAAGTTAGCGCTCTTTTGCACATGAAGATATGTGCCGTCAAATACAAGAATTCCTGCGTCATGGTTGCCTCCAAAAATGTGAGCTGGAATAGTAAGGTTTCTAGAAATAAACTCTTCTCGACTTATGTGATCTACGCCAAGAAAACGTGGAACGAAATCATCAGTTAAACATGTTCTAGCTATATTAAGTTTTCTCTCTAACGTACTTTTCGATATTTTGAATTTTGTAGCTAATCTTCTGTCCGGTTCACCAGTTCTTATTTTAGTTAAGTATATGCCTAAAGCGGTTGCAGGCTTATCCGTTCTGGTACGTAGAGATGGAGTTAGACTTAAAACCATGTTGAACTGAACTTTCGTAACTCCAGTCCAAAAATGCAGTTCACTGTCATCTATCTCTTCAATATGTTCAAAATCTAATTGATGACTTCGTTCTAACCCCCATTTAAACAATTCGAACATGTCTAATACATGAACATTATTAAAATCCAGCAATGACGTCTGAGCACTTAACTCCTCCCAATCATTTCGCACCAGGTGCGGGTGACAAACGCGAGCAATTTGAGGTATATAATATTTATTCGTATTAAGCAAGTAGAACCTTATATACGTGGGCACTAGATGACTAGACGTATTCCTGCAGCCGTTAAATATGCACCTTCTTGCGGTATTGGAAGCACGTGAATATCCTTGTAAGGGCATGAAGCCAGGTCTTACGTCTTGGCCGTCGTTGTATACTTCCTGTTCTCTTTGCTGGTTTGATGGACCTTGATCATGATCTTGTTGGTTTGGCTGGTCTTCAGGTTGTTCGGGTGGTTGATCTTGAACCTGTTGATCTCGCTGACGTTGCACATCACGACCCAGTCTAACCCAGCATGCATGGCAAATTGACCTTGAGCCATCAAATGGAACCTGAAAATGTCGAAATAATCATTAACATTAATCACCGGGAAAAAAAAAAGTATACAAAAAATGGTGGAGCAGACTGGTCTGAAGATGCCTAAATTCATTTTAAAATCCAACCATAAATTCTTACACGACTTTTAGGAAAGTGTAGATACCCTTCTAACAGCACTCTCATTTAAAAAGAAATCTGAACACCGTAGAAGATAATTATTATTCTAAAATACTGTGAGCAGTTTGTAACAAAGAGAATAATAAATAAACAATTTGGGCGTCATTAAACTAGCACACGCGTGTAGTTTATATTATAATATTGTACAATATATAAATAAATTGTTTATACGTTTAGATAATAAGTTTAAAGCGCAGAAACTTACATCGTATGGTATTATTTCTTGTAGTAATAGCACGGCGTGTTCCCGATATGTTTCGAGAAAAACTCCAGTAAGAGGGTGATTTCTGCGACGTAACACCGATCGGTTACACGCTACACAGCTATTAAGTCTTTCCATGTCAACAAAATCCAAATCGAGAAGCAAACAATCACTCAAGTAAACACGCCAAAGTAGTTAATTGTATCGGAATAATATAGAAACTCGGATAATAGCACAGATCACAACGACGAATGACGAAGGACTGCGAAGGGAGAGGTCGGGGAGGCGCCGCCGATGTTTTTCTACCTGCTGTGGGTCAGGCATGGCATTGTTATTGCGCGAGCGCAACAAAGCTGGTTATCAACTCGGGTAAGACAGAGACAGCAATATACCTGCGTGTTATTACCTGACCGAACGAGTTTGCTTTATGAGTGTGATGATGATATTTTTATTTAACAAAACAATGGCAAAGTAAGTCTGTTTGTTTAATTTTTAAGTCTAAACCACTGAACCGGTTTTGATTAAACTGCCGTGTAGAGATATACAGTATACTTTTTATCCCAGTGACATGTTTTCATTGGATAAAATAATTTACAGACGGGCGAAACTGCTGGTGCAGCTAATTATTATCCAATTTTTATTGGTCTACTGCAAGATCTCTCCATTGATTTTTTTTTTTCTTTTTACTTATAATGAAAAGTGGGTTATACCTGCATTATTTACCACCATTTTCGTTTTTGTACAAAAACATTTTTGAACCGGGTCGGATTATGGGCCATGACCTTTGACTTATAATAAAGCATGTATTACTATATGTCAAACTTGTCCATAATACTGATTTTTATTCATTCATGTTTTAAAATAATGATTTTCTATTAGAAAATCAATATCATAAAGTTAATAAATAATGAGAACCTGTTTGTGGTACTGTAGTGCCTTGATTAGCTAGCTGATTATCTTGTTCCACATGTGCACTGTCTCTCTGCTCAGAATCAAGGGTCACGGTTCGGTTAAGGTCTTGTGTGGCTGGTGACCTATTTCCAGGTACACCAGTACACTCTTGGACAGCGGATAAATCTCTGTAAGAAAGAATTAATACATTATTAATAAATGGCTAATAAAATACCAATACATAAAAAGGTTAAGTTCCCTATTACTCACAAAATGGGTGAGTTAAAAATGGGTGAGTTAGCCGCAGGCATTTCCACATCCTGTTCCACTTCCATCTCTTCAGCATTAACATACTATATATAAAAAAAACATGCTTAAGACACACAACTGAATTTTTGGAATAAGTAAGTATAGTTATTACATGATTGATGAATATCTTATCACCTCGATTTCAATCTCTGGATCTTGACGGACTCCAGTAAGTGGGCCGACATCCCTCCCTATAAGAGCAGCAACCCTTTCCTCTAAAGGGCTTAACTGTGGTGCCCTGCAAGGCCCACCTCCAGTACCCCCATAGCCTCTGTTTATGTCGGCTATTTTGGCCCGCACCCTACATTTATAATCGTTCCAAAACTGAAATGGATAGAAAATTATTGTTATTATCGTCATGTTGGTATTTTCGAAGAATAGATAATATCAACTTAAAAACCTACCTTCGACCAATCTTTAGGTGTCCTAGCTACGCCTTCCGAATTTAAAATATCCGCACATTGTTCCCACATGCGTGTGGCAAGGGCTCGTCCTTCTTTAGACAGCAATTATCCCACGGCAAAACTACTATGTTGCTCCATAAACGATATGAGAAGATCCAGTTGCCGAACTGACGTAGATTTTCGTCTGGTATCCATTAGACCTGAAATTACGTACGTACGTATTAACAGAACAACACTTTCAGCGAGATCAAATCTTTTACCAGAATATAAATGAAATGCATCAATCTGGACTATACAACAAGTGGTCACATAACTTAACCATTTTTTTGTTGTAGCTAATCCCCAAGTGCGACGTAAGTGTGTAAACCCTCAAGTGTGTCGTAAATATTTACATTAAACTTTTGTCGCATAACATTGGATACAAAATAACAATAACGGTCTATGTTCCGATGTTTGATTTGATGAATAAATAATCAGTAATACTATAAAACGAATACTCATAGTAAATCAACCATTTTATTGCACCCACACATTTTAAGTTTTTGTTTCCCGCTGTTTGCAGATTCCTATTGGAGTTTTTGACATAACCGAAACGTTTCGTTTCATAGCTTCGGCCAGCTAGGGACGTAAAACGAAACGTTCTTCTGAGTTTTTATTTTAAATAAAGTTTCAATGTTGTATGTGTAACAATAAAACATACAGGTCAACTATAAAATGATGGTCTAGATATCTTTTGTATTAGGAAATACTTTTAATGACACTTATTCATATTTAGTAACATTTTTAGGTTCAACTTTTTTTTTGGTTGTTTTTTTAAAACATACTATTTGGCATGTTGGTAACACACGTTACCCGCTGTTACGTTCCCATTACGATTCAGTTGCGATTCGGCTTAAGTTTAGTTTCCAGTTAGCTCTAAAAATAGTAGAATAACTTTTTATGTAACTATCGGAAGGCGCTCTAAATCGAACTGTTGTTGAAATACAATTGAACGTGTAACGTTGCAAATTAGTAGAATCGGCCCCCTGGTAGATTGACTCCACGCGATAACAAATCAGCTGGATTATTAACGCCTTGCACGTGTGACCAAACGCAATTACCAGTTAAGTCATTGATTTCAACAACTCTGTTTTGAACGAAAGTTTTTATTAATTTTGGATAAGTGCGTAACCACCCCAAAACAATCGTTGAGTCAGTCCAAAAAAATACCCTTTCGAATCTTAAATTCATTGAGTCTATGATCTTTTTATAAAGACGTGCACCCACTAACGCTCCGCACAGCTCAAGCCGCGGAATGGTTACCGGCTTTAAGGGCGCAACCTTACTTTTTGCGCATAATAATTTTACAGTAACCTTATTCGAATGCTCGCAAACGCTTCGTATGTACGCACAGGCACCGTAGGCTTCCTGAGAAGCATCTGTGAAAATGTGAAGTTGACTAATTGTGTAACTGATATGCGTACTGGTGGTGACATGTCGCGGAATACGAACCTTTTGTAAATGTTGTAATGAATTTAATATTCGATTAAATGAATTTGCTATATCACTAGGAACAGGGTCATCCCATCCGACTTTACATAGCCAAAGCTTTTGCATGATTATTTTAGTAACAATAATAATTGCTGCTAACAACCCTAATGGGTCATAAACCTGTGATATGACAGAAAGTATTTTTCGTTTCGTTATTTGTGAAACATCAATTTCAGAATTTAATTTAGTATTAAAATTTAATTCATCACTGTTATTGCACCAACCTAAACCGAGTGTTTTATGTTGGGCAGTTTTGTCGAGTGATAATGATTATGTTAAATTATTTGATGAACTATCGAAATTAAATGCCCATTTCCGTAATGGAAAATAACCGGAATTTAAAATGTTACTAATGGTTTCACAAAGTGACGATAATTCCTGTTTGTTATTATGAGAGAATATTAAATCATTAACGTAAAATGAAGTTAATATTATTTGAGACATTTGCTCATTAGGACAATCTAACGCTAATTGCCGTAAACATCTCATAGCTAGATACGGGGCTGAAGCAGTGCCATATGTTAACGGTGTTCAGTTGGTAAACTTGTAATGAGTCACGTTTATTTTCTCGCCGTAGGATTAATTGTAATGTGCGGTGAACAGGCTGTACTAGAACTTGTCAGTACATTTTTTCTACATCCGCACAAGCAACGAACGCGAATTGTCTAAAACGTAGAAGTTTACCCACTAAATCATTTAATAACGGAGGACCGATTAACTGTATATCATTAAACGATTTACCTGTAGTTGTTTTTGCACTCGCATCAAATACAACTCGTAACTTAGTTGTCGTGCTTTCATCACGCTGTACACAATGATGGGGTAAAAAATAATATGGTGAGTCGTATATTTCGAGCTGGCTCATATGTCCTAACGCTAAATATTCATTTAAGAAATCTGAATACGTTTTATTTATATACGTTTTATTTCGGGCGAACGATCCAGCTTTCTTTCTAATGATAGGAACCTGTTTTTTGCTAGCTCGTATGAATCACCGAGCGAATCAGCTGATTCACACAGGTATTCGCACTGCAAACCTACCTTCACTATCGCGAGTGGTGGTTGAAGTGAAAAGTTCCTCACAAATCTTTTCATCAGCTGTAAAAATATTATTTGTTGATTTGCCGTTATCAACCTCTTCTAGTTCCCAAAACCGCTTTAATTGGTCGTCTAGTGAGTTCGTGAGTGTACAACAAACCATGTTACTTACACTAGTAGGAATATTACGGGTTAACGTGCCAGAAATAATCCACCCTAAGTGAGTATTTTGTAGGTAAGGCCCATTGAATAAACGCATCCGACCTTCCTGTAACAAGCTCCAAAACACATCAGCGCCAATGAGCAAATCTATATTTGATGGAATGTGATAGTGTTGATCCGCAGTGTAACGTTTTGTGGTATTTGTAACAAGTGAACATCTATCATTGAGTTCGGGAGACAATAAGTATTCTTAGGTAAAACGGAACAATTTAAACGAGTGCTAAAATTACTAATCTTCGATCGCATGAGGAGGTCACAAGACTGCTGTGAACCTACCCCAGTGATGGTGAGTGTGGACTGTATTGGTTTTAAACGTAATTGTTTACAAAGTGATTCGGTAATGAAACATCGCTGGCTGCCACAATCGAGAAGGGCGCGCGCAACGGTGTGTGTGTTGTTATGACATACTTCAACAACCGCAGTTGAAAGCAAAACCTGTTCTAATGGGCTAGAATGCACGGCTTTTTTCAAGTCATTTATATGTGCATTTAGCGAATGTGAATTTGCACAAGCACCGTCCAACGCGCCATTCACGCTACCGACCACGTCAGTGTGCGTATAAGCAGGAACACAACTGATGGAATTGCAACTTGTGTTGCTATCTAAATGAGAATGAGAATAAGACTATTATGTTTTTGTGAACATTGTTTACATGGACCGTATTGACATTCCTCAATGGTATGATTAGAACGTAAACAGTTACTACATATGTCTTTTTCAGAAACGAATTTGTACCTATCATGGACAAGTAAATTAAGAAAACGAAAACATGAATATAACGCATGATTAGCTTCGCACATAAGACAAAGTGCTTGCTGGCTTGGCTGCAGACTTACCTGACCGAGACGGTTGTTTGTTATTTGAAACAAAAGAATGTAGTTGCGTGGAAGGTTGTGAATTATTATTTGTTGACCTTTTTGGTAATTCACTAGTCTGTTTGTGACTGCTTTGTATCATATCTAGTACATCAGACCGGTCTCGTAAAAACTGTATTAAGTAATCTAGTTTTACTTTCCCCAGAATCCTTACAAACGGAACTTTTTTTATTTTCCCATTCTTTATTTGTAACTGGATCAAGCCTAGTAACTATTAAATAAATGACTAAAGTGTCCCAATGTTCTGTGGGCTCATCCATAATTTTTAATGATCTTATGTTTTTTAACACCGAGTCAATTAATTTTCTTATTTGAGTGGGTGATTCCTTTATAATGGCTTGTAAAGAAAACAAAGCTTTAACGTAATTGCTTATTAGTAACCTATTATTATCAAATCTATTAGTCAACAGATCCCTTGCAACTTGATAGTTGTCAGAAGTAAATTCTAAAGATTTTATAACCTGTAATGCTGAACCTTTTAACGTTGAACATAGATAATGGAATTTCTGAATTGGATTAATTTCTTGTGCATTATGGATTAACGATATGTATGTGTCACGATACTCTAGCCAGTTCTCATATGATCCATCAAAGGATGGTAACGATATAGTTGGTAATTTAATTGTATTATTATTCGCACCGCCACTAAAAGACTACCACTTGCCCAAGATATAATTGTAGCATGTGCTGTTTTACACAACTTGGCGAGGATGAAAAATGAACAGGAACCACCAGAAGATCCAGATGTACTAATTCCTCCACAACCAGTGTTTCCTCCCATCATTGCTAATCCCACTGGTGTGGAAAGGCACCTGACTAGGGATATTATATTACAATATTTTCACACTTTAATTTTAGATTAATTTTATAATTATGATAAATTAATAATAATCTACAATATTTACTTTTATATTATAAGAGAAAAGATTTGTATTTTTGTTTGTAATGAATAAACTCAGAAACAAATGGACCTATTTTAAAAACTATTTCATCAGTAGAATGCTATATTATCACTGAGTAACATAGGCTATAATTATTTATAAACCTATCACACAGGCGAAGCCGCTCGCGAAAGCTAATTAATAATAAAAATGATACTGAATAATAATAAAAACATTAAAGTACCTTTTTTTTTGGCACATTTACTTGAGATAGTTCACTAATGATCTGCAGCATTGTTGTACTGACAGAAGACAATGTTTTGCTGGGATAATGCAGAATGTTTGGCCATGATTAAAAAAATAAAATAAAAAATAAATATTTATTGCCCTTAAAAACCAAACTAGTATTTGACTCTTAAATGTCATAATTATAATTGGCAACCGGTGTACGATTTAACTTTTGAAGAAGTAAAGCATGTATTTCTTGCTTCCTTTTTTCATCATTAGCAAGATGTTCCATTTCTAATATATGTTCTTCTTCTTTAAATTCCAGTTCTTTTCTGGCAGCCTCCATTTGAACTTGTACAATTTCCAATCGAGTAGAACTTAATTTGAACTGACGCTGGCTTTAGTTACTGTGTCTGGTTTCAAAACATTTGACACCCTTGTTTTCAGTGCTTTTGGGTGCCATTTGCCCCATTTGTTTTCTGTAAACATAAAAAAATATGTTGAAGTACGTAAATATTCACATTAAGCTATAACACATCTTTTTAATAATTATACTATACTACTCAAAATTAAGTTTGTTCTACGAGTAATTAACTACTAGAATGCAGTCATTTCAACAGTATAACACAATAACTGTAGTTATTAACAGGTGTTACGGTGGTGAATGTTTGGCGACAGTACATATACCGGTTTGTACTCAAAAAGTTGCGAAACTGAATCGTCCTCCTTCATTTTTAATGGATGATGGGCAAAAATGTATGGGCTCCGTCCCCACCCATCAATAAAAATTAAATATAGCTCAATTGATAGGTCTTCGCAAGATAATATTTTTTTACTATGATGTTGAGCTCCTTAAGTTCTGAGTTGAGCTGCACGATTACTGACAAATGCGTGCACTGAATGGACAGGTCCACTCATTCTGTGTGGTATTTTTTCCTCAAAAGATCATTTCAGACTCAAATCTACATGGTCTTCACATGATCTGACCAAGATTATGTCTGGGCTTTAAAAGAGACTGTGACCTCTGAGTTTATTTCGGCCTTTCTTCTCAGAGTAGTCGGATAGGAAACGCCGACCTCATCTAGTTTTAAAATATGATTGACGTGTAAAAGTGTTTGTACAAACCTACTTACAGAAATAAAATCATTTATCATTTATTTATCATTTATGGCGACATTGCCCAAATGCATGGGGTTCTCATGATATCTTACGTTTAAACAAATATCTCGTTGACTTATTATTGATGAATAATTCCAAAATACCTACTCATTTATCTATTCATTAGTGCACAGCGGCGGGCGGCGCATGCACATAAAGATAACCGGTTACAAAATAACCTCCGTGAGCGGGGGGCCCCGCTCCCCAACCCACGCTCTTGCGCAGGTAGTCGCCCAAACCTTAGTCACAGTCAGTTCGCTGCAGTGTACGTTCACGTGTTATTTCTTTCTATTTTATCGGTATTTACTTTACAATTACGACCCCTTTTTGGTTACTGGACTGATTAATAGCTTTTCGATTGACCCTGGCACGATAAAGGACTTTGTGATAACTAGATTGGATACTGTGTATTATGTAAACTGGACAGCGGTGTATTATGTCTCCGCGATCTGTTTTGCGACAAAGGCGGCACGTTCTACAAGAGGCGTTAATTGAAAGTGAACCTAAATTAGCTAACCATATTTTACAAAATGCGCTGATACAGGTAAATAACATATTTTATTATATATTGAAATAATAAATATAACTAATATGTACTTAATTCTAACTAATAAGTGTTTTTCACTGCAAAATATTTATATTAATGTAGACCCTTCTGTGCCACACCTACAATATGTACATTGATGGCCATTTTATACTTGGGACTACACTTTCGGCGAATACTTACACCTATTTATCTAGCCCCAAACTAAAGAGAGCTTGTACTATGAGTATTATACTATGTAACGAAACACTTACATTAATACATATTATTTGAATATGTATAGAAAACAATAATAAATAATAAATTCTTTATTTAAATAAAAACACACAGTACAAAAAATATATACACAGTAGGGGCTGCAAAGTTATATAACTGTGTTATAGCCGCTAACGCCCACCTGCTAATGAAGTACTAGAAAAAATTGACCCGTATTACAAATAGATCTGGGCAGTGAAAGGTCGTGATTTCGAGTCCCATCAGAGCTAGTAGTAGTAATTCGAGCACGTTTGGGACAAGGTTTTTTTTTTTGATGAATGGGTTTTCTATGCTATCCGAAAAGTATAAAATTAGCATCTCAGTTGAGTAGATTTCTCACAATTAACAGTATTTTGGTGAGAGGCGAACAATTTCCATAACACTTTAAAAGCGCAAAACTCGATAATCATCGGTCATATTGGTTTGTTTTAAATTAGCTCTAGTCATAACCGCTTTTCAAGGAATGCACCTAATTACCAATCACCGTTTAGACAAAGCAGTTTGAGTAAATAAACTAGGAGCTTACTCATGAACCGCTTAAAATTATTGTAATCCGTGCCTAAAGAAACGCTTTAAAATAATCTTAGGTCGTTTCGAAACGATACCGCACTGCTTTAATTTTTCCTCATTGGTCGGTAAGCTGCAGTGCGGTATAGTATGCTCTGTATACCGAAACGATACCGCACTGCTTTCATTTACGGACCTGACGTTATGTTTTCGGTATAATTTGTGCAGCACCGCTTAATTCATTTCAATACCGAGTATACTGAGCATGCTGATCCCGCACCGCTGACATGCCGACCAGTCAGCAAAAGGCGTAACGCTGCCAAAAAACAAATTATGTCATATTTTACTAAATCTACAGTTTACACTTAAAGAACAATGGCGAGGAAATTGTTGATAGAATTAGTAAGCGTCTACTTATGTGACCGTGATAGATACCGACGAAATAATTTCCTAAGTTTTATCAAATAAAGCTATTGGCCTATCGAAGTCTGGCAAAAAAATCGTCATTAATGAATACTTAGTTGACTAGTTTCTTAATGATAAAAATAATCATGGCTTAGTTTTCTTTTTCTGCCTTGACTTCATGACTTTTGGCTAAGCTGAACTTTTAATGTTGCCATGTAATAAAAATCTTGGCAAGTTACATAAAATGCTTTGCTTTACGTATTGCATTAATATACTTAGGAAATACATTTCGGCATCAGAATATAAATATGAAGATAAATATAATTGTTTGTGCTTAGAATAAAGCGGTCATCATTTGACTTGACATCATTTGACATCACGGAAATGAGTGTAATTCGAGTATGGCAACATCGCCAACTAAAAACAGATGACATTTCTTCTGTCAATCAACCGGCCGACCTACTGACAACCACAGAGTACAATTTTCTGACAACTTGTCGTTTATTGCTTGCGCGTGTTTCTCGTTATTTTGTGTTTCCCATTGATTTGCCGTGATTTTCTACTTTATCGACTGCTTCTGCTTATGGACTCTGAGATTTACTGTTAACTAGTGCTTGCCTAAGGATTCTGATTATTTGCCTATACGACGACATTTTTCTGTGACTCTGGATTACGATTCTGCCTGATATCTTGGATTTTGTTGTGTGTGCATCTATTTGTTTACCACGATGGGAAGCCGTGTAAGGCCTACAAGCTTACACGCATCATGTATGTCTACTGCAACATCATGTGTAAATAAATTGCGCCGATACCCGACATTGGCACTTCACGATAGTCGCTGCTTTAATCTGCAGCTGGGTATACCCTCAAATTGTAAGTATTTTTGGCGACTAGTCGTTACAAGATAGTAATTATCTACATTGCATAAAACTGTGTAACAAGTATAGTACAAGATTATTTACCCTAGCTGAAAACATTGTTTGATTTCTGTTAGTGGCCAACTATTAAAAATCATGATTTTAAATGAAATATGTAGCCGTTTAAAGCTTTGTAATAAATAAAGGTCAAAGGAGTGTTTTTTTTTTAATACGAGTAACGTATTTTGCTTTTACCATAAATATCTTGAACTACAATTGACAAGTTTTGAATTACTAAGTACGTCTATGACATTGGTCTAGAAATATTAATAAATCATTCTAACTTATTAAGAGTATTATCGTTCATGTTTTTTAGATTTTGGAAGATGACTATGTCTACGAGGCATGCAGAGATCTTGCAATGGCTGCAGTTAATAATAACTTACAAAGAGAAGTTTCTGGCAGAGAAGAAGCTGAACCAAGTACAAGGGGGTCGAGCAGGAATAATAGAGTACTGTGGTAGTTGTTTAGTTGCAAGACGAACTGTTGGATGTTGCACTTATACAATCACTGTAATTATGGTATCTAGGATGGGCCCAAAGAGTAAAGTAACTATATAGAGAAAGAGTAACAACTCTGTGGTAAAATTTGCATGTATGGAAAGTGCTGCCACCTTAAGTTTGGTGGGTGAACTAAGGTTCTAATATACACCTACATACCTAGGTATGCATACTTACTACGAGGATTTACTATTCCTATTCAATTTACTGATTTCTCACTTAACTTGTTGTCCTAGTATTTTTCTCATATTTAGAAAGCACTCTTGCTTCACTACTGAAGACAAAAGTAACAAACTGAGAAATCAGGACAATCTGTTGAGCGAGTCAGTATTATGGACATAATCAATGAAGTTGAATAATGAAATAAAAAATTACTATTAGAAAAATTAATATTTATTAGTTTTATACTTATTATAATATATTTGAGCTGCTTTTTTTGTTACATCCTCACCTTCGTAGGTGATTTTACCTTCTAGTATCCTATTAATACATCTGCACCAACTATAAATAATAACATGTATTGTTGTATCAACAAAACATTCTTTTAATTTTTCTTTGTGTAATTCACAGTCTATAAAACTAAAATCGGTGAATAGTTCAATGAAGGCTTTTATTCGTTCTTTAATATTCGTTTTGTGGCAATCATTATTTAAAAATGCAACAGTTGTTTCTTGTATTTCCTGAAAACAAGCTACTAAGCAGTCGGAAGGATAGCAAAGCCACTTCTTATTTTCGCTATACTCTCTGGCACGTATGTATCTGTACATTTCATTTTCCGAATTGCCTAGTAGCTTGCTTTTACAATTTTTACAACCTTTGACGACTTTTTGCAGACACTTCGTCAAGGCCCACCCACAGACATAAGTTCTTTGATCAGCCCCTGAATCAGAAATATTTCTTGTATTTTGCATTACATTCAGAGGCTGATCAATTACAATACTTTGGGATTGCAAGGGAGCATTACTTTTTGCTTTATTTTTAAGGAAAAAGGTGAGAGATTGTAAGCATTCGTTGGAATCCTCTTCGCAATTGGCGCTTACCGAGTGATTGGTGCTGAAATTATTTAACAATAAAGTTTTAAATGCTCCCTCGAATCCCACACAGTTGGGCGTAACATTTCGGGCACCCAAACTTCTAACACTTCCAAAGAAATTTTCGAGTGGGTCTTGGTTAAAATTGCGTGTCAGCATTGCGTCAAAAGAATATTTTTTTGATAATAATTGCCAAATCGATTTAAAACCTTCGATTGTTCGTATGAAATTATTTAAAGTTGGTACAGACTTCTCGATTTTCTCTTCATCACTTTTTTTCACCATAAATTTGGCGGTTTTTAACATTTTTAAGGCATTTTGCCATAACATGTGATGAGGAGAATTTCGCTTTACAGCAGCCCTGTATATTTTTCCATTTGGCGGCGTAAAAGATGACGCGTTGAATGAGTCAAATAGTTTATCCATTAATAATACAAACGGTATTAGATCCCGACATTCTGAGGGACAATCTCCTCTTTCTACTACAATATCGGTAGCAACTGCCACACTAAAACTTAATACTTGAGCCGCATGTTTAACTCTCATTTTTTTCAATTTACTGGGATCTAAGTGTTCATTGGTCAAGTTGTGCAGCATACTTAATTCTCCACGCGACTTATCGGCTTCAAAAACCCGCTGAAAGTATTCCCACTTTACTATTTTTAATTCATTTTCGTGCATGTAATGCATTTCTTTATTTATTAAATTATTTCTAATTCCTTTTAATAAGTGAGGAACATCAAACAGCGGGATTACATCATGATTGTTTACACAAATTATATCCTTTCGCCATTCTTTTCCTGCATGGAAATATGCAGTTTTGGCTTCAGAGATTAAGCTATTTATTGTGCTTACATTTGCCGAGCTTTGGTCGCATACAGTTGCGATTATCTTTAGACCAGTAGCTTGTACTTTAGCTATAACATCTACTAAAATTTCTTTAAGTTTTGATGCTTTTAAAGTTTGCGTAAAGTAGTAAGCTACTGGTTGTTTATAATTTTTCCTTACACCTTTGACCATGAACACCAAAACATGATTGGCAATATTTTGCGTCTTAGAGTTCCCATAGTTCTCAAAACCTACAAGATCATCTGTGTACACATTGTAATGGATGTGGGGAGATATGGACATTTCATCAAATACTAATGTACACAGACAATCTTGTTGCAACATTTTCGACACTGTGGACTTCAACTCTTTAAAAACAATTTCATTTATGCCTGGAGTCAATTTTACTTGAGCAAGCAATGACTTCAGTACTTTTTTTGACGGTAGTGTGAAATGTTTGCACATTAGCTTGTAGGCTTTAGGGCTTTTCTTAAAAATTGAAAGTGATAAAATCTTTTCTTCCTGAGTAAATCTATGCCCCTTCTTTTTCTTCCGTCCTTCTATGCATTGCATTCGAGTAAATAATTTAGCTGACTCAGTCATGTTTTGAGATAATTTCTCAAAATCTCTGTTAGCACTTTGTTTTCGAATTTGCTTAATGCGCAACTTGTAAGTTTTAACTTTTTGGCGCAATCTCCTTATTTCATTTTGCATTTGTCTTGCTGTTCTGGCACACTGCGTTTCAGCCTTTTTCTGCAGATACTCGAAAGTTTTACCTGAAAGATTACATTTAAAGTTTTAAAACATATATACTACACATGATGTTCAGGAGATATATTAGATAAAATTGCTCACAAAGAGACTTAAGATTTGCTAAATTCTATGAAACATGTGTAATGGATGGTAAATTAATCTATAAATAAAAAATTGGTTGTGTTTTTGTAGCCTATAGTATGTCCCAGTGCTGACCAAAAGCCTCCCTTTTTACCTTTCAAACTTATATATCTTGTACTGTTTCTGACTAGGTCCGCCCGCCCCCCATTTTTATTATACATATTTCAAACATGTAAATTATAATAAAACTTAAGGTCAATGTTGCACTATCTTTTTCTACCAAGAGTTTGGATAAACTCGAGCTCCAGGGGCTCGTGGCTAAAAAACAGCCACACAAGTCGATCGATCAAAGGTTAAGCTATGCTTGGCACGGTTGCTCCGTAGATAGGTGACCATCCATTTCAAACCGAAACCCCTCTGTGCCCCGGAAAGCACGTTAAACCGTCGGTTCCGGCTATCATTCGTATATCTTTGACAGTTGTTATAGATAATCAGAAACCCAAAAGTCGACAACCAGTCTTACGTAGGGTATTGTGTAACAGAAACTGGGTTGTGAAGGTCAGACAGGCAGTATGTAAAATACTAGTATTCAACTACATCTGGTTAGACTGGAAGCCAACCCTAACATTTCTGGGAAAAGGCAGACTGATCGAGTTTGGATAAACTTAACATTACACATCATGATAAATGGATCAACAGCCTAAAACATACCACTGCTGGGAATAGATTATGTATACATACATTAAACCAGTTAGATAGCGCTGTGTGAATATATAACAAACAAACAGACAGACCTGTTCACATTTATAACAGGAGTAATTAAAAAAATAGTACCTGGATCAAATTTTGTCAATGGTGTGCGAGCATGATACTCTTCACTTGATGTCAAACAGGTAGATCCAGATGGCCCTGAGAATTCTGTAGAATCAACAGCAGCTGAAGTTCCAGATCTGGATGGACCAGGTAGGTGTTCAGTTTGAACCGATGACCCAGGCAAGTTGGTGATATCAATCAGAGGTCTGGCATTACTAGATTGTCTTCTAGGCCGACAATAGCTATGGTCAGTCTCCACAAAGGTACTGATTGTTTGCTGAACACCTGTAACATAACATTGCAATATTATCATCAGTTGAATTACCTACTTTTTTTCCATTACACAAATTCAGCTGGTATCTTGTGTAGCTGTCTAATTTGCCCATCCTTATCATCAGCCAGTTGAATGAAAACAATCTGTGCTCACAATGTGGTGTTTTGATGCAAACTCAGTCTGTGTAAAGTAGCTACGATGTTCCATTTTTACTACATAAAATAGGTGTTTTTACTTCAGTAGTAAATAGTTGTTTTTACTTCAGTAGTAAATAGGTTTTTACTTTTATGTTAGTTACATCTGACGACCACAATCAATTTGGTATTGTTATAACAGACTGTAGTTTTGTTACAAATATTGAGCTAATTTAATTCTACTTACGATTCAAATTAACTGTTGGTATTGCTGTACAAATAAGATGACCTCCAGTTGTCTTGAATGTGGGATCAAAATGGTGATCACATATTCTTTTGTTCTTATATATCTTCGTACGGTCGCTTTCTCTAACCTTGCTGCCAACAGCCGCTATCCAAGCAGCGAACAAATCAGGGCGGTTGTCAGGGTTTGGGAACCGGTGCAGGGGTACACCGTATGTAACTGAAAATGGAACGAAATTCATGAATTTATGAATATGGCTGAATAAATTGAAAGTATGGAATAACATAAAACTTTTTCTTGCTTATATTAAAGGTAATATGGTACGGTACGGTAATAAACACTTACCTAAAGCATCACAGCCAAAAATACAATATTTTCTTCGGAGTTCACTCATGATAACAAAACAACAAAAATGAATGACCAACGAAAAACAAAGTGATAACAATATTATGAAATAAAAACAAAACTCAACAAAACAAATAACAGTAACAAATGTAACAATTAACAATTTTAACAGAAATAACTGAATTAACTGAGAATTATTCGGGAAGCACATCAACGTCGGGAAAGCCGGAGTTGACAACATTGACAATGGCGACGATGACATTTGTTTGACAACATTTGACAAACAAGACAAGATGGCTGCCAAGTTTTTTTATTCCACCAAACTTCAGATGTCGCTGTCGTCTATGGAAATTGATGACAGTGCTAAGTGTGCCCCCCCTGGATGGGCCAGACATTACCCAAATAAATTAGCACCTGCAGGTTTTCTTGATGATGTTGTGAATGATGAGCAATATTTATTAAAAAATATACATAGTTTGTTTTTTTAATCTATCCCCTATACCCGTACCATATAATGAATCATATATATATGACGGAGAAGGTACGTCTCTCTCGTTGTCATTAGCCATATTTTAACTAGGGTAGGGTAGGGCTGAAAGGTCCATTTTGCGTATATCGCCTTGTAACTATTTACGTATAAGGTTCATAGAAATAAATTTTGTAGCAATGGATACCGCTATCCTTCATTTACAAGAATGAAAAAGTGAACATAAGTAATGTTTATCTATAACCCAGATATTTGCATTTTAGAATATCGAGTCGAATGGTCCCTTTTGCCCCAAGGGTGGGGTAAGAAGGACCAGTGTTGGGGTAAAAAGAACCAGCGTAATTAAATAGCTTCTTAAGATTAATTAAAGCAAGTAAATAAACGAAAACTATTTTAAATCAACCAGTCTTTATTTTAATTTAAAAAAACTAAACAACGTTACTTATCTTAAACTTATGGCACAGCATTTCAGTCTTAATTAATCTATATCTTTAAGTTTTAGGTCCAAAACCTATAATGTAACATTAAAACAACATATCTTTTAACAATTACTCGTCATCTGAATCGCAATTAATACACATATATGTCAAAGATGACAGAGAAGGATTAACACACTTCTCGTGAGACCAACCTTTGCAATTAGAACATTGCATCCAGCCTTCTCCAGGAATGCTTTCCAGGTATGATTCACAGCACACCAAGCAAAAACATTCCTCTTCTGAACTAGAACTGTCCTTCTTTTTATCAGTTAAAATTACTTTCTTCACTTGCTTATTTTTCTGATTAACAGCTTTTTTTCGAGAAATTACTTTTTTTTTCTTATTTTGTTGCTCTAATAGCAGTGCATCCTTTTCCGGCGTGTCTGTTAAAATAGCTGTCTTGCGTCGCTTTCTCCACCCTGTTCCCTTACGAGCTCCAGCCTTGGGTAAGGTCTTATAGATTCGGGAGAAAACACGTTACTCGTAGATGTTGATGGCTGAGGCTCATTGCAAAAGGATAGAACAGCATGGGAAGTTGATGGTTGTGGCTCTATCACACAAACAGTGCTATCAGACAGTAATGGATCACTTGATGACAATAAGAGCGAAGCTGCAGATGAATTAGCTGCTCCTGGGTCGCTAGGTATTAACAAACTTGGTGATGTGGATGAAATAGGTGGATAACTTTCTATAGCTGCGGGTAACTCAGAATTTGTGATCACATACGGCTCAGTAGACGCAGAAGATGGTGCCTGTTGATTATGAGGGTTTGGTCGATCCGTCACGTAGCTTGGAGCGAAGTCGAAATCATTAAACACTTCTCGATTGAATGGATACGCGCCCGTTTTTTGGAACCCATTTGAAATATTGTTGGGAGTTAGCGCCAGTGGTAATGCAGTTCTAACTATTCCTGGGAGGTCGTAAATTGTCATTGTTTTGCCAGGATTATTCCGCATCCATGCATCTTGTGCTGATGACAAATACTTTTTAAGTGGACCGAATACTGACACATCTAAAGGCTGTAGCTTGTGTGAACAGTGGGGTGGATACGAAAGCATCACTACCCCATTATCTTTGGCTAGATCTAATACAAGCAAGGAGAGATGAGAACAGTGATTATCCACCAGAAGCAATACAGGAGAATCTTTAGTTGGTTTTACATAGCTAATGAAATGTTTCATAAATTGCAAGAACTCCACATCGGTCATCCAGCCGCTTGCATTTCCTGCACCTATGCATTCTGCAGGGCCATCTCGCACAAAATGATCTTGATATTTCTTTCTTGGAAACACAAACAACGGTGGCACGGAACCACCAGTTGCTGAAACGGCAACCAGTAATGTAACGTTGGTTCCTCTTTCAGCTGATGTGACTGATCCAACGTTTCGTTTCCCTTTAGCCGCTATAATTTTGGAGGGTTTGGAGACAGTTGACACGCCTGTTTCATCGGCATTCCATACTTGAGACCCTCTAAATTTATGACGATCCATGACCTGTGCCAATTTATCAAAATATTCAGCAACATTCGTTCGGTTAAAGGAAGTTGCCCTACTCAAACTGGTAGCTTCCGGTTTCCGTATGGAGAGACGGTCGTTTCTTGACAAGAAACCTGATAACCAATCTTTGCCAGCCATTTTATTTGCATGCCATGTATTTGGCATCTGAAGATTATATTTAGTGGCACAGTCATATGCTAAGCGACGAACATCTTTGGGTCCTAAACCATGAAAGATTTGCGCAAGTGTAAGCAGATACTCACTGAGAGAAGATTCCTGTTCTGTGTTAAATACTAGTCTGGGAGTCCCGTAACCAAATCGTGGTGATTCTGGATTTTCTTTTAGGCGTGCGATAAATCTTATTAGAGAAGTTTTACTAATTTCGTAGTCACGACAAACGACGTAGGGATTTATTTTCGTTTGTGACTAGCTCAGCCGCACGTTGCATGATCTCGACAGACTTTTTACCTCTCTCGGTGGTTCTCTTGTAATTCCGCATTCTGAAAAGAATACCGTATCATTATATATTTTGTATAGGGTTAAAAGGTCCACCGTGGGGCATAAAGGTCCAGAGTGGACCTTTATACCCCAATTGTATGTTGATTGACGTTTGAGGTTATATAGAAAAATCTAAACAGACGATTCAATAAACAAAGGCTCTACGTTAAACTTTATACCACTTACTGCACCTTTAATAAAAGTTCAGTTTTGTAACTTTATAAACACAACAGTCAGACTAAAAATAAGTGATATGAAAAATTTTACTTACGTGAATTTTTTGCACCGCGACCGCGTACACACTCATCGGCGCTCACAAGCTCACTGCGCGGGGTTGCGTGGGTACCCCTCCCGTGTCCCCTTCATACGCCTGTCATTCGTTTCGCTCGCGCACTTTTTATTTCGGAGATAGGCATGGTGGACCTTTTTACCCGCGGACCTTTAAGCCCCACCCTACCCTACTGTGGGCGTACTATGGGAAGTGTTGGTTATTGCGCAATAGAAAGACCGTTTGCTGTTCAAACCAAATTATAATTTACGAACAAATTAATCACACTACCGAATCACACACTGTAGGTACACGACACAACTATAAGTACACAACGCCAAGGAGTAATAGTGTTCTGTGCAGAACACGCGACGGTTTCTAAACGTGTTCACTGCTTGACCGCCACTGACCAACTCTGCTTTTACTCTTTTTTTTTGTGATTGGCTTCTCGCAGGTCAACCTAGGAGGTTGTCGACTGCTTAACTGGACATGTCTGTGGTTGCCATAGAAGACTTACAAACTAGGCGACAACACGCTAAGGGCACCCGCTGCGGGGTACGAGCCTCGGTTTAGGGCTACGCTGGGAGAGGGCAGCGAGGGACAGGCTGGATCGGAATTATTATTAGGGGACGAATTTAAAGCTACAGGCTCAGCGGCGCGGGCTGGCTCTAGCAAGGGTCGGGGCGGACGTGGATTGGAACGTCGCGGCGGGCCTCGGCGGCGAGGACGGAAGGACGATGGTCTGTGTTTGTGTATCTTTAAAGTACTGGTGGCCTTACTACTCTCCTGGAGGAGGGTAGTGGCGTCGTCGGGGTCGACTAAGGTATGCCTCGGGCGGCGAATTTTACTAATGCGAGAGGGAGTGTAGCAGGCGGCTGCTTTAATTAGGGGTTGGGGTGTTTTATGCCGCAGTCGAACAAACGCTTTGAAAGGCGTTTCATGAACTGTTGGATGGTGGGAATTCGGAGGTCTAAGTGAAGATTCACACTTCGGACATAGACGGGGGCTCCCGTAACCTTTCTGAGGAAACGGTTCTGTAAGGTCTGCATCCTATAAAGATGGTGGGGCTTTGCGTGTGCAAATACATCGCAGTCATAGATCATGATGGGATGGATGACTGCGGTGTAGATGCGCAATTTGTATTTGAGAGACAATTTACTGCGGGCGGTTAATAGGGATTTAAGTCTACCGAGAGCGAAGGCGGCGCGCGAACGAGCCATCCTTATGTGCTCACTGAAGGTAAGGTGGTGGTCGAGGACCACATCTAGGTATTTAGCTCGCTTCTCCTAAGGGATCGGCTAGCCATACATAGTGATCGGACTGGTCTGCTTTTACCCTCTTTAGTCGAGCATTATATTGTAGACTCTGTCGAGCACTGCCTGGTGGCATTGGCGTCCCGATTAGTCAAAGTAAAGTACCTACGTCGCATGTGGGCTATGTGGTAGACCTTCGCACGTCGCGATCGGCTAGACTTATAATTCTGAAGCCGTAGTCCGTAGTTTATTTTGCAAAAAAAATGCATTTCTATGAATTATATTTTAAGTGGTAAGTAGTATTTCTATATTTCTTTTTCGATTAGGGTCTGTTGTTGACTAGACATAACCTCTAGAACTTCAAACTGGAATATCTTTAATTCCTGACTTCCTATAAAAGTATGTCTGAAGATTTAGGGATTCGAACTCTGTATTTTTACATATTTTTAATAGGCAGACGCAAAAAAAAATGTCAACAAAATTTTGTTTGGGCGGTTGCCATTGTCCTTTTCTGGGATACCCCGTTATGGCATTCCATAATATACTCACAAATAATGAGTATCACAAAAGTGAAAATACCAATTTCTAAGTCAAACAAACATCAACATTGCGTTCCTTAAAATAAAGTCGAATATAAATAACTTGATGCGCACCTTTTTCCCTTATAGATACGCTCTCGAACTAATGGAAGTTTATTTATTCTAAACTTTATTTCAACTGCAGCAAGGTGGATATTTGTTAGGCAGTGACGACCGCGCTGCATTTGACTTTGCCAGACTTTGCCGACCCTAAATGGTTAAATACAGAGGCGAGAAAACTAGGTATTATAAAAATAAAAAAACAATAATCACAAAACAATTTTTATATTAAGACCGCCCATTGTGTCACCCTGTGTAAAATGTCTACATTTATATCTGTAATTTTTATGGTGTACATAATAAAGAGTATTCTATTCTATTCTATTCTATTCTATATTAATACAGCTATAAACAAGGGGAAACTGGTATGGAAAATTATTAATAACTAGCTTCTGCCCGCGACTTCGTCCGCGTGAAATTTCTTGTTTCTTCGTATCGCGCGTCTGCGCTGTTACTTCGCTTGCACTTAGCGGTCTTTCTAAATTTTTACTTTTAGCTCGGCTCCTAAGGGTAATGATAATCAACCTTGATTATGAAACTATTTAGTTGGATAAGAATTAAAATAATCATTATACGAATATCATCATCTTTTCATTAACCCGTGTTTTGATTGACTAATTTGAACAAAAAACGGTTATTGTGACTTAACTATAATAGTAGGACATATAGCCTCGCAGATTTTTTTGTGGGTAATGATTAGTACTATAAACATGTCGTACTTACATTATTTTATATATCATCAATAGTTTTCGCAGCGCACGCCAAATAATCACCTTAAGGGTTCCGTTTTTTCTTTGACCCTAAAAATTACAAAGTGTCGAATAAATGTAAATAATACTAGGGTACTATTTCAACGACAAGGCGGACTATGATCTGAAACATATTATTATTTAAATCGAATTTCGAAATATTAATTGAAAATTACTTACCAACAGAAAAACGACATCTTCTTAGCCTCACTAATTAAGAAATGACCCTATGTTTATTTCTAAGAACTAATAATAGAAACAACGTAAAATGGAAATAATTAAATTAAACTTAATATGGAAGGTTTTTAATGAAAACCCTATTGACTAACATATCGACGGACCGACCAACCGCTAAACGGATGTGGCATGCAAATAGTTTTACTAAATGTTTTCTTATTTTTTTACAGGCTGTTTTCTTGCTGCGATGTAAAACCAAAACAAGAAACAGCAACCAGCCCAGGAGGAAGGGAGCCGCCATCGCCGAAGTTGGCCATGCCGCCGCTGACGCGTCCGCCACCGCCCGCACCCTCACCGTCATCATCATCCGCAGGGTGCCAATGTATTGTATGTAATGCTTTACATACACCACATTGGCCATGCCATGAATTGGCCATGCTGACGCCGCCGCCAGCGCCCCCGCCATCACCGGCTTCGTCGACAACACCAGGGTGCCAATGTGGTGCATGTGATGCACACCACATTGTGAACATATTTATTTAGTGTTTTGTTTTGTTTTTTTGTTATTAAATAATTAATGTAAATAAGTGTTTTTTTTTTTTTCATCTACCATTCTTTCTAATCAGTTAGTTTTATCAGGAAAAAAAAACTAGTTCAATACTATACAATGTGTTATAAAAACCCGGTCCGATCCGAAAAGGTAACATAGGTAGTACGGCAATAACATTACCAAAAAGTAACAAAAAAACTTAATATTAAGTATTGACAATAAAAAAAGTTATTGCTATTAAAAATTCATGTTTTTAGCACCAAAATTATACCAATCCCATAAAAACAAAAAAATTCAACACTCTCATATGTTATGACTTGTTAGACACCCGCTAAATGACGGCCGCCCGCGCCCCATGTAAATAACCCGGTAAAATTCTCCATTTCTTTTTTCGAGTGAATTGCCACATAAATAGATTGTCAGTATGGTTCTTAACAATACCCTCACGGATCGGACAGGGTTTTTGTTACACGCTGTATAATTCTAATACCTATTATACTTCGGTAAATACATATTTATTAAGTTCGTTACTATACAACTTGATACTGACCTACAAATAGCAAAAAACGTAAGATAATTTTAATTTCGCTGTCAACGTCGAGCATATTGATTATAATCCCAGGTAAACACGAGCGATTTTTTCCCGCGGCGATGTTTTTCGCGCATTGAATTTTCAACGCTCTGCTTAGCGCTAAGAGTTGAAAATCCAACAGTGTGATTTTTCGACGCGCGAGGACGCGCTCTGTCGTATTCTCAATGCTCGGCTCAACACCGAGAGTTTAAAATTCAGTGCGCGTAAAAATCCCGCCGTGATATTTTTACGTCCGTACGAACGTGGGCTAATACCTACCTTTAATCTTCGGCGCAGATGTGGCACTCGTCAACCGGGTAATGGATATAAACACATGCGTGACATACTTCACACTAATTGTCAACATTTTCCAAAAAGTCCACCAAATTTAACTGGACATTCATATCCAAAATGAAATGGTTTGGACGTCCAGCCTCCGGAATTTCACCATCACATAAAAAACATGATTCCAATAAAATGTAATGGACCTCTTGCCAGGGCCATGAAAACTGATTAATAAGAATCTCAACGTAATCACTGTATGTGAACGAGTTATCCACATCTAAAATACTAGCCATGTTAACTGTTGCTGTGCATATAACGAAAGACGTTTTCTGAGTCTACGCCGCCAACAAAGAGATGCCGACAGTCGCAATACTCTTGATATTTAATCCGTACCCAATATTTATTATAAACAAGAATTAGACCAAATTATTGAACGAATAAATCTCCTTTGTTCAAAAAATGATGACAAAAGAGAAGCGTTGTTGGCATCGACCATACAGCTGGTCGATGCTTGTCGGATCTTAAGTGCGTTTCAACACAGCGGGAATTTAACAAAAAAAATCTGCTGTCATGGGTGTATTGCAGTGAGTTGCGTAGTAATTATGAAATTAAGTAAATTGAAATACACGGTATAACTAATCTTATTAATTTGGATAGAAGAAAACACCAGTTGAAACAAAGAACATTTAATGTGCAAAAAAAAAAAATATTCAAACTGGGCTGAGAATCAGCACTTTTCGAACGTCAAAATTACATAAGACAGTCCCCCAAAACGCCCACCCTTCACCACTTCTTAGTGCCTTTAGCTGGGATGAAGAAGTGGCGCAACAAACTCCCCAGCAGCACAGCTGTCTGTTCAGTTAGAAAAAAAAATGATTCTATACAATAGTAAGCAAAATTATTTACATTACGCAACACAAAACATTATTTAAATCATCAAAAAACATCGAGAACTATACTCAAGCTGAAATAAAAAAAAACATAACTAGGACTATACCTACAAGGAATAATACTACTAAGACACACACACATATAACACACTACACACACAACACTATACACTATTTTAACTGAAAACCCAAGCCTAATATTTAGTTAGAGCCCCACCTGCATCTATGACTGCATCACACCGCGCTCGCATCGACTTTATCAAGTTCTCGCAAAGGTCCGAGCCGCGAAGTGATTCCCAAACCTCGTCAACATGTGCGACTAGTGCAGGTTTGGTCCTATCGCACCTATTATCCCATCTCTGGACCATAATACCCCATAAGTTTTCAATGGGGCTTAGGTCGGGAGAACGAGAAGGCCACGGTACCGATCGTATACTTGGCTGCTGCTGGATCCAATTTTGCACCAAGCGCGAAGTGTGTATAGGACAGTTCTGCCGTCGTAAGAAAAAAGGGCACAACTAACATTTTTGTCAAAATTGAGTTATATACATATTTAGAATCAGAAAAAAAAGGCACATCTACTCAATTTTTTATAGAATTTTATCTTCAAGGAATTCGGAGATACAGTAGGCTCAAAAGGCACAAATGAGACTAATATTCATGTTTTATAGAATGAAAAGGCACATTTATTTACCATTATATTGAAAAGGCACAAATACGTAGATGTGACTTACTTCATACAGATTTTTATTAAAAACTACTTTGAAAAGGCACACTTACAACATAACATAAAGAAAAGGCTCAAATGCCAGATGTGCCCTGTCTACTTAATTAATGATCCATGCATGGCTCAATTAATTTACGTATAAAAGGCACAAATAACCAGTTGTGCCTTTTCTTTAAATTATTTACGATTAGGGGTGAGGAAAGGAGGGCAGGGTTTGATTGAAACGCGCCAGTTGTGCCCGAAGTGTCTCGACGAGTCCACGCTTGTCTGTGCTGCGCTGGTAAGATTAAATTTTTGTTACATTTGCGTGTTTTTATTATATTAAACTTCTTTTGTGACACATTAATATGAATATAATAATGTATTAGTATTTATTGGCTACATTTTTGAGTGATTAATTGCAATTTAGTTAAAAAATATAACGAAATTTTTAGTAGGTATCTACTTAATCGTAAATAATTTAGAATACGCGCAATAATTGTTACTGGATTTATACTACCAGGTCATTTTTATCAAGAACTTAATTCTTTTTTCAGCAATATGCAATCACGAAGCGCAAGATTAGTTAGTGCTGCTTTACGCAACGATAATGGCGTAGGCGAATGATCTCCCGAGCCGGCAACCAGTCACAGTGGCGTTCAACACTCGGTGCAAGCATCAAGCTCGGAGCATGTTGTGGCACCGCTATCTGTGTTAGATACAGAATCTGATTTTGATTCTGATGACTCAGTATTGGATAAAAATTATGAATTACCAAAAGTACGGGAAAAAAACAGCGATACAGATGGGTCTGACTCAGAAGACTTTATACCATGCTCGCAGCCAGTTCCAGCAAAAACAATTTTAGAATCATCGGCAGAATCAGATGAAGAAACCAACCATGTTCAGCTGACTAAGAAAGGAACTATTAGAAAGCGCAAAACTTATAACGTTAGCATAAAGGATCGGAAGAGACTGAAGGCGGAGGAAAAAATAAGAAACAAATATTTTGTAAAACCAGGTTGCCGCGAGGATGTCTGCAAAAAAAAATGTTCAGCGCGCTTTTCAGAAGAGTATCGCAAAGTAGTGAATAACAATTTTCGAAAAATGTCATGGATGGAACAAAAATACTTCTTTTTGTGTCATACTAGTCAAAGAAAACCGGATAGGCCAAAGGACAGAGAAAATAATGACAAAAATAGTAAACATTACATACGATCTAAAACCATATCATATTTTTTGGCAGACGAAAATGGTGACAAAATTCCAGTATGCAAAACATTTTTCTTAACCACCCTAGGCTATAACCAAAATAATTGTAAGGCTGTAAGAAATGTACTATCGGCCAAACTTCTGCATGCTCACCTCTAAGGCGATAATCGCATAGCACGGCTCACGACTCGATCGCACAATGCACGAGTTTTGACCAATAGGATGCACAAAGCGTATTTTAGTGGTGTTCGTATTAGTATAATCATGTATAGAATGTGTGACACTCACACTAGGAGAGTACTATGCTCACTTGTTTCTGCTAAGAGACGAGTTTTTAATGGGCACGGCCAGCGCGGCGCGGCGGCGGCGTGAGCTCTTTGTTATTGAATTGAATTGTTTTTTTATTATGGACAAGAATTAATTTTAGTACTCATATCTTCTGTTTGTTTGGTTTAGAAAATGTATTATTGATATTGCAGTATTTACAAAAATAATTTGTAATAACTAATAAACTACAATTTATATGTATTAATCCACTTTAATATTTTCCTCTCTCTATCGGGTCTATAGATATAGGTTATTTATGAACACTTTCACTGCCTCTCCAATTTTCACCATATCCTATGTGATGCCGCATGCCGCAGCAACCGCACCATATTCCCTTCACAATAAGATGAGACATTGAAACGAACCGTTTTATTACAGTCCGTTCCACCGATTTTGACTTCTATTCCGTAGGCTTATGGATGGCATTAAAGGCAAAAAAGTGGTTACAATACCAACTGTTTACTGCAGCTGCCATTTGTCATGCCACCAACACAATAGCATTCAAAATCGATTGAACGGACATTTATGGTTTGTTTACCTTTTATCTCACGGCTCCCTGAATACGTTAGGTATAGGTGCGTTGACCGGCACTGCATGAAGGTATCAAATGTTTATATTGAAATTTTTTGTGTTTAATCGACTTTATTAAAAGTAAATAACTATCTAAATTTCTATGTGTTTGTTTATACTTGGGCAATTTGGGAATACTTGAAAATTACAGTAATATTTGAACCAATACTCTGCGCAGTTCATACAATGTTATCAGAGCTTTTTGTTTGTAGCTAACGCAAGGCCGCAAGCCGCACAACTCTTGCAACTGAAATAAAAATAAGTTCATTATCTAAGACCCATTGTTATTTAGTGGGAATGTCTGGAAATTCGGTTAAACAATAGAGGACGGCTTAATACAAGGGCCATACGTTTTTTTATTACCTTAGGATTATCTCAAATGTTTTGCAGTTGTTCCTTGTATTGGCACTGCCGCGCTCTAGCTAATGTTTGTTATTTTATGTTACTCGCTCATTACTCACACAAATGCATATTGTCTCTAATTGGGGGAAACTAGGAAGGGGTGTGGTTTGTCACTAGCTGCGCTCTCGCAGG
The DNA here is from genome assembly GCA_917490735.1 of Dryobotodes eremita. Taxonomy (NCBI): domain Eukaryota; kingdom Metazoa; phylum Arthropoda; class Insecta; order Lepidoptera; family Noctuidae; genus Dryobotodes; species Dryobotodes eremita. Next base: position 464,852 of record OU823272.1, read on the forward strand.
AATATTTTCTTAAGTGAGCATGCTTAACTTGGGCCGATAGTACTTGATAATAAGAATAATACATCGTACCCAGAATCCCTCATTGATGGCCGCGGACACAACCCAAATCCAAGGAAAATAGATAATACTAAAATCATTGAGCATATAATGTCATTCCGTCCTGCTGTGTCCCATTACAGGCGAGAACATGCCCCTAACAAAAAGTATTTGCCTTCTGATCTCAGTATTCGAATCATGTATGACCACTACTGTGAAAATGCGCCTGAAACGAAAGTATCGTACGGTTTTTACAGAAAACTTGTAAAGGAACTTAATATCTCATTTGCCAAATTAGGCCACGAAGAGTGTGAGCAATGTGAAAAATTTACAATTCATAACCCTAACTCAGAAATTAGGCACAGGGGTTGTCAAGCATGTAAAAGTTATGAAGAACATCACGAAAAGTATATTTTAGCTCGTAAGAAGTATGAAGAAGATGCTGATAACCAGACTCAGAAAAAGAATAATGCTGATACTGTTATTTTTGCTGTAGACCTGGAAAAAGTTATTATGTTACCCCGTATGGATGAATTCAAAACCGTGATGTTCTGCCCGCGGCTTATTGTTTTCAACCAGTTTTGTGCCGTTAGGAGACAAAAAAATACACGAAGTTAGTCACACTTTTGCCGTTTTATGGCACGAAGGAACGTCTGGCAGAAAAAAAGAGGACATTGTAAGTTGCTTCAGGGCTTTTTTTATAGAAAACCGAGACCTAAAGCACGTAATTTTGTGGCTTGATAACTGTGCAGCACAAAATAAAAGTTGGACGCTTTATTCTTATTTGATATATCTGATTAACTCTGCCGAAGTTAGTTTTGAAAGTATTACTTTGCGGTATTTAGAAGTTGGTCATAAATTCATGGCTGCTGATGAATTCCACCACAGAGTGGAACGATCTCTTAAAACAAAAAAACGTGTTTACGACTTTGAGGATTTCTGCAAAGCTGTATCTGATACTGGCTCTCGCACAATAGTAAAGAAGATGATTATTCAAGATTTTTTTGATTTTGAAGACTGCTCTTCAACATTCAAATTGAAAAATTCCAATCCTCGAGCTTATTTGAATGGTATTGCCGAGGCTAATTTTCGCAGGGGATTCCATTTATTATTTTACAAAAATAGCCATGGCACTGATGAGTATTTTGAATTAGATTTCCTTAGGTTAAAAGATCTTAAACAAGGTATTCCAGCACCACGCCAAAAACTTACTCCGAGGGGCATCACGAGTGAAAGGAAATCCGCTATACTCACTAAACTTGGACCACTTATGCCTGCTAATCGAAGGCATTTTTGGGAAAGCTTACCCGTAAATGACCGCTCACCTGATCTAACTCATATTTATGAAGACTGATTGTTTTATTAATTTACTCATTTTGACTGAAGTTCTAGTTATAAGTGCCCTGATGATTGTGATAACTTACCTAATTACTTAACATAATAATGTACACACAGCTTCATTAAGTGGTTACCCCCCCAAAAGACATGTGCGTTCAAATCCATGCTATGTCCAAGTTGGTTTTTGTATTTTGCAAAAACATTTTATTACAATTAATGTATTGTTTTAGTGAATAAAAAGTTTAAATTAATATTTATTTTTAAAAGTCTGTTTTAATATTGTTTTTATTCAATAAAACGGTAATACTTTTAATAGTGCGTATAATTACAAGCATTAACAAGGAAAACATTTACGAATAGTTATCTAACGACCTAATAGATCGGAAGTTTCAAGTCCGCCTGCTGTGCAAAGGTTTGATGGTTCAAATCCCAGGCATAAATTGTGGTTTTTGTCATGCATTAAATATTTTTTTAATATAAAGTATTTTTATATTTTATTTTAGTAATATTTATAAAGTATTTGAAAATTAAGAAAAATAAAATACTTTAATAATCATTTATTAATATTTATTATTACTATTATTAAACAAAACTTTGATCTTATTTTGCTACAAACATTTATATTTTACAATTTGATTTAATCATTTACATATTTTGCCAACTGACACAAACGGGTCCCTAGACAACTGACATCCTATTAGCGCAAACGAAAAAATAGGAAGCGCTAGAAATATTTTAAATTGACTTAAGGTAACGAAATGTCACGTGATCTGTCATGTCATCTGCATACAAATTAGACATTTGACAGGTTGACAAGCGACACCGAAAGAGACAAGTTTTGAAGCGTTTGCAACTCGTCTAGGACCTAGAAGTTAGTTTGGCATGATAGCAATCATGAGCATAATAAGTGAATAAACATGATAACAATAGATAATCAATTAACATCTCTTATTAACTCATAATATCTACTTAGAATATTTCGCTATACCAATTAAAATAGTGGGATCAAATGAGTTTAATGTCTTCGTTGTTTATTTTCTTCTCATACTTAATTAATATAACCGCATAAAACTGTGAAATTACTAAATTTAGTTAACAAAATGTTTTCACTACCGATACAATTTTACTGTTCTATTATAATAATATATAACCGGGATTGCAAAGTGTGAAGTGATGAAATAATATTAAATTTAGTAGCGAAGAGGATGACCTTCGCTTTCTATTATTTGTTGGAGTCTGCTTCTCATTTGAGTTACCATCGTCCAACCTGCATTACTACCTCGCATCAACTCCCAACTCCTCAAAACTTCATTGTGCAAGTTAATCTTGGACTTCACATTGCTTGAATCCCAGTTTAAAACCATTTGACCCCACATATTTTCTATTGGATTTAAATCCGGACTTTTCGATGGCCAGGAGATGACAGTTATGTCAGTCTGTGTAGCGAGCCATTCCATCACTATACGCGAACGATGGATCGAACAGTTATCTTGAACAAAATAGATCTGTCCTTCTGGGTAAGCAACTCGCACTGTTGGCACCAAAACATCTTGCAAAATTTGCAGATAGGTCTGGCCGTTCATGCGCCCACTTGCTTCTACTAATTCTCCCGGTCCCATGGACGACATCCACCCCCAATACCCTGAAAATAACAACAAAGGTTTAATTTTGTTTTTAGACATTTGTCTCCAAACGATTATCATGACGTTCAAAATAGAATAAAATATGTAATAATTTAATAATAAGTATATAATACTACTGAATTAAGTATATAAAGTATGTAATTTACAATAACAATAATTTAATACACCTACCTACTGTATTAAAATTATAATAAATAAATAGTTATATAGGCAGTGATACGTTTATATTTGTTAAATACAATATTAGGTAATTAATTGGGGTGGAATATACATAATGTTAATTTACTTATTGAAAGATAACTTACCCAATGTTATTCTACCACTGGCTCTGTTAGGTAAAACATTTTGAGGTTGGTATCGTTCATTAGGTTTCCTCCACAATATTTTTCGACCGTCACAGTCCGACCTGAAGGTTTTTTCGTCACTGAAAATAATTATATTGTTTTCCCAATCAAAATTTATGTATTTCTGGGCAAATCGCACTCGTTCTCTTCTATGTTCTTCCGTTAGACATATTTTCTTTGCAGGTCGATAACAGTGAATGTTTGCTGCGTGTAAATGTCTTCGAACAGTGGACAGAGATATTCCATGCCGTTGCGAACTGTAACGAGTGGATGTGAACGGCGATGTAGTGTGAACCTTTACAATATCCCGATGACGTTCAGATTGGTCCGTATAGAACCCAGTAGTCCTCCGACCCATGGACCTTGTCTTAACATCACCAGTTTCTTGGAATCTGCGCACCCATAAGCGCACCGTTTGTCTCTGTACAGAAAATAATGGTTTTAAATAAGTTATTAAAAAACACTCAGAAGATACCGCAACTAACTCAATAAAAAAAATCGGAGACCACAAATAATATTATAATTAACTTACTGCTATGCCAAGCTGTCTCGCAATTCCTTTTATGCTCACATTTTGTTCATACAGAACAACTATTTTTGTTCTCATAAAATTAGAAATCATTTTTAAAAATAATGGATAAATCGTAGTCGTTTACTCTTCGTCGTTTTAAGTGAACGTCAAACGTTGTAGTTATAACTTGAGGGTATGGATTAATTTTTATGAAGAAAACGTAAGTAAGTAAAATTAATGGATACCTTCAAATTATAACATCTATCGATTAGACAGAGACCTAAAGATAAAGTGACTCGGAGGATACTACATAACAATTTCATCGCAATCTATATGGGCTCGCTGGCTAATTCGTCAAGCTGTCGGTATGAATATAACGACGTTCGGTGATGCGATGGTTCGAATCAAAGTCGAAACAATGAATTCTTTTTGAAGTATTCTTTAGATTATTCGTAACAAATTCAATGTTGAAGCAGTGTAACATTTTAAAACTTGAGGGGTTAGCACATACTGACACTGTGTGTACCTAAGGTTTTTTATTTTTCAAATAGTTTTTTTTTGTTTATTCTTATTTTGATAATTTTAATGTTGTTCAAAGGACATGGCTAGAATTGTTCAAAAAGGTGATACCCTTAAAAATGTTAAAACATTATTATAAAACTTCTACTAGTAGCTGATTAAATATCCTTTTTTTATAAAAAAAAAGAAACTAATACCTAAGTTCCTTGATGAAGGTTTTTCCTTTAATTTTTGAATTAGTTTGTGTTTATTCCTATTTTGATAATTTTAATGTTGTTTGTAGGGCATGGCCAGAATGATTGTAATTGTGATAACCTTAAAAGTGCCATATTTAACAAACATTCATATAAGACTTTTAGAAGTTGATTTAATAACCTGACTGTGATTTAAAAAAACAAATAAGTTTCTTGAAGACTGGTAATTTCAGTTAACTAATGTAATTTTTTTAAAGTTGTGAGACGATAATTTTTGTTACCTTTTTAAAATAAAAAAATATTTTTATTTCCTAATTGTTTTATTACCTGTTTCTTTTTGTATAATTATTAAAATGAAAAGACACATTTTAATAAATATGCCTTTTCATTGTAATATTTCATATTTTTTCCCAAAATGTCAGAATGAAAAGTCGCAATTGGTTAGTTATGCCCTTTATTCGTAATATTAATAACTTTAGTAAATTTTTTTTGTTACTTTGAAAGGGAAAATGTTGATTATTTAATAAATAGTAATAAAATAATAACTTACATTTCATTAGTTGTATAAGAATCGTGATAATGAATATATTTTAATTCATCTATTTTCGAAAAATAATGTGTAAGTCAATATTTTTCACCAAAAACTAATAAAAACTTTAAAGTCGATTTTCTCCATATTTATAAAATGTTAGTTGTGCCTTTTTTCATTATGACCTGTTGTCCTGAATAAAAACAATTTCAGGAACTTCGTCCTCTGGATACACCACTCGCACTGTTGGCAAAAATGTATCTTGCAGAAGACGCAAGTAACTTTCACCGTTTGCCCTCCCGGGGATATAAACTAGTTCCCCAGGACCTGCAGCACATATCCAGGCCCACATGTTGACCACTACTCTTCCTGACTCTAAGTTTGGTAAAACATTTTGCAGCTCGTACCGAGTAGTAACGCCGGAGCCAAAGACTGACAGTATTTCTCTGTAAAAAGTAAATTAACTTCACTTAGCATTTTTTTTTAATTATTAAAAAAAGTCATTCGCTTTTTAAAATAAGATTATACATTTAAACAAACCTTTTTATTAACAGTCCGTTCAACCGCTTTTGACTTCTATTGCGATGTTGGCATGACAAATGACAGCTGCAGTAAACAGTTGCTATTGTAACCCCTTTTTTGCTTTTAATGCCATCCTTATGCCTACGGTATAAAAGTCAAAATCGGTTGAACGAACTGTAAAAAATTCATGTTCGTTTAAATGTCTAATCTTGTTTCAAATGGAGTTATTCTGTATTGCTAGAGTTGTAGTAAGTAGTAGTTATTATAGGTACCTATCAATAAATAATCAACGAAATGACAAAACTGTCTAGGGGATCGCACTTATTTATTTATTAAAACATCAGTGACTTCTCACTCGCCCGCGATTTATCGTGTCGTGTAACAGTCAGTAGGCCGGAGCGCCCACGCTAACGTGCTTCGTCAGTCGCGGAGGCCTGTGCCGCCGACCGACACATCGCAACGCCGACGCAAATCCGCGGTGCGGCGGCCGCGTGGCTGTTTACGTACGCAGTGTAGGTATGTCACTTCAATGCGATAAACGCGAGTTCTATTCACCCGCATTACTAAAGTAATGAACAAACGATTCGCCAGAATTCCCACAAAAAAGTGTAGGTAATGGCGTTGAGTCCGCCGACGACGACGGTGGTGCGGAGCGGATGGATGGCATAAACACGCGGAGCGGTCGGCGGTGGTGGAGGTGGTGTGGCGGCGTGCCTGAAAGACCTACTCCTTTAATACAGCCGCCGGCGGCGACCGTATGCATCTCGCTTTCACATGAATGCGAAACGCACCAGCAATATGAATAATGAAAAAATAACCCAATTACACCCGAATTAGTTAGTTTTCTTACGATTTGAGTGATCAAGTGATCGTAGATAGAATAATAATAATAATGCACACGTTTGTGAGTGTCTGTCGGCCGTGTGCCGGTAGGCATGAACACCTACGAGTGTATTTGGTGTGTCTGCAACGTTACGTGCGCGCGTGCTGGCTGAACACGCTGCGTGCTGGTAGATGTGAATGAACGTTTATCCGGACGGTGAGAAGGGAATAATTAACTAGTAGGTATTTCCGTAGGTTTTTTATGTGCGCGCGCTACCACAAATGCATTATTTATTTCTAAACAAACTATTTTCAGGACTTACGTTTATTCTGTTATGTACACGATGTTTATAGGTGGTTTGGACACCTAACTCGATACTCGACACCGCGCATTGTTAAAGTTATTGTGTGCAAGCGATTCAATTTGCTACATGCGTAAGCGACGCGCTTCCGGGGGTGACTGTTTGTGTTTGCGTCACAGGAGCGCAAGGCGCGGCGCGTGGCGGGGATACGCTACCGCTACTACAGTACCTAATAGTTAAAATTTTACAATACATCATAGTATTAGAAGTATCGAATACGTGCCGTCTGGGTCCGACAGTAGTGGTAGTACTTACTTACCTACATGAGACAGAACGAGGTTACCGGTCAAGCAACTAACAGCTGATAGCGTAAGACGGCCCGCGCCTTGTTAGTATTATGCAGCCTTACGTTGGATATTAATAGTGGAGTACAGTTAAACACGGCGTTTTTTTTTATAATTTGTTGTTAACTTAGCAACAACCTGAACATGTACACTATCTAGGTAGGAACACGGATGCTGGGTTCCGCGCCGTGCCGCGGCGGACGGTGGCGTCTCCGTCGACGATGTGCGGTCGCGAGTCACGTGCGCGCTCTGCCCTTCGCACTGTTACACCACGCGGTACGGTAGTAGGTACCTACATGTATCACGAGACAGAACGGGGTCAAGCAACTCACAGCTGATAGCGCGCGCGCGATCCGTTGTTAAATTAATGAAAAAAAAATAATACATGGTAAAAGAGGATTCACTTTTTTTGTTTGTATTTAACTAAATTAAATTACAGCTGATGGTGTATCATTCTTGTTATGTACTCAATATTCTATTGGGGTGATTGGCGACAAGTGCTAGTTAAAAAAAAAAAAAAATGTTTCTTTGGGAAAGTTGTTTATTATGTTAGTACAATCGTGTGTTCAAATATCGGTCACTAATTACCAGTCACCCTATATATCTGGATTAAAATCTTTTCTATCCAACCTCCAGTTTGTCCATCGTTACTGCCAATATCCTCGTTATCCACAGCTTCCACTTGCTGAAACATTCTTCCACGAGAAGAGCTTCCTCTTCTACGACTTGGTAGAGAAATCGAAGAACTTCCTCGACCACGACGGCCATGTCGACGCTGTAAGCTCCTCCCTCGCGTAACAGAAGAATAAGAAATGGCAGGACTTGAAATTGAAAGCTCGCCTTCAGAATCCGAAGACGATTCTGCTGAATTATCCGACTGACGATTTCGGCCCTGAGGTGGTCGATAATCCACATCATCTATATCATCGTTGTCTTCATCATATTCAAACTCGGATATGTCCAGATTCCACTGATATTCTACAGCTTCGTAGTTCATGGCTTAAACAAAGCAAAATTAAAGTAAACACCCAATGTCCTAAAATTATGACATAGAAGTTAGGCTAACTTTTACAATAAATACCCACTGACCTAATTTTGGGACATAGTTTTTATCATCATTACTGAATAAAAATGACTGCATTGAAAAAAATGCGTAGGAACAAAATATGACATTTCCGCAACGGTTTGCAATACATTTCAGACATCCCCATGTAATGATTATAAAGATATGAATAGATTTACTTACCTATCTCCACGAGGCTTCCATTCACACCAGGTGAAACGTCAAGAAGACAGATTATTGGTTCTAAAATGTCAAGTTGACATTGTCAAAATTAGAGATGCGTTCAAGATTAATAATTTGTTGATGGCAGATTTAAATTGGCGGGATTATTTAAACCACAAAATACGTTTAAATATCATGTAATAATTTTAGGTCTCTGGACCGTAATTTAATGATTTTAAAAAGTGCCTTGGGCCGGAATGTCTACATTTTTTTGTCATTAAATTAGGTTGTTGGGCCTTACGAGGATAGGTAATATCAAGTCACTAACCTTTAAACAAACATTGGGAACATAAATAATCTCATAATAATTACCACAATGCTACCAGTCCAACTTGTGTGTTGGCATATATACAAATAGGTTAATGAGCTTTTAACACTCTGCACCTTACCTGTCCAAACAAGAGAAATTGTTATATTGTGGTGCGTTGACCACTTTACATTCAAACTTAAAAAACTAGCCTTAATCTAATACATAATCCTGCCAAGTGAAAGACTGAGAGAATTGAGAGAGAGATACCTGCTATTAATTTGTTCACCTTATACAATTAAACAATTATATACCTTTGGGCGCCAACTGTAACCCGGCCCTCGGTGTTGTACAGAATTGGTTAGGAGACTGGATGTCGATGGTCTCCTTCGGTGTTGTACTACTCACCACCGTGCTAAAGTAAATTTGTAGGGTATAATAAGCTGCTACGGAAAGATTCAATTAAACAAGTACCTTCTTACACAATGCAATGTTTATTACACTATATCATAATTGAAGGTTCACAATATTGAATGTGGCTGCCCACATACCTTCCCCCATACACCTGGGCTTCCACACTAGTACAACCAGTCTTGGGTCTAGTTGTATTGGTGTGTTGACCTGCAATGAAACTATTACAAAAACTCAGAGTCGCTATAGCGAGTCCGTGAGGTGAACCACTTAATAGATACTAGCTCTGTAGCGGCATCTACAACGCCACATGCGAGCTACGCGTCAGACTGACCTCACGCAAAATCCTGCAATGCACAAGCATAGTTTACCGCGCAACTAGCATATATACGACATCAATCGTCGGGCAGTTGCCCACCAGACACAACACACGTCTGGTCGGAGGATCCTCCCTTTTCCATAGAGTATGAGTGAACTTTACACCCTGTTCCTCATACCTCTATAGCTCAATCATACAAGTACCTACCTATCAAGGTTGTGCTAACAACGGGAACATAAGATTATGCTAAACAATCCGCGACACAACACTTTATGGCAACTGGTCTCATCACCCAGTCCATACAATAGGCCTCTCTCATAGACTAAATCGCTACCTTACCGATTATTCTCGGTGATCTCTCAGTAGTAATCCCTTCACTGAACGGGACTACGACCCTTGGCATCAAACACAGGATACCCCTGTGTTTTCACGTTACGTGGTCTACGGGTATGTTAATTACGCTTCGTTACCTGGAGCGGCGAACTTCCCTCATCACCGATATCGGCTAAGTAAAGCCTTCCTGACAAACGGATGACCACACCTCAAAGGTTGCCTGCACCCGGATCCATTCCAATCATCACACCACGGGGCTACTACAAAGCATCACGTCTCGATTATGTATCAGAGCAAATCCTACAAGAAAAAAGGCTAGCATAAACAGCCAGACCTGTAACAATACACTCGTGTCACAAATCACATGTACGAGCCACACCATCCCGCATGAACAAAGAATACGGTTGAACACTCACCGGATTCAGCTTCGAATGGGACTTATTGGAAACCCATCGGGTTATTTGGGTACAGTCTGTTCCTCCAGAACTAAGTCCCTATCTCAAATCCTATTCGTATCGTGTCACACACGTTGCGGGTCTTGACCTTTAGCCGGATCAATGTCACAAAACCTTCGAGAAGCTTCCACCACCATAGACCAAATAGAATTCTTGTCTGTTGGTTATTTTCCTTTTCTTAGGCATTGTTTTAAATAAAATGTGGGAAATTATGTATGTTTATTTATTTAAATTAACTAATACTCTTGTATATAATTTACATGTCAAAATTTCTCTAGTGTTACAGAGACCACGCTGACAGCCATGCCAATGCCTGACACAAGATGTCGCTACTTGTTGCGTTATTTATTGATTTTGCAACGTCACAACGGTTTTACACTTGTGTTACGACTTATATCATCACGTATAAAAAATGATTGCAAGTCTTCTTTAATGTTATCTCTTTGCTATTTTCGACCCAGTTGCAGTATTCTTATACGCCCACGTAAACTCCAGAGTTTTTCAATGTGTTTTACATTTATTCTTCTTCAGTACTACAGTATTCAAAACACTCTTCGGTACATTTTTTTCTTTCTGGCTTCTTGATTTATTATAAGTTGAGCGTAGGGCACTTTCTAAAACTTCTCCGCTTGCTTTCATTTTTATTAATTTGTCGTTCAAACTGTCGATCTTTTTCAAATTTTCTACCTTCAAACGATATAATCTTTTTCTTGTTTTGTCTATAGTTCTATAGAGCATTTTATTCTTGTTGACTGCAGTTTCGTACATGCGTCGCAATCTTCTCATAGTAATTAAACGTTTTTTGTTAAACAAAATATTGGTAGGCCCTTAGGAGGGTGTAGATTTTCTATTCTCAATTTTGTTCTTTTCACTCTCATTTTTTTTTCGCCTTTTGTATTTTTTCTGTTCTCTCCATTTTTCCTCTAGTTTACCTTCTCGTCTTATGATAATTCTGTAATTTTCTTATTCTTTGATTGAAGTAATTATATTTAAATCCTTTTTCTTGTACTCTTCATACCTTTCAGGATCTTTCTTTATCTTTTCCCTATATCTTTTCATCTTCTCGGCCGGCGTTAGTGGCATTTTAAAGGTGAAAAAGTATCTACAAGTATCATAAATATGAGTATGTAACCCACATACAAGACTGAGTAGTAGCCTACGTAATTAGCAAAATGGTAGGTACTATCGGCCCAAGTTAAGCATGCTCACTTAAGAAAATATTCCTGCGAGAGCGCAGCTAGTGACAAACCACACCCCTTCCTAGTTTCCCCCAATTAGAGACAATATGCATTTGTGTGAGTAATGAGCGAGTAACATAAAATAACAAACATTAGCTAGAGCGCGGCAGTGCCAATTTGCTCTCGCTAATTTTTGACGCTTCCCTTAAATTCCTATCGCCATTTCATTTTACGACCTGTTTATTTCTATCGGACTGATTGCCTGCCTAACTGTGACCTCTGCTTGTATACCGGACTGTGATCGAAAGCCTCTTCTTGACCCTAGCTTGTATCCTGGACTGTGTGTGTATTGTGTGTGGGCTGTGACTAACGTGGTGCAACCATGACGACCCGAAACCTGATTCAGGAAGAAAGGAATCAAATTATTGTTTTGCATAGACAAGGGTTAAATATATCCCAAATAGCAGTGGAGTTGAACATGCAAGTAAGTTATGTTTTTGTATTCAGATAGAGGGAGAGATATAGAAATAAATAAAGTGATAGTAATATTATTATTTCATAGTTTGCATTTTTCCTTATATTGCAATTTAAAAACAAATTCCATGAAAAATATTGGTATTCAGCTGCATCCGGTTAGACTGGAAGCCGGCCCCAACATAGTTGGGAAAAGGCTAGGCAGATTTATATATAAAAATAATAACATTATTATAACTTTCAGATGGTATCTTTTTAAATTCTCATAAGATATTACCTACTTATAGTAATGCATTCAAATAAGATTGTTCTTTTTATTTATTTTTGCTTTCAAAGACGTTGTTGGAGCCTTTTATGACCCGATAATAAATCCTAAACCAAAACAACCTAAACAATGGTGCCTTATCTCACAGCGTCGTTGCCGCATTTTAATTAGAAAAACCAGAGCGCATTCGTCGCATTTCTAGAGGCTTGATCATTATATTTCAAACTACAAATTTTTTTCGCCCAAGCACAAGATAATTGTTTTTTATAATTATTTTTAACATTTATTTTATCATAATACTGCAGATGGAAAGTAATTGACAATAATGTAAATTTTTGTTAGTAGTGCTCGTAAATACTTACCAAAAAAACTTAAAAAACATTGCACACATAGTTTTAAATACTAACGATTTAGTGCTTGGCTGGCCGATAAAATAGCAAGTACTTACTATTTTTTCGGCCAAGCACTAGATCGTTGGTATTTAACCACGAAAAACCTTTAGAAATGCCACGTTGCCAGCCCGCACGGGATAAACACTTTTAAATAGTAGAGATAAAGCACAAATTTGCTTGGGACAGTTTCATACAATGTTGGAATTTACGCTATGGCATTTTTCTTACTCATAGGTATACGAGGTGTAAATTGCAATATCTGAAAACCTCTTAAGGGGTCATTGTACTAATCATTATGAACAACTTTTACTACGGGACCAAACCTGAAATCGCGAAAAAAAAAACAGCTGTTCCCTACATTTATGTTCGCGTAACTCGTCAAAATGTATGGACCAGCTGCTTTTTTATCGCGATTTCAGGTTTGGTTCTCATAGTAAAAGTTGTTTATAATGATGAGTAATGACCCCTTAAGAGATTTTCAGTTATTGTATTTACAACTTGTATTTTAAAATATAGTTATGAATGTTATAACTACTTAAATTAGTTATAGAAAAGTTAAGAGTTTATTTATCATGAAGTCAACCAAAATGCACACCTTAAGTATTTCAATACTTATAATTTTTATTTATAGTGTACTAGTTGTGCCCTTTGAATAAGACTTTTGTAGTGTACTCGTATTATTATACTTAGTTCCTATATTATGTAAAAAATCGATGCTGATTGTTTTTTTTTTTTTTTTTTTCGTTAGAGAACAACGGTGCGCCGCTGGGTGCGAAGATATGAAGAAGGAGAAATTACAGAACGCGTTCGTGCACCTCGACCCCGGGCTATAAACGAAAACGAGTTAAATAATATGATAGCCACGTATGAAGAGAACCCGTTCACACCCACTCGCAGTTTCGCACAAGAATACGAAGTTTCGATGCAAACTATTAGAAACGAGTTGCATCAAGCTGGAGTCCATCACAGACGTCCCGCAAAAAAAAATATTTTGACGCAGGAGCAGAAAGCTGCTCGCGTGCGATTCGCTCGTGACTACAGGGACTTCGATTTCTCTTACGCCATATTTTCTGATGAAAAGTGCTTTAGGTCTAGCCAACAAGGTCGTCGGAATTTATGGCGTGTAGATAACACAAGATACGAACCTCGAAATGTGAACCCAAATGCAGAATCGGGAAGAATTGTAGTGAACATGTGGGGCTGGATGAGTGCTGCTGGACCAGGCGAGCTCGCTTTTATACCAGGGAGGGCAAACGGCCAAACGTATTTAGAGGTGCTACAAACCATCATGGTACCCACAGTGCGCACGGTGTATCCACAACTGGACGTGCCAGAATTTTATTTTTTCCAGGACAATTGCCCGATACACCGTGCGCGGGTTGTTCAAGAGTGGTTGCGAGGGCAACCACAAATTAAAACAGTGCCATGGCCCTCCCGATCGCCAGACTTAAACCCCATTGAAAATTTGTGGGGTTTAATGGTCCAGAGATGGGATAGTAGAGCAGAAAGAACGAAGGAAGCACTTGTCACACATTGCGAACAAGTTTGGGACACATTCAGAGGTTCGAATTTGTGCGAAGTCCTGGCTAGGTCCATGCGTAGCCGTTGCGATGCTGTGATAGATGCGGGAGGAGCAGCGACGAAATATTAAGTTAATATAATTTTTAACATGCACTATGTTAATTAACGAAAGGCGTTCCCGTTAACCCGCAATAGTCCAAACATGCTACAATTAATATTACCATTTAAAAATTCGCGAAAAAAAATCAGCTGCTCCCTACATTTTGTTAAGCTAGGTATGCGAACATAAATGTAATGAACAGCAGATTTTTTTTCGTGAATTTTCGAATGGTCATATTTTGGTAGCATGTGGACGCTATACTATTGCGGGTTAACGGGAACGCCTTTCGTTAATTAACATACTGTATAATTACATTATACAGGGTTATTTTTCTAACACCTGGTAGGACTATATTAGTACAACCACTTTTGATCTATGACTTTTTAGAATACCAAAAGTAAACTTTCAAGTTTTTGTTGTAATATTTGTAATAACACTTTTTAGATCTGTATTTTGTAGTAAGTACCGCTGCGACCCTGCATTCGCAACGCACTGTTTGTTTATTTAACTACTTACATATTTTGGTACCGCGTAGAGTTGTTCAAATTTAGAGCGATCAAAATAAATATTTTTAATTGTATTATGAAATTATTTTTTTATGAATTTTTAAAAGTCATACAACAAAAGTTGTTATTTATGATGTTAGTATTATAGTCCTACGAGCTTATTAGTGTTTTATCATCAAATGACTTCTCCCGCTCTGGGCGGAGCGGAAGGTCGTGTCATACTTTTACTGACTAAAACCCACCCGTGTTCCTTCAGTTGCCTGTGCCAGGGCCATGGTATCTCTTTCGAACAACCCGCGACTCCGGCGGCTTGCAAATAACCCTGTATAGCTATTTTTATTAGGTTTATTTTTATTATTCCAATTTGTATTATATTACTTCGTTGATTAATGTCACAGGGTAGACTGTAGACCGTTATCATAGTTTAAAATATTGCCAACGATTTTGAAGTCTTCTTGTAAAATTATTGATGTCAATTTAGTGTCATGTTGCCTTTATTGGTGGATTTGTTGTTTTATTTACAATCAATGTTGTCGTAAGCCCCGATCTCGTTAGTTTGTTATTTTACATATTCAGTAGTGTCATCATATCCGTCCACCTCATAAATAATTGATCTCATTTGCTTGATAAACCTAGTCTGTAGTGTAATGTAATTATTGCAAATTATAAAAATTATTAAGATTCTTAAATTTTACTAATCTTAAAACTTTTCAATTTCATTAGAACTGCACGAGCAATATTCTCCTAATCTTATTTACTGACAGGCTTTTTGCCTGTTGTTGTTGTGTTGTCTGTTTGTCATTGTTGTGTTGATTTCATATTTTGAACTTTACGATATAAGTGTAGATAAATACAGTTTATAAATGATATTATGAGTAAGAATCTTTTCACTTATAATATTTTGCATTTTGATGATAATTTCTGTGTAATTTTTTGTTATAATATGTTAATTTCTGGATGAATCTTTAATGTTTTGAAAAAGTCTATTAAAAATAAATTAAGTTACTTATATTGTTTTTTTTTCTACAACAGCAAATCCTTAAAATTGTTCTCAAGTAGATTTTAACTAACTGTTTATTTTTTCACACTGAGATTACAGCCGATAGTTTCATACAAAAAGCACTTACTATACATCTTTTATTATACAGATAAGATTTAAATATCAACCTAAATAAATCTTTAATCCTGCATAATGTTAAATGAACACAAACTAAAAATATATATTTCACTAGTACCCAACATTTTATTTCAATCCTTTCACTCTCACTGCTGCCAAGGCACAAATTATAGTTTAGTTTAATTACTTGATAAGCTTCTGAATTTTAAAGTGGCATAGGAACTGAATCATTGTTAGATTTGTCAAAAAAAAACTTAACATGCAATGCCGGTAACGCGCCTGTAGCGTTGATTTCGCTTAAAATCATGAATTGTCAAACTTTGACTAGAGCATGAATTATAAAAGAGTAAAGTGTTGGTTTGATTATAATCCAGTCTTAAAGTGCTCATCCTGCACGGCATGCCTGGGCATTTTAATTGCAACGATACCTTGTTCGTTATACAGGCTGAAATTTAATTCATGGGTATCCTCTTAAGGGGTCATTGTACTAGTCATTATGAACAACTTTGACAATGGGAACAAATGAAATCGAGAAAAAAAAATTGCTGTTCCCTACATTTTGTCGAGTTATGCAAACATAAATGTAGGGAACAGCTGATTTTTTTTTCGCGATTTCAGGTATGGTCTCATAGTTGAAGTTGTTCATAATGATGAGTACAATGACCCCTTAAAAGGATGCCCATGAATTCAATTTCACCCTGTATTATTTTAATGAATAAAAGGTAATATTACAATTACCTACTGTTAAAAGTATTAAACCAAATACAAGGAACAACTGCAAAACATTTGAGATAATCCTAAGGTAATAAAAAAACGTATGGCCCTTGTATTAAGCCGTCCTCTATTGTTTAACCGAATTTCCAGACATTCCCACTAAATAACAATGGGTCTTAGATAATGAACTTATTTTTATTTCAGTTGCAAGAGTTGTGCGGCTTGCGGCCTTGCGTTAGCTACAAACAAAAAGCTCTGATAACATTGTATGAACTGCGCAGAGTATTGGTTCAAATATTACTGTAATTTTCAAGTATTCCCAAATTGCCCAAGTATAAACAAACACATAGAAATTTAGATAGTTATTTACTTTTAATAAAGTCGATTAAACACAAAAAATTTCAATATAAACATTTGATACCTTCATGCAGTGCCGGTCAACGCACCTATACCTAACGTATTCAGGGAGCCGTGAGATAAAAGGTAAACAAACCATAAATGTCCGTTCAATCGATTTTGAATGCTATTGTGTTGGTGGCATGACAAATGGCAGCTGCAGTAAACAGTTGGTATTGTAACCACTTTTTTGCCTTTAATGCCATCCATAAGCCTACGGAATAGAAGTCAAAATCGGTGGAACGGACTGTAATAAAACGGTTCGTTTCAATGTCTCATCTTATTGTGAAGGGAATATGGTGCGGTTGCTGCGGCATGCGGCATCACATAGGATATGGTGAAAATTGGAGAGGCAGTGAAAGTGTTCATAAATAACCTATATCTATAGACCCGATAGAGAGAGGAAAATATTAAAGTGGATTAATACATATAAATTGTAGTTTATTAGTTATTACAAATTATTTTTGTAAATACTGCAATATCAATAATACATTTTCTAAACCAAACAAACAGAAGATATGAGTACTAAAATTAATTCTTGTCCATAATAAAAAAACAATTCAATTCAATAACAAAGAGCTCACGCCGCCGCCGCGCCGCGCTGGCCGTGCCCATTAAAAACTCGTCTCTTAGCAGAAACAAGTGAGCATAGTACTCTCCTAGTGTGAGTGTCACACATTCTATACATGATTATACTAATACGAACACCACTAAAATACGCTTTGTGCATCCTATTGGTCAAAACTCGTGCATTGTGCGATCGAGTCGTGAGCCGTGCTATGAGATTATCGCCTTAGAGGTGAGCATGCAGAAGTTTGGCCGATAGTACTACATTATAATAATAAAACTATAGGTTTAACATTTACCGTATTAAAGAATTGTGATGTGTACGTTGAAAAATTAGTTACAATAATCACATTCGCCTTCACAATAGTCATCATGTAGAGTAAATAATAACACCAACCTATTACTGTCCCACTGCTGGGCAAAGGCCTCTTCTCATACAGAGAAGGCACGAGGATTAATCACCACGCTTGGACAAGACGGGTTGGCGATTTCTGACTTTTATTGATTGTTATGTAAGTCCAGATTTTCTCACTATATTTTCCTTCCTTGTCCAAGATTTGTTTATTTGAGATGGGTTTGCTCTTGACTGTATTCTAGATCAGAGATGACAGGAACAAAGTCGACGATGGAGTGAGCTTACCCAGAAGACGCCTGTTCACTCTCACTTTGAAGAGATTTGGGTTGTATGCGTTCGGAAACACAGACGCAGGCAGAGAGTTCCACTCTTTTGCTGTGCGCATTATAAAAAATATTTGGAAACGCTTAGTGCAAAATGGTGGAATATCAACTAGGAAGGGATGGTAACTTGCAGTGCGTCTTGGTGTCAGATGGTTAAAAGGGGGCCGGTGGAATGAACTGTACGATTTTTTGGTCGATCCAGTATCGTATCAAGTATTTAAAAAAATAAGTATGTTGTCTTTTATAGCATCAAAGTTTATTTTACTAGAGAAACAAAACATTTTTTTTTTACATTGGCCAAACATTGAAGGGTACAAATAGTGCAATCCACGAAGACGTGCCCCACTATTCTTCCTAACCGTTTATAGTGTGCGCAAGCTTCCGCCGATGTTTGAGTGTTATCGGTACACACTATCAGGCTTATTCATAAACGTTGTTCATATTTTAAGCAGTACTTTAAGCAGTGGTTAAACAGATTTTGCATTCATAAACGCTGTTTAGAGTTAAATAACTGTTTAAATAGTTATTTAAGTAGCTGTCAAACTAAACAGCCCTCGGACCTTGTATAGCGATTTAAACAACAAAATGGCGGACGAAATCCTTGCTTCTAACAGCTGATAGAGTCTGGCACACGAAAGTTGATCCTGAAAAAGTGCGGCTAATTGAAAAAATCCACGTGGGTTATCACTGAGTACAGTAGGAATAAATAGTTTTGATACTCGATTAAAAACAATATAATTTATTATGTTCAGCCGATTTTTCAATTGTCAGATTATTTTATCTGTGGAATAAATACGTTGGTTTGACATATTTTCTAGACAGAAGTTGCCAAACCACCACATTTATATATTAGAAAAAAAGTTATTTGACGATCGAAAAATCGGCCGTAAGTAAATTTCGTAGCTAAATGAGTTTTAATTTTAAATAGATTAATTCACCAGTTTTAATAGAATATATATATGTATATATATATAATCTGTGTTACCATAAAATTAAAACTTGAGAGAAGAGCATATTAAGGTAAAGGAGAAGAGGTTCATAGACATCACACTATTTAGCATATTATGTAACTTTGTAGATAGAAATTAAAAATAAACGGTTAATTAATTAAATACTTTATTTTATGAATCGTAATCAAAATCAGAATATAAAAAGTCTATTTCTAGTGATGCATCCGAATCGCTGCTGGTATCTTCACAAACATTTATGATGAAACGATCTATTTCTTCATCGGTAATTCTATTTCTTCATCGGTAATTCTATCTCTTTCTTTGTAAGTATTTTCTACATGGATAATATGATCAGTATTTTTTTTCCAATCTGCTGGTGTAACAGACTGGAAGGATTCACTTATGATTCTTTCCACTACAACTGATGGTAAATTTTTATTTCTACTTGCAATTTTACGTTTGACGAGACTCTAAATTAGCTCTATGGCATTTAAGTCGCAGTGGTAAGGAGACAAACGCATTACCTCATGACCATGCTGTTCTAAGAGCTTATCAGCTTCATAAATTGGCTCCGGTTTATGTTTCTGAATCAGACAAAGCAATTCAACCTTCATAAATTGGCTCCGGTTTATGTTTCTGAATCAGACAAAGCAATTCAACCTTCATACAATGACTTTCAAAGTCAATTTTATTTTCTCTAAGCCACTGCTGTATTTTGCTTTTCACATTCTGTGTCGTAGGTGGCTTATTCACTTGCACAGTGTGATAACTTGCATTATCCATGACAATTACTTGTATACTTGGTTCGTTTAAGTTGGGTAAAAGCTTTTCCACTAACCATTTGTTAAAATTTTGTGAATTCATGTCATGGTGGTAGTCTACCAGTTTTGATTTAGTGCTAAACAATAAAAGTGCATTTGGCACAAAGCCTTTTTCTGAACCAGCGTGAACAATTATGCACCTTTTTCCTGCAGATATCTTTTTATGACGCCACTTGTTGAAGGCCCCTGCCAGTTTCTTGGGTTTATAATTCTGGTGAACATACGTCTCATCTAGATAAATTATTAGTTTACCTTCTGCACGTTTTCAAGAAATAGTTTGTAAAAACTTGTGTCTCCAAGCAGCAAGGTCAAATCTTTCAAGAAGCAAGGACCGTTTATTTTTGTTTTTCTTAAACTCATAGCCATTATTATGTAATATGCGATGCAAAGTTTCACGAGAGCCAGTAAACTCAATAGATTCCCTTAGTTCAGTCAATAAGCATCGCAAAGTAGGAACTCGTTTTTTTACTAAGAAGAATTCATGAATTCTATTCCTTATTAGCATTCATGTCGAAACTTTGTTAACACGTTCTTCTCCATAGAGATCTACGTTTTGGAATGGGCAACTAGCTTCAACTTTCCGACTAACTGACCGACTCTTTGACAATTCAAAAGTGCCTGTAAATGGTTTAATTGAAATAAATGATTTGAGTTTGAGTTTGGGTATCCAAGTTAGACACTGTGGGCTTGTGGAGCCGCTTTTTCCCAGGTGTACTAAAATTTTTAAAGTTGTAACGCTAACTCCTGAAAAAGAAAATAATAAAATAACAACTAGGTAGTAGGTACTATACATTTAGAAGTATTCGTTCCAGAAATATATACATACCAGTGATTGATGAAATTTCTTCCAAATACTGACCCTGGGTTTTAATTGGCTCATCTTCTTCCAAAGCACTTATTTTTGTAATAACTACCTTAATTGATGTATCTTCGATATTCAAATTGCCTGCAAATAAACCGTTTATTATATAAATATGCGAATAAGGTAAACATGGCAAATTTTAAATCAAATATATTATGTAGTGTTATAGCCGGGAACGGGTGTAAGAGAAACGCAGGTGCTTCGGAATTACACTATAATCATACAGACAACGAGTTACAAATCACGTTACAATCAAACAGAGTTCTTAGGTTAAAGCGCGCGCACATTAGCTCACTGTCGGGTAGCTCACGGCTCACTGAAAGTTACCTTCCGTCAATTTTTCTTTTGAAAACGAGATTAAATATCGAAAGAAAATCTATGCCTAATAGACTTTCATTATTTACCGCTTCGGGAAAAATTAAAAACTTGATAAATCTAGTCTTGTGTTTGAGTGTCACTTGTACCTCTGTGGTTAGCACACTAATTACCCTACTTTCACGATCCGCCAACCTAACAATTACCGTTGACGGCATTAACTGATGTCCTAATCTGAGTAGGAGAGCGTAGAGCGTGTGACCGGCAATACAGCTTTTTGCTGCGGAATCTACCAGAGCAGTGCCACAATGGCCTAAAACGCTTATATCTAACACAGGGCGACGAAAAGGTGCAATATCGTTTGCTTTTTTGATATACTCGCAAGAACTACGATCATAATAACTAGAATCAGACGTATTACTATTTACATTAACAACATTATCATAACCGAAACACTTATCCTTAGAAACGGGCACGGAAATGCTTTCATTACGAACATGATCGTCTAAGACTAAACAATGACTAAATAATGAATGACAAAAAGTGTTACTAAGACCCTCTGTGACGTTTGTAGGGTGACCCTTAGCCGACACTTGCTTTGGCGGGATTACCGCCAGCTTTTTCAACATAATTTTTCTGCTATATTTTGTAAGAAAATTGAAAAAAGTGGTCTCATGCAAGTCGACCATATAATAATGTTGATGAAATTTTTTTATCTTCCAAATCAAAAGTAGTTTCTTGTAAAAAAATGTGCAAACATTAGTCTCACGTAATTTCTCGGAAAACTTGCTGCGAATATTAGTGATTTTCCCTGATTACTTAACTTATTTGAAAATCCCTTTCAGCGACATGCAAAACAAGGAAGTCGACTTTTCAAATTACAAATAATTTTGTTAAAATTATTTTTCCCTTTATCGCAAACAATGATCAAAATCAGTCAATTTCGTGCACGGCCCTTAAGGGGGATGCTCTAAGATAGCCCGCGAAATGCAAAGACTTCTTAGGTCTATTTGTGTGACAGAAACTTATTAGAAAACACAACATCAATACCACAAGCTGCGGGGTAGTTGCGTAAAACACTAACAGTAGCAATGGCTTTCATTTTGACATTTCAAAAACATTCATTGCGTTATTTACGTTTTTGATCAGACAAATTTTTCGAACATATTAAGCAATGGATTAGCAATATCCTTCAAAATGATTCCGATTGTGATTGAGTGTGTTACGCTATTAGGGTGCTGGACTTAATTCGGCTCTATCTTATGCGGGCCTACCGTACTTAGGTAGGTTCCCTAGTCAAATGCGATAAATAGGTACCTAACATCATTATCTTAGTTTATGATTCGATAAAATAATTGTATTGTGTTGTTGTTCGTACTTACTGTTTAATTATTTATAATTCGATCACACTTTAGACTGATACTTCTTCTTGCAGGAAAATATGGGTCCATCCAATAAATGCAAAGAGAGAGCAGTATGGCGAGTTTTATACTTTGGTTCCTGACCTGCACCCTAATTACGTAACACACTATCTATCACAATCGGAATCATTTTGGAGCTTATTGCTAATCCATTGCTTCATATGTTCGAAAAATTTGTCTCCACAACAACGTAAATAACGCAATGAATGTTGTTGAACTGTCAAAATGAAACCCATTCCTACTATTAGTGTGTTACGTAATTACCCCGGTGGTTAAAGACGAGAGGCGATTTTACACATATTTTAGAATGTCAATTCGGTGTTTTGATGAGATCCTCAATATTATAAGAAACGATATAGTAAAACAAAACACTAATTGGCGTAGAGCAATTCCACCAAAGAAACGTATCGCAATCACATTAAGGTAAATGAGTTTGTTTATTACGCTTTCTTGCTAAAACGGCTGAACGGATTTGGATGAAATTAGCACATGGGTAGACCATGACCTGGACAAGGACATAAGCTACTTTTCATCCCAAATCGCAGACGAAGTCGCAGGCAACATCTAGTTAAATAATAAAAACAAGTACCTGGGTAGGTACCTACTATCTTTTTTGTAGTTTTTGTATTAATATCGTTTTGCAGGATATTTAAAATTAAAACAAGTTCAACCTAATAGGGTTTGGGGTTGGGATGTTCGGGTTCTCCGATCAACCCAATGATACTTACCATGCATTTTTAACCATGAAACACAATTTTTTATTTATTTATTATCATCGCTGATTGATTATAATTTAAAACTATTGAATAAACAGGGTTATTTTTAATTGGCTGGCTAAACTCCGCAGACGCCGATGGGTATCGATAAGTATGTAAACATGATAATACAAAAAATAAATTAAATTGATGTTTTTTTTGTGGGATCATCGCCCGCAATGTACTTGAATTATCAGATAGGATTTCTTTTTGAAACTGTGGCAGAAAAGTTAAAGCAAAATGGGGATTCCCTAATTGTATCGGGGCCATTGATGGTAAGCATGTCACAATAAAGTGTCCCGATAACGCTGGATCGGCATATTTTTTATATTTAAAAAAACATAGCATTGTCCTCTTAGCTGTTGTTGGCCCCCAATACGAATTTATCAGTATTGATGTTGGAGGGTATGGCCGAAACAGCGACGAAGGAGTGTTCGAAGAGTCGCTAATCGGTCAAAAATTCAACAGGGGTGAATTTAATATTCCCGATGACAAGCCATTACATGGCCAAGTGGAACCTTCTCCACATGTACTAGTGGGAGATCAGGCGTTTGCGTTATCAAATTATTTATTGCGGCCCTACCCCTATGGACAATACAGAGATGATTCACGTAAGGATACCTTCAATAAACATTTATGCATAACACGCCGTGTTGTAGAAAATGCGTTCGGCATTTTATACATGAAATTTAGGATATTTTTAAGGCCTATAGAATTGAAAGCAGATAAAATACCTCTTCTTGTGTCTTCTTGTTGCGTTCTTCGTAATTATTTAAGATTGCGAAATTGCAAAGACGATTACCAACAGGCTTTGTTAGCAGCAGAATGTCCAGATCGTCAAATGATTGACATTGATGCCTCTCAGAACAGAAGGGCACCTAATGTGGTTTACGGCATACGTGACAAATTCGCCGATTACTTCTACAACCTCTAATTTATGTTATAGGTAGTAGAAGAAACAGGGACAGATGAAACAGCCACTGCACAGCTATTCACAATAGCTCAGTAAGCTCGATTCACTATCGAATTCGATTACTAATAATAATAATAATTTATCTATTTCAGACATAATTTTAGTCCATAGTTTATCCATTAATAAGATTCGTTTAGACTTTAGAGCGTTTTTAGTACTAGTTCGTTTAGACTTTAGAACTTTAGCAATCTAATTTGTGAGCGGTTGTGAATAGCTGTGCAGGGCCCGTGAAAATGCCTGGCTGTGCTGTTAAATCTTGTAAAAAGCATTCAAGGGCATTTTTTTTTTAAACTGCTACCTGACCTGTCTTTGAAAATAGCTTATTGACATTATTTTGGATATTTTAGCTAATTCTTGGTTTAGTCGAGTGATAAATTTAACAAATTTAGCGAGATATGTATTTTTTTATTATATGGCCTTTATTTCAAATAATAAATAATAATAATAAATAGTTAATAAATAGTAACTTAGATACGTTTTGGTCATGACCATTACCACGTAATAAACTGCTCCTGAAATAAAACTGAACTTAGGATACACTTTTTTGGTGTGTATGGGTTAATTAATTGTACCGTATAGCAATCTAACACAAAATCTCAGTTGTGTGCGAAATACTGCCAAAGTAATTTGTAAAAAATTGTCATGATCGTTACTTGTTACGAAAACGCTATATTTAACTTGTATTTATCAATTAAACAACTAGTAATTGATCTAGAATTACCATACCAACCTCGACTTAAATGCTTTCATGTTAAAAAGTATAAAACAATCTATTCAATTATTTTAAGAAATATAGAAAAACTATAAAAGCTATTAAAATATTTAGAGGGACAGTCACGTATACCTGACCAACCAGTAACGGTCCTGACATAGTAAAGTTGTGGATACACCCATTTAGTAAATAAAACACATGTTTTACAATATTAAATCGGTCTTTATAATTTTTAAGTCCTCCGACTTATGCTGCTTAGGCACATGACATTATCAAATCAACAATTGTAATAATAAATTTGTCAATAATAATAATTAAGTGTATTTTAAAACTGGCTTAATTAGCAACAATAATGCACGTTTTGAACGTAAAAAGGAACTAGGTAATTGAAAAAGGAAATAAGTAATTAAACCTATATCAAAGTTTTAGTTTCTATAAAAATAATGACATTGAACACCCATGAATTCTCGATTTCCTTACACGTATAAATCGCAAAAGTTTAAAAATGACTGAGGTATATATTAGTATAGAAAGTAGCACTTAAATCTAATAAGGTACTTCGAAATGGCACAATAATTGTTTGTTCTTAAAATCTATAACGCAACAGTCTTCTTTATCAAACAACAGTTAAGTCTTTAGAATAATTCAGTCTTTTGATTGTCTAATAAAAATAAAAAGTAACGTGATCTCAAAAAATACAGCTTAATATGCAAAAAAAACTCGAAATAATCTCTTATCCAATCAAATTTTGTCAAAATAACGAGTACCACAACAACAACTTTAAAAAAATATCAGCCCGTGACTGTCCCACTATTGGACAAGGGCGATAGTAGGTAGGTATTGTGTAGCCTCACCCATCACTTAAACAATATTCACATTCATCTTTTTCATAATCATCGTATATAGTAGAATCACAATTATAACAACAAAAATTTACATTTTCTAGCAGTATCTTAATGTCATTCTTGGTCATTGGTAAGCAAAAATGGCATGGTCTACACCCTTGTACATATTCATTACAGTTTCGACACTTGTTGGTAGTAATAAAATGTGTTTCGTCTCATGGCCACTCCAATCCATAGTAATAATACTGCAGTAGATCCTCCTTTGTTAAGATTTTGTGGATATCCACAACAATTACCATTTTTGTGGTGTTCCCTGCTAACAGCAATCAACTCTTGACAAAAAAGAATACTGATTGCTTACAAGAATAGTCCGATCAATCTGTAAAGTTAAAAATATTTTGTTTAATTAATTAAAACATATTAACTCCAAACTAAACACTATAAAGCAAGCATTTATCACACAAACAATCAATAGTTATGGGCCCACCAACGCAGTCATAGCAGTATATTTTATTGCAGGCCATGCATTTTGCCATTTCGCCAAGTAATGAGCAAGTACAACCACTTCAATTTGAGAATTTGATATGCTTTTTTGTTACAATTGCATTACTTTTTATACTTTTCTTTGGTACACATTTGTTCCCCTTTTTGCAATTTAACATATCACGTTTAGTAGAACTTGGTCCTGGACAATTATAGGAATTATCTGGTAAAACACTTACAGTATTTTTCGATATATTTTTCTGTTTGTTCTTATGTTCAACACAACTTGGTCCTGGAGAATTAGACTCTGCATCAGGTAAATTATATGTAGGCATTAAATTAATATCTATCAAATTTAAATCAACATCCATAGGCAAATTCAGATTTATTGATACGATTTCGGGCGTAGCAACTTCATCCATAGGCAGATTCAGGTTTTCTGATGTACTCGTAATTTCCAGGGTATCTACTTCATCTATAGGCAAATTCAGATTAATTGATATTATTTCGGGGGTAGCTACTTGATCCATAGGCAAGTTCAGGTTTTCTGATGTACTCGTAATTTCCAGGGTATCTACTTCATCTATAGGCAAATTCAGATTAATTGATATTATTTCGGGGGTAGCTACTTGATCCATAGGCAAGTTCAGGTTTTCTGATGTAATTTCCGGGGTGACGAGTTCTATAAGCAAATTCAAAATTCTTGCTGTAATTTCTGGTGTGGATAATTCGTCATTAGATAAGTTAGAGGTTGTTGGTTTCGCTGGGCAAGTGTCTTGAATTATTTCGGTATTCGATCTGACACAGTGACTTTTCAAGCCAAAGCATCGGCATAAACCTTTGAGTTCTCCGCAAAAACAACCAATATCCCTGTAGGCCAAGATACCAGTTCCCTTTGTAATTATCTGATGAATTTGCAATGTTCCAGCTAATGTCGGGATATTATTGGGTAGCATCGAAACAATGTTATTTATTTCTTCGTCCTTGACAAACCAGATCTTGACAGTTTTCATACAGGTTTTTAAAATGTGGTAAGCATCGGAAGCTTCTCTAATATCTTTTCCAAAGCAAACTTGTCGATCTAAAACTCTTTTTACCGATCCGCCTATACCGTCTGCAACTCTTTTGCCATGGCCACTTTCGAAAAATTACCAGGTGACATATTCAAGTTCCAGCTTTTGAGTGAACAGGTCAATCAACTAAAAAATATTTTTTTGCCGATATTGTGAGGTTCGGCCATCAGAATAGAAATGTATAGTCGTTACATGAAAATCATCCTTTATCATCTTTAATGCAGGCAGTAAATGTGCCCAAATAGCTGGCGGTTGGTGCATGTTGTTTTGAGATACAGTACAAAATGATTGTGACATCCCTTGAAGATATACCATTCCAGTATGTAGCGTTATTTGGATTTTAGAGGCACCGAAATGCATACTTTTGTATTTGTTCCCTTAGTTTTGTCTCATAATTCTCCGAGAAATCGCATGTCACTACCGCTTCGTTTTCGTTTAGATGATTTATAATAAGTTGATATTGGTCCTGTTGGAGCATGTTATTAAAATACTGTTTCTTGAAAGGTTTAATGTAATTTTCAAAGTCTTGTAGTAAGTTATTAATGGTTCCGGTTTTCTCTGCTTTTACCGTTTTCTTCGTTGTCTTTTGTGTAGTTTCTGATCCTTCTTTTTTGGAGTATTTATGGATAATTGTCTCCATTGGTACCAGGTAACGTTTTGATTTAATTGCACATTTGTGTCGTATATAATGGGAATGTTCTTGCATTTCGTGCATTTACCATGCATGCATTCGAAAGATTTCAGGTCACATGTTTGTAATGCAAGTATTTCTTTTACAGAGATGTACAAAATGGTTTTAAAAAAGCATTTAAATACAAAATGCAAAATACTTTTCAGATTTACTATGTCAAATGCAAAATACCAAATAGTTTTGCGTTTTGTATTTCAAATGCTAAATGCAAAATAGGTATTTTCAAAATACTTTTTCAAAATAAAATACTTTTTTACCAAATTTCAGATATTTTTATTTATTTTAGGTATTTATCATGAGAAATAGAGACACAATGCCGGTTTTTGCTAGAATTGTTAGACACCAGCACCACACACCAAATCCACCAGCAAACAATAAATCCGTGAAATCAAATCGTCGGCGTCAGCGGTGTTGTGTTTCATAGCCATAGATAATGTTCGTCGTTTTCGTTTGACATTGACACTAGTCAGACATAAGGCGCGCACTCTGACCAAAGAAGAAAAAAGGGCGCGCATGGCTAGCAGGCGCCACTATCGGTCAAATTCGGCAATACAAGCGTCATTCGTTCATTTAATTTTGTTTGACTGGTGATGTTGGCTAAACTTAATCACAAAGTATTTTGCATTTTGAAATGAATATTAAAAATGCAAAATACATCTCGAAAGGTATTTCAAATAAAATACAAAATGTTTTTTACTAAAAGGCATTGAAATGCAAAATACAAAATAGGTATTTTGCATTTTGTATTTGCATTTTAATTAAAAGTATTTCAAATAAATCGCATCTCTGTTCTTTTATATTGCTAATTAGGATTACAGAATGTTTTTTTAAACATGCAAATTTCAGTTCAATGTTATTATGCTTAACAGACACGCATGTATTTCTGGATCCCAGGTGTGGTGTCAAAACATAAAATGGTTTGTACTTATAAAAGTGGTAAATTTATGTTTCCTACCTTCGTTTTTATACTTCTGTAACGTGTCCAGTAAATACCTTATCTGCTGCTTCTCTTTGTTATATGTGCGACATTCTTTTTTGCCAGCCGTGCAGCGGCTCACATCGTCCCTAACGTAAAATTTAACTAATTCTTCAGATACAAGACTTGCATTCTTCGGCTTCGCTTTCTTGACTTTTCCTGTTAGGCCTATTAATTTAGCAGCTACGTATGATTTTACTTTGGCATTAGTAATCAATCTTTTTAGTATTATTTTTTGAGAGCGTTTTTGACATGCTTTGTAAGTTTTCTTCATAGTATCTTCTAGGACTTGTTCTCGAGCTTTAATTTTTTCAATTATTCTCTCCCTGTTTTGGATCTGTTTTCCTGCATCTATTTTTAATCGATAGTTTCTTATTTTTATTTTTTCGCATATAGTTAGAAGTTTTTTTTTATCCTTTCCTCCTTTTTTTTAAGCGCGTTACTAAGTTTAGTACACTTTGTTTTTAAATATTTCAGTTTTGGAGTTTGTACCTTGTCATTATATTTTTTTTGTAATTCATTAGTGTCATCTTTTTTTGCATTTGCTTCTGCTACAAAGCCTTTTTGTTTTTTAGCACGTTGCTTACGTTTCTCAAACTCAAACTCAAAGCATTTATTTCAATTAAACCATTTACAGGCACTTTTGAATTGTCAAAGAGTCGGTCAGTTAGTCAGAAAGTTGAAGCTAGTTGCCCATTCTAAAACGGTAGATCTCTATGGAGAAGAACGGGCAAGAAACTCCAAGGACACTCTTTTTAAATCAAGATATTACAAAATCCTGGGTACATTATTCGTGTTGCTTCTATATGCGAGAACAATGAAAAAAAATATATAAAAAAGCAATTCAAAATATAAGATTAATAATAAAAATAAGCCGTGGCAGTTAAGAGATGACCAGTCTCAACTGACGGCGCCCGTTCACGAACATGACGCGTGGATCAGCACCATCCAGCTCAACCATTTTGTAGGGAACCGAATGATCCAACACACGCGCCACCAACAGTGAGACCTTTAAGTGAGCATGACATAGTCTCTACTGCCATGCTGTCAAGTCAACATAATTATATAATAAACGAATCCATGGTACTCACATTTACAAAATGTGATGTTGTGTTTCTGTTTTACCCACTGATCTCTCTGACTTTTCTTTTCTGTATCATCTAATTCTGAAATCTTTTTGCGCCTTCGTTTAAGTCTTTCTATGTCCTTCTTACGATACTCTTCATATTTTTGCGGATCTTTTTTATACGTTCCCTGTACCGCTTCATTTTTCTGCAGCGATAAGTGCCATGGTGATATCTAAAACATAAAATCCCCTATGCCATATAGGTAGATATTTTCTATTTTTCCCACTACATAACCTAATACGTTACTTAAGTTCACTGTGGTCCACGAGAATGAAGTCACGAATGTAATATTTTTTTTAAATGTACTTGTTTTAAATTCTACTACCTACAAGCTTTTCCCATATCACATATATTATGCAGTTTCATAGTAGTAAGGAAGCTCTCAGTGTACCCATATATTTAGGCTGTCCTGTCCTTTACTGTTTTAGTCCGGCTCATACGTTACCAGTCATTTGGTAATGGTCAGGACGTAACAGTACCACAGTTTCTCTCAGTTTTTTTATCATAACCTAAAAATGTTGTTTAAATCAAATCAAATCAATTTTATTTGTTTAACATAGGTAATGAATACAGTTATTAAATTAAAAATAGGTCGCTATGTTATGCCAAGAGGCGTACAAATATATGGCTGCATGCGAAATATGAAAAAAATATATAAATCATGCGAGAGGTAAACACAAATTATTTGGTAGGTACGAGGGCGGCACTGAAAATTTCGGGAATCAAGGAAGTGACACAACATTACTATTTAAAAATGTATTTATTGCTTTTCGAAGTATTCTCCGCGAAATTTGACACATTTTTCCACTCGTTGTCTCCCTCTTTTGTTTAAGCGTGTAGTGAGTGACGCTACCTGCTCCTTAAGCTCGCTCACCTGCCTCGCCAGGTCCGATGAATCAGCGGTTGTAGAAACGGAAGTGCTCGCAATCTGTGGTGTCATTGGGGCAATTTCATATATCCTGTCCGCTAATTTTTCAACCTGTAAATCAGCCATTTGTGAGGCGATTACTGTTTGAATGTTTTGGGGCAACCGGTTAGTTAGTCCATATGCTTTTGATAAACTCTGCAGCACCTAAAGGCCCTGCTAGATTTTGCAAGTGCCTCAGGAATTGCGATGGCTTGCGATCACCTAACTCCTCATGTAGTAAAAGCTGTTGTATTCGCTTTTCTTGCGACGCTGACAACCGACTTATAAGCTCGGCTTTCAATTTCTTGTAATTGTTCGCCTCGGGTGGGTTGGTGATGACTTCTCTGACTTGTATGGCATATTTAGCATCGAGTTGAGTCGACGCGAAATAATTTTTTGTCGTGTCGCTGCTTATTCGTGACAGAATTAATTGGCCTTCAAGTTGCGCAAACCATAGCTCCGGTTCGTCCGGGTAAAATGGTGGACAGCGCAATGGCATTCCAGGTGCCGCTACCTCACCTGAGGTAACAGGGGTATCCTTACAATAAGTGTAAGTGTCCGACTGCGCCATGATAAAATTTAATTAAAATCGTGTAAACAAACAGCGCTCTCGATCTTCGAGTCCCAACGATGTCTTGCAGGCTTGAGTAACGCGGTAGTCGGGGTCACCAATGTAGTATAGATATGTTTGATATCTATACTAACACTACACGGGAATTTAACCCGTATAGTAAGGCAATTAAGCGCTATAATAACAAGCGAAGCGAAGCGGGAAGAATGAAGGTGAAAAGCGTAGAAATGAAGAGTATTATTTTACAGAATGATGAAGTTACTATATTATAATAAGTAAAGGTAATATGAGTACATACAAAGATTTAAAATAGCGATTTGACACAACATTAAGGCGATTATCACACGGCACCGCGCGCCGCCGCGGAGGGCGGTGGCGGTAAAGCGGATTTCGTAGCGGTACCCCGCGCGGTAAGGCGGTTTACGCGCCTGTCCGCGCGGTTGGATTTAACGCGGATTTGACCAGTTTGATCACAGACACTGGCAAGAATGGACGCTGAAGTGGTGGCAATAATCTGGCTTTTATGGCGTAAAAAGAAATTAAAAAGAAGATATTGGGTTCATCCATTTTTACGAAGCAGAACACTAAATAGGACATTCATGTTATTCTATATAAGTTTGAGAAAACACGAAGATAAATTTTTCAATTATACGCGAATGTCTACTTCTTCATTTGATTATTTGCTAGCAAGGATAAGACAAGCAATTTCTGGAGTAAATACGAACATGCGTCCTTGTATTTCACCGGAAGAAAAGCTTCTTGTGACCTTGAGGTAAGTGAAAAGAAAAAGCACATTTTTCCAATTTATATTTTTATTATTTTAAATAAAATCAGTCAGTCAATCATTCTGATGATTGAATCTTTTGAATGATTATTTACTAAGTACTTTTGTTTTGTTCCCTCATAGCCTAAAAAGGAACATTTTTAATTTTTTTGTAGGTACTTACATCTAATTATAATTAGTAATTTTAATATCTTATTAATCAAATCACAGTATGTTTTTCTTAATCACAGGTTAAATCACGTATTTATATCTACCTAAAACTAATTTACATAATCACAGTTTTCTATCTTCCGTGCAATATGGTATACACTACACTATGGTTTTAAAACAGTGATAAAATCTCTGATTGAATGAACTGTGGCAGGTGTTGCCGGAATTGCTTCTGTAATATTATCTGTAATTCCGGCAGCAGAGGTCCCTTGGTCATTTTGATGGTTATACTGCATTACTTCATAGCGACTGGAATTGAGTGTATATGATGAAGAATTCGTAAAATAACCCTGATTTTGATTATTAGGATAGGACATTTCAGCGTCGCTTGGTTCTTTATAATTGTACATTTCATCTTGAGCTTGTGATATGCATTTAATCATATTTATTTTCACGATTGACTTCAATCGATCGGGGACTTTCTTGAAATCAGGCACCAAGAGAGCATAAACTGTCGGT
This sequence comes from Dryobotodes eremita, assembly GCA_917490735.1. Taxonomy (NCBI): domain Eukaryota; kingdom Metazoa; phylum Arthropoda; class Insecta; order Lepidoptera; family Noctuidae; genus Dryobotodes; species Dryobotodes eremita. The sequence goes on from OU823272.1 coordinate 497,849, forward strand.
CAGGATCTTCTTCGTTTACTTTTTTGCTCATTGAAGATTTCAGAGTATCGATTAATTCTCGAGTCATCTCTTCAGAATGATCAGATTTCTTTCTTTTTGGACTGTCTTTATATGGTCCTCCAACCGATTCCTTACCTTCCCCAACTGATTTATCGTCTGCAGCAGACAAACTATTCTCAGTTTTATTTATTCCAGTGTAAGGTTTTAAAAATAACAATTGATTATAAAATCGATATTGATTATTTTTCTTAGCTCCCGCTCCGCTCTTAATGTTTTTTTGCCTTCGGCACTCCTTCATGAAGGCGTCTCGAAGGTTTTTCCACTTTATTTGTAGCGAGCGCCCTGTAATAAAAAAAATATATATTTCAGATACCTGGCCACGGGGTGTTCCTTTACCGATCTGCATTACAATTATCGACTGGTCAGGTCGATCATTCGCAAAAAATCAGAAAAAAATTCGTAACTCGAAAACTATGAAAAGTCGCGGAACATACATGGGGGTGATTCGGATACCCCACGATACGAGGGACCTAAATTTTATTTTTGGACGTCAATGTTCCGGCCACCCTGTATATCCCTCATAACCTCCACTCCCACTAACACAAAAAAAAAACATCCCTCAACAATGTCCTCCAAACAGCCCACCACCTCCCGCAAGGCTTCCACGGACACCGTAAAAGCCCCAAAAGCCTTAGGGAAAAGCTATTCAAAATACGGCAAAGTCAGTCGTCTCGGACAAGCCGGCGCATCCATCAGACAGGCCACAGGCGCCGAGGGCAGCGTCGGAGGCGGACGTCACGAGCAGGGTACCGCCACTGCCACTACCATCGGTGCCCGGGTCGCCTCCTCGACGCCCCGGACGGAGCAGCGCATAAGGATCGCCGAGTTGGCCATAGACTGGGAGCAGTGCGGCATCTCCCCCCCCCCCACCAGATCATCTCGGACGAGGAAAGCTCGGTGGCCTCCACAGCGAGCACGACCGACCGCCCCCTGAGTGGACGGACGAGCTTCCTCTATAGAACACCGTCACGGGTGTGGAGATGGACCTGGCCACAAGGGAAGCAAACAACCTGCTTCAGAAGGCAAAAGACGCTCTGGAAGCTGCAGGCAACATGAAACGTGAGTGTAAGGTCAAAGTCCACGAGTGCCTGCAGGGCCTGTACGAGACGGCCCTGTCATTGGCGGACTCGAGAGCACGTCATAAGCACAACCTCGAGAAGAAGCGCTCTCGACACGCGCATGAGCTTGTGCGGGTCGAGAGAGCTCACACTCGAGAGCTCATGACGATGAAGGTGGAGCTCTCCATGTTAAGGACGGACGTCTCTGATACCAAAAAAGAGGCAAAAGGGATTGGGGAATGGCTCGGCCACGAAACCCTTGACTCCTTCAAGGGCATCAAGGAGGGGAAAGACGAGGTCGCTTCAGCAAGCCTCAAGAACCAGAAGGAGCACGAGAGGACCAGGCAGGAAGGCGCAAGAGCCCCGGGGGATCCCAAATGGGAGGCATTCAAAGCGTCGTCGGCGAGTTCGCGTACCAATCTTTGCAATATTGTAACCCATCTAGTTCGATGTCAAACTACTCTCATTTAAGTAATGTTTCCCGTAATAGTACTCCAGAGAATTGCAACCAAATAACTCTTGCACAAACTTCGAGTGACAATACCCAAGTAGCAAAAAAGTTGTAAAATATTAGAATTATACAACTAACAGACATGTAAGGGGTTTATAACAGTTTTGTAACAACTATGTTGTTGTATAGTAGTATTCAGTTCGACGCATTAGTTATATATAATTTAAGTCATATTAATGTGCCTGGTAAACGTCATCTCAATAATTTATATGACGGTCATATAACGTTAAGTCGAGTTAACGTTTCAGCCAGAAAATAGTGATGTGTCGCCATGTTTTGTAAATTTAGAACCTTTTATTCAACACTTAAATAACTAACTGTGATATAATGATTTTATAGTTAACTATTATAAAATCGTTATGAAAGGTCGTATATTTCCACCTTTAAGTAACTTTTAGGTTGAAACATTATTCTTATGTAACCTATATGTGTCATTTGATTATTTAAACAATAATTAGATACTTTAATATAACTCAGTCGCCATTTTTATTACGTATAATATTAACTATGGATTTTAAAAAGTGGAAAAGAATTAAACGAAGTGGTGGCTTTAGAAGAAAAGTAAATAAAAATTATCAATTATTATTGTTAAATACAGCAGCGATACCTACATTTAATCTGAAAGAAACTGTGCCCAACCAAGAAGAAAGTGGTAAAAATGAAAGTGGTTCCTTACATTTTTCAACAATTAATACGGTATTTGCTGGATCCGGTCAGGACAGGTGTTCTACAAATCAAATTTGTTCCGCTCATCTTCTTTTACCAGAACGCACACTAGATAGAGAAAGTAAGTTATTGCATAAAAAGCTCCTTTAACAGATTCATTCGTAAGTTTATATTACCCAAATGTTTTTTTTTTTAGACGAATTAAATAATTCCGATTTTCCTGAAGAAGACAACTGCATGGAAATAAGTGACGAAAGTTCTGAAGAACTTGATAAAGATGATCAATTCCGCCAAGATTTTAAAAAATGGGCAATCACTTGTAATGTTCCTCATGAAACAATACACAAAGTTAGTGAAATAATTAACAGAAGATTACCTCATATTCTCCCCAAAGATCCAAGAACGCTTCTTCAAACTAAAACAGTATCATTAATTCCATTGGATAAGGGCTACTATTGGCACAATGGTGTAACTGAACCACTTAAAAATTATTTAGAACATCTTACTCTCATACCAGAAAGTATATCGTTAAATATAAACATTGATGGATTGCCAATATATAAGAGTTCTAGAGAACAAGTATGGCCTATACTATGCAATATATTTGAAATACCCTACCTGTCACCATTTGTAGTAGGCATATATTCAGGAAAAGGAAAACCTGCAGATTTAGAAGCTTACTTCAGACCTTTTGTCGCAGAAATGAAAAATCTTTTGCATAACAGCTTGAAAGTTACAACAAAAAATGGAAAAGAGTTATTGGTTAAGGTTACAATTAGAGCTTTTATATGCGATTCTCCTGCAAGAGCACTAATTAAAGGTAAGTTTGTTTTGCTCCTATTATAAGAGCGTACTCATATGCATTTTAACTCGTACTATATCACTACTAGCGAAAAGGTGGCCCTTTATTCATTTTATATGAGATGCCTAATGTCTCTTCATATTTATTTTTTATTGTTGTAAAAAGAAAGAATTATTTGTATATTTATTTTCAGGAGTGTGTAATTTCAATGGAAAACATGGATGTTTAAAGTGTACCGTCGTTGGCGAGTATTCACATCAGTCTAATACAGTCATATTTCCTATGACTGATTGCCCCAGACGTAGTAACGACGACTTTCGCTCCAAGATGTATGGCCAGCACCATAAGTACGATTCTCCCTTACTTGAATTGCCAATTAACATGATAGAAGATTTTCCTGTTGGCGATTCACTCCATCTCATAGATTTAGGAATAATGAAAAGGTTACTCACAGGTTGGAGGGACGGTAATTTTGGTAAAAAAGTTACGAAATGGTGTGCAAGAGATATTGCAAAATTCTCCGAGTTTATGACGAGTTGTCGCTTGCCAAAGGAAATACATAGGTCGGTTAGAACTATTGATGTTTTAGCTCATTGGAAGGCGTCAGAATTTCGTACATTTTTGTATTACTTGAGTTTTATAATATTAAAAGATTTACTGTGTCCTGATGCCTACCATCATTTCTTGTTATTTTTTTGTGCAATTACTATTTTCTCTAATGATAAACATTTTAAGTTTCTTCGACTGGCTGAAACTTTACTTAAGTCTTTTGTTGAAAATTATGGTAGATATTACGGCAAACAGTATATAACCAGTAATGTTCACAATTTGACACATGTCATCGATGAAGTAAAGAGATTCGGTATATTGCAAAGCTTTAATGCATACCCGTTTGAAAACAAACTTTATTGTATCAAAAGAATGGTCAGACATGGAAATCGGACTCTTGCTCAAATTGCCAGAAGACTTATAGAGAAGAATAATATCGAATTAGAAAGTTACAATGACAAAGAAAAAAAAAACATACCGTTCATCCGTAAATGTAGAAGTAAAAATGGATTCATCACAAACTTGTATCTAGAAAGTTTTGTTTTGTCAACGCAGAGCCAGAACAAATGGTTTCTAACTACCAATGAACATCTTGTAGAAATTTTATTCATATATCATAACAAAGGAGATATAGAAATTCGTGGCAATTCTTTCAAGAATTTATCTGATGTGTTTGAAACTCCAATAAAATCCTCATTTTTGAACATTTACAAAATATTTAACTTCAATATGCAAAACAATTCCGAATGTTTATATACTGTCAATGATATAAAATGTAAATTAGTTAGCGTTACGTATAATGATACTATATTTTTTATACCCCTACTACATACTCTTTAATTGTAAATAAAAATCGCAAATACTTAAATGTTTTTTTTATTTGGCATCATTCAGACTTATAATTAGTAATTATAAAGTTGTTAATCATTTTAATTTAACTTGAAAGATATTACACAATACGAGGTGGAAGGGACACCAATGCTAAAACAGTTACCACGTATTCAGTACGCCATTCTGAACCTCCCCCACATGGAAATTTTTCATCGGTTATTTAAAAAACAATCAGCTGTTCCATACATTTTGACCGTGGAGGTTTTTGCATTATTGTAGGAAACAGCTGTTTTTTTTAATAACCGATGTAAAATTTTGTATGTGGGTGGGGCTCAGAATGATGTACTGAATACGTGGTAACCGTTTTCGCGTCGGTATCCCTTCCACCCCGTTTATAAAATAAAAATTTCAAAAACGAAAAGATAAAATAAACTTAAGATGTACAGTGTACATATTACGTACATACTGTCGTACATTTTTAAGCACTCTTCTCCAATTAAGATTATTTAATCAGAGAATAGTACTTAAAAATTCGTTATACAACATTTGAAAAACATTATCATCAACTACACTATCATTATTAGTATACAATAATAAAGTAACGTTCAGAAAAATAATCAAAAAAGATTCATTGTTTCAATGTGTCATTCAGTCATAACAGTATTATTGATACGACGTATGTACTTAAGATATATTAAGTATGTAGGTAATTATTGCATCCTTATTAAAACAACTGCTAAAACGAAAACAAAATCAACACAGTATTTTTGAGACAAACTGCAATTTACAATTAACAAATCAACATAATATAGCCAAAATCTTTTTAGAATGTCATCGTTAGATCAACCTAAATCTAAACATCTAATTATTTTCTATACCCTGTTTGCATAAGTAGGAACTTTTGGCACTTTAAACTTATTAATTAATAAAAATACTTATAATTTATACTCAAAAAATAGTTCAACCTATACTATTTCTTGTGAATCGAGATCATTATTGATTATATGAGAATTTTGTTCAAGGGACTGCGCATTTTGTTGAATTTCTTGAAGTACCAGTCTTTCGGTAATGGTATTATTAGGCATACTACGTTTGGGTCTAAATTTGCTAGATGATGCACGCAACAACTTTATTTTATTTCTTGTTTCGGCATGGCGCATAATATTTTTAAAAAAACATTCGCATTCTATCTTAGTATAGGTTTTGTCTGATTCATGTACAAGTTCAAAAAATAAATTGAACGTCCGAGTGTAGATTTTGAAACAAATTTTCGACGTTAATTTTTTAGAGCCTCCAGCCCAAGAGCATGTCGTCATAAATTTTCTAGTGAACATTATGTCCACTATTGCGTAAGCGTTGTTGCTCCCTCGTCCTTTTCCATTTCCACAAACTACTGCCAGTTTATTTTTGAATTTTGACACCATGGTTGGATCTTTGAGCTGATCTTCAAAGGCGTCAAGTTCTTCTTTATCCGATATTGGTTTAAAATCGTTTGCTTCTTGAATTTTAATTTCTGTGGTGCGTTGTACATATTCATCAAGCTGAGTACTTAAATGTGTCATTTTCATTAGTAATTTACTCTCTACACTTTGCACATATTCAAAGAGAACTTTCTGATTTTCTTGAATAATTCCTGTTATTTGTATCAAATTATCAAGTTTTTGTGAAATATCTTGATGATCTAGTTCAGCTGTGTGCAAAATAACACTATGTTGGTTTTGGTCTATTTCTTGATTGGAAGTTAAAACAACCACATCGTTAATATTAGTAGGATTGGACGTGGATGGTTGTAGATACTGAGCATTATTCTGAAAAAAAAAAGAATATAAATTATGAAATATGAATATAAATCACGATGATATCCTCATAGATAGCACGTATGAATAAGGCAGCCATAATTCTAAAATTCACATAGACCGTGTAGACTCGAGGTAACCCCTCGAGTCTAGACGGTCCATGTGAATTTCACCAACTCGACACGAGAGACCACCAACTAGACACACGTGTGTCTAGTCTTACTAGTACTTGGTATTTTACTTACAACACAAGCATTTGCAAGGTCATTGAAACACTCTTGAACGGCAATATTATCAATTGAGGTACATCCGCGTCGATTTAAATCTTCATTTTGTTCCTCTTCTGTGTCGCTCATGCTTGACATTTGAGTGACCTCTATCTCAGCACTTTCCAGTGAATTTATTCCACTTCTTTTCACGACACATTGAATTGTTGACCAAGATGCTTCGGGACATGAAGAAGGATTCTTTAATAAATCCTCCACTTTTCTTCTTGGCCAATACAGGATACCATTTTGTTCCCATTTTTCAGGCACCGCTGATAAAACTAACTTTCCCCTTTCTAAAGTTTGTACAATTTTGAAGGTCATATCTAAAACAAAACATTGTTATGGTTAAATATTGCTATACTTACACTAACACATCAAAAAAATCAAATTACATTAACAATAAATACTGAATATAAACACTACGTACTCGTTCTACAATTGTAATGTATATTTGTAAAGTAAATTTGAAGCTGCTGCACTTCTTACACCAAGTATCAATCTATGACTAAACTAAAATTTAACGTAATGAGAATTCGCTTACGAAATGCGTAGAGCGAGACAGAGAAAAGGGGAATTCCCTGACAACAAACATTTATTATTGCGCGCGCGCGTCGAGACACGGCTCGCCTTTGACAAATTTTATATACCTACATGTATTTAACTGGCTCAGTGGCAACGATTGGGTGGTTAGGTAAATATAATTTATGCAACTAACCTTAAAAAATAGTGATGAATATTTATTATTTAGAAACAAAAAAAAATTAACAGTTGCAGTAACATTCGTCCTCAGGGAAATGGTCGTATATGGCATACTTCTTACAGTTTTGGCACCAAAAAAAATCATAGTTAAATAATTTAGTTATGCTTCTGTTATTATGGATGATAAAATGTTTGAATCTCGAGTCGGTAGGATGATTACATCCATGGCACTTCTGTGATAACTGAAAATGCGTGTTATCCCATGGCCATTTTAAATGTTTGAGCAACTTGAAGTCTTCTTTTGTTAAAAACTTATCAAAGTCAAAATATATCACCATGGTGCCCCTGTAAAAATACAGATTCTTTGTATTCCCATGACTATACACAAAGGTTTTTCTATTTTCCAACAGAGCTCTAATTGAAACCGTCATGGTGGACGTCATAAATCGTATAAAACATGTATAAGACCAATAGTTATATACATGTCTAGTTGCAGTCGCCCAATGTCTTTTGGCAATATGGCGGAAACTATTGATGCTAATAATGTATTTTCTTTTTATAAAGAATATTGAAACTAAATATTTGACGGCACGGTTGGCGCAGTGGTTAAACGATTGACTGCTGCGCTGCGTGTCGCGGGTTCGATTCCCGCACGGAACAAATATTTGTATGACCTACAAGTAGTTGTTCCGGGTCTGGCTGTTTGTGTATGTGAGTTTGAATGTTTGTGAACGCACTCACAATACAGGATAAATTCCTAGTGTGGGGCAACGTTTTTTTTAAAAAAAAAAAAAAAAAAAAAAAAAAAAAAAAAAAAAAAAAAAACACCAATATTATGAAGGCCCATTAAAATATTAACAACAATAACCATACATATCATCGAAAATTTTAGATTCCCAAGTATAAGTCACCGCTCTTCATCTTCCACCACAGTAAACTTTCTTTACATTGAATTAATAAAGATTATTAAAACATTTCCACTTACCTTTTTTTTTAAGTTTTATCACAACACAATAACTTGTCACGCAAATTGTCTAGCTTGAACCACAGACCATGCAACCACCAGCATAACAAAACGTCTATACGATGATATGGTTATGTAAGAGTATTACTAAAAACTATTACAAACCTTACTAGTTAAACTTACAACGTCTACATGATTTTTACACAACGATTATTTTCGCTGATGCGACTGCAATACGACCCTTACACGATTTAAATGTTATATAATCTGCGCCCAAACCCGCGTTATATTTACGTATAAAAAACTATTATAAAACCATTTTCATATGGCTGAAAGTTACATAAAAAACGTTATTGTACCATTTATATCACATTATTTTGCTTCTTGGGTATTGCTGTTATAAGCAACCAATTAGCCACAGTAGAATATGAAGAATCCACCTGCAACCGACTAGCTGCAGACGAATGCAATCAATCTAATAGCCACCGAGTATCTACAGAAGAACATAATTAATCTACTCAGAATGACCAATCTCTTGCCGAATTTTATAGCTGATACCAATTGTGAAATCTCCAATTTGATTTTGGCCCATGGGGTGCCAAAAACCAAGGTTATAACTTAAACACAGCATTTTTAATTAAGTTTGTTTGCTTTAAATTAACCATTTGGAGTAATACTTTAATTATAATTACTTTAATTTTAAGTTGACATGTAACGTATTGTATGTTTTGCCTCTCGCTGATTTTGGCTAATAAATAATAAAATAAATAATAATTCACTAAATCGAAATTGTATTTCGGATATTTTTCATTGTGCGTAAAACTACTTACAAATAAAACATACTAGCCTACTGAATGAATAAAGGTCAGGGAATTTTTTTGAACATTACCTGTAGACACCCCGATTATTAGCAGTATAGAAGACATTTCATTTTGAAATTATACCACCCAGTATATTACGCATATGTTTATATTAATAAATATTATTCATTACTTACCTAATAGTGATAACGAGTCTTTCTTCAGGTGAAATTGGTTGAACATGCCAGTTACACCATTTCTTAATTAAGCGATGTTCGATTTTATTTAATATGTAGTAAAATGTTTCTTGAGTTATCCTTGTATAATCATAAAACTCCTTTTCATCGTCCTTTATATCTTTTAAGAATAAATGATAATATGTTCCATATTTAGTTATTTTTCTGTTAATATCAGATACACTAACTGTTCTTCTCTTTCTATATATGACGTAAGTACTTTCTAAAAGTAAAAAATCTTCGTCCGACGAACTGGAGGCCATGATTGTCACTAAGGAAAGATTCACCTGTTTCTTTATGCGAGTCAACACTGTAACGATCGGTACCGACCCGTACAGATTTGTTTGTACCGGAAACCTGTTTCTTTATGTAAGCACCCTTAGACTTACATATCAATATAACCAGTTGCAATCTACAACGACCTAGTAGAGATTAACAATATGAGTGATAATGATGAATTAACATAGGAGTTTATTTAAATTTAACTGTAGAGAATCAAATTGACAACGTAGAATATAATATTAACTAACAAAAGATGTTGCTACCAAGTACTAGTTTTGCTTCCGAAAATTCCTATTTTAATAATCAAAATGCTAATACTAATATAATAACGGAGACTGCTTTACAAATATTGCTACTGATCAAATAGAAGAAACAGATATTGCTGGTTCTTCTCGTGCTTTGCTAACGTCGGAAAGTAATGTTAAATCTAGAAAGAGGACAAGAAACACGGATGAATGGGCTAAACGTAAAAATAGCCAATATAGTTACATTTTATATTCCCAATTTAACCTTTCATTTTTTAAACTAAAGAAGGATATCGTCGTTGATAGTCGAATACCGCGTAACTAACATTATTCAAAACCGCGAAAATACAAAAAAGCAAAAATTCGATTTCGCGGCAGTAGGTAACTGATTGTGATTGGCGTCGACCCTTAGAAATTTTTGTGAATCGTCCAATAGGAAGACGAGTATATCAAAAATAACAATACCGCGGATCTTTCGCCGAACAAGTTACGACACGAAAGCCGCGTATCCGCGCCAACTTGTGTGTGCAGTGTTTATGTGACACTCCGGGTAAAAATTGTTTTTATATGTAATTACTGGATTATTTTTAATGTATGTCACACGTATTCTATACTAAAATTTTTTTTAATTCTGAAATTGTGTGATTTCGAGTATAAAATCCTTTTTTGTTTCGATTTTATTATAGGTACTTAATTAATTTTGTTTTTTTGTGTTACTATTTTATTTATCATAATTATAATTAAGTAATAATTACAATTCAATTAAATCGTACATTTAAGATCCCATGTAGATGGGCGTTTTATGACGTACTTCCCAAGGTATTATTTGAAATTTAGTGAAAAATAGGTTTATTTTCCTTTGCATAGCAGTAAAAACTAAGATTGACAATGAAGAAGATGAAAAAAGCAACACAAGTTGGTTCCACGAACTATTTGGAGGGTGCTGATATTAATGATGACGTTACGACATTAGAAAATCTTCAACAGCGGCGACAGCAACTACAGTCTGTCTATAAAGTCATGATAATAATGTTTGAGGAACTAACATTATTTACATTAAATCATAGTACATCGAATGTCATCGGCTGTCATCGGCTTGTTTTGTAACTCGTTATCTATTGCATTTTTATTGCTTTTCAAATCTACGTGGATAAAATTTCGAAATAACATGTTAAATACGAGGAAAACAAATAGAAGTGGAGCTCGGGAAATTATTTTGTAAGTATATCAGCGATGTTTGTTAGAACACCAAGCTGGACAAATTTTATCAAATTTGGATGATTTTTATGCTCGAACAGCAGCTATGACAAGAATGTAATCGTGTTACTGTTTGTTTTTTATCTACCGGAAGTAACAAATTTACTAAATATACGATTTTAAGACTAAAATAAGGAATGTTTACATTGCGCATTAGTAGGTTAGATTGCAAATATAAGTAGGCCATATTATAGTGCGACCAGAACTTTTGATACTTTTGGGTGATCAAATTGATCGCTGATTTTAAATATGAATAAGTTATATGATATTTGAAATTAAAGCTAGTGCTATCTACACTCGAGAGCAATGAATCCGGGTCACTTAAAGAATCCTAAAAATCTCGGAAGCTAAAAATGCTAGGTTAATGCAATAAATTGTATTTAATAGACAATGTAATACTCCTTAAATGAAGGTATTAAAACTTCTTAGTTATTGTAAAGTTATATCATAAAAAAATCAAATTTGAAAAAGGGCCACTTTCGAAGATGGAACTACGAAATTACAGCATTTGGTTTTGCTTTTGTTTGTAATCTGTCATTTATGTGGGTACATAAACCATGTTGATAGTGCTCTATATTCATTATTCAAGCTGAAATTATGTCGCTTACGCCTGAAGAATGCACCAGAATACTTACAATGCTGGAAACCGGCCGGAGTCAGCGTGATACAGCCAGGACTGTCGGTGTGTCGCTGTCAACAGTACAAAGAGTTCTCCGACGTTACGAAGAAACTGGTTCTAACCTACGCAGACCAGGAACGGGCAGAACCAGGTGTACCACAGCACGAGAAGACCGATACTTGGTGAACACCATGCTTCGAAATCGCTTTCTCACAGGAACTGAACTCACAAATCAGTTTCGACGCCTCGGAGGAAGTAACCCAAGTGCATGGACAGTAAGACGTCGGCTTGCTGAATCTAACTTAAAACCCCTTAGACCTGCAAACGGCCCTAAACTGGAGCGTGGGCATCGTATTTCAAGACTAAGATATGCCCAGAGCCACGTAAATTGGAGTATTGAAGATTGGTCAAAAGTTATGTTCTCCGACGAATCAAAATTTATGCTCTACAAGCACGATGGAAGACACAGAGTGTATCGAAGACCAGGGGAAAGATTCAAGCAAGCATGCATCGAAGAAAAAGTAGCCTACGGTGGTGGGTCTGTACTTGTGTGGGCCGGAATTTCTTCTGAAAGTCGCACAGAGCTGGTGATCATAGAAAACGGCTCTTTAACTAGCGTAAGATATGTGGAAGAAATCCTCAATGATCACGTTGGTCCATTTATGGTCAATTTAGGTGAGGATGCTATATTTATGCATGACAATGCCCGACCTCATACAGGTAGGATTGTGAATGACTACCTTCAAGAGATGAACATTACTCGTATGGAGTGGCCAGCGCGCAGCCCGGATATCAACCCGATCGAGCATGCTTGGGACGAGCTAGGCAGATGCGTAAAACAACGAAACCCTCCCCCAATCACGCTTCGTGAGCTCAAAATTGCTCTCACAGAGGAATGGGAGAATATTCCCCAAAATCGTATAAGGAACTTGGTGTACAGCATGCCAAACCGCGTAAACGCAGTAATGGAAGCACGAGGAGGCAATACGAAGTATTAAAATTCAAGAAAATCGTAATAAAGTTCAAAAATTTCATGTTTCCTATTTTTGTTTTAAGGAGAGATCAGCAGTTTTTTTCTTTATGTAATTTTGTGTTAATAAAATGTATGGTGACTCATATTTTTTTTACTTGCATTTAAGGAGTTTTACATTGTCTATTAAATACAATTTATTGCATTAACCTATCATTTTTAGTTTCCGAGATTTTTAACATTCTTTAAGTGACCCGAATTCATTGCTCTCGAGTGTATTTTCTGTTAGATATTTAAAAAAAATCTTTCTTTCAGGAAAATCTGAGAGTACAGTGAGGCGTATTGTAGATGAAGGCTATAAAAATGATGGCAAATTTGGAACCCCCGGCAAACACAGATCAGGCCGTCCTAAGAAAGAAATGGATGACTTCAACATATGTGCACTTCGACAAAAGATTCAATTCTTTTACTCGGTAAAGAAAAAGGTACCAACCCTAAGGAAACTTCAGGTAATCGCCAAAACAGATCTGGATTTTAAATGTAGCCTAGAAGCCCTGCGTAAAATTTTAAAATCGATTGGGTTTTCTTACAAGAAGTGTCAAAATAACAGAAAGGCTCTAATCGAACAAGCACATATTGCAGCAAAACGAGAAGAGCATTTGAGAATTATTAAAAAAAATAGAGATTTGCCAGAAGAATTGCAAAAAGATATAATTTATCTTGACGAGACCTACATTCACTCTTCATATAAGGTAAAACTTTTTGTTTCAATCAATAATTATACTTATTGAATATTTTTACTTTATAAATAAGTACCATTTTTTTCACCAGGTTCGAAAATGTTGGCAATCTTTAAACGTGGAAGGCATCACGGAAAATATATCGAAAGGAAAGCGTTTCATAATTGTCCACGCTGGAAGCGAAAAGGGGTTTGTGCCAAACTGCCTACTTATATTTAGTGGACAAAACAAGCTCGAAGACTACCATTCCGAGATGAATGCCCACAATTTTACCAAGTGGATTACGGAGAAGCTTATCCCGAACCTGCATGAGCCATCGATCATTGTCATGGACAACGCCCCCTACCACTCCGTCGTGACAAATAAGGCGCCTACCTCAAGCTCTCGCTTGGATGAAATAAAACTTTGGCTTTTGGAAAATAGTATTGACTTTGACCCTTCGCTTAGAAAGCCAAACTTACTCAATTTGGTAAAAAAAAACAAACCCCACCCCATCTATGCCATTGATGAACTTTTGGGAGAAAATGGGCATACAGTGGTACGGCTTCCACCGTATCACTGTGATTTAAATCCTATAGAGCTCATTTGGGCTCAAGTAAAACAGAAAGTGGCAGAACACAATGTTGGGTCACGTGATGTGAAGCAACTAGCTGAAGAGGTCTTCAACAGCATTACACCTGAAAAATGGAAAAACTGTTGCCGTCATGTTGCAAACATTGAAAAAGAATATTATGAACGAGGAAGAACCCTATATCAAGATATAGATGAGTTAGTCATTCGCCTAAGCGAAGATAGCAGCAGCGATGACAGCAGTAGCGAAGACGTTGTTAGTGACGCAGCTGACAATGAAAATACTTTTTTAAACGTAGAATATTTGGAATCAGATGATGAAAGTAATTAATTATGTTATGTTATGAGATATTTTTCATTAGTAAAAAAAGTTAAAACATATATAATAAAAAATATGTATGAACATTTTTCCTTTATTTACTCATTTTATTTGAACGACAGAGGCCATATATTTGTGATATCTGATCGTTTATGCAAACTAATGAAGGTCGGAAGGAAAAAATCGTAAGGAAACCTGGACTTATAATTAATATAAATCTGAAATCGCCAACCCGTCTTGAGCAAGCGTGGTGATCAATGCTCGTGCCTTCTCTGTTGAGAAGAGGCCTTTGCCCAGCTGTGGGACAGTTATAGGCTGGTATTATTATTTATAATGAAGGTCGCATCTTTGTCTATGGTTTCTGTAGATTTTTTAAATAAAATCTACGCATTTTACGACTTTACCTTTTCTCCCCAGGTTAAAAAAAAAACGTCTCGCCGTTTTCATTAAAACCAGGTTTGCTTCTAGCACAAAATAATGTGCTAGTATCAAAATCAATTTAGTCACACTATACAGGTTTGCTACGTGCACGACCGCAGCGCCCTCATTTTTTTTCATGACTTTATAGACAGACTGTACACACAAACTTTCACCTTTATAATATTAAGTGTGGTTATTCTAATATTTGACAACAAGTAATATTGAATATTTCAGGATTTGACAACAAGTAATAATGAATATATAAATACTAATGACAATGGAAAAAAGTTGAAAAGAATCAGAACCAAAGATTATTGTTTTTTTTGTGAGCTTGATGTGTTAAACTTTGCGAGACATATACTACGAAATCACAGTATGGAACCTGAAGTACAAAAAATGATGAGTTATCCTAAGAAAAGCTTCACACGTAAAAATTTACTAACGGAGTTGCGCCAAAAAGGCAATCATATAAGAAAAATTGTAAAATGTGATAAAGCAATGAAAAAGAGTTGCTTGAAAGAAAGCAATTATGGAAACATAAAAAGATATGTCAACCATTATCACAAACCGCTAACACTCAAGTTCAAGCCCAAAATTTTATGTTGCGCAACCTACCAAATATAGACAAAAAACTTAAAGAAGAGGTATTTCCTAAAATGAGACCGGATAAAATATCATTACAAGCTAAAAGAGACATGTTAATTTGTGCGTTTGGAACCCAATATTTAAGGATTCATCGAGAAAAACACTTTGTAAACATTACATCGCGTAAAATGAGAGAATTGGCTAAATTGGTACTAGAATTGAAGATGCTGAAACCCTCACTTAATAAGTTGATGGATTGTTTGAAACCTCAAAACTATGATTTAATTGTTACTGCAACAAAAAAAAGTATCAAGTTACGATGACACAGCAGGTCGCTATGGTGCTCCTACATATGCCATGAACATCAGCACAAGCCTAAAACAGTGTTGTAACATAGCTATAATGAATACATTAAATTCTGGCAGCAGCGTGCAAACAGCTGCAGTAGAAGCTGATCTTAAGACGCTTATTCATCTCATTGAAGCTAATTGGAAGTTTGATGTTTCCAGTCAGGCCTGCAGTGACTTACACTTGAAAAAATTGAATAAAATTACAATTGTTCCTCTTGCAAAAGACTTAAAACTCCTCAAAAATTATCTATGTGAAAAATCTAAGTCTGCAGCAACTAAGTTAAGAGAATCCGAAACCAGTAGTATTGAAGCGTACAACACTCTGTCAGAGACAGTTTACTGCCGCATTCTTCTTCTCAATAGACGTCAGCCTGGTGAACTCCAACGACTCCCACTGAGCATCTACCAAGAGACTAATAATGATAACAGCACATATGAGGAATTTGACTGTGCTCTTTCGGGTGAGGAAAAAATGCTGGTAAAAAGTTTCAAGCGCATTGTAATAAGGGGTAAAAGAGGTCGAGGTGTGCCTGTTTTGCCGACTGACGAAGTTCAAAATGACATCGATTTGCTAATCTCTGTGAGACGCAATTATATAGGTCAGTGAATCAATCAGTACATAAATTTTATAAAACCTATTAATGATAGCAGCGCCTTGCGATTTAATACGGGAATCAAACATATAGCCTATATTACTTGCTGATAAAGTAGCTTTCCACTGGTCAAAAATTTTTGGTATCAATCCAGTATTTTTGAGTTGATTTGTTACAAACATAAAAACATTCAAATCTTTCCTCTTTATATTAGTTATATTAGTAAAGACTCCAAGAATGATAAGGCTAACTGGCAGTGACAGAAAATGTTCATTTCTTAGATATTACAATTAAGTGACTTAGAATAATATGTATTAGATTTTTAGAATAAAACAGTTTCGAACATTTTTGTATGGAGCCTGGGATACCTACTACTCCTTTATTTAAAAAATGTGTTTCAGCGGCCAGTGATGAAATGCAAGTCAAACCCATATCACTTAGACATTTATTTACTAAATTTTTGTTTGTAATCATTTACTCTATTGACATGCATTTCATTCAAACAATCTATTGATTTGAATGATAATAATGAATTAATAATATTTTTAGGTGAAAACAATGACTTTTTGTTTGCAAAACCCGGATCGGAAAGTACACTATGTGGCTATAAGGTATTGAAAAAGTACGCCACTGCATGTGGAGCTCAAAATCCAGCAGCTATCACTACGACTAAGCTACGCAAACATTTGGCTACGTCAACTCAGATGTTTAACCTTAAGGAATCTGACATTGAACAACTAGCCAACTTTATGGGGCACACACAGGCTATCCACAGACAAAACTATAGATTGCCTGATGACGTTTATCAGATGGCCAAACTGTCCAAATTACTGCTGCTTATGGAGAGTGGCAAAGCAGACTCTTATAAAGGCAAATGTTTGGATGACTTAAACTTGGACTTAGAACAAGATTTACTAGAAAATGCAGAGGACCACGGTAATTGTGATGGTGATGAGCTAGTGAAATACGACGCTGCACCACTGATGACTGAAAGGACAAATGAAACAGACTCCACAGAAGATAACCCTGTCATAACTCCGAAGCCATTTAGCGATGTTACTAATGTAAAGAAAAAACGAAACCTTGTTCCGTGGACCTCAGATCAGAAAAATATAGTTAAAAAGTTTTTTAGCAGACACATTAAAAACAAACAACCTTCAAAACGACATGAATGTGAGGAACTTAGGAGTCAGCACCCTGATGTTTTTCATAACAAAGATTGGCTAAAAATCAAAGTCTTCGTTCAAAATCCTTATACAAAAAAAAAAAAATAGCTGCGTGAGGTTTTTTTTTATGTTAGACAGGGTAGCGTTTGTCTATATTTCACCTGGTGTTAAGTGACAATATGGCCGAAGATGGAATCACGCTACGCCTGGAATGGGAATTGGCATTTAATAAAAAGCTTGCAAATTATTAAAAATTACAAAAAATTGAGTAACACGCTTCTAGCAATCTTCCAGCATCATCGTCAGATTCATCCTTGAACGTCACATATTTAACACTACTCTATAAACGTGAATATAGAAGCAAAATAAGTTCAAACATATCAATTGTGGGTTTCTGTCTTATTAATAACGGATTCATCTTTTGATTCATTTTTTTTATTTTGTTCATGTAGATATGCAACGTTGTTAAACATTGCACATTTATCACATAGTATATCTTACTTAAATCTATGTGAACTTATAAGCACGTATGCCAATTTGCATAATGAGTAGTACATATGGATACCTACACCTATCTAATACTACGTATGAATATTTGTGAAATAAATTAACGATATAATTATTAATTAATAATTATTCATTTATTCGTTAGAGGAAAATAGCACTTTAAGTAGATGTTTAGGTTTTGAAGTCAGCGAGCGAACAAAAATTGAAGTAATCAATCAAATTAATAGTGAATCTTAAATAGAAGATAATTCTAATGATAATACAACAATTATCCAAAGGCAAAAACCCAAAAGTTCAAAGGTTCGAGATAAAGATTATTGCTTTTACTGTGAGTCATTTGTTTTAAATTTTGCTCGTCATTTACTCCGACACCACATTTATGAAACTGATGTCCAAAAAATTGTGTCAAAACCTAAAAAATGTCTTGATAGAAAACAATTAATTGCAGCTCTACGTAAAAAAGGAAACTACCTTGTAAATTCAAAAGAGGTGATTATTTGCCGTGTACAGAGTGTCTGGGATTCTATTCTAAAAAACTATTGTGGAAACATAAAAAGAAATGTAGTGGTAAATCAGGAAGTAAAAACATTCAATCTGAGGCTCAAAATCTATAGATACGTCATCTTAAAATCGACGAAAAACTTAAGGAAACTGTATTTCCCCGAATGCGGGGAGACAAAATATCACTTATTGCCAAAAAAAAAGATAACCTTATATGTGCTTTCGGATCTCAATATTTAAAAACTCACCGAGAAAAACATTTCGTTAACGTAGTGTCTAGAAAAATGAGAGAGCTTGCAAAATTATTACTAGAATTAAAAAAGATTGATCCATCCATTAATGACTTCTTTTCTGCCTTAAGACCAATTCATTATGATATCATTGTACAAGCAACCAAAATACTGGGAAATTATGACATAGAAAAAGATAGGTATGAGACACCTACGTTCGCAATGAATCTGTCCACCACCTTGAAACAATGCTGCAATATTGCAATAATGTGTGCATTAAAAAAGCAAGGGCCTTACACGGAAGTAGATACTGGCAAAATAGAAGCCGACTTAAAAACTTTGATTCAACTTATTGAATCAAATTGGAAATATGATGTGTCTACACAAGCTGCAACAGATTTAAACAAGAAAAAGTGGAATAAGATAAGTATTGTGCCTTTAGCAAATGATTTAAAAATTCTTAAAGAATACCTAAATAAAAAATCCTTGGATGCTGCAATAAAAATTAAAGAAGGCTTAAAAACTACTGAAACATATACACAACTTTTAGAGACTGTATTGTAGGGTTTTATTATTAAATAGGCGCAGGCCTGGAGAACTTCAAAGAATTACAGTGCACGATTATTTAGAAAGCGACAACAATGATAATAATAAGTATGAAGAGTTTGATCGTGCGCTTACTGCCTCAGAAAGGATTCTGGTAAAGAAACTTAAACTTGTTGTCATTAGAGGTAAACGCGGCCGCGGAGTACCAGTTCTGTTTAATAAAGAAGTTCAAGATGATATTAAATTATTATTATCGATTAGGCATATTTTTTTTTCTTCGACACCAAATCAATTTTTGTTTGGTAATCCCGGTTATAACAATACAATTTATGGCTACAAAGTTTTGGAAAAGCATGCCAAATTATCAGGGGCGAAAAAGCCTAAAGCAATATCCTCTACAAGGCTAAGAAAACATTTAGCCACCTTATCACAAATTTTTAGCATGTCTGAAAATGATATGGAGCAGGGAGCAGCTGGCTACATTCATGGGCCATACTAATGAAGTACATAAAAAGTCTTACAGGTTGCCAGATGACGTATACCAAACCGCTAAGATATCAAAGCTTCTCATTCTTATGGAAGATGGAAAAGCAGACGCTTACAAAGGAAAATCTCTCGAAGAGATTGATTTAGATTTGAATGAGGAGCTAATTGAAGAGCCCGTGGACAACAACGAAATTATAGACTGTGATCCTGAACCTGAACCTACTTTAGATGCTAATTCTGATTACGTACAAACATATTGTAATTTAAATGACTTATCTCAGGCTGGACCATCTGGTATGCAAAATGATTCTCAACAAGTTATTAATGAACCCGTGTCTCAATTAGGTATCGAAAACAAAATACGAAAAGAAAAAAAAAGGACGTTGGTACCTTGGACAAAGGAACAAAAGGACGTAGTTACAAAATACTTTAAATTTTACATAAAAAATCACCAACCGCCTAAAAGAAATGAATGTGAGAAACTAAAAGAACAACATGTAGATTTACTTAAGAATAAAGACTGGCTAAAAATAAAGGTATTCGTCCAAAATATTTACTCTAAGGCTAAGAAATGAGAGAAGAAAATTTATGTTTTAAAATAGTATGTTTTGTTTCAAATATTTTTACTTTGTTAATGCATACCAATGATTAAGATACTTATAATTATGTTTGAATTGATGATTAATACCCGGTTTCTGAGGTCCGTATCAGCTGTTTATTTATTCCATAACTTTATCTGATGTTTAGCTGTCATTAAACTTTGTTTAAAAACGATTTTACTGACATAACTGCAATTACTGCCACTTGAGCCCAGTTTTGTGGTTTTTGAACAACATTAATAATATTGACCGGATTCCTACTCAAGTAGTCTACGTGCGACATAAGTGCGCCTTTACGATATTCTAGCGAGAAATCGAAATCTTGCATATATATCCACCATCTTGCAACTCTGGGTTGGAGATCGTTCTTACGTTGTGTCATTTTTAATGCATTACAGTCGGTGATAATCTTAAAAGATTTACCAATTAAATATTGTCTAAAATGTTGTAATGATTTTACCACCGCGAGGGTCTCCAGCTCATAGCTGTGGTATTTGGATTCCGCGCCAGCAGTCAACTTGCTAAAATAAGCAACTACCCGTCTACGGCCGTCCTTGCAAACTTGCATAAGGATTCCGCCGTAACCAATAGAACTGGCATCCGTATGCAGCTCGGTTGTCAATTCAGGATCGAATGTTGCCAAAATTGGTTCATTAGTTAAATAAGAAATTATATTTTGACGTGCGTTTTCGTGTTCGTCGCTCCAATTGAAGATTACTCCTTTTCTAGTTAGAGCGGCGATTTGCGCCGTCTTAATCGCGTAATTAGGTATGTATCTTCGAAAGTATCCTGCGCGGCCAAGAAATTGGCGAACCTGTTTGACGTTACTCGGTCGCGGTGATTTAACTAATGCATCAATTTTGTAATTGCTCGGTCTAACCTGACCATCTTTTATAATTCTACCCAAGTATTCTATTTCCTTAGTAAGAAAAGTACATTTCTATAAATTAATTGAAAAACCTGCTTGAGTTAGCGTTTTTATAACCGAATCTAATAAAACGAGATTTTCGTCAATCCCTTCCGTCAATATTAACACGTCATCAATGTAGACCATGACCTTTCCAGCATCAATGAAGGATTTAAGCGTTTTAGAGATAGTTTTCTGATAAAAAACCGGCGCGTTCGCTAAACCGTAGGGTACCTTGCAATATTCATACTGGGCCTCTGGTGTAACGAATGCGATCTTATGGATAGACTCTTCAGCAACCCTCAGTTGATGGAAGCCGGAAACCATGTCAAGGGAGCTGAACCAGCGAGCATTACCTAACCTGTCTATATAGTCGTTGATCAAGGGGAGAGGATGTCTAGTTTTGACAGTTATTCGATTCAGTGCACGGTAGTCCACGACCATTCTATCAGAACCATCCTTCTTTTTTACTAATAGGATTGGACTAGCATATTCTGAATCGGACTCGCGAATAATTCCTTTATCAAGCAAATCCTTCACTATAGTGCGTACTTTAAATTTTTCGTCATACGATAATTTGTAGGGTCTGTAGTATACGGGCACGTCGGTTGTTAACTTAATATGCATCTCACTATCTTTCACTGTTGTGGTAGCGGTACCGCTTAAAAAGAATTCACAATACTTGGTAAGGATCTCCAGTAACCGTTCCCTATAATTTCCAGACACTGACGTAGTAACTTGATCGGACAAGGAAATCGAATTTACTTGCATAACATCGTTTGCGGTCACCTTATTACGAACTAAACGTTGGCAGTTACCGGTCCTAACATTAGTAATACCTTTCCTGTTCAGTACGTCTGTACCGATTATGACTGGTACACTCAAATTATTGCCATCCACAATACAAAAATCTGTTTCTATTGTTATATCGCTAAACTCAACGGGTAACGTTACAAATGATTCCGATCTAATTTCCGTACCACCCAGGCCGCGTAATAACTGGTTAGTAGGTTTTAATTGACACGGGAAATGTTTAGCAACAGTTTTTGACATTAAGGAAACACATGAACCACTATCGATTAGTACGTCTAACGGTATTCCTAATATGACAGCAGTCGTCACATCACGATTTTTATAACTACCCGCAATTTCGCGACAAAAATTGACACCGTTATTATTTCGTGAGTTTGTGCGTTCTTTGGCAAAACAAGTAACCTCAGAATGACCTACTTTTTTGCAAAACGTACACTTCAACGGTTCGCCTCGAGATGTCGCCGGTAACGCGATTGCTTTGTCGTCGTTGTTACTCGGGGTTGTATTCGACCGTTTGTTACAGTTAACACTCTTATGACCAAATTGATTACACTGATAACACTTAATTGATTTTAAATCTTTGGAATCATATTGACGTTTTAACGGTTTGCGATTTGAGTTACTACTATTGGAAGACCTATCAGACCGATTAGGACCATTAGGAAACACTTTCTTATTATAATTGCTAGAAGGTTTAACAAAGCTCGATAAAAACTCCACTATAGAATCAGGCGATAATTTAGCGTTAGTAGCCATAGCACGAATTTGTGGATCTGCAATTCCACGAATAATAATAGCGGTAAACAGCTCGTTACTTAGACCTTTAACTATGAGTAATCTTAAAAGCGATTTACGAGCATACTCAGCGTATGTAGAGTATTTATCGGACTCTGTCTGCATTACATCATAAAGAATGTTCGCGACATCGACAGAACGTGGGCAGCTTTTAGTTCTAGTTTGAAACTGGACCACGTGCGAATATTGCTTGTCCATTGGCTAAGCCAGGTGCGAGATTCACCCTTTAGACAATTTCCGACGCGAGCAAGGCATTCTCTGTCGTCCCAATAGTTCGAAATACGTGCTCTTTCTACTTCATCGCACCACGTGTCGAAATCATGAACAGTCGGATCAAAATCAGAGACAAAATATTGGTTGGATCTGACCTGAGCACAGCTGATAGAGGTCAAAAGACGCTCTGCAGCGTTCGTCACCACGTCTTCAGACTGCGTTGATTCCATGATGCTAGTGTGCGGCGGCGTTCCCACTTGCGCGGACACAAGCTCGCCTGGCGGTGTAGGCGCCCCGAGCACCGATGCCGATGGTGTCGTGTTTGGCAGCTCGACGGCGCTGCTAGGGCCAGCGCTGGTCGTAGCAATGGCTTGCGTCTCCACTGACGCGCGCGACTGGTCCTCCAACACGCGTAGCCTCCTCAGGATTTCCTCCATAGGATTGGGCGAAGGAGTTCGCCCACGGCGTTTTCGTTTGTTGCGTTGATCGTTGGCAGGCATCGCACAGACGAAAACTCCGTCCGAATTTTAAATGACCAAACCACGTGGAGGAATACTAAGTTTTCCTTTATAAAACCAGAAATGCGTCTCAACGGCTTTTCAGCCTTCGAATCCCACTTCTGATGTTACAAATAGAAACACAGATTGATTTTTTAAAAAGATTTTAATGGCCCTCGGCCAAACAAATTACAATATTTGAAATAACGACAATCACAAGGTATTCGGACAGAGCTTCCGCACTACGTGACGACCGATGGGCAAAATGAACGAGTGCCGCCAGCCGCCTTCCTTATATAGCCCGTCGTGGTGTTGCCATTTTCTTAATTCATTTTCTTCTAATACGGCTGCTCCTGACGGGGCTGCGTGCTCGAAGCCTTCAGCAGGAACTCGTGGATGGGCCAGCAACAACCTCCGCGTCCGACGGCTGTTCGGCGTTATCATCCTCGATCTCTGTGAAGATACACACATTCTGAGAAACATACTTATTTACATGGTTTATCAACAGTTGGTCTAAATTCATATAGGGCATAGAGGTGTCAGACTATGTACCAATTAGCCAAACAAGTCAACATGAGCAGTAATCAACGCTACACACAAGCGTTTCAAGTCACATAGGTTTTACACAGGTCTGTTCCCACGCAACCGAATACCCCGCACATATTCGCGTGCGCAAACAGGATTTACATCAGTCTCTAGTAGGTCACCCCAGATACCTAATAAGGGCTGGATTTACACAGGTCTGGTGTCGGCTGCGCCACCGACTCACCCCGGAAACCTCCAGTGTCAGGGTCAACCCAATACCACGCGCACAGGATTTACACTGGTCTCTTCCACTGAACACAACACATAACGTGGCTAAAATCAATAAACACAGGTTTGTTTAGTACATAGTCTAACTGAAGAATAGGGAAAAATCTATTAGGAATGTAAGCCGTCAAAGCAAACATAACAGCAATCGTACAAACAAGTACTTTCAAAAAATGCAGCACAAGTTTCAGGTGTCCATTCACCCTTCCATAACACCATGTATGGAGCAGCTGCTTGACTAGTCTTTCCATAGGCACCGGCTAGCAATTGGACCTCATATCTATCGTTAGGGAGGAGCTTAGTAACTTTATAAGGGCCTCTCATACCGCTATCGAGTTTTCCGGTACTTTGAGAGTTCTTAATGACATAGACTAAATCATTAACTTTAAACTTTTTAGGCGGTTTCCTATTTGTGTTAACATAAGAGTCTTGTTTCTCTTTGTTTTCACGAATAAGTTCTTCTGCACGCTGCCATCTTAACTCACGAATTGCATCGCGATTTGGATTTGAACCTTCGCAAGTTATATCTTTGATCAAAGCGTTTATTAAAGGTGTAGTGGAATCAGTGCCAATAAGAAGATTTAATGCCGAATATTGAGTAGTCTTATGTTTAGTAACGTTAAGAACCAATTGAAGTTTCCACAATATTTTTGACCAATCATTTTCGTTATAGTTTACTTCAACTCTTAACATGTTTAAAACAGTACGGCAATAACGTTCGACTTGTCCGTTTTCCTGATGCATTTCAGGAGTAATGAAATGCACTTCGACTCTATAATTTGAAATCCAATTAAGAAACCCATGGTTATTGAACATACGACTTCTATCGCACACAAGTCTTTTAAAAGTACCAAACAGAGAAATTATTTGGGTTATTACGCGCTTTAACTCGCTATAATCTTGTCTTGGTAAGGCATAGAGCAAACAGTACTTAGTATACGCGTCTACTATAATAAGTACATGTTTATGACCATCACTTTCTCTCAGTGGTCCGAGTACATCCGCGTGTATTGTAGCAAATGGTACTGGAGCCTTTTGCCACGAGGATATTGGTTGCAAAGGTGCGCGAGGAACTTGCTTATGCGAAATGCACACTACGCAGTGCGCGACGTATTTTGCGACAAATTGTCTCAGACCGGGGAACCAAAAGTGTTGCAGGATCAGATTACTAGTTTTGTCTACACCAATGTGTTCATGCTCGTCATGGAAAACGCGTAATAAACTTAATCGAAATGCCCTTGGTACATAACATAAGAATCGCGCTTGCTCACCCGTGACGTCATACTTATAGTACAAGAGGTCATTACGTTTCACGTAACGCGTGTTATCTAATTTACCGTTATCTAATTTTTCAAGTAGCGTTAATGTCTCCTCGTCACCTGCCTGTGCCACTTGAGCCCAGTTTTGTGGTTTTTGAACAACATTAATAATATTGACCGGATTCCTACTCAAGTAGTCTACGTGCGACATAAGTGCGCCTTTACGATATTCTAGCGAGAAATCGAAATCTTGCATATATATCCACCATCTTGCAACTCTGGGTTGGAGATCGTTCTTACGTTGTGTCATTTTTAATGCATTACAGTCGGTGATAATCTTAAAAGATTTACCAATTAAATATTGTCTAAAATGTTGTAATGATTTTACCACCGCGAGGGTCTCCAGCTCATAGCTGTGGTATTTGGATTCCGCGCCAGCAGTCAACTTGCTAAAATAAGCAACTACCCGTCTACGGCCGTCCTTGCAAACTTGCATAAGGATTCCGCCGTAACCAATAGAACTGGCATCCGTATGCAGCTCGGTTGTCAATTCAGGATCGAATGTTGCCAAAATTGGTTCATTAGTTAAATAAGAAATTATATTTTGACGTGCGTTTTCGTGTTCGTCGCTCCAATTGAAGATTACTCCTTTTCTAGTTAGAGCGGCGATTTGCGCCGTCTTAATCGCGTAATTAGGTATGTATCTTCGAAAGTATCCTGCGCGGCCAAGAAATTGGCGAACCTGTTTGACGTTACTCGGTCGCGGTGATTTAACTAATGCATCAATTTTGTAATTGCTCGGTCTAACCTGACCATCTTTTATAATTCTACCCAAGTATTCTATTTCCTTAGTAAGAAAAGTACATTTCTATAAATTAATTGAAAAACCTGCTTGAGTTAGCGTTTTTATAACCGAATCTAATAAAACGAGATTTTCGTCAATCCCTTCCGTCAATATTAACACGTCATCAATGTAGACCATGACCTTTCCAGCATCAATGAAGGATTTAAGCGTTTTAGAGATAGTTTTCTGATAAAAAACCGGCGCGTTCGCTAAACCGTAGGGTACCTTGCAATATTCATACTGGGCCTCTGGTGTAACGAATGCGGTCTTATGGATAGACTCTTCAGCAACCCTCAGTTGATGGAAGCCGGAAACCATGTCAAGGGAGCTGAACCAGCGAGCATTACCTAACCTGTCTATATAGTCGTTGATCAAGGGGAGAGGATGTCTAGTTTTGACAGTTATTCGATTCAGTGCACGGTAGTCCACGACCATTCTATCAGAACCATCCTTCTTTTTTACTAATAGGATTGGACTAGCATATTCTGAATCGGACTCGCGAATAATTCCTTTATCAAGCAAATCCTTCACTATAGTGCGTACTTTAAATTTTTCGTCATACGATAATTTGTAGGGTCTGTAGTATACGGGCACGTCGGTTGTTAACTTAATATGCATCTCACTATCTTTAACTGTTGTGGTAGCGGTACCGCTTAAAAAGAATTCACAATACTTGGTAAGGATCTCCAGTAACCGTTCCCTATAATTTCCAGACACTGACGTAGTAACTTGATCGGACAAGGAAATCGAATTTACTTGCATAACATCGTTTGCGGTCACTTTATTACGAACTAAACGTTGGCAGTTACCGGTCCTAACATTAGTAATACCTTTCCTGTTCAGTACGTCTGTACCGATTATGACTGGTACACTCAAATTATTGCCATCCACAATACAAAAATCTGTTTCTATTGTTATATCGCTAAACTCAACGGGTAACGTTACAAATGATTCCGATCTAATTTCCGTACCACCCAGGCCGCGTAATAACTGGTTAGTAGGTTTTAATTGACACGGGAAATGTTTAGCAACAGTTTTTGACATTAAGGAAACACATGAACCACTATCGATTAGTACGTCTAACGGTATTCCTAATATGACAGCAGTCGTCACATCACGATTTTTATAACTACCCGCAATTTCGCGACAAAAATTGACACCGTTATTATTTCGTGAGTTTGTGCGTTCTTTGGCAAAACAAGTAACCTCAGAATGACCTACTTTTTTGCAAAACGTACACTTCAACGGTTCGCCTCGAGATGTCGCCGGTAACGCGATTGCTTTGTCGTCGTTGTTACTCGGGGTTGTATTCGACCGTTTGTTACAGTTAACACTCTTATGACCAAATTGATTACACTGATAACACTTAATTGATTTTAAATCTTTGGAATCATATTGACGTTTTAACGGTTTGCGATTTGAGTTACTACTATTGGAAGACCTATCAGACCGATTAGGACCATTAGGAAACACTTTCTTATTATAATTGCTAGAAGGTTTAACAAAGCTCGATAAAAACTCCACTATAGAATCAAGCGATAATTTAGCGTTAGTAGCCATAGCACGAATTTGTGGATCTGCAATTCCACGAATAATAATAGCGGTAAACAGCTCGTTACTTAGACCTTTAACTATGAGTAATCTTAAAAGCGATTTACGAGCATACTCAGCGTATGTAGAGTATTTATCGGACTCTGTCTGCATTACATCATAAAGAATGTTCGCGACATCGACAGAACGTGGGCAGCTTTTAGTTCTAGTTTGAAACTGGACCACGTGCGAATATTGCTTGTCCATTGGCTAAGCCAGGTGCGAGATTCACCCTTTAGACAATTTCCGACGCGAGCAAGGCATTCTCTGTCGTCCCAATAGTTCGAAATACGTGCTCTTTCTACTTCATCGCACCACGTGTCGAAATCATGAACACTCGGATCAAAATCAGAGACAAAATATTGGTTGGATCTGACCTGAGCACAGCTGATAGAGGTCAAAAGACGCTCTGCAGCGTTCGTCACCACGTCTTCAGACTGCGTTGATTCCATGATGCTAGTGTGCGGCGGCGTTCCCACTTGCGCGGACACAAGCTCGCGTGGCGGTGTAGGCGCCCCGAGCACCGATGCCGATGGTGTCGTGTTTGGCAGCTCGACGGCGCTGCTAGGGCCAGCGCTGGTCGTAGCAATGGCTTGCGTCTCCACTGACGCGCGCGACTGGTCCTCCAACACGCGTAGCCTCCTCAGGATTTCCTCCATAGGATTGGGCGAAGGAGTTCGCCCACGGCGTTTTCGTTTGTTGCGTTGATCGTTGGCAGGCATCGCACAGACGAAAACTCCGTCCGAATTTTAAATGACCAAACCACGTGGAGGAATACTAAGTTTTCCTTTATAAAACCAGAAATGCGTCTCAACGGCTTTTCAGCCTTCGAATCCCACTTCTGATGTTACAAATAGAAAAACAGATTGATTTTTTAAAAAGATTTTAATGGCCCTCGGCCAAACAAATTACAATAATTGAAATAACGACAATCACAAGGTATTCGGACAGAGTTTCCGCACTACGTGACGACCGATGGGCAAAATGAACGAGTGCCGCCAGCCGCCTTCCTTATATAGCCCGTCGTAGTGTTGCCATTTTCTTTATTAATTTTCTTCTAATAATATACAATATATAATTTAATAGCGCAACACCAAAACTCAAGTATTGATCATCATTCTCTTTCAGTATCTAATTACTCGTCTGAAAACTATTGGGTCTCACAACAATATTCGTCTGGTTACGGCTACACAACGAGCGGACGAGACATAGCACCAGGGACGCCGTCATCAGTTGCCACCAGCAGCGATGATTCTCAACTAGAATTGTTTACAGATTGTTAATTAACAACACATAATAAATCTTACCTTAAAGTGATTATTAGTTTTTCTTTGGGTGAAATACAATATCTGATGACGTTAGGAGCTGCTGTAATGTCCTCCTGGATGAGTTGAAGCAAATTGTCGAATGATTTTATAGACATTCTAAAGTAATTAAAGAATTTAGATTCATTGTCTCTTAGATTCGAATATAATGTCGCAAACAAACTGGATCTATTTTTCAAAATTGGGTGAACCCAATGTGTCCGTTTTCTTTTCCCATATTTTTCTTTGTAATATAACCACAAAATAATAGCCTCTTTCACGTCCAATATCTAAATTCTACCGAACCAGACTGACGAGTAGTGACGAGTACTCTCGCAACGCGAGTTGGCGCTAGTCATATGAACTCTATTTAAAATTGATCGTGTGTTGACGTGCGTTAACGCGCGTTTCATGTAAACTTAGCCTAAACAGATGGGGAAGAAGCTGTGAATGGCCGTTTTAAGAGAGATTTCAAAATATTCCGCCATGATTATTTTAATCGGGGTTGTCGCAATCTAATGGCAGATTTTAAACCGTTAAAAAAAATATAAATAATAAATTAAAATTGTTTGCCACAGGTCGTTTCTGAACTCCGTAAAGAGAACTGCAACCGCCGCATCATCCTCCATCACGACAATGCGAGTTCTCACACCGCGCACAGAACCAAAGAGTTTTTAGAGCAAGAAAACATAGAATTGTTAGACCATCCGCCGTACAGCCCCGACCTAAGCCCTAATGATTTCTATACTTTCCCTAAAATAAAGAATAAATTGTGTGGACAGAGATTTTCATCACCTGAAGAAGCTGTGGACGCCTACAAAACCGCTATTTTGGAGACCCCAACTTCCGAATGCAATGGCTGCTTCAATGATTGGTTCCATCGTATGGAAAAATGTGTCAAATTTTGCTGAGAATACTTCGAAAAGCAATAAATACATTTTTAAATAGTAATGTTGTGTCACTTCCTTGATTCCCGAAATTTTCAGTGCCGCCCTCGTACGGCCATTTACTATACCGGCCTCGGACACGACACGATATCTCGCACTCTCCAAACTTCAGTCGACCAACTCGGCGACTGGTTTAGAAAGTGGAGAATCGAAGTCAATCCCGACAAAAGTCAAGCGGTTCTCTTTTCGAAACCGCGACGTAGTCCCACCCTCCCCCGTCCTATCTCCATGTTCGGCAAGTCTATCCCTTGGGAGAAGCGAGCCAAATACTTGGGTGTCATCCTAAACGAGCACCTTTCCTTCTCATAGCACAAAAAGCAGGCGCGTTCGCGCGCCGCTTTCGCATTTACACAGCGTGCGACCGGTTCCCCTTGGTTCGTTCGGAACGAAAACGTCCACCTAAACCTTAAAATCCCGATCTTCAGTCAATTAATGAAACGCATCTCCAAGCGTTTCTTCGATTCCGCCGCCACACATCTCAACCATCTGGTTGTCGAGGCCGCCCGTTATGCCCCTTCCAGTATCAGTCATACCCGCCGTCCAAGGCATGTCCTAGCCGACCCCGATGACCCCAAAAGACTCCTCCAGGATAGCAGTAGGGCCACCAGTACAGTGCACAAACACAGATCGCCATCGTTCCGACCTCGCCGCCGAGGTCCCACGCGACGCCCCCGACGTAATTGTCCACACCCCCGACCCTTGTTCGACGAAGCGTCAGCCCGCGCCGTAGCTGAGCCTGTAGCTTTAAATTCCCCAGTTAATAATAATTCTGTTGTTATAAATAATTCGATCCAGCCTGTCCCACTTTGCTGTCCTCCCCTCAGTGACGCCCTAAGCCGAGGTCCGTACCCCACAGGGGATGCCCTTAGCGTGCGGTCACTTAATAATTTAAGAAATTCGCCCCTGGCTGGAGGCTTTGAGTAAACCTTAAGGCACCCACAGGATAGTCCGGTTAAGTAGCCACGACCTCAGAGGTCACAAATATGAGTTGCCGACACAAACAAAAAACTGTTTTGTCCAAGTTATGAGCAAAGAAATACATTTTTTTTGGACTTATTTTGGTCAGTTAGTTATTAATATTGAGGGAAGAAAACGGACTGTGTTGGGCGACCAAGTGTTTTGCGACGCTTGTTAGAAAAAAGCGAAAGAAACAGATTGCGATGTGAAATTTTCCAAGTATGTTTATGTACGTCCTATTATTTTTAAATAGGTAATTAAATACTAACCTATGTGTGATAGCGTTTTTTATGAGGTTAGTAATTTAGTACCTAAGTAAGTTGGTATGTTTTATGTATTTATTAGGGCCTGTTTTTATTTAACATTGCTAATATACATTTGTTTATTTCTTTAACTAGGAAATGTTAGTAGCTAATATATTTTAAATTCCCTATGTACTATGGCATTTTGCTACTTATATCCGTGAGGTTGGTTATTATAATATTACGTTTTTATTGGGATTCTGTTTTTCATATCATATTTCATTTAAGATATTGTAAGAAGCTTGATTAATAAAATTTATTTAATTTTGTTCCAGAGCACTCGTCAAGGCCTATAGTAAAAATATAGACACAAGCAATTTACTGCGTCATTTAAAGGACGAACATAACTTAGAAGATAAACCAAATTGAAAAAAGTAGCCCCCATTAAAGATTTTTTTCCGTACAGAGAAAATGAGACCCGGTAACAAACAACGGTGAAACGGGTGGAAATAAGACGAGCGGATGCTAGCGAATGATCTATAACTATTGCCATTCGACAGCATAAATGCCATGATTGTTTTTTTTAACACGTTAACTGCCATGGTGGGTCAAAATGACCGGCACGTCATCTACCCATTGGAGCCGTGGGGGATCAAAATGACCGGCACGGCAGACCCTAATTTGCGAAGCCCGTTCACGCCGCAGATTGCAAACGCTGCGTATTAAACCATATAATATGACCGGCGCGGCCCTAATGAACACCTGTAACAACTTGGTTTTTTGATTTTTTTATGGTATACCTACTTTTTGGACTTAGAGAAAAAAAAATAAAAATAAACACACAGGATTTCGAATTAAACATTTTTATTTTGTTTCCAAGTTGAATTAAAGCAAGCAAAAAGAATGATAATAAAAAATAAAAAAATGTGTTCGATGTGAAAAAAGGTTTTCTAACGTAAATCAAAATAGGTATCGAAACATTTTAGTGGCATTTGTCAAAACATTG
The DNA here is from genome assembly GCA_917490735.1 of Dryobotodes eremita. Taxonomy (NCBI): domain Eukaryota; kingdom Metazoa; phylum Arthropoda; class Insecta; order Lepidoptera; family Noctuidae; genus Dryobotodes; species Dryobotodes eremita. The sequence goes on from OU823272.1 coordinate 530,259, forward strand.
TCGACATAAATGTGGATTTCCGGGACAAATAGTGCAAAACCAAGAAACCTTTTTTGTTTTGTTTTTGGCCGTATTTCTTCCATACAACTGAACATTTGTTTTATAACAATCGCGACAAAATTTTCTTGTTGACACTGCTGCACCTTCTTTCTTCTTCAGCTCATGTTTTTGTCTTCTGACTCGTGGTGTGGTCGATTCCGTATTTTCTCGACAGCCCTGAATCAACTGCTTTGCTAAGAGTCGCCTAAAATCAACAACAGAGATTTTCTTGTTGGTTGTACTCTGATATAGTACTCTCGCATTTACTACTGCAGTATTGAGTAACAATTCCAAACCGAGTTTCTTGTACCACTTTAGTGTCTTTCTCAGAGGACTCGAATAAGCACTCATTTGGTCAGACAAGTCAACGGCTGCCTTGGCTTTATTATAATCGATCACGATTTTTGGCTTAATTGTTTCAATCCCTCTTTTGTTCCTTTTTCTCGTGAATCCGATAGAATGTTTTGTTGACAACAAACACACATCCCTCTTGTCCTTCCACTTCATAACGGTGATGCCATTTTCGTTTTCTTTTGCAGAAAATTCACCCGGTTTCAGATTCATAGTCATGACGTCCTTTGGTAAATTCTTCCTGTTTTTGCGTAAGGTTCCTACTAAATGAGTATCTTGTTGAATTAACTTTTCAGCTAAATCTAAGCTTGTATACCAGTTATCCACGAACATGGTATGGCCCTTACCAAAGTAGTTACGTGCCAAGTTCAAGACAACGTTGGTTGGTGTATTATGCTGTGAATCTAATGTCTTTCCTCCATATACCTCCACCTTTGTCGTATAACCAGGAGTAGTACACAACTTAAATAACTTAATGCCGTATTTGTGTCTTTTTGACTTATTATATTGGCGAAAAATTATACGCCCACGAAATGGTATCATGCTTTCATCAACACATAAACATTCATCAGGAGTAAAATGATGACCAAATGTATGATTCAAAATATCCACTAATCTTCGTATTTTACCCAGGCGGTCAGTTTTTGGTACCTCTTCGTTGTTGGAGAAGTGGATCATTCTAAGTAAAAGTTCAAAACGGTTGCGACTCATAGTCTTTTTTGCAAAAGATTGACCCAACATCTCATCATTGGACCAGTAATCTACGATTTTTGGTAACTTCACTATTCCCATCCAAATAATCACACCTAAAAATCGTTTGATTTCTTCCTTGTCGGTTGGCGTCCACAATCGCAATCTCGACTTATCTTTGGTGACACCTTTATCGATATTTTGTTGGGCAAATATATTCGTCTGATGTGCTATATCTTCAAATAGATGGTCAGTGACTAAGAGGGAATAGAAATCAGCAGGTGTACCATTTGCAAGTTGATTCCGGAGTGAGTAAGGTTTGAGTCCAGGTATTTCAGTAAAAGGAATTAAACGTGGCTGCTTACCACGTGGTTGGTACCACTCAGTTGTAGGTGTATGGCCCGATAAAGCTGGAGATGAACCACGCTCATCTTCCTCGTCGTCCGACAAAACAACTCGACGTTTTCTCGCACGCGGAATATTTAAGACTTCATCACCCTCACTTATTTCACTGCAATTCGACCTCTCTAAATTGTCTATTACAAGTAATTGTTCTTGTGTAAACTCGAAATCAAAAAAAGCGTCCATTTTGACAATAAAACGATATTTTTCTGTCTAACGAAATCACAGTGTGCAACTAACTATCAAAATAAGCGCGAACTGGCGTAAACAGATCCGTATTGGTCAACACGGGAAGACGTGAAAGGGGTGAAGGGCAGCGGGAACAACAACCGCGCGCGTGGTGTACTCCCGCGCTGTGCATTCATTATGGCACGCGGTGCCGGGCGTAACAGACGTATGTCAGTTTAGAGATACATCGATAGAACATTACGCGTACGTAAGTACGCTGACCGGCATTTTGACCGGCGCGGCCTAAATGTAATAATTATTCCGTTTAGGCCGCGCCGGGTCGCAATGCCCGGCACTTAAAAAAACCTAAAATAGAGCCAAAACAATGAAATATCGCTATAAAACTTGTATATATAAACAAATGGAACTAGAAACAATCATATAAACCAATGTCATTTTTTGAAAATATTATAAAATTTTAGCCGGCGATTAACGTGTTAAATAATAAAATTGTGGCTTATGACGATCTACCCTCACGGCTTAATATTGCTCGAGTGGGGCTAGAAGATGTATATAACAGTATGTTAACATATGTACCTACAAAGTATTATTAAAAAGCAAACATAAGATTCGGTGCATTAACAACAGATTTGTGTAAGACCAATTTAGACGTCGCAATTACATAACTTGCACTTTGCATTATATTTCTCATGAGATGAAAGTTATGAAATTCATGCTAGCTACCCACCCAACAAGTTATTGGAAAACAAACAGGTGAAAAGATTAGAGACGAAATTCAAGGTATTTTGCGAACATTTCAGATTCCACAAAAAGATGTTGTTGTAGCCGACTCTGGCAGTAATATGAAAAGAACTGCTGATTTACTGAATATGAAAAATAATCTTTTCCTTGGCCATGCTTTGCATTATTTGGTCACCGTAGATGGTATTCAGAACACTGATGCGTTTCTTTGCTTTAATAATAAATGTATGAAAATTGTCAAGCACTCGAGGTGTACAGCTCCTTAACTAGGAGCCGCTGCCAGCAAATAACAACGTGATCTGCTCTCATCTTTTGAAGATATTAGTGAAAATATAAACCACTCGGATGATGAAGCTTCATCGAATGAATTTGACATAGACGAAGCTTCGACAAGATTTGGAATCAGCATCCCTCCAACTATAAAGACGAGTGCACCAATGAGATAGCAAAGCATGTTTATGATGCTAACAAGCATCAGCCACAATGCATATCACTGACCCATTAGAGACATGTTGGTTGTTGTTGTCGCAGTGCTCTTTTTCTAGATGAGAACGATTTAAATATCTTTTCACTTTCAATGTACAAAGTCATATGTTCCATTGTGTGTCCCAGACACTCTAGCTGCACACCTTTCCATTTCTGAAAATATTACGTAAATTTGAATAAAATTGCATAGTAATAAAATTAAATATCCATCTAAGGTAAACAAGTATAAACACACTTACTTTGTATTAAAAACGATCCAACTCGCAAGAATACTCAAGTTTTAAAATTAAAGAGTAATAATATATAAAATACACGACTTGTTGATGTTTGATATTGACAATAGTTGACATAACTCAAGGGATAAACTAAAAACTCCTTTGTACTCGTTGCCAGCCTATAAAGTTTTTGTTGTTTCTAGTTTCCCTTTTCAGGGTTTTATAAGTATATTATAATGAAATAACATTTTAACTGTAGAAATAATAATAAAAAAACAATTTTATTAATAAAAACTGTAAAGAAAAATTAACCGGTAAAACTACGGTCTTAATTTTTTTCTTGCTATTTACACCTAATATGATTCTGAATGAATATGAATTGAATTGAGTGTGATTCAGCTACTAAGGTCCGTATTACAGAACGAAACTCAAGCGTTGATCTCTGTTTAAAACTAGTTTTGAGTCAAGTTTTAATTTTAGAACGTTCCTCAAGCATAGATTCATAGTTCAGCTGAGTTTGGCTTTATTTTAGATCGTTACTCAGTTCGTGAATCGAACCCAATCAGTGATTGGAACTGTAATCACCCAAGTGTGGTCGCGACCGCACTTGAGCATTATTTTGCATCAATAGTCATGTAAATTTTGGTTTTTTTCAAGTCTATCTGCGTTATCGAGTTTTAAATATTGTGTTTTTTTTTTTAATTGTTACTATCTAAATGGATATATTTGGGGAAGTAGACCATTACAATAATTTATTCAACAATGATTCAAACAGAAGGTTGAACTTTAGCTTTCCTCTCAGATATTTAAGAGATACACAGGACCCATATAATTGTGAAAACTTCAAAAAGAGGTACAGGTTTTCTTTTTAAATATTTAATTCTACCTATGATAGATCACGATTTAAGAAAACCACACAAACGGGGGCATCCCATAGCCCCAGAATTGCAAATAATTGTGTGTTTACGTTTTTCTGCGACGGCTTCATTTCAGGTGAGTGTTTTATTTTCATCCTCACATTAAACTGCTATTAAATAGATTGTACAAACAATACTGTAGCAGCTAGCATAAACGTCCGCGCGCTGTGCGCGCGGGCATACGACTAACGCTGACCTTGTAGTAGTCGCGACGCCCCCGCAAGGGGGCGAGGCGAGCGGAACCGGGGCTTCGCCCCTCGGCCGCGGATGCGATACGGCGACCCGTAAACACGGGCCTCTCATTGTGTTTGCCTATTGTCGGCCTGTAGAAATTTTGAGCGTGCGACGGTCCCGCACGCTCATGTGAATGATTGCTATGAGTGTATCTGTAGGCGCGCCGCGACGCTAATAACATAGCGTCGCTTTCTTCACGACACCTCGGCGGTCTGTCCCCGCCAGGTGAGACCCCCAGTTACCTGGGGGAGGCCCGACGAGGACGACCAGCGGCGAAGGTGCCGACTCGACGCTCCTACAGAGTAAGGTGAATGGCCCCCGCCCGTCCCGCTTCCAGAGCTAGCCGGTTACGGTCCGGGCTGCGAGGCCGTCATGAGTGTGTGAGCGGTATTGTATTGTGTAACACCGCTCAGTGTCTACGCGAATCGCCGCCCGCGCTGCGCATTCGCGTGTGTATTTAGGCGCATGTTTAGTGGCGAGTGTCTGTTGTTTGTTTACGTAACGTGCCTATATTAACCTAGAACACGCTACGCAAACAGATGCTTTGTTTATGTGTGGAGTTCAATTGTTACGAGTAAGCCGCGTGTAACCTGAGTGCGGCTTACTCGGGCGTCCAGTCCGGTGCGATGGAGGCAATGTCGTCCGCTAACAGGTCGCGGGGCAGGGGTCTCGCGTCGGGGGGGCGCGCATGCCAGGGCGCTATCTGCTTGACATGGGGCCAAGCAGATGCGTCGGCACGCGCGAACATTCCCTTCGCGAGGCGCCGCACAAACTCGTCCAGGCTCTCAATCCCGAGGTCCCGGAGGATGACGTCGTTCCTCACAAAGCGAGGGGCGTCAATTATGGTCCGCAGCGCAAGACTCTGTTGTGCGCGGAGCAGCTTTCGGCTCGACTCGCTTGTGAGGGCGAACCATGCCGGGGCGGCGTACGTCAATATTGGGCGCACGTACGACTTGTACACGCCCAATTTGACGCGCGCAGGGAGGCGGGACGAGAGCACTGGTCTAAGGAGGTTGCGGGCGACCCTACCTTGTGCGACAACGTTGCGGACGTGTGCCCCCATCGAGAGCCGACGGTCAATGGTGACCCCTAGGTACTTGACCCGGGGCGACCACTCGACGTCGGCTCCTTGCAGTCTCAGGGGTGGTGGGAGGGGCGCGGCACCGGTGACGATCGCCTGCGTCTTACCCACGTTCACCGACAGCCGCCACTTCGACAGCCAGTCGGGCAAGAGGTCGAGGGCGCGCTGCATCTTGACCGCCGCGTACCTCGCGTTAAGCGAGGAAGTGATGTACGCGGCGTCGACGACTAACGCTGCGACGCGTTCCGCAGTATTTATATGGCGAGCAAAAGCGACCCGCTCGTCTGTGATTGGTCTATGTAAATGTTTGTAAGTAGCTGTCCCACATATGATTAAATAACCTAAATTGTAAATATAAACCAGCTCTAAAAATATAAGTTAATAAATCCGAATAGTGTTTTATTATATCTCCTGACAACTGGTAAAGTGCCGAGTGTCGATTGGTGATGGAGTAGATATTGCTTCGATTCTTGATAATGCATCGGCCACAACGTTGTCCTTTCCTTCAATATGGCATATCTTCATTGTGAATTGACTGATATAGTGCAAGTACCTTGTGCGTAACGGTGTTTCAGTCTTGCTGTTTAGCCGCAGTAGTGCATGCGTTAAGGGCTTGTGGTCCGTGTAAACCGTAATTTCTCTACCTTCAAACATGCGCCGAAAGTGCCGTATTGCCTGGTAGATCGCCAGTAGCTCTCGGTCGAAAGTGCTGTATTTCCTTTGCGCTTCTGTTAGTTTTTTTTGAGTAAAAACCGAGTGGTCTCCAGCTGTTTCCGACACGTTGCTGCAGCGCGGCTCCAACACAGGTGTTTGAGGCGTCACACATCAGTGATAATGAAGCGTGAACTGAAGGGTGTGACAAGGTGACGGCGTCCTTGATGCTGTTCTTACAGGCTTGAAATGCCTCTTTATCTTCGCTGTTGAAGTTCACCTCGGTCTTGTCATTTTTCTTGCATGTTCGTAGATATTTGTATAGTTTTTCCTGAACATGTGCAGCGTGCGGTATATTTTCTTTATAGAAGTTCAATATACCGAGGAATCGTCGTAATTCTTGAATTGTGGTTGGTTCAGGATAGTCGGATATTGTCTTCACACGATCTTCAGTGGGTTGGATGCCGGCTTCAGTCAATATGTAGCCAAGGAATTCCAGTTTTTTGTGTCCGAAAACGCATTTCGACACGTTTATGTTTAAACCATGTTCTTGAATTCTTTTGAAAAGATCTTCTAGGTGTCTTCTGTGGGTTTCTTTGTCTGGTGAGGCAACGAGAATATCGTCGACGAATGGGAAGACGTGGTCCATGTCGCCGAGAACATTGTTGATGTGTCGTTGAAAGGTTTGCCCAGCGTTGCATAGACCAAAGCACATCCGTGGGAATTCAAAAAGTCCAAACGGCGTTATGACTGCCGTCTTCTCTATGTCTTCTTCCCGTATACGCAATTGATTGTACGCTTTTCTCAAATCAATCTTCGAGAAGATCTTCATCCCTTCGAGATGGTATGTGAAATCACGAAGTCGGGGTATTGGGTACCGATCCGGTTTGGTGACGGCATTTAATCTTCGGTAATCACCACATGGTCTGTATTCGCCACTCTTCTTCTCTACGAGGTGGAGTGGACTTGCCCAAGGCGACTTTGATGGTCGGCATATTCCTTGTTCAAGCATGACTTGAAACTCCTTCTTTGCCGCTTGATATTTGTGTGGCGGCAACGGTCGTGCTTTATTGTACACAGGCGGCCCGTGGGTTACAATATGGTGTTCTACTTCGCTGTTCTTCATGTTGTTGAAGTTCGGTGAAGTAATCTCGGCGTACTGTTGAAGAAGGTTGTGGTACGGATCGGTGAGGTTGATAGTGAGCACAGTGGGGGTAGATACACTGCTTGCAATGCAACCGTCGATTGCCAGTCCTGTTTTCTTATCAACAAGTTTCCTGGCACGTAGGTCAACGAGAAGGTCGTGATGGCGCAAGAAATCGGCGCCCAAGATCGGTCGTTTCACGGCAGCCACGATAAATTGCCATGATAAGGGGCGACGCAGACCAAGGTTGAGTGCCAGTTTCCTCTCGCCGTATGTGTGTATCGGGGTGCCGTTTGCTGCATACAACACTTCGTCCGCCCGCTTCATTCCTTTCGTGTTAGGAATGACCGACACGTTGGCTCCGGTGTCCACTAGGAATCTCAAGTGATGTTGGTAATCGCAAACGTGTAGACGGTATGGTGATATTTCGTTAACCTCGGTTCCCGTCGCAGCCAAGGTCGCGACTAGTTTTCCTGACGCTTGAACTTGCACGGAGATCTGCAGTTACGTGCTTCTTTACCGTAACGTGCGTGGTAAAAACAAATATCGCCTGACGTCTGCTGGTAAGTATTCGGTCGGCCTTGGGATAGTGAACGCGATCGTGAGCGGAATGATCTGTATGACGATCTCCTTTGTCTTGATCTATCTGTTTTCATTGCCGCAATTTCCCGCGTAAGTTGCATAATGGCTTCTCGAAGGTCTGGCTCTGGCTGCGCGTGATTGCTTTCTTGTCGTGACGAAAACGTTGACGGCTGTTTGCATGCACAAACCGAATGGATTTCTTGGGTTTGTTCGTGCATCTTATCGGCCATGGCTGCAAGCACGTCGAGTGTGGCTTCTTCGTTGACTGATAGCACAGCACGCGTGGAGGCAGGCAGGTGTCTCATCCATAGTATCTGCAGGGTGCTATCGGGCATCTTGTCACGTGCTGGTTCTCTCATGCTACGCAATAGTTGGGACGGCTTCTGGTCTCCTAACTCCATTTCGGTGAGCAGCTTTTGCAGTTGTTTTGTCTCTGACTCTTCATAAATGGACAACAGTCTCTTCTTAGCCTCCTCGTAGCGGCCAGCGCGTGTCTTGCTCATGATTATGTCGCTTATTTGCTCGACGTCCGTCTTCTCGAGGTGAGCTACTAGGAGGCTGAACTTCGCTTCATCGCCGGGCTTCTGCGGGTTGACCACCGTTTCAAATTGTGCAAACCAGAGCAGTGGTTTGTCACGCCAAAACGTGGGTATGCGTGACTTTAAGGAGACGGTCGCTACTTCGTCGTCGGTTGCCATTATAATGCTGTTCGTCGGGGTCACCACTTTACCAGTTGTCAGGAGATATAATAAAACACTATTCGGATTTATTAACTTATATTTTTAGAGCTGGTTTATATTTACAATTTAGGTTATTTAATCATATGTGGGACAGCTACTTACAAACATTTACATAGACCAATCACAGACGAGCGGGTCGCTTTTGCTCGCCATATAAATACTGCGGAACGCGTCGCAGCGTTAGTCGTATGCCCGCGCGCACAGCGCGCGGACGTTTATGCTAGCTGCTACAATACCTATCATGAATCAATAATTTAATTATTTTTATCTTTTGCAGATAGTGTGTGGTGATCTTTTAAATGTTTCCCAACCAGCTGCTTAAAACATAGTTGCGACTATCTCTCGCCTCATAGCTCTAAAACACAGACAATATATTAAATATCCACAAGATATGGTCTCACAAAGACCGCAGTTTCTGCAGCTGGGCCAGTACGATTGATATCCTGGCTTCAGAAATGTAGATGGTGCAATTGACTGCACACACATTAAAATAGTAAATACTCCAGGTGTGGAACACCATGAGGGATTTAGAAACAGAAAATCTTATTTTTCTATAAATGTTCAGGTTAGCAAAATATTGATGAACTTTTTATCATTTTCAAATAGGTACACAAAGAACATTAATTTATTTTCATTTATTTCTTTCAGGCAGTCGTTGGTCCATTTGGGCAATTTATGGACATTGTGGCACGATGGGCAGGCAGTACACATGATAGCAGAATTTTCCAAATGTGTTCCTTACGGAATCAGTACATTCAGCAACAACACAATGGTTACCTTGTTGATGACAGTGGCTATCCATGCCTTAGGTTTCTTTTAACCCCATTAGGCACACCAACAAGGAACGCAGAAGCAATTTACAATAGAGTTCATTTCAAAACGCGAAATGTGGTTAAAAGAACATTTGGTAGATGGAAACGGAGATTTCCATGACTAAGTCGAGGGCTGGGCAATAAACTGGTTACAGTTTGTAACGTAATTGTTTCTTGCGCTGTACTTTTTAACATATCCATTACATCTAACGATATAATGCCAATAAACGATGAACAGAGTGATAGCAATGTAAATGAAATTGACCTGAATCATCCTGACAATCAAGGGACTGTTGACGGGTTTGCTTTTAGAAGTACCATAATAAAAAATTATGTTTAAGTTACAACAAGTATACATACCTAGTTACAAATATTTTCACTTTTATAAATAAAACAATATGTAAAATGATCAACTTTTTTATTAATAATAATCAGTCTTACATGAGTAATAAATATAAAAATAAAAAACAATTTACCTGGCACTTGTTTTTTCTACCTATCTATCTATCTAAAAGGAGAATAAAACTGACTGGACTCAGCACAGCCAAAATTAACAAATACAAATACTTATCTAAATAAATAATAGAGTGTAAAGTAGATATACATAAAATGATGAGCACAGAAACTTATGGTACTTGGGTCGCAGATATCTCTTTATAAAAATCATTTTTAATTAACACTGATTGTTATGTGCTGACATTTGCAGATGCTTCTTGTAATTTTTTATTCAATATTTCTATTTCCAATTCGTACTTCTGTTTTTTATATTTGACATCTAATATGTGTAGCTCCTTTGCTCTTTTTTCTCTATTTATGTACTCATTTTTTAAGATTTGCACTCGTAGTTTTTTTATTCATTTGATGACAAATCCATAAACCTGTCTTGTGCTGTGTTGATTAGTTGGGTTGAGGTAGAATGTTGGGATACAGGTTCGATTTCTATTGGAGTAGTAGTTGGTTCAACTGCATCTGAAGAGGTATGTTGGCTGGCATCAATTATTGTTGGGGTGTGGTCGGGATCACGGAGTAAATACAAAGAGGAGATGGCCTAAGCAACTGTGCACTGTGATTCTCAACTAGGTCCTGACGTCATCATGTGGGAGTGGCCTTAGTCAGTGTATTGTTGGCGTTCGTCCTGTGCACAACTTTGTGAACGTTCCCATTTTACAGCATTGTTCGCGCTAAACGAAAAAAAGAATGAAGTGTTGTATTTTGTCTTGTAAAAATTACTCGGATAGACATTCTGATGCTATGGATGGCATCACATTTCATTTGTAAGTAATTTTATGCGTAATTTATTAAAATAGTTCTAGAAAAATCTCCTAGCATCGGCGTTTCCAAACATAATCCTACCCGACACTAGATGGCGACACTTGGTGTCATGGAAACTAAAAATATTTAGGTATGTAGAGCCCAGAACTAACATATTTTAATAATATTAATACTGAAATTTGTTCAACATTCATTCCTACAGATCCTTTAATGGCCAAAATGTTATTTTTGTAGTTTTCATATCATTTTGTAAACAGGCCGCCATCTATCGTCAACTATGAACAACAAACATAAACAACAAAAAGACGGCCGTAATTAGAAATCAATTATTTTACTGAATGTCCCGCGGCTGCGGCTGTCTCATAAATGGAAAGTACTTAAAACATTAAATACGCTGGACATAAAAATACAATCTCCTATAAATTAAATATTCTATCTACAATTATTTTATTTAGTTAAATTTTAAATGATGTATGTTTTAGATTTCCATCCGAAGATAATCTAAGACAGCAATGGATTACAAAAATTAATAGACAAGACTGGTCTCCGACTAAATATACGAAAATTTGTTCTTGCCATTTTAATGATGAAGACTTCATAGTGACAAAAAAAGGCCTTAGAAAATTAAAGAAGGGAACTTTGCCTTGTTTAAAACTGGATATATCGGTTCGTTTCAATGAAGTTAGTATTTACCAGTTTCAATTCATTTGGGAAAATGAGTAAACTTCGTATTTATTGTTTTATCCTTTATGTTACAGCTTAAAAGAAAATTTACAGACCCAACAATATCATCACCTAAGCCTACCACACCTACAAGTGATTTAAATGAATTTCTGATACTGCATGATACGCCAAGAAAGAAGAAGTTAAAGCATGAAATAGCACAACTTCGATGGAAAGCAAGAGCAGATAGATTAAAGATCAGAAGACTTCATATGAAAGTTAAGCGTTTGAAGAAGAAGGTACCTGTCCAGTGGCGCTATTTTCACTTCACGCAGTGCCTTAAGATGATATTTTTCTAAATAAAATACTTTTTCATATTTTGTTTCAGGTTCAAAATTTAAGTGCCTTAATTAAAGAATTGGAAAGCAAGTCTTCTGTCAGGAGAGGAATCAGAAATTTTTACATCAATAAATGTTAAGTTGAAAGACTTGGTTGGGCGTCAGCTGGCAAAAAATAAAATAAAAACCATTGACGAAGCAGTATTCTCCAGCTCTCCGATCATTCGCTTTGACACTCCATTATTTTTCGCCAAATGCTTACTCATACGTCAGAAAAACTTTTGATACTTGCTTACCGCATCCGAGAACTAATTCTAAATGGTATGAAAGTGTCAATGGTGAAGCTGGATTTACAGCTGAAGCTTTTAACATATTAAAGCACAAAACTAACTCCTCAGGCAAACGCGCTTTGTGCAGTCTTATGATGGATGAGATGGCAATTAGGAAGCACGTTGAATGGGATGGAACAAAATATCACGGCTATGTTGATCTCGGCCTTAATGACGTACAAAACGATAATTCGGATCAAGCTTCTGAGGCTTTAGTACTACTGTTGCTTGTATGTCAAACTGAACGCTGGAAATTACCTGTGGGTTTCTTTCTTATTCGTTCTATGACCGGGGAACAACGCGCTTCAATAGTTCAACAAAGCCTCTACAAATGCCAAGAAAATGGTGTAGACGTTGTTTTACTTACGATGGATGGCTGCGCTGCAAACATTGCTATGCTTAAAAAGTTAGGATGTTCGTTAGAATCTCAGAATATGAAAACTACTTTCAAACACCCTAGTACGGACTACGAAGTAGCAGTATTCCTTGACGCATGTCATATGCTAAAACTTGTGCGCAACGCATTTGAAAATAAAAAGAAGTTTCTTGATTATCAGGGTAGTCTTATTGAATGGTCTTATCTCGTCAAGCTCAATAACTTACAAAAGTCAGAAGGGCTCCACCTTGGGAACAAGTTAAAAGAGAAACACATCAATTTTCAGCGACAAAAAATGAAAGTAAAATTAGCCAGTCAACTTTTCAGTAATAGCGTAGCAGATGCACTCCAAGTTTGTGAAAAATATAATGTTGAATTCAAAAATGTGGCGGCTACAATGACTTTTATCCGTTTAATAAACAACATCTTTGACATTCTCAACTCACGAAACATGCGTCAGTTTGAGTACAAAAAACCCTTATTTGAAAATAATATTTTGAAAACAAGGTTTTATTTAGAATATGCTAAACATTACATAATGTTTATAGTAGCGCCTGATGAAGAGAAGCTTGTTATCACCACGAACCGTAAAACTGGTTTCATGGGCCTTTTAACATGCATCAATAGCACACTTTTCTTGTATAACCGCCTAGTTGAAAAAGAAAAGGTCCTTAAATATTTAACTATGTACAAATTTTCGCAGGATCATTTGGAACTATTTTTTGGGGTAATAAGAGCTCATGGAAAGGCCAATAATAATCCAACATCACGTCAGTTTAAATCAGCTTACAAAAAAACCCTGATAAATACAGAACTGAAAGAGGGTTTCAGAGGAAATTGTATTCCTTTAGAGGATATTTCCATTTTAAAAGAATCCTCTGTAAACAAAATAAATATTACTACAGAACGTTATCGAATTTTGCGAAATGACTTGATCGAGGCATCATTGGATGACGAACCCATGCCTGATGATTTGTTGTTAGAATTTGATGAGCAGTTAAATACAACGATAGGTGATTATTTGCGCCGTCAAATAGTTGCATATATTTCTGGGTTTGTTGTCAATTATTTACATTCCAAAATCAAATGTGAGAGCTGCCTTCATGCTGATAATTACGATGATGATGACCTTTATTTGATAAAAACTAAAAATAAAGGTGGTCTTACTTTCCCGTCTAAAGATGTCATAAATATACTCGTATGTCTACGAACCGAATGCAGCATCCGTTGTGTTAAATCGCAATCTTTGAATTCTCCTTATTTCCGTAAACATAAAATTATAACGAATACACTAAAATCCCTTATTGGACAGACTTATTTCGAAAAATCGGTGAATCATATGTTCGATCAATCACCGACTGATAATCATATTACTCTTCTGACTAAAGCTATAGCTGAAAAATATATAGATATTCGTTTTAAGCATTTTGCAACCCTAGAAAACGGTAGAGCGACGAATCGACAACAACTAACCAAAGCAGTTATTTTTGCAGGAAATTGAATTTTGCAAATACATTTTTTTCGTTATAATTTTTGTGTATTATTTATTCTGCCGCTGAAATTTGTTTTACCTACTTGACCATATCAATAAACGGGAGGTGTTTTTTTTTTTTTTAACATACTGGCTTTGTAAACCATCTTGATAAGTCTTTTTAACAAAATAAGTCATTTAAATATACAACATTATTCTTGATTTACACTAAACCTGAAAAGGGGTCATTGTACTCATCTTTTTGAACAACTTTTTCTATGGGACCAACCTTGAAATTGCGAAAAAAAATCAGCTGTTCCCTACATTTTGACGAGTATAAATGTAGGGAACAGCTGATTTTTTTTGGACCGATGTATGCCCAAGCCAAACTAAAAATACAACCATGGTCGCAATGTGCTAACAACGGTTAATAGATTTGCCTCCTAATTACGTGCGAAAAATTTAAATAGTTTTCCTTGTGGTGGGACTTTTCCTTATCCCGCCAGACAGGGTATATGCCCATGTAAAAAAATATGTGAGAAAATTTAACGCATTATAAAACCGGAAGTTTACCTGGAAAGACACACAGCACTATTGTTCGATTAGGTTCTGATTGTGAGGTCTTTGAATTCAAGAGTAGTATGGGCACAGTGATGAAGGATGTAGGGTCTTGGCATGTTCAGTTTAAAAAAACCAAAAGATTTTTTATACAGCGATCTGCTCAGGCAGACAATTTTCTAGTAGAAAGCGAGGTACTCTTTAATAATACTGAAGATGTTTTGAAGAAGCTGACTCAGAGAAATAAAAAAAAACAGTGACATGAATCCTGGGGTCATTTGAATAAGATCTGTAAAAGTAAAACCTGCCAAAGTAGCAGATGTCAAAAACTGTTAAACAGCCATTTCGGTGCTGATTGGGATAACGAGAAACGGATTCGACTTTTATAAAAACATTTTCTCTCTAACATCAAATGATAGGGGATGACGAAGATAATGACCAAACAGAAGTACACTGTGAACCACGTATTGAAGATAACTGTGTAGTTTAAAATTAGATAGTAATGTCTGACATTTTTAAAATTACCATTATTTAAGAATACATCTTTTTAAAATTTTATTGTACATTATATACGATTCGAATGTCGATTTTCAAAAAAAAAAAAAACTCATTTGTCTAGAATAAAAACGTGGGTAGGCGTGACATTTACACGTAATTTTGTAGCTTCCTTATTAAATATTTATTTTAAAATAGTTAATTGTTCTTTTTCACTATATTTATGCGCTAATTAACTATTAAACCCACCTTTGCTCGGAACTTTCCTTTCACTTTCACTCTTCAACAACCACAACACTCAAAATATACCAACTTAACATGGACAGCAAGCTTGTGCACAGTATGGAGGAACTGGAGAAGCTGTTAAGCTCCCGCATGCGTGAGTACGATGATGAGCTGCAGAGAGCTACAGCTGGAACTGACCCTGCACACTCAGATCTTGCTGCACTGTTCCTGGATTTTTCTGAGTTTAAATCCTTTGTCTGCAAAACATTCTCTCACTTCAAAATACAAATGGAACTCTTGTCGTTGAGTCTAGACTCACATGAGACTGCGATGCGAAGAAAGATTTTGCTGTTTCATGGTATTCCTGAGAAAGCTGATGAATAGCTGTGCAACTCGATTCTTCTTATTTTATCTAAACAACTGTTGATTGATAATATTAAACAGGAACATTTAGACGTATGCCACAGACTAGGAGCACCCCAAGGTAAAACCAGACCTGTGCTTGTGCGATTTAATGAAATGGAGCATCGTCGGTTAGTTTGGGAGAGTAAAACTACACTCAAAGGCAGCGGCATCACCATTTCGGAGTTCCTAACTAAGACTCGGCACCAGGTTTTTATTGCTGCTCGCAAGCACTTTAGCATCAATAGCTGCTGGTCCGCAGAGGGAAAGGTTATTGTCTTGACGCCTGACAAGTCACGCCGGAAGATAGCGTCCCTGAGTGAGCTTGAAACGTTAATCGCGCTATTCCCCGCTCCAGCCAGTGCTGCCGCAACCAAGGATCCTGTGCCTGCCGCTTCTATCTCATCCGCCGTGGCATCTTCATCGCCTGTGGCAGCAACCCCCAAAAAAAAGATTGTGAGGAAAGCTCGCCGCTAAGTTTACTAATGAAGATGCCCCATGCATGTTTTACATTGATAGCTTTGTGTAGTGTGGGCACACTTTAAATGAAATTCCCCTTTTGTTAATCTACCCATTGCATTTACTCTTAGTTAATTTTTTTTTCACACATCGTTTAGCTTGCCGGTAGATGCTTTTATTTTTCTGATATTGTGACGTGACACCTGTAGCGGTTATATCACGGTATAGTTTATAAGTAATAATAATTTTGTTAATTTAAACTACCTAAAAACACTACACAAACACAAGCGCATTACATAACCTCATCACACATTAGCTTTCATAAATGTCACTGTCACTGTCACTTCATTCGTCATAGACTACATACGACCCTCATCACATTATCTATGACAACTAATAATAACTAACAAAAACATCCATAAAGTTATCTAAATATTTATTTATTACATTTTACAATACACACAATATTCTTAATCATATATAAACAACACTAACAATTATTTACACTTAACACAATATACATTAACTTTTGTATTATGTGGGGAAACCGAACGCGCATTGAGACGTGGAGGAAAATGCGTGGAGGGCTCGGCACAATGACTGGCAAGATAAAGTTCAACGACCTTAGTGTTCGCCCTTGTCTCAAGTCGAATACGCGCTCGGTTACAACCCAAAATCTAGTCCGCTTATTTTAGTAAATTAGCTGCATTTTGTTCATTGTTATACCTGTTAGTGTCCGCGTTAAATTGTCCTCCGTATTGTTATTGTTTTGTATTATAATACTAGAAAGGAAGTGCCGAGGTAGGCAGAAATACAAGTTCGCTATAAAAATCACTTTTATTTTGCATTACCCCGTAACACTTCATTGGTGACCCCGATAAGAACACAGAAGCCTAACGGAGCCAACATGTCGATCAGAGCAGACCAGGGAGCGACGGCTGGAGGAGAGTCAGCAGAGAAGCAGGACGTCTGCCGAGTCAGCGTCAAATTGCCGCCTTTTTGGCCAGAGGAGCCAGCACTTTGGTTCGCCCAGGTTGAAGGTCAGTTCACGATCGCCGGTATCACTGCCGACAGTACTAAATTTTATACTGTAGTGGGCCAGCTTGACCACCGTTATATGGTGGAGGCTAGGGACATTATAGAGAACCCGCCAGCCCAGGACAAGTACGGAAAGCTGAAAGCCGAGCTTATACATAGGCTCTCAGATTCGCGCGAAAAAAGGGTGCAACAAATCCTCACCCACGAGGAGTTAGGCGACCGTAAACCGTCACAATTTTTACGGCACCTTCAAACCCTGGCCGGACCAAATGTACCAGAGTCGTTTCTGGCCACGTTGTGGTCGAGCAGACTACCGACCAACATCCAGACGGTTATTGCATCACAACCTAATCTCCCTCTCCAGTCTGTCGCAGATTTAGCTGACCGCGTGCACGAGATCGCACCTGCGCCCGCCCCGGCGCTCGCATCACCTCCCGCCGTGGCAAGCACGAGCACCTGCAGCGAGATCAGCGAGCTGAAACAATGTATAGCGGAGTTATCGAGACAGGTAGCGGCGTTGCAAACACGTGGCCAGACACATCATCGCTCGCGATCCTCTGACAGGTTCAGGCGTGGTAGCAGAGAGTCGACCCCAGGCCGCCGCGGCCGCTCACGTTCCAGAAGCGCGTGGAACGAAGGGTACTGCTGGTACCACAACCGTTTCGGCGACAAGGCCACGCGGTGCACCACGCCGTGCACGTACGCGGAAAACGCCAACGGCAGCCGGAAGTAGCGGCAAATGGCTGCCCCAGTAAACCACGCCGCCTATTTGTATCAGACCGGACAACTAAAACCACATTTTTAGTGGACACAGGGTCCGATCTTTGTGTGTACCCACGTACAGCACTACAGCAGCGGCGCAGCAAGACGACATACCAGCTTTTCGCGGCCAACGGAACCGCCATTGACACGTACGGTTGGGTCGAGCTCCACTTGAACCTAGGGCTCCGCCGTGTGTATTCATGGAAGTTCGTGGTCGCGGACGTAACGAAACCCATCATAGGTGCAGATTTCTTAGCGCATTATAATCTACTCATAGATTTAAAGCATTACCGCCTCATCGACGGGCTGACCCAGCTGTCCTCTACGGCGTCTCCAGCAGCCGCTTCAGCAGCAGACATTGCCTCGGTCAAGTCGGTTGGTGGTAGCACGGAGTACCATGAGCTGCTTCGGCAATACCCGGAGATCACGCGCCCTGCAGGTAGACAAAAACAGGTCAGTCATGGTACCGTACACCATATCCGTACCACACCGGGTCCACCCATTTTCAGTCGACCCCGCCGTCTGGCACCGGACAAGCTCAAGGTCGCTCAGAAGGAGTTTGAGGCGATGTTAGCGAGTGGCACAGCACGACCGTCTGAAAGCTCATGGTCGTCCCCTCTTCACCTCGCTCCCAAGAAGGACAACAGCTGGCGGCCATGTGGGGACTACAGAGCATTGAACGCTCGCACTGTCCCAGACAGATACCCCATCCCGCACATCCAGGACTTCTCACACCAGCTGGCTGGCAGCAGAATATACAGTAAAATTGACCTTATTAAAGCGTACAACCAAATACCTGTCCAGTCAGCTGATATCCACAAGACAGCCATCACCACACCGTTCGGGCTGTATGAATTCCCGTTCATGACCTTTGGCCTCAGGAATGCAGCGCAGACGTTCCAGCGATTCATGGACGAGGTGCTCCGTGGGCTGCCGTTCTGCTATTGCTACTTAGATGACATTCTCCTGTTTTCAGAGACGGCAGCCCAGCACACCGAACATCTGCACCAGCTTTTGAAGCGGTTGTCTGACTACGGCATCGTTATAAACTCAGCAAAGTGTGAGTTCGGCAGGACCTCCATTACCTTCCTAGGACATGAGCTGTCCGCAGAAGGAATTCGTCCCCTGCCGGAAAAGGTGCAGGCGATCCAGGACTACCCAGCTCCCAAGACCGTCAAGGAGATGCGCCGCTTCCTGGGTATGTTTAACTTCTACCGCCGCTTTGTCCCTGACGCTGCTCGCTTGCAATCACCGCTTAATGTCGTCCTCACAGGAACTAAAACCAGAGGAAAACAAGACATCACTATGACGCAAGAACAGCTAGAAGCCTTCAATGCTTGCAAACATGGTTTGTCACAGGCTGCTTTGCTTGCACACCCAGACCCCAATGCTGAACTTGCTATTTTCACAGATGCGTCGGACACCTCAATGGGCGCAGTGCTGCAGCAAAAGGCAGGAGACTCTTACCGTCCACTAGCATTTTTCTCCAGGCGATTTTCCACAGCACAGAAAAAGTACAGCCCGTATGACAGGGAGCTCTTAGCCATCTATGACGCAGTCAGATACTTCCGACACATGGTTGAGGGTAGACAGTTCACCATATACACGGATCACAAACCCCTGTCATACGCGTATGTACGCAGTAGAGAAAATTGCTCACCGAGGCAGTTCCGCTACTTCGACTTCATAGCGCAATTCACCACGGACATCCAGTTTGTTGCAGGCAGGGACAATGTGGTTGCAGATGCACTGTCGCGCGTGGAGGCGATAGCATTGCCAGCGCTGGACTACACGGCTCTGGCACATTCCCAGGAGAGCGATCCGGAGCTGCAGAACCTCCTGAACAACAACAACACGTCACTGACATTGAAAAGAGTATGCTTCCCAGACTCAGCGGTGGAGCTGCTCTGTGACGTGTCCACTGGTAACACAAGACCATATGTAACAGAACCCTTCAGAAGGCAGGTGTACCAGAAGCTGCATCAGCTGAGCCACCCTGGCAGGCAGGCCACGGTCAAATTGATCTCAGCACGTTTCGTTTGGCCTGGCCTGAAGAAGGACTGCAGGGCCTGGACCAGAGAGTGCGTAGAGTGCCAGAAGAACAAGGTCTCGCGGCACACATCCTCTCCCACCTCCCCATTCCCTGTTCCTTCCCTTCGTTTTTCCCATGTCCACATGGACATAGTAGGGCCGCTAACAATGTCTAATAATTTCAGATATTGCCTCACCGTCATCGACCGTTTCACACGCTGGCCTGAGGCATATCCCATCGCCGACATCACGGCTGAGACATGCGCCCGCACCTTCATCGCTGGCTGGGTGTCTCGCTTCGGTTGCCCCCATCGCATCACCACTGACAGGGGCAAGCAGTTCGAGAGCAAGCTGTTCCACACCATTGCAGCGCTCCTCGGTAGCCAGCATCGTCCAACCACGGCGTACCATCCAGCCTGCAACGGCATGGTCGAACGCCTGCACCGCCAGCTGAAGGCGGCCATCCGATGCCACACCGACACCAACTGGTCCGAGGCTCTTCCACTGGTGCTGCTGGGCATCCGCAGCGCCTGGAAAGAGGACATTAAAGGGTCAGCAGCTGAGTTAGTCTACGGTGAACCCCTAAGACTCCCGGGGGAGTTCATAAATCCTACACTCACCCGCACCGTAGACTACACCGACTTCGCGGCGAGACTCCGACATCAAATGGCGAAGCTGTCGCCAGAACCGCCAAGTCGCCACGGCGCGAAACCATTTTACGTGCCCAGCAGTTTAGCGTCATCAACACACGTGTTCCTGCGTCATGACGCCGTGCGCCGACCGCTCGACCCGCCTTACACCGGCCCGTTCAAGGTGCTACAAAAAGGCGGGAAAACATTCAAGATCGAGGTAAACGGGAAACAAACAACGGTAACAATTGATAGGTTGAAACCCGCTTACCTCAACAACGACGATGACTGCACTCCCAGCTCGACGACAACATCAACGGGGGCAAACACAGCTCCGCCATTAAGCGTCGCCGCCGAGAGAAAAACCCGCAGCGGGCGAACAGTACGCTTCCCCGATTACTATCGCCCGTAATTTAGCAACTACGGTCTCAGGAGGGGGGTAGTGTAGCGGTTATATCACGGTATAGTTTATAAGTAATAATAATTTTGTTAATTTAAACTACCTAAAAACACTACACAAACACAAGCGCATTACATAACCTCATCACACATTAGCTTTCATAAATGTCACTGTCACTGTCACTTCATTCGTCATAGACTACATACGACCCTCATCACATTATCTATGACAACTAATAATAACTAACAAAAACATCCATAAAGTTATCTAAATATTTATTTATTACATTTTACAATACACACAATATTCTTAATCATATATAAACAACACTAACAATTATTTACACTTAACACAATATACATTAACTTTTGTATTATGTGGGGAAACCGAACGCGCATTGAGACGTGGAGGAAAATGCGTGGAGGGCTCGGCACAATGACTGGCAAGATAAAGTTCAACGACCTTAGTGTTCGCCCTTGTCTCAAGTCGAATACGCGCTCGGTTACAACCCAAAATCTAGTCCGCTTATTTTAGTAAATTAGCTGCATTTTGTTCATTGTTATACCTGTTAGTGTCCGCGTTAAATTGTCCTCCGTATTGTTATTGTTTTGTATTATAATACTAGAAAGGAAGTGCCGAGGTAGGCAGAAATACAAGTTCGCTATAAAAATCACTTTTATTTTGCATTACCCCGTAACACTTCACACCTGTCACTACCGCTGTCATTTTTTGTACAATTGACGTTACGTTTCGTTTCTGCGTTTGTCCGTTTCTGAATGCTGTGGCTAATATTTTCATTAGTCAACTTTTAATGTTATTTTCGTATTCATATTTTATTTTCTCTGTCTTCTAATATAATTTTTGTTTTGATTTGCTCCCTTTACTTTTTTATGTACTTACCTTGTTTATTATTATATTGTGATAAAATCTCTACCAGCAACAGCGAATAGGTGCTTTTAATAGTTGATCGTATTTCATTATTGTTTTGTTATGTTGTTTTACACTTAAGCAGTTAACTAGTTTATTTTATATATTTTTATTTTATTTATTTTTTGGTATTATTTTTGTTTATTAGTATATATATATTATAATTTTTGCAAACTATGTTCGATGCAGATTTTGATGATGATTTTTTCTCTTGTTCTTCCTCTTCTAGCAGTTTCCTTAGTGCAGCGAGTGGTTCTTCCTCTCCTCTTACTCTCGGCGGGCAGATTTCCTCTTTGCTTTCCCACCTCCCCAACAATCTCAACATAGCTCACATCAATGCCCAGAGTGTTCCTTGCCATTACTCTGATCTTCTGGCTTCCATTAGCTGTGCTCATATAGATGCCTTGCTGATCTCTGAGTCCTTCCTCAAACCCTCTCTTTTATCTGTTAATTATGCACTTCCTGGTTTTGTTCTTATCCGTAATGATAGAACCGGGAAGGGCGGTGGCGGTATTGCAATTTACTTGCGTACTGATATTCCCTACAAGATTATCAGCACATCACCATCTTCCTATTCGGGGACAACGGAGCATCTGTTTCTCGAAATTTCTTTGCATCACGTTAAAATGCTTCTTGGAGTGATGTACAGTCCTAACCTCAGTATCGACTATTTTGACTATTTTTATTCACTTTTAAATGATTTCTGTCCCTCTTATGACCACATAGTTTTGATGGGCCACTTTAATACTTGCCTTCTTAAAAATGACAATCGTACTCACAAACTTCAACCTCTCTTATCTTCTTTTAACCTTAGTATTCTGCCTCTTTCTGCTACTCATCATTTCCCTAACTGCACCCCTTCTCTTTTGGACCTGATGATTGTCTCTAATTCATATAACGTATCTGTCCACGGTCAGCTCACTGCTTGTTTTTCTTATCACGACTTCATCTTTATGTCCTACGAGATTCGCCCTCCTAAGCGTAATCCGCAGTATATTTTCCATAGAAACTATAAGGGCGTAGACCTGGAGGCATTGCTGCGTGATGCTGGTAATATCGACTGGACGAACGTCTTAGAGAGCGCATGTATCAACGATATGGTTCACATTTTCAACAGCACAATACTCAGCTTATACGATCGTCATGCCCCTATCCGTCGAGTCAAAGTCAAGTATGTCCCGGCTCTCTGGCTCACCCCTGCCATTAGGGATGTGATGGCTAGTAGGGACAGAGCCAAAAGGAGGTTAAAACGCTGTCCTTTCGAGCGCAACTTGAATGCGTTTAAGTTGTGGCGTAGCCACAATACATTGTTATAAATAAATATCACAAATATGTATTAGTAAATATATAAGTATATATTAATATCTACTACAAAATACTTGACATACTAAATACACAAAATACAAACACAAACATGTAACATGCACAATAACACATAACATAATAATATTAAAAACTTACCAGTATCGCATAGCCGCATCGTCGAGTCGCCGCGTCGCATCGCCGTCGTGTCGTACCGAGTAAGCGCGCACCAAGTCCCGCTACTCACCGAAACCATCGCCGGCGCAGCGACGCGCGCGCCCTCTCTCAACAGTCCGTCTCCCACTACCACGGTAGACGCACGCTCGCTGGCTGCGCAAAATCTAATCCTTCCGCATAAAGTTAACGATCGGCTATTCTTATCTTATTAACTATATGCTTTTGTGCTTGTTGTTGTTTATATTGGTGGTGAGAATAAACTGTTGAAAAAGTGTCTGGACCGTTTAATTGTGTTCCCTGAAGGTAACCTCACATCACAAAAAGGACACTCACACGACACCTATTTCTCCTACATCGGTGACCCCGGATCTTGGACACAGCACGGAGCAGCATAAAAACCGTAAGCTAGTGAAAACCAGATTAAAAGAATGTCTAAAAACGGCAAGTCATCCGACAAACAAAGTGACGAAAGCAGGTCGCATTCCAAAGAAAGGACATTTATACCTTCCGACATTTGTCGTGTTGGGGTACGACTTCCACCGTTCTGGCCTGAACCTGCAGTCTGGTTTGCGCAAATAGAAGGAAGTTTTGCACTCTCAGGTGTCAAAGATGACGACACCAAATATAATTACGTCAGTGCGCAACTTGAAAATCGTTACGCCGCAGAGGTGAAAGATATTTTAATTAATCCTCCAGCTAGCGGCAAATACGAAAAGTTGAAAAGCGAGCTAATCAAAAGGTTATCTGCGTCGCGTGATAAAGAACTAACCCAGTTGCTGATGCATGAGGAATTAGGAGACAGGCGACCATCCGCGTTTCTTCGCAAAAAAAATGTTTGTGCAAAAAAAATGTTTACGAGCTGTGTTTGGTGCAGACCCATTAGATTCTTGCAAACCTATTTTTAAAAAACACAGTTTATTAACATTAGCATGCTTATACATATTGGAAATGGGAGTATTTGTAAAAAAACATCCTCACCTATTCAGTAAAGCCGATAGCCTCAATAATTATAAGGTGGCAAAATGTCAAGGGATCCAACAAAATTAGCAATGCCAAGATGTAGAACAGCGTACTGCCATAAAAACACGAGTCGAATGGCAATACAGATATTTAATAATATTCCGTAGGGTATTAGAGAACTGCGAACCAGTCTATTTCAAAAGCATCTCAGAGCATGGCTGATAGAAAACTGTTTTTATAGTATTAAAGAATTTATGAATTCTAGAACAAATAGGAAAATTGCAGGACATGTAAATTACATTTGACATTTTTATTTTAAGCTATTGACATAATATTTTGTAATTTAATTTCCAATTAAATTTTTATTTTTTATTTTTGTAAGTCGATTTTTAGAAAATTTGTAATTGAATTATTTTTATTTGACATTTGTAATTTGATAATTTAGACAATTCTTGATTTAGTACTTATTTTTCCTAACATTGGAATTTAATTATTTTGTTAAATTAGAATCATTGTTATTGTCACAAAATTTGCATGCCGAATTTAGTTGGCGGAATATGTAGAACTATTGTGTATTTGTTATAAAATCTGTAAAATACCACATTTCAGGCAAATAAATGAATCTATCTATCTATCTATCTTCGTCACCTGCAACATCTAGCGGGCCCAAACATACCGGACGATTTTATAAAGACCGTGTGGACTAGCCGCTTACCGGGCAACATACAAATAGTCGTAGCATCGCAGCCAGAGTCATCACTTTCAGCACTCGCAGATCTGGCTGATAAAGTACACGACTTCGTACCACCCGCGCCGCAAGTGGCCGCTACGGACGCAGTTCCTAATTCAATGATTGAGAAATTGTCAAAAGAGATTGCAGAGCTCAGTCGTCAAGTGCAAGCCCTCTCAACAAGAGACTCTAGATCCAGGTTGAGAGATAGAAGTCAAAGGGGAAGAAGCAACACGCGTTCCCAGTCCAATTATAGGAAGTACCCTACCTGTATTTTCCACCACAGGTATGGAGACAAGGCACGAAGATGCCTGAAACCTTGCGATTATCAATTAGGGTCGGGAAAAGCCAAAGGCAATCATCAGTAGCGACACATGATTGCCGTAGTCCTACTACTGGTCGCTTATTCATAACGGACAGAAAAACAAAAATGCAGTTTTTAGTAGACACTGGGAGTGACATCTGCGTTTTTCCCCGCTCCGCCCTGAAACAGCTTCAACAAACATGGCTTTCTCCACGCCTGTCTAAATCAAATCCGGCAATATCCACATGTCTCTATCAGATCCGGCAATCTCCAACGGTATTACGTAAAGGCAATTGCCTATTATTGGCCAAGAAGGCACACGAAAATGATTTAAGTAAAAAAGAAAGTCATAATTAATGTTAAATTATCAACATACACATTTTATCATAACAGATAGAAATATTTATCGTATTTTATAAGTTTTGAAATGATTGAAACATAGAATCAACAAAATGCCGGCATAGCAGAGTTGCCATTTTATAAAACGAGAAGCCAATTTATTTCAGTTATCGATATATTTATTTTATACGGACGGTAGTAAACGACATCAAAACCAACTTTTTATATGACATTTTGTGAAAAATCAGGTGTTGCTTAAAATCACATAAATAATTATTTTCGATCAAAATCGATTATCGATTTTTATTTCATTGCACTGGCAACCGCATCCTAATTTAAAAAGTCATGTTGTCAAACAAACGTCACATCAACTCTCGACTCTCGTCTGTTGCTGCTCGTGTTTGTTGACTTGTTGTTATAGTTCTGGATTTTACGTATAACCAACGACTTTGCATTAAAATGGACTCCGATAATCCCTCTAAACTCAACGACCTTGGCTTGAATATGGATTCTGCTTCCGCTTCATCCGAAACTCCTCGCATGAACATGGACCCGATAACTAGCTATGATGATTACCCTGGCATTCACACTGGACAGTCGAGTTCTTCGCAAACATCAACAATGGATCTAAACATACATTTACGTTGTGTGAATTGTGACATAAATATATCGAGAATGCGTAGACATCCATTGGTTATCGCAAAGGTGCGACGTCTTATTCAAAGATGGATTGAACCACAGCAGGTAAATATTACAAGTCATATAGATAATACAGGTACCTGTAATATCTATAATTTATCATCAAAAAGTGAATACAAGATGATTTTCTTATTAATTGTATACTTTTAATTCAATAGGTCCAATTAACAAGTGACAACTTGGTGTGCCATTCTTGTTGGATGTCAGCTTGGAGTGTAATAAGACAGCCTACTCCTACAGGAGAACAAAGTACACCAATTGTCGGGCATTCACATGTATGCATCTCCTGTGGGCGCTCGCTTTTACGTACAAGATCTCACACATTAAGGACAGACACACCTCGTGAGAACCGTATTAGAAATGAGGTTGCTCGTCAAGTTGCTCCACGTGAGGTAAGATATTCGTTTTGGAATTGTAACTTTTCACTCTCAACATAATATAGTATGATGCTGTTATTGACAGTAAGTTGTTGTTATCAACAAACATGAAACCCAAAAAAAATACTTATATCCCATTATTAATTACTGTTCTTTGTTACAGTTGCCAATATCAGCATCTGTCTGTCATACTTGTTGGCGAAGAATTGACAGAGCAGCATCAAGAACAATTTCACAACAAGATTCTCCGGCTCAACCATCTTCAATTCAATCGGAAAGCACTGCCACTGTATCAGTAACCGAAGAGGAAAGTGTAGCCACTGATAACTGCATATTGCTGCCTAATTATATTCGGGCACCAGGTACACAAAGTCGCTGCTTTTTTCCAAACTGTGTTAGATCCGAACGGCTCACAGTCCCAAATGATTTAAGGGTTAAGCTATTTTGCGACTATAATTATTATATACCTCCAGAATGCAGAATATGCCTCTATCATTTAAGGAATAGTACATGGGACTCACTTTTGGATTCACTTGAGAATCCGATTAGAACATTTAGTGCAGTTCAAGTAGAAGAATTTACTTCCTTACTAAAGAACAGTATGTTCAATCATTTAGATTTTAATAACATAAATGATATGCCTGATCATATAGTTCATTACTATCTAGGCTTTAATAAGTAACAATTTTTGGACATGCTATCCAATGTTCCCAGGCTTTCCAATAAGCATAGGGGGTAATTTGCTCTTGCTGCTTATTTAATTAAATTAAGAACAGGTGATAGCGATGAACGCATTGCAACATTATTGCAGGTACCTAGAAGTACCCTAGAACGTCATATGAATGAGGCACGCGAATTATTAACACAGGATTTTGTTCCTAGAAATCTGGGGATAAACCATATTACCCGAGCAGAAATAGCTGAGAGAAACCTGATTATTCCAGGTGGATTATACCAAGGTGAAGATAGGAGTCCCATAATCATTGCTGATGGTACATATATTTACATTGAGAAAAGCTCGAATTATTTATATCAAAAGAAAACTTACTCATTGCATAAGTATCGAAATCTAGTAAAGCCTTTTTTGCTTGTGTGCACGGATGGGTACATAATAGATATCCTTGGCCCCTATCCTGCAACAACCTCTGACGCAACTATAATGGTGAATGAATTTAAGAGCGAAAACAGCTCCTATCGTCAGTATTTTCATGTGGGGGATGTTTTTATTTTGGATCGGGGATTTAGGGACTCCTTACATTTATTAGAATCTTGCGGTTATCATGTGCATGTGCCCCTGTCCCCAGAAGATGGAGATACACAGCTTACAACAGTGAATGCCAACAAATCAAGGGCTGTCACATTATGTCGCTGGGTGGTTGAGGTCGTGAACGGAATTTTTAAATCATCTTTTAAAATCTTTCGACAAAACTTTTTCAACAGAGCGTCGAAACACCTCATGCAAGATTTTGCTGTGGCGGCTAGCTTAATAAATAAATACCACACCAAAATAAGGGACAGGGAAGATGCAAGTCAAATACTAGAAATTGTTACCCAAAATATGAATGTCAATAATTACCTATCGGATTTTGCGAGGGAACATAATTTAAACCGGGTTAGGGCACATTTTACTAATATTAATGTGAATATTGAATATATAAGATAATTCCCAATCCTCACTTACAATGATTTGGTCCTAATTGCTTGTGGGACATATCAATTAAAACAAGCACGGTCATATTATGGGGAGCACATTAGGTTTAACCGTAGTTACCGGATTGAAGTGTGTAGTGATCGTAGGAGAAGTTTTATGGAAGCATCGGCTTTTGGCAGTAATTGTTATTTGC
Source organism: Dryobotodes eremita (assembly GCA_917490735.1). Taxonomy (NCBI): domain Eukaryota; kingdom Metazoa; phylum Arthropoda; class Insecta; order Lepidoptera; family Noctuidae; genus Dryobotodes; species Dryobotodes eremita. The sequence continues at coordinate 558,640 of OU823272.1, forward strand.
TCAGAACAAAAATATCTAGCCGCCATATAACAAGAAAAATATATTATGTTTACATTTTGTTAAATACAACTAATACTGGTCGAGCAGCAATAAAACAATACTGTTGTAATTGTATTGTAGGCCGTCGAACAGTTGGATGCTGTGCCCACGTCATGTCAGTTATTTGGTATTTAGGATGGGCACGGCATGAAAGTCATATTGATGCACCTGCTCAGTGCTTGGATGAGGTTTTAATAGTTTACGATACTGATGACGAGTAAGCTATGTATAAACTATTAAACCTCACCACCATAGTCATTAATGTAACATTAAAAGTAATGTATTTAATAATAATAAAATTACCATCAAATCCGAAGTTTTATTTAACCAATTCTTTTTTATTTTACATATTGACAATGTATACTACGTTTAACACGTCATATCATAAGTGTACACTCCAGGCCAAAATCACTATGTATGTTGGGCATGACCCTTTCTAGTCTATTTGATGACAAATATTTGAGAAAACTATTTCAAAGTGTTTAGTTTCAAACGGAAGTCATCTTTAGAGGAAGAGGCCTTTTCAATATCGTTTGTGGCAAAGAAGAAAAGCCCCCGGAGAAGAAAAAGGTAGAGGAGAAATCATGGCTGGAAAATGACGCTAAGGCGCAGGAGCTAATTGTCACACGGATGGAAGTAGCTCCACTCACGCATTTACTGTCATGCACAACATCTGCTAGCATGTGGACAAAGCTGAAGTCTGTTTATGAAAAAGAGTCTGCTGTGAACATTCACCTACTTCAGCGAGTTATTTTTCACTCCACTTTGGGGATGACTCAGTGGTAATAGTTATGTCAAAGTTGGAAGAAATCAACACAAAATGGACACAAGCGGGTGAACCACTTTCAGAAAGAATGCAATTACTAAGGTATTGATGTCATTGCCAGAGATTCAAACATTTCCGCTCAGCCTGGGACTCTGTTCCCATTAAGAAGCAAACACTAACTGAGTTGAGCTCAAGATTGCTCATTGAGGAAGAGAGGAACGATCAGCCGGAGGTAACTTGGGCTAGTTCTAGCAGGCAGCAAAAATTATCCTGTTACACTTGTGATAAGGAAGGCTATTTTTCGAGGGACTGTAAAGATAAAGAGAAACAAGAAGTTGCAATTATTGTAAGAAGAGAGGTCATTTAAAGTCAGATTGCAAGTTGTTGAAGTCCAAGGAAGGCTCCGGATGTGAACGCCTTCATGTGTATGAGTCAAGAAGTTGACCAAAAAGACTGTTGGTTTATGGATACGGGTGCTAGTGAGCATATGTGCAGCAAAAGAGAATTGTTCATGGAACTGGACAAAGTGAAAAGCGCAACGAAAGTTACTGTGGGTGACGGTAAACTTCTTGATGTATTTGGGCGCGGCACTGTGGAACTGTATGCTTGAAATGGCGCAAAGTTATCAAAACATTACTAAGTGGAGTGTTTTTTGTGCCTGAACTGAAATTCAATGTTTTCGGTGGGAACTGTCTTGGACAAAGGTATTTGTTTGGTGTCGAATAAAGATCGTTGTGAATTTGTTAATAGTAAAGATGAAGTTCGTGCAATATCTAAACACGTCAACAAAATGTATTAAAATGAAAATGTATTATATGTTGTTTTCGTTGAATGGAACGCAATCGGAACTGTCTATAGTTAAATCAACATTTGCAATGAGATGGGCATCTGAACGTGATAGTGACGTTTCTGACATTTGCAAATCTTCGGACGTTGTTGAAGGTGGGTGTGAGTTTGCGAACTTTAAATTATTAACCTTTTAACCGCTTACGTCGGATTAATCCGACAAATATTTTCGGGTCCATTTCGCCAGTGTCATATGTTTACGACCAATATACCACAGTTCGTTTAATGTACTTTTTTATTTAATTACGCTGTATTCTAGCAAAAAGATGTTTATATTAGGTAAATAGTTAATTAAGTAATCATTTACAATTTAATATACTTTAGTCTCTTAATGAGAAGTCCTAAAAATAATATCCAAAGTTAAATGAATTACTAATATTATTTTTAGAAAATTGTATTGATGTACAACGCCCATGGCGGCCAAATCCGACATTAGGGACGGGACATATGCCAAGATTTACCGATACAAAAATAAACATAAATCAAAATATTTTTCTTTATACTGACTAATTGACTATAAAACAAATACAGTAATTGTTAATAAAACATTTTTTTGGAATTGTGAGTATTTCATTTAATTCCTTTGAAATTAAGTAAAACTTGTGAAATGTCAGCAACTGAGTTGATGGTTCCCATCCCTAGCCTACATGTTCCGAAACTTACTTTGTTAGTACGCCCTGCGCCACGGTCGGATAAAGACGACCGTTTCGTACGTCATAAACGAGTGCTGACTTCTGGAATTTTCCATCAGTGTTGTGTTTCCATCAGTTTTACGTTCGTGTGTCGATAAATGTGTATTGAAATTTATCATGTCCACTACGGAAGAATTAATACAAATTCTAGAAGGCGATGATAATGAAGAATTTATATCAGACGAAGAGTTTAACATTGATGTAAAGGTATTTTTTATTATTATTACAGTTATATTTTAATTGATGGTGTAGTATGGTAGTGATTTCTGAATGGAAATTTTAAACTTAATTAGACTGAGTGAGATGGCGGGCGCGGATGAGAATACACGCGCGGTCACTCAGGAGCGGCGATTCTGATTGGTTGCACAGCGCGCGTCGCGTGAGTGCTCGCTCGTAGATACGAAGGTAGTTTATTTTGTGCGTGTCGCCGCGCTGCCACACAAAGAATCGCACTGCTAATTTTGCTTTTGTAGGCGGGTAGATGTTCAAAATAGCATTTTTTTTGCTGTTCTTCCACAATAAGGCTTAAATATCCATTAAGCATTGCGTAAAATTTACTTCAGTTTATAATTTGTATTTGTTTTTGTAACTAGTAATAAATAAAATCATAATATAAGTATGATAAAATATTTAAACTTACAAAAAACTATCCTGGAAATCATTTACCTCTCCGTTATTTTCTACACTACATTTATTGATCTCATGAATACTCAAAGTTCTTGCCTAAATTTTGTTTAATTTCACCCCATATGTAAAAATTATAGTGTATACTGAACAATTACTATATTAGTTACATCGGAATTTACCCCTTATGTTATTATTTAACCATTTAAAATTTTGTCACAAAGATTTCATCATTAACTTCCGCGATTTTTGTTTGATAAATTTTGTCGATCAAAAGAACTAAATTCAAGTATCCGAACGCATTCCGGGGGCCTTACCCCGCGCGGCCCCTCAGTCGTCGTTGATTTGTCCACCAAGCTGCACGTGTCGACTGTGAAATTACGTTTTAAAGAGATTTTATATAAGTTTGTCAGAAAATTTCATCATTAAACGACTGGACATATTTCTGGTAAGTTATTTTTCTTGATTTAGAAAATGAGTGATCATAGATACTAAGTATTGTGTACTGACTGAAGAGTATAATAATTGTCTAGGTCTTCGTCTAATTCGTCACGTTGTAACTTGTTTTGTAACGTTTCGTCATTTATCGTAACATCATTCACTGTGTAATTCTTGATGAGGTGAATGATTATTTTTGAGGAAAATGACATTTTTGTTGTGTTGAATGATGTATTGTCGAGATTAATGATTTAGAAGCAACAAATTGGATAATTTTAAATCAATATTATTTATAATCCACAATTTAATTGTATATAATTAAATTGTGGATTACTGACTAAAAAGTTATTAAGTACCAGCCAGCGGCTTCGCCCGAGCTCTTTTTTTTGAAATCCCGTTTTTTCCCGTTCCCGTGGGAATTTCGGGAAACCCTTTCTTAGTGAAACTAATTTCAGCTCTCTACGACCAGTAGTTTCGGTTATGCGTTCTCTGTGATTCAGTCAATCAGTCAGTCAGTCAGTTACCCAGTAACGGAGAGTTTTATATAATATAGATTAATTTACGTTTTAAAACTTATTAATTTGTTTATAATTTATTTTATTATACAGGTATGGCTAAAACGAAAGCAGAGCGTTTGGCCCTTCAAAGGCTGTGCAAAAGACGCAAGTACTTAGAAATAAAAAACGACCCAGAATTTTATGCCTTAGAAAAAGAAAAACAGCGTGCTAAGTACAGAAAACGAAAAGAAGAAAAGAAACAAATTCCCATCACAGAGAAAAGTCCACGTGAACAGAGAAAATTGCGTAAACAATGGAAGGAAAATTCGAAGAAATATAGACAGCGTAAGCTTGAACAGGTATCTTCAAGAATTCCAAACGTAATTCATGTTGAAGCTGATAAAATTTCTGAAAATATCGCCCAACCCACAGACGATCCCATTGGCTTATTCACAAAAGAAGACATAGAAAAAGCAAAAAGGATGGTACGATATCAAGAATTGAAGAAAAGAATACGATTGACAACCATTATAAAAAATCTACAGAAAATTAATAAGAACCAAAGAATGAAAATATTAAGACTGAAAGCAATGTTCAACGAGAGTCACTTATCTGATAATAAGACTGAAGGTAACGGTCAAAACTTAGCTCAACAGAAAAAACGCATAAATACTAATGCTATTTCAAATTTGCGGTCTAGAATAGATACGAAATTTCGCTTACTTCGAAAACAAGTGATAGAATCAATTGAAAATTTTTACAATGATGACGCTGTTAGTACTCTCTGTGCTGGTAAGAAAGAATTTATCACTAGAAACAAAACGCGTAAGCAAAAAAGATATCTTACAGCTCCACTGAAAGTTTTACACAAAAAATTTATAGCTGAAACAAATGTTAGTAAAGTAAGTTACTCGTTTTTTACAAAACACCGACCATTTTGGGTACTTTATCCCAAACCTACAGCAAGAGAGACATGTTTGTGTACTCAACACACCAATATAGAGTTATTAATTAAAGCTTTAAGTAATGCGAATATTATAGGAGAAAAAAACTCACATGACTTAGTCTCAGATTTATGTTGTGAACCCAGGAACCCAGCGTGTTTACTAAGAGAGTGTCCTTCTTGTAAAAATAAAAATATTAACTACAAAGAGTTTTCGAATGACTCTGGTTTGACTTATTTTAAGTGGAGAAAAGCAACCAAAGAGGTAGTAACAAAAAAGGGGCTTAAACAGAAAAGAGTACTAACAGTTAAAGATCGAATAACAACAAATCCATTAGAAGCTATCAAAGAATTAGAATCTGTTATAAAACCTTTTCTCTTACATATCCATAACATTGAAGCTCAATATAAAACAATAAAACATTTAAAAGAAAATTTGACAGTATCAGAAGCCATTATTCACGTAGATTTCTCCGAAAATTACTCCCTTAAATATGCTGAAGAAGTCCAGTCATTTCATTTTGGAGGAAGCAGACAACAAGTTTCTTTGCATACCTCAGTAATTTACACTCACGATTTTTCTTTAGGAGCAGTTCGACCAATATCGGTATGCACTATCAGTAAATGTGTTCGTCACGATGTGGCAGCTATTTGGGCACATTTAATTCCATTGATAAAACAAGCTATGGAAAGCAATCCCTTTATCACGACGCTACATTTCTTGTCAGACTCACCCGTGTCACAGTATCGAAACAAATACATGTTTTATGTAATATCACAGATTCGAACTGATTTTGAATATGTTTCCAGAATTACTTGGAATTATACAGAGGCGGGGCATGGAAAGGGTGCCCCTGATGGTGTAGGAGCGGTTTTAAAAAGAACTGCAGATAAAATAATAAACTACGGACGAGATATTGGTGATTTCGAAACATTTTATAAAGTAATAAAAGAGAACGTAGAAAACATAATTATTATAAATGTAACGGAAAATGCTATTAAAGAAAAAGAAAATTTAATTCCAAAGAATCTTAAGCCATTTAGAGGCACCCTTTCTGTGCACCAGGTACTTTGGGATAAAAGAAATAAGAGCAACAAGAAAATTGTCGTATTAGAAGATATAACTTACAAAAATCAAAATGAATTGAACTTGCATTATATGAACCGACCTTCTACATCTAAATCATGTCAAAATGTCTATAAATAATTTTAATCGAAAATATTTACTAATGTGAAGAATATTTTGTAAGTAATTGATTTATTTTGTTTTTTTGTTAAAATCAACACAGATTGTTTTATTAAACTTTAAGTTAAAAAAGGAAAAATATTTAAATAATAGTCTAATAAAGACCGATAATTTTTTAAGTAAATTATTGCGGAGAGGCTTTTTGTTTCAATGATCACAGTTTTTAGTAGACTGATTGTAATTACATTATTCTTAGCAGGATTCTTGTTTAAATGATCAAAGATTGTTTTAAGTTAAAAAAATATTGTTATTAGAAGTTCATTCGTATAATATAGGTAGTTTAGTTTGTTAATAAACATCGAAGTTTTTTCGTGATTTATACTTCGAGTTAAACAATTTCAAAGTCTGAGACTGATTATTTTATAGAGACTGTTTATTTTTCTTTGTTCTAAAATCTTTTTTTTTTTTCGATTCATATTTTTTATGTTTATCTTGTGATTCATCATCAATAAAAGCTGATTATACTTAGTATGTTTTATTTGCATCATTAGCTTCAACACTTTGTCATTGAGTTCAACGTATTGTGTCATTTACTGCTACACATTATCATTCACTTCAACATAATATTTCTATTTATCGATTTTTCTCGTGAATGGGGTATTAAAATCACAATTTACATATACAATAACCTTTGTTTTTTAAAGAAGATCGTTATTTAGTAGCTTATTTTCAATTTTTGATGGAAAATAAAATTTCTCACAAAAATTGTCAAAATAAATCATAAAATGAAAATCTACCCAGGCTATTAAAATTTCCTACCTAGGGGACCGATGTAAGTGAGTTTTGCACTTTCAGGGCGTTCCTTCGAAAGGGGCTTATCCCTATTCAAAGAAGAATGCCTATTTTTCACCTGACTATGTATAGAAACGAAATAAATTTTAAAATTCAGTTAATTTTATTGTTTATTAATTACGCTTATCACAATGTTAAAAGAAACGCAGGAAAAAAAGATTTTTTAATATTTCTATATGATTATTCTACGTCAAGGGTAAACCTATTACCGTGCTTTGAACGCATCTCAACTACCCTTTTTGACGACGTTCCATTTTACACATTGCTACTTGATTTTATTCAACTCTGTTTCTGAGTTTTATTTATTATTTTACGTTTTATTTAATCAGTAAGTTATTCTTTATTAGTATTTGTATAATACAGATTCATTAAAAATAACATATCAATTAAATAATCATGCAGTATGTAATCGAGTTCGCACGATTGAAACGGATTTTTTTGACATTTGACAGTTCTGCGATTGGCGTCGGCGCAGTCGTTCGTAGTTGCGTTTGCGTCTCCTTGTGTACTGTGCCATTTTGTGTGTGTTACTTCTTTTTACGACCCTATATACCGCCCCTGGACCTCGATATCTTCCTCATCTGACGACCTTTGCTTACCATATCGTTAAATCCGTCCTCTTAACAATGCCACCGGCAGCAAAAAGAAGACGTATACTTTGCATAAACTGCAACGTCTGCATAAATACGTTTCGACGATATCTCGTTCACGAGCTCAACACAAGACTTATTTCGTTACTTAGCGAATGGATATCACCAGTAATCGGAAGTATTTACGCTTATTATTTTTAATCTAAACATATCAATCATGTCCTAATCAAACTAACAAAGCTCATAATATACTTATATAATGTATGACACAACACAAGCAACTGTCCGAATGATCTATAAATCTAAAAGGTGTATTATACATTGACTTAAAACTAATACAATTTGTCTTCTTATTTCATGGATCGTTTTGAAGTGTTCTTTGCTTGTTGTTTATTGTTAATGTGGAACCATTTGATCAACATGTATTGCTGGCATTAAACTATTGTATCAATTGTAAACAAAAGAAGTTTATATTGAGTTTCCTATTTCAGATTACTGAGGAAGATTACATTTGTGAACCTTGTAATGAACTCCTCATGAGAAGCAAAAACCAGCAATTAACAACAAGCTGTGATGGTGCTCAAGCTTCAGGGTCATCTTAACCAGGTTGAAGACAAGTGTGCAGTCTTTGTGGACGGTCAACACTTAATCGTCAGACTCATTCTATTGTTTTTGAAAATCCTTCAGAAGAGCAAAGACAGATTAATGCTGTTATACAAACAAGAATGCACCACGTCAGGTATTTATGCTTCTATATTGTTAATTTTTTGCCAATAAGTATAATACTCGGTATTGTAACTCTAGAAGATTTCTTTTTTTGTCTTCGGGACAAAAATGATTATATCTGTTAGTGATTAACTGATGCTGTAAGCATTTTAGCGACAAATAAAAAATATAAAAATATTGTAAATATATTTTGAATTATCTGATACGAGTATTAATTCAATGTTTTCTTTCGTAGATATCATCATCTGATAAAATATGCCATTCATGCTGGATGAGTTGTAAGCGTGCTGCCATACGTATTCAGCATGTTGATGAAACCCGTGGAGTTTCTACCACTGAAGAAGTTGACATCGAAACAGGTGACTCTGAGCTAATAACTGCTGAACCAGTTAATGTAAGTTTAGAAGTGCCTTCTGAAGTTGTATCTAGCGACATAACATTGGAAAATTACAGACGGGCAGCAAATACTGCTTTCATTGTCTTTTTCCTCAATGTGCTAATATGAATCTGCACAATATGGCAGATTCATTTAGAGCAACGATACTCAGTTCTTATAAATATTATATCTCTGTGCACAGCCGTGTCTGTACAGAACATAGACTGAGTAATGAGTGGAGTAATCTGTATGATTCGAGTAATAGCATGAGTACATTTACTTCACAACAAGTAGAACACATTTTTTCATTTGTTAATGCTTTCAAACCGTACCTTAATTTCACAAATGTAGAAGCCATTCAAGAAATTGAAGATAACATATTTTTCTTTTGGACTGGAAGGTCCAAACAAGACTTTTTAACCCTTCTCAATGAAGTACCTCGCATACAAGGAATGCACAAAAGCATTTTAGGATTAGGTGCAGAAGCAACAATTACAACAACAGGACCCTAAAAAAGAATAACTGGCAAGAATTATGTGCATTGTTTATTCCTGATTTCGAAAATAAAAGTGGGTCCGAAAAAAATGCAGCAGGTAGGTTTTATTATTTTATTTAGGTAGGTACCTAATTATATCATGTTATTCTGCCACGGTACTTCTCCTTCGGGTGATACAAAATAGTCGGCGAAAAGGTTTCGAGTTGTAACTCCTGCAACGGCAACGTTGTGAACATCAGTTGGACTAGACGGTATAATATTTTCATCGTCCTCTGCGAACACGTATGATAACGTGTGATTATAATTAAATCCATCTCGCTGTCGTATAAAATTGTGTAGAACACAACAGGCCCTTATTATTTCTTCAGCAAAATCAGTTGATACGTTCAACGGGCGGTGGAATATTCTCCATTTATTACTTAGTATACCAAACGTGCATTCTATATAGCGACGTGCTCTTGACAATCTGTAGTTGTAAATTCTCTGCTTCACAGTCAAATTGTTTCCACCGTACGGACGTTGCATATGATCAGTGAGTGCAAACGCCTCGTCACCAATGAAAGTGTAGTTAAGATGTGGTCCATCACTACAAAGAGGTTCAGGACTAGGTAGTTGTAGTCTATTTTCTGTGATTGCTTTAGATATTGAACTGTTTTTAAATATTTGAGAATCAGCACTCTTTCCAAATGATCCCACATCTATATAAGTAAAATTATAATTTGCATCACATATAGCTAGCAATACAATTGAAAAATATTTTTTGTAGTTAAAGTACAGTGAGCCACTGTGTTCTGGTTTTATCACTCGGATGTGTTTACCGTCAATTGCTCCTAGACAATTTGGAAAGTTTGCATTTATTTTAAATCCTTGTGCTATATTTTTCCAGTCCGCTACTGATTTGGACGTAATAGTATTTTCTTTCAAGATACTATATATATGTTTGCAGGTGTCCCTTACTATATAACTAATTGTTGAAACTCCGCACTTGAATGAGTATTGAAGGTCTGATAACGTACATCCAGTGCCCAAATATCTGAAAAAGATTTTTTTTTATTTCAGCAACTGATTTACAAAAAAGATGGAAAAGTATTAGGGACTGCTATTCGCGAGAATTGAAAAAAAAAATACGAAAAGTGGTGCAGCTGCTGAATCACGGCGAGAATATGTACATTTTAAACAGCTTCAATTTTTATCGCCTCTTTTTACGACAAAACGATCACAAGAGAATGAATCCGCCGAAATTAATAACTCTTCCACATCGATTGCACCACCATCAAGGCCAGCAACGCCATCGGCATCTGATCTTTCTAAATCTACAGCTAAGCGAGGCAAGGTAGATGATACTACCGTGATGGCACTTATTGCAGATAAAATTCAAAATATTAATAGCCAACCTACACATGATTCCGATATGCATTTCATATTATCATTATATGATGATTTTCGGAAGATACCCTCAGAAAAAAAGATGGATGCGAAAATGGAGTTGATTACCATAATAAAAAGATATAACAATCCAATGTACAATAATTATCAATATGGGTACTACACACAAAATCAACAATTTAATACTTCGTCTTCTAATAATCATTATGAAGCTCCACTATCAGCTCAGTCAAATTACTCAAATGTAACGTCAGACGAATTTAATATTGATACACATTTGTTTGAGGATAGTCCGGAGCCATAACAAATTAATGTTTGATTTTCCATTATAAAGTTGATTTCATAAATATAAGGTTTTTTATTTACCTGGTAAGTATGTAAATGACTTACCTCAGTGTTATAAGAAGTCTTTCCTCTGCTGAAATGCTATTGCGGAATCTAGTGTCACGACGTTGAATACTACTCTCAAGAAGACTTGAGTTGATAAATTTCAAACTGCCATAAGTCCACTACATGCAAAATTTGGGAAATTAACGTTTTTAGTTTCACATTAGTGTTATGGAAAATTGTACTAACAGTGTTATAAAATGTTGACTATCGACTGTGTCTGAGTATTTTAATGAACAAATTTAATAATAACATTCATAGATTCTATAAAAAAGATAAAAATAGTTTGGACTTATTGCCGATTGATATGCCCATACTGGACTTATGATATATTGATAAATATTGATATGATTAATATGGACTTAAAGTTGTTTGAAAAATACTAACCTCTGTTGTAGACTATGGGCCGAACTCAGGGAGTAGTATAGTTAGCTTATTTAATTTAGCATAGTAGGGGTACCTACATGGATATCTCAATGTTCATAAAATAAATCAAAATAAACATCGAATAGAAAAAATATTTATTCAAAAATAAGTCATACACAAATTACACAAAATCTAACACCTCATCCATCATGTATTCTTCGGTATTATTATTTATAATGTCACTTTCGTCTTCTTGCACTTCGGCAATAACTTCACCTTCTTCTGATAAAACTTTCTTATAGTAGTCTAAGGAGTCCATATCTCTCCAGCTTTCACCATAATGTTTCTTTAATAATGAATCTACGTCTTTAAGTTTTTCTCTCTTTACTTGAACTCTGTTGCTTGCTGGTTCTGGTTGTAATGATAAAATAGTTTTGTTTTTTTTCATTACACCCTTGTGAGTACCGACATCATTTCTGTAGGATATCTCACCTCGTACGGTAATGCTGCGGGGAGAACGTTTTATAATAATTCGCTTGCATTTGCTCAGTTGAAAGTGCCAAGTCTGAGTACCCTTAAGGTTTTCTTTGGTTGCCGATTTCCAATCAAGTACTTGTATATCTTTGACGAGATAGTGCACCGTTGCATGTTCCGATATTATTTCACAATATTCATCTGGTCGAATGATACATTCCTTCTCCCGTATTTTTTTCTCAGTCAATGCAAAGACGCGGTCCGGCGGTATAAATGAATGGCCTGTCACGGGAAATATTAATTGTACTTCTGATATCGACGGATCTGATTGTTGTAACCATTTCATCGCCATTGCTACGATCATTGAATTTTTATTCTGGCCACCACAGCCATCGGCAACCATTCGAACAACTTTTTTTCCTTCGAGATTCAAGGAGTTTAGACAGTGGTACACAGCCGTGCATATTTCGTTCGAGCCTTTGCTGGATTGATCCTCAGTCCATACGTATGCGTGTACGTTTTTTGGGGTTAGTGGATCGTGTGAAGTTCCAACCACTACTGTAAAATTATATATATATAATTGCCGCGAATAATAGGCCGATTGATCCGGGATCTTGGGCAGTGGTAGATTCTTTTGGCAATCAAATGAAATAATTTGAACTTCAGGGTTGTCGTCTCGTAAAAAAGTAAAAAAGGCTTTTGCCCTCAATTTGTGAATTCGATATTGAGTCCGAAGGTTTTGTTTCAAATTTTCGCTAGCGGTCATTTTAAGGCGTTCAAGTAATTCGAGGCATGTAGAGCATACGTCTGTACGCGGGGATCCGAAACCTATATTAAAGGATGAGTTAAAAACTTTGCGGAAATACCCTACTTTAACTTCGAAATCCGGTAAAGCTTCGTCGTTGTACATCCGATGCATTTTTTTAATGTTTAGATCGGATGGTAAATAAACACGGTGTTTGATAAAACCTCGTGAATAATGAGATTCCAGTGGCTGAAATTTACGGATGAAGTTCTGTACTGCCTCTTTGCGAGAAGCAAACATAAATCTCTTTCTATCTCCTCCTCTATTTTCTCTGGCAACTGAGCCAGAGTGAAAGTGCCTTTTTGTAACACCTTGAATACGCGAGGCTTTTAATCTTAAAACGCCTGCAAAAGTTTTGCTGCAAACAGGCACTTTTCTCCCTTTTCTGTCTGAAATAATAGGTCTTTACCTATGAAATTGCCGTTTTGTATGAAAAAATTTAAACGAATTTTTTTCATGAATTTTTTATTTGTATTAATCGAAGTAATCACCCATGCAATCAATGCATCTTTGCCATCGCAGTGGCAGTTTATTGATGCCCTTCTTAAAGAAATCAGCTGGACGGGAGGCAACAAATTCTTCAAAGGCATTTTGTACTGCCTCTCGGGTATTAAATTTTTTTCCCGCCAAGAAGTTATCCAAATTCTGGAAAAAGTAGTAGTCTGTAGGCGCAAGGTCTGGTGAGTAGGGCGGATGACGGAGAGCTTCCAACCCCAGTTCTTGCAACTTGGAGACCGTCTGCTGTGCAGTATGAGGTCGCGCGTTGTCGTGCAGGAGCAGCGGAGACGAGCGATTGACCAATGCTGGTTGGAGATGCGCCAGCTTCTCCATCATTGTGTTCAGTTCTTCACAGTACACATCTGCAGTAATGCTCACCCCGTTTGGTAAGAAGCTGTGATGAATCACACCGGCGCTAGACCACCAAACAGTGACCATCACTTTTCTAGGGGTAAGTTTTCGTTTAGGGCATTGTTTAGGTGCTGAACCAGGATCCAACCAACTTGCTGAGCGCTTACGGTTATCAAACAGAATCCATTTTTCATCGCAGGTAACAATGCGGTTCAAAATTCCTTCATTTGTGTGTCTGTTGAGCAGTGCAAGGCACGTCTCGACGCGTACTTCGCGCTGGCGATCATTGAGTTCGTGGGGCACCCATTTGTCAAGCTTTTTTACCTTGCCAATTTGACGCAAATGGACCAATATTGTTTTGACGCTAACGTCGAAAGCTGCTGCTAATTCAGCCGTAGATTGTGTATCATCAGCTTCCACAATCGCCTTTAATTCGTCATTGTCGACCAAAGTCTTCGGACGACCGCGAGGTTCATTTTTCAGGTCGAAATTTCCAGAACGGAAGCGAGCAAACCAATAACAGGTGGTGCGTTGGTTTGTAGAGTTAGCTCCGTAAACGTCGTTGATGTTGCGTGCCGCTTGTGCCGCGTTGCTGCCACGACGGTACTCATATTCCATAATTACTCGAATTTTTAACGTATCCATGATGACGAAAAAGATTGAAATGCGATGAAAATGTAACACTAATCAATAAAGAAATGACTACTTTTAGAAAAAAAAATCCATGTTTTTAAAATAAAATTAATTTGAAATTAGAATTCATAGCCAAACAAAAATTTTTTTGATTTGAAATGGCCAGTACTGCAGAACGGCAATTTCATAGGTAAAGACCTAATATAATATTTTGTCGTATAATTTCGACACTTCGTGCCTGTTCTTGGTCGTCGCCGTTTAACAGCCTCAGTATCAACGTGTTGTAGGATCATATTATCTTGATTAATTTTCTCTTTATATTTATAGAAGTTTTGATGAAATAAAAAAATTTCGTTGCTTTTAAGTGTTTGACATTTGAGCGATTTTGTATTGTGACCGCAGGAGGGTATTTTCGGCAATCCAGGAGCTGAATACCTGAAACAAGAACAGGTCCAATCAGAAATCTGAAGTGTTAATGTTAAATAACGTACAGAATAGCAGTAAGAATAGAATAGCATACAATATAATATAATGGTATAATAATATAATATAATGGTTACATAAAGTGAAAGAGTTGTAAGTTGTAACTAAAATAAAATACTCGTAAAAGAGTTAAATGAGCCCAAACTAGAAAGGTTTATTATTATGCCATTGCTGAGTTTCTTTGATCATATCAGTTCAATGTGAATTGTCATCGGGTCTATAAGATGTGATCCTATTCCTATTACGAGATCTGGTTCAAAATCGTCTTGTAATATCTGTGACAGACAAAACAGTTAAATAAAAGGTAAATAGAAAAATTCATTTAGGTTCAGTGACTTCCAAATAATTAAAATTATTTTTATAAAAATATCTTCAAAACAGGCTCAATAAAATTGTATAATAAATTCTTAACAATCTTGATTTAAATCGATGCGTACTGCAATTTCCGAAAAGTATAAGTAACTATAACTGTACGGGTTGTAGTAGTTAACTCCGTACACCGATTTGTCGTGAAGGTTTGACAGTTTAGTTAGTATAGAGAAACACGCTCCACTAAGTTGCACTAAATACTTAGTTAAGTTTATTTAAGTTAAAGGTAAGTTACAGTAAGTGAATGGAAGGCGATTATTTCTCTCAGTTGTTGACAGTTACACAGTTATAAGTTGACTCTCTTTTTATTCGTTAGTCATGTCAATATAACACGCTAAATTATGACGCGCATCGTTGGCCTAAAGTAGGTTATAGAGTAAGCAAAAATGTACGGCGATGAGACCGTACATATTGGCAACCCCTAAAGAAGCTAAGTAGAGAGAGAAAGAAATGCCTGTACAAAGTTAAATATTAAAGTAAAAGTAAATAGGTATACAGTTAATCAAAAGTAAAGGCAATGTTGTCTCGGTGTCCTTGAAGTTGACCGTGGCACTCGTCCGTGGGCGCCTGCTGGTTTTCTTCTCTGGCAGTCTGCTGTCGAGAACCCATTGGTTGAAGTTCGATGTCTTCATGCGTTTGCTTTCTATTTGTCTTCCTCGGAAATCGGTTCCTGAGTAGTGTGCAGTATTTCCTTGTTATGATCCACAGGAAAGTGATGACTGCAATTGTTAGTAAGAGATAACAAATTGCATATTGGTGAACGTCATGATCCGTGATAGTGGATGGTAGTTTCGGCTCGTTCTCTTGTTGGAACCGCAGCTTTTTGTCAATTTCCTCAAAGTCGTTTTTTTTTAGAGTGAAGAGTTCGTGTGGCGCGTTATGAAGTGTGACGTTGACAATGTTGTTTATCGGCGAATTCAGGTTCGGTACATGCATGTCATAGTTCACGTTCAGGTTGCTGTTGTATTGATTGTGCGAAGTGATGGTGAGTTCTTTTGACCGCAGTACGCATCCTTGATTCAAAGTTACTATAGCCGCCGATGTGATCGTTTGCGATATTACGTCGTTTTCACAAACAGTACGTAATTCGCACCTTCCGCAACAAACAACCAGCCAGCTGTTTGGTTCTTGCAACTTGATCCATGCCTCCTCGCATGACACGCTGTGTACGTCACACGGTGACGTAATTGTACGATGACCCAGTAATTTTGCTTCGCAAGGTGCATTTTTGTTTTGTAAGTTGAACACTGGTATGTTCGCGTTACAAATGAAGTTATCTTTTTGTCTTTTGATGCATTGTTTGAAGTCTTTATCTTTTAGTGAGATGTAAGAATTCTTCTCAAAGTTCACGGCAATGTATTCCGAAGATAACTGCATCAATTTGTAATTTGACTCCGCCTTGAATGGTATAGCGATAGCCCGGTAGTAGGTGAAGTCCTCATTCGAAATTAAAGGAATGTGAACTTCGAGCATAAAGTAGTTCTTTGTTATTCTTGCTTTCACGTATAGCAACTTGTAAAGTTCTTTGATATCTTCTCTGATATTTTCTGTCGGCAATGACAGAGTCCTCGGCAGTCTGCCGGATATATCTTCCAGTGTCTTTACTAGACTGACTGGTGATATCAAGTGCACGTCCATATGTCCACTGTAGACATTAGTGAGAGTATTGAGGAGCATCGTTTGAATTTCCTTAAGATTTCGTAGTAATAGCGATGCTGTGAGCGAAGCGGAGTTGAAGTAACTTGTGGCCATCATTATTTCTATTTCTGTTTCAATGCTGCCCAGATTCGTCTTAGTTTCTTCCATGAAGTGTTCTATCATCTTGCATTGAAGCTTGATATTTTCATAGTTTTTCTTCAAAACGTCATTTTGTAGTTGCATGATCGATGTTTGGTTTTTTGCGAGTTCACGCAAGTAGTTTTCATTGCGTTGTATGGCATCAATGTCTTTGTGGTATTTGTCAGCAAACTTCTGGTCTAAGACCCCGAATAAGCTGTTTGCTACCATGCCTACTCCGTCGATCAAGCCGCGCTTCTTGCGCATAGATAAATGCTTGTGGGGAGCCAACAGCATTGTGTTGTAGAAGTTCAGTAGTTCCATCTCGTGGGAAAGTTGATCCGTCGTAGCTTGGCAATAACTTTGATGGATCTTTTGACAAAGGTCATTCACACCGTTTATGTATTTGTCAATATGTTGAACGCCTTGCCAGTAGTTAGTTAAGTTGTAATAGGTGAGCAAAGTCCATTCATCATGAATGAGTTCGATTTTGCCTATGGTGTCATAATATATCGGTCGCTCGGGTTCCAGGTTGGTAATTTGAGTGCCTGAACTTTGTTGCGAACCATATGATCCATTCACAAGTATCAACATTGTGAAAAAAGACAATAAAATGTTTGTAAGACATTTTGTTCCAGAATGTTTAGTTGTGGTAGTTTTCGATGACTTTTGTAAGTGTGTTTTACATTCTTCATAATTTTTGTTGCAGTTTGTGTCGATGGGTAGAGCTGATAGTTTTACTATGGGTCGTTTAATGACACCAGTTTGGGTTTTCAGGGTTGTCACTCGGACGTACCCGTCCGCGCCAGGGTGAAGTTTTAGCACCCGTCCCATGGCCCATTTTCCTGGCGGCAAATTGTCATCCCGGACTAGTACGATGTCCCCCTCGCTGAGGTTTTTCTTGGGATTGTTCCATTTGCTGCGCGTTTGTAGTTGAGTAAGATAGTCGCTTGACCAATTCTTCCAAAATTGTTGGTACATATGTTCAGTTAACTGCCATCGTCGGCGTAGGTCAATGTAGTTTTCATCGGTGTAGTCAGCTCGTGGTAAAGACATTGTTGGTCCCCCTGTTAGAAAGTGACCCGGTGTCAGGTAGTTATAAAATTCTTCGGGGTCTTCAGTGAGCTGGCAAAGTGGCCTGGAGTTCATGCACGCTTCTATCTTCGCAAGCATGGTAGTAAATTCTTCGTACGTCAATTTTTGGTCTCCTAGCACCCGACGAAGGTGATATTTCATCGACTTGACCGCTGCTTCCCATAGTCCACCAGCAGTCGGCCAAGCGGGTGCATTAAAATGCCATTGTACTCCCATGTCTGCGATCTTATTAAAGAAGTTTGGCGACAAGATTTCTTTGAAGTCTTCAAACTCTTTTTGAAGCAACCTTGATGCGCCTATGAAATTCGTACCACAGTCCGAGTAGACGTGACCTGGTGTTCCGCGCCTGGAGCACATTCTCTGGAAGGCTGCTATGAAAGTTTCAGTACTTAAGTCGGATGCAAGTTCGATGTGCACAGCCTTTGTCACCATGCATACGAATATGCATATGTAACCCTTTGAAGTTCGAACCCCTCTTCCTTTGTTGAGTCTGACTTCAACGTGTCCTGTGAAGTCAACTCCCGTGTGGGTAAACGGGCGCGAAGGTGTTACTCGTTGTGGTGGCAGTTCTCCCATGAGTTGGTTCATCTCTGATGGGTTGTAGCGATGGCAGCGCACACAGCGCCGTAGTTCAGCTTTCACCGCTCTGTTCCCGCCAACGATCCAGTACCGTTGCCGGATGTACGCTAAGGTTAGTCTGGCTGCTCCGTGTAAAGTTGTCATGTGAGCTTGATGGATCACCAATTCAGTAAGTCGTCCACCCTTAGGTAGAATGATTGGGTTCTTCATCTCAAAAGGCAAACTGGAATAGTTCAGTCGACCCCCGACTCGGATTAAACCGTTGTTGTCCAAGTATGGTTTAAGTTTGAAAACGTTACTTTTCGTAGAAATAATTTCTTTCTTCATAAGTTGTTTATATTCTTGCGTCATTTCCGTTTGTTGCACATATTTTATTATTTGTTCATTTGCATTGTTTAATTCGCATAAAGTGAGGCATCCGGTTTCACGTTTCGTGTTATTATGTGCGTTTCCAATAAATCGTTGTATCCATGCTACAATTCTGATCGCTTTGGTCAATGAACTGCAATTAGTTAATAAGTTATGAATACAATTGGTCTCTTTGTTCATAGAGTTCGATTTCGCTTGGTAAAAGCTGCCTATGTTAGTTGTAAATGTGCATGTTATGTTTTCTTCACGATTTTGTTCTTGGAAGGTATTCAAAAATGTAGGACCATCCCACCACAGACTGAATGTTGTTAGCTTAGTTGGTAGTAATCCTCTTGATGCACAGTCTGCAGGGTTATCTTGCGACTTCACATAACGCCATTGCTCGGCTGGTATGATTTGTCTTATTTTTGCAACTCGATTGGCGACGTATTTTTCTCTTCTCGATGTATCCCCTTGTATCCACGCTAAGACTACTTGGGAATCACACCAAACGCTCGTGGTTATTTCGAAACCATTCAGAGCTTCTCTGATTTTTTCGATGAGTTGCGATAGTAAGAGTGCGCCGCAAAGTTCAAGTTTCGGTAATGTGATCGTTTGTGATAACGGTGTTACTCTTGTTTTAGCAGCAAGTAATGTTATTGTTGGCTTGTTATGTTCATCTCTAACGCAGCTGTAAACCACACATGAGTAGGCTTTTTCACTGGCGTCGCAGAATCCAAATAGTTCGATCTTCTGGTTCGTTGAACCGATCCAGCGCTTGATTTTTATGTTTTTTACATTGGGTATGTCAGCTCTTAGTTTTAGCCACTTATTTGCTATATGCATCGGTAACTGATCATCCCACTCAAGTTTGTTGACCCATACTTCTTGAAATATCATTTTTGCCGCAATAGTTATGGGTGATAGCCAGCCCAGCGGATCGTAAAGTTGTGAAATTTCTGAAAGTAGCCGCCTTTTAGTTATTTCCGGTCGACATTTTTCCTCAAATTTCCAGTTAAACATAAATGTGTCAGCATGCGGATTCCAACCTAGTCCTAGGGTTTTCAAGGATTCCTCCTGCTTGAAGTCAAAAGTTATTTTGCGTGAAATCTGATCATCACTTAAGTTTTGTAGCAATGCTTGTTCATTGCTGGACCACTTGCGTAAGTTCATCCCGGCTCCCTTTAACATCTCGATAAGCGATGACTGGAGTTCCTGGGCCGCTTCCAGTGAGTTGTGGCCGCTTATGACGTCATCGACGTATGCTTCGTTCAGTAGTATTTTGGATGCCGTGGGGTATTTGTAGCCATCATCGTATGCAAGTTGTTTGATGGTTCTCATAGCTAGCCACGGTGCGCACTTAGTGCCATACGTGACAGTGCAAAGTTGGTACTCTTGCAGGTTCTCTGACGGCGTAGTTCGCCAAATAATTTTCTGCAAATGTTGTTGTTCCTCAGACAGCCAGATACATCGGTACATTTTCTCGATGTCAGCTGTAAAGGCGTATCTGTAAGTTCTCCATTTTATGATAAGTTCTTGGATATCTTTTTGTAGGTTGGGGCCCTTTTCTTGTAGGCCGTTCAGGCTGTATCCCGTCTTAGTTTTCTGAGATGCATTGAAGACAACTCTGAGTTTCGTGGTAGTAGATTCTTCACGAAGTACTCCGTGATGTGGTAGGAAACATTCAGTAGTTAAAGATGTCATGGGTTTTGCTGGTTTCATATGGCCTAACTCCAGGTATTCCCTAAGGAACTCTTTGTATCAACATTAGCTATGCGGACGATATGGTGCTGCTGAGCGCCTCGGTCTGTGGCCTGTCTAAGCTGCTTGGCATTTGTGAGAAATATGCTCTCAGTCATGGTCTTCTCTATAACACCAAGAAAAGTGAGTGTATGGTTTTTCGGGCCAGGGGTAAATGTCCAGATAGTATCCCTGGCATCAAGTTAAATAATGTACCGCTAAACAGGGTTGACACCTTCAAATACCTTGGGCATCTGGTAACCTCTGACCTAAAAGACGATTCAGACATAGAGCGGGAACGTAGGGCGTTGTCTGTTAGAGCGAACATGATAGCTCGCAGGTTTGCACGATGCTCGAAGGAAGTAAAAAAGACTCTTTTCAGAGCATATTGCACCTGTTTTTATTCGAGCGCCCTGTGGGCTAACTATACTCAAAGACAGTACAGCGCCCTACGAGTCCAATTCAACAATGCCTACAGGATGTTGATGGGGTTGCCCCGATACTGCAGCGCATCAGGGATGTTCGCTGAAGCTCATGTAGACTGTTTCTACACGGTGATGCGGAAGCGGTGCGCATCCTTGGTCCGTGGGGTGCGGGGCAGCGCCAACAGCATCCTCTCTATGATAGCGAGCAGGCTTGATTGTGCGTTTGTGAACCACTGCTGCAAGGTTTCGGCTGGGCCTGTCGCCTTGCAGCAGTGACGTCACAATCTCTTTTCTGTTTTTGGTTTTATTTTTGTCTTCATACGTGTATTACTAACATAGTTTGTAAGTATATTGTTACTAACACTATGAGTCTTGTTGCTCGAAATAAAATTATTATTATTATTATTATTATAACATTTCAAGTCGGCCATTTTTTTTTAACCTTTTTTCTAGTTGCAGCAATTGTGATACTGCGATCGTTTTTGATGTTCCGATCTTATTTTCATAATTCGGACATAAAGGCATCTTCACAATGTATCTTCCATCTGAACCACGGCGAGTAGTTTCCTTATAATAAGTTTCACATTGATCCTCTTGAGATCGGTCAGTGTTTGTTTTGGTGACGTCTTCACACTCCCAAAATTTTGTTATTTCAGCCAAGTCTAGCAGTGTGACGTGACAGTTAAAAGTTTCTAGTTTTCCACACAAAATCCATCCCAGCTGTGTCTGTTGCGCAACGGGTGACTTTGGTGCGCCTTTTAGTATTCCATCTTGTATTATTTCAGCGTATACGTCAGCTCCAAGCAGTATGTCAACAGACCTTGAAATATTAAAATCAGGGTCCGCTAGTTTTAAGTTTTGCAAATGCGACCAGTCTGGTCGTTCAAATGTGTTGTTCGGTAATTTATTGATCAGTTTCTTCATAATCAATGCTTCAGTGTTGAAAGTATATTCGGAGTGGATTGATTTGCATGTTAGGTTAAGGCGTCCTTTACAGTCACCTGATACAGTTCCAACTCCAGATATCTTCGCAGTTAGTTTGTTTCTTGGCAGCTTTAAGATTTGTGCTGCATTTTCAGTTATTAAGTTAACTTGTGAGCCTTGATCTACGAGCGCACGAAGAGTTACGTAAGTCCCATCTATCGATTTGACCTTAACTTGGACGGTTGTCAGTAAAACTTCCATCTCGCTGGCTGATAGATGATTTGAACTCGGCGTTTCAGGTTCCCTCGAAGGTCGTTGACCTGAGCGATGGTTTTCATTGCTCGTCGAAGGTGTATTTTTGTTGGAATTGTTGTAATGTAAGAGCGTATGATGCTTCATATTACATTCCTTACAAGTTTTCGTAGAGTTGCAAGATTGGTTTTCGTGACTAAACAAACAGTTTTTGCATAGACGCAATTTTGCAACTGTGCTGTTTCGTTGCTTTGTATCCGAGTCAATAAACTGCTGACATCGCATTAAAACATGATTGTTTTTGCAAAGAGGGCACTGCCCGTATGAAGTGTGGTATGTTTTTGGAATCCATTTCTTGTTATCAAAGTTTTTTCGAGGTATATGTTTTTCAGTTCCGGCTGACTTTTCTGAACTCTGTATGTCCTTCTTTGAAGTCTTCATGGTTTCAAACGCCATAAACTGGTTTTCTAAGTACATCAAAAATTCCTGTAGAGTTGGCACATCTCTGTTATCGTGCAAGTTCTTTATATATTCATTGTAGGTCACACAGTCTAGTTTCTGTGACATCAGGTGGACAATCATAGGATCCCAACTGGTTATATCAAAACCAATGTTTGTTAAGCCGTTTAGACATTCCGTTGTTACGTCATGCAGCTTCTTCAAGTTGTAAGCGTCTGGCTTCTGTATGACAGGCAATTGCAGCATAGTGTTCATGTATGATGAGAATTGTAGTCGACGGTTGTTATACCGTTGATTCAGTATATCCCAACACGAACTGTAGTTGTCGGCACTGATGCTCAAGTGTTGCACCAGTCTTTCTGCTTCACCTTTTAGCCTGGTCTTCAGATGCTGCATTTTTTGAGCTTTATTCAATGTCGGGTTCTTGTGTATGGTTTCCAGGAACAGATCTTTGAATGATATCCATTTGCTGTAGTGTCCTGAAAATTCTGGAATCTCGATTCTTGGTGCTGACTGTTGGTGATGAGCGGTGGACCACATCTTGCTTTTCAGTTGTTTCCTTATTTCGTCATATTTGGCTTCCATGCTGTTGAATTTGTCATAGTATGTATGTTTCGCACCTTTCAGTAAAGCTTCCAGTTCCCAATGAGTGTTGTCAATAGCTTCCCACTTCGATTTCAAGATTGACAAGTGATCGTCAAGTTCCCATTTTTCAGCTAAAACTTCATAATCAATTTTTGCCATAGCCCGATCGATGGCTTTGAAGTTGCATTCCTGTTTAGTCAGCAAAGTCTTGGTCTTCTCATCAGGTTCTCCTCTCGACAAGTCTGTTAGGTCGAATTTGACATTTTCTTCAGTAGTTTGTAACATTTTTGAAATGTCAGCTTTAGTTGTTTCGTACATGGTCTTTGTCTTACCGTAGACATCTTCCACAAAATAGTTTATGTTCTTGTCTTCAATTTCTTGCAACAGCAATGTATGCCGTGCATTGAAATCAATCCATTGATCTTCTAACGAGGACAGCCGCTTGTTCAAGTATTCCTTTGTTTTTCTAGTTTTGCTATCCTTGTTATAGTTGGTGCATAATGTTTTGATGTTTTCAAAACATGTTGATTGTAGCGATAGCTTATTCATCTTGATTATAAATGATAGTTTGCTTTTAGTTCACAAAATACCTTTCAAAAAGCCTTCAAATCTCCTTGTAGCTGAAGACTTCTAGTTATCGTCGAAGGCTCTTCCAGTTTTTGAAAACTCTTCTAGTAGTTGTAGTTAGTTCCAGTTGTTGAAGGCTCTTCCAGTAGTCGAAGGCTCTTCTAGTAGTCGTAGTTAGTTCCAGTAGTTGAAGGCTCTTCCAGCAGTCGAAGGCTCTTCCAGTAGTTGTAGTTAGTTCCGGTACTCAATGTGCCTGTACTCTGGCTAGGTATTTGCGCTTTCTCAATCCAACTGGGGCGACCCGCTTGTGGGAGACCAGCTGAACCGATTCGCTACCGTAACAAGAGACACAACACACTAAGATACACGAAGGCTCGAAGGACCATAAATGTACGGGTTGTAGTAGTTAACTCCGTACACCGATTTGTCGTGAAGGTTTGAAAGTTTAGTTAGTATAGAGAAACACGCTCCACTAAGTTGCACTAAATACTTAGTTAAGTTTATTTAAGTTAAAGGTAAGTTACAGTAAGTGAATGGAAGGCGATTATTTCTCTCAGTTGTTGACAGTTACACAGTTATAAGTTGACTCTCTTTTTATTCGTTAGTCATGTCAATATAACACGCTAAATTATGACGCGCATCGTTGGCCTAAAGTAGGTTATAGAGTAAGCAAAAATGTACGGCGATGAGACCGTACAATAACTATACACAAAATCTATTACATACTTTAGTAACTAACTTTCTAGTAAAATACAATGAAATCAATCACGAACGGTTTATTTTTAAATCGGAAATCGGAATTTCATTTGTTTCTTATCGATAGGATCCGGCCCTGTATTTACCGCGCCGCGATGACGCCACGTGTTTGACACCGGTATAAAAACAAAAGAATTTTACTTACTTTAACTTTGTTTTGCTTGCTTTCTTCGCTATACTCTTCAATCTGTTTCTTTTACGTGCTTTATCTGGCTCAACAATATCAATTTGATTTAAATTTCCTTCCATTTTCTTAAAAAACACGAGGAGCGCAACCACAATCACAAAACTTTCGGCAAGACTGACGCCATATTGACAAGTTTGACGTTTTGTGATTGGTCGCAATGGACATGTGAGAATTTGAAATAAATGTCTTTGTGGACTTACTAGAATTTGAAAAAAACTGACAAATTTAACCGTTTTATTCAAGGCAATGCCTGTGACTTATGAGCTTTTGAAGTGAGCTGTCAAACATGAATTTTAAAGGTGAATACAACTAAATCAAAAAGTCAAATGTTGTTGTAGGTGGACTTATGGCAGTTTGATATTTATCAACTCACTTAATAATTCGTAGAAACTTGGTTTTGACATTCGTCCATAATTAAAAAAAATATTATTATTATTTTTAACTACCTTAAATACTGTTATATAATCACTATGCACATGACGATTTCGAAACAAAGGATTAAGCCAGTACCGTCTTTTTCGTTTTTTTACGCGACATAGATGGCGCCGAATGAGTACTATCAAAAGCAGGAGCAACAATGTTTCACCGTCGGAATCCATTTTAGAAATGAAGTGCGCCACACTGAACTTAACTGCGGCGCGGCAGCGGCGCTGCTAACGCGCGGCTGTTCTTATAATGTGAAGGAATGCGCTTCTGCCGCGCTACTGTCGCGCTGCTAACGTCCTAATGTGAAAGGGCACTTACCCTCAGAAGTTATTTATCAGCCCTGGCAACCAGTTGCAACCTTACCATTCACTCCCCCAGCAGTAGTGGTGGATACCTTATCTTCAGCTGTCATACATGAGCCCTCATATCTAGCTGAGGCCTTAAGGTGGATCCACACAGCATGCGGCATGCGCCGGCGGCCGTGACGCCGGCGTAGCCGCCGGCTTTGTGTGCGGCATTTGCAACAAAGCCGGCGGCCATTTTGCCGACGAGGCCGCCGCGCGGCCTGCAGCGGGGGAACAGTTTGATCACGGCTTTCGTGAGAGTGGTGTCATTAATTTCATATGCGTTGTGTAGGTAATAGTGTATAAAATGACTGATTTCCATTGGAACGACAGTGCAGTATTATTATTAATAGAACAATTTCACGAAAATAAAATATTGTGGAACCCGAGAAATAAAGATTTTAAAAATCGTATGAAGAGAAATGATGCGTTGAAAATTATTGCGTCTTTATTTAGTATTGAATCTTCAGAAATTGAAAGAAAATTAAAAAATATAAGTAGCCATTTCTTTCGGGAACACCGGAAATATGAAGAATCAAAAAAAAGTGGATCAGGAAGGGATGATATTCAACCACCAAAGTGGTTTGCTTACAGAGCATTGTCATTCCTCAAAGACAAGAATAAACCTGTGTCCACTGTAAATAGTGAAGATACTTCGGTAAGTACCTAAAGATACATTAGTGTTTATTGAATTGGTCACAAGTGGTCAACCTATCGCCCAAGAGCTTCAAATACATTTATACAAATAAATATAAAAAACTAACATGTTTAAACAGCTATATTAATAATTCCGGGAAGGGTTACGGTAGATATACTTACGGTATAGTTTTGTTTGGTGCTAGTGATGGGTACGTATTCGAATACCTAAAATTAAAAAACCTAACGTCAAATAACGTACGTTCAAAATACCTAAAATCTAAATACCTAATGATTTTAAATACCTAAGTAAATAACACCCATGTACGAATTACCTAAGTTTAAAAAACCGATTGGTCTAAATACCTTATGTTTAAAATATCAACAGTTATTACCCCTACGTTTGATACACCAACATTTAAAATATCTAAATGGTCAAAGCACCTAAAATAATGCATCGTACTGCATGCACGTACATGATGTACGTGTTCGTCGAGCCAGCTTGATAGCTCGCGATTAATTAAAAAAATGTGTTTTTATTTGGATAGTGATCGGTATTTTTCATTTCGGTCATTTAACGGTTGGGTAAACCAATTTTAGGTATTTTGTACGTAGGAATTTTAAGCTTTAGCTTTATGAACTTCGGTAACATATCCATTTGACATTTTAAACTTTCGGTATTTTGAATTTAGGTGAATTAATCGTTAGGTATTTAGATTTTAGGTATTTTGAACGTAGGTTATTTGACGTTAGGTCTTTTAATTTTAGGTATTCGAATACGTACCCGCTAGTGATGTAACCGAGTGATTTTAAAATGTCACAAGTAGTGCATGCATCAAATAACTTGATATCGTTTTTTTTTCTTTCAGATTGTTCTTGATGACAGCGCGAACTCACGGCAAAATGGAAACAAAACTACCCGAAAGAGGGATGCTGAACCAGATCCAGAAATAACAGAAGCTTTACAATTGTTGCGAGATATTTCATCTAAGAAACGCGATGACGTTGATGTGTTTGCTGAGTTCATAGCTTGCAAATTGAGGAAAATGGATGACTATACCAAGTCCTCAGTTCAAAATCAAATCCAAAACCTAATTTTTGAAGCTGAAATGAATATGTTTTCGGATACTCGTCGTGAATTTAATACAGTTTCTTCAAATATTCGTTCAGGTTATTTTACTCAGCAACCAGTAACATCAACGCCGTCAACGTCGCAATCTTATTCAACCCGAGTACACGAGTACATTGTGCAAGATAGCTCGGATAACAATAGTAATGATGAAAGTCTTCAGACCCTAATGGAACTGAATTAAAGCGACAACTTCACACTCACGTTACTTTTTTTTTGAGGTTTCTTGCGAATTTCTTACTTATTTTCTTATTTTTTTAATAAAAGCCATGAGTACACAGTTGTATTGGTTTTATTACAAACTAGGCATCTACATAATACATTCAAAATATAAACACACTTCTCACATTATATTCGGTACTGCCAAGGAAGTTGACCCTGTTCAGATAGAAAGTAATTCTGTAGCTCATTTCTAATAAACGCTGGCTCAAAATTAGCCGTATTCTGCATGTTATTTAATTGTATAGGTACTTCCACTGTGAAATTCCTGTTACCTCGCCTTATAAAATTATGCAGACACACACAAGCCATCACCACAAGTTTTGCTTTCTGAGGTTGTAAATTCATACGTGTATGAAGAATTCTGAATGTTTGTGCTAAAATGCCAAATGCATCTTCTACAACCATGCGTCCTCGACTTATCCTGTAATTGAAAATTCTCTCCGGTGACCCCTTCGCATGATTTCCTGAAAATGGTTTCATGATGTTGGGCGAGATGGGGAATGCGTCATCACCGATGAAATAAAAAGGCATTGGCGTATTTCTTCCTTCTAATGTTTTTGGTTGTGGTAAGTGTGCAGATTCACCTTGTATCATTTGAAACAAACTAGTGTTACGTAGAACTCCACCGTCAGATATGCGCCCTTGGCAACCGATATCTACGTATAAAAAGTTACAATTTGCATCAACCACGGCAAGCAAAACAATACTAAAATATGACTTGTAATTGTAAAATTCTGATCCACTATTACTTGGACATATTACACGAATGTGTTTTCCATCAATGGCACCTAAACAATTAGGTACATTCCATTTTACCATAAAAGTTCGCGATACTGAAAGCCACTCTTCCTCTGTGTTCGGTAATCTTACATAGCCCGACAAGGTTGACACCAATGCTTGACACACGTCAGAAATAATTGAAACAACTATTTGTGGAGAAACTGTGAACAGAGTACCTAAAGAAAAATATGACTCTCCTGTTGCCAGGTATCTCAAAGCTATTGTTAACCGAACTTGAGCTGGTATAGCACTTCTCCAATTAGTATTCGCTTTCGATATTATGGGTCCAGTTAAGCATAATAGAGTGTTTCAAAATCTTCACTAGAAACCCTCAGAAACAATTCAAATTTCGAACGAACAGTTCTTCGGTTTATGTCATCCATTCTAAACTCTTGAAGCATTCTGGGAACATCACGCCTATTTCATAGACTTTGTCTCATCCAAAATCTTCTTTTGCTTCTTTTTTTCTTTGGCCCCTCGCCCACGGCGACTTTTTGTAGCGATGCAGTCGCGCGTTTCGTAAACGCGCCACAGCATCGCTACTAACGCAAGTTAGAGCCGGTCCACTCGGCGCGTTGCGTCAGCTTTGCGTCGACGTAGCGCTGTCCTTGCGTTGTTTTACATACAAATAACCAAGGTGTTCACACGGCGCGTTGCGTCGTCGCAACGCACACATGACGGACAGCAGCCCCCGAGACGAAGCGAGAGGGGGTGTACTCGTGCGACGTCGGAGCGGCAGCGCTCAGTTGCTTGTGCGTTGACAGAGAGGATACACGGAAGCTCATTTCGTTTTACGTTTACGTTTTTTTAATTAGTTTTATTTGCAGGGTAAAATGAATACCATTGAAGAACTTGACATAGATTACTTGATTACATTGATACAGGAAAGGGAAATTATATGGGACAAGTCAAACGTAGATTTTAAAAATAAAAATTTAAAAACAAAAGCCTGGGAAGACATATCAAAAGTTTTATTTCCTGATTACGAGAATTTCACAGCTGAACGAAAAAACGAAGTTGGTGAGTTCACAGTGATATTTATGTTTTTTTTTTATTTAAGAGGGCTTTCAAGATTTTCTTGCACCGCCAATTCCGCGATCAGTACAAAATTAATATCTCGACACTCTAAAATTTTAAAACTAAGGGAATCTAGATTAGCGTGAGTACTCCTCACCTTCAATGACAGCCCAACCGCCTGCATTTCCAGCGACAGCCCATGTCACATTGCAAGGATTAATAGATAAGGTTAGGGACTGGTCTGAAAACACAACTGGATTTGCTGCTCCCAATTTCACACGAATATTGAAGTCAAAAAAATCTTATATTAACAGGAGTCTTCCAATACACTACTTTTTAGATATGTTTCCTAGTGAAATATTTGATATTATAGTAGCAAATACGAACACATATGCATCATTCAAACACTCATTGAACTGGACTCCAACAAATGCCACTGAAATAAGAGCATATTTGGGTATGATCATAATGATGGGCCTACATCCTCTGTCGGAACTAGAATTATATTGGTCTTCTGATCCCTTCTATCACAACCCCATCATCGCTGCAGTAATGCCTTGCAAACGCTTTAAAAAACTCACAGAAAACTTGCATTTGAGTGACAGGGCCACTGAGGCATCACGGACCCAACCAGGGTATGATAAGTTGTGCAAAATTCGACCAATTATGGATATTTTGAACAAAAGCTTTCAAGAAAATTGCATTGGAAGCCATACACAGTCTATAGATGAGAGTATGGTCAAATTTAAAGGAAGAAGCACATTAAAGCAATACATGCCACAAAAGCCAATTAAACGGGGATACAAAGTCTGGGCCAGGTGTGATTCAGAAACTGGATATTTGTATCAATTTAATGTATACATTGGCAAAAGTGAAACTCAAGAAGATGGTGACGGAGGACTTGGCTATAAAGTAGTTATGGAATTATGTAGAACAGTTGAAAGTGGTACCTTAGTAGCATTCGATAACTTTTTTACAAGCCTGCCTCTATTAGGCCGCTCGCCCACGGCGACTTTTTGTAGCGATGCTGTCGCGCGTTTCGTAAACGCGCAACAGCATCGCTACTAACGCCTGTTAGTCGCATTTGCAACGCGCTACAGAAGCGATGCCAGCGCGCTACTAACGCGCTGCAGCATCGCGACTGTATCGATACAAACGCGCGACCGTGTCGGACGACATCGGGGAGAGAACGGAGGGAGGGTGACGCGTGAGTGGAGAACCGAGCATCAGTGCAACACAGACAGGTCGAGAGTGCTGTTGTCCGTCACATGCAAAATGGAGTCGTTCGACACAGAAACATTTATTATGGCAATTCAGAACCGTCCTGTTATATGGGACTCGCGTCTTCCTGAGTATTCGAATAAAATTGCAAAAAGAAAGGCATGGGAAGAGATAAATGAAATATTTGATTCAGGATTTGGAGAAAAAACAAATAAAGAAAAGAATGCTTGTGGTAAGTTATTTAATTGCATTAAATGAAAATATTTTATCATGTTAAATGTAGATGAGTGGTGAAAATAATGAGATGTTCTAGAATGAGTGAATCAAGTTACGTTTACAGCTCTTTCTAGTTACTTATAGCTATTTTAGGTTACATTATTTCAAATTTTTGAATCTTGCCACGGTACAGATCCTACACCGGTGAAATAGTCAGTATATATATTTCGGATTGCAGTACCACTTAGTTCTGATCTTCGTCTTCCAATTAAATGTAAATTATCTCTGGCAGGTGAATCTTGGAATCCGACTATACTCAAAGTGTGATCAAAGTTGTACTCATCTCGCTTACGTATAAAATTGTGCAATACGCAACACGCTTTAACAATATTCGTAGCAAAATCAACATTAACGTTTATTGGCCGGTTGAAAATTTTAAATTTGTTACTCAATATACCAAACGTACATTCAATATAACGCCTTGCGCGCGTCAAGCGGTAATTGTATATTCTCTTATTTCGTGGTAAATGTTTTCCAGCGTATGGTCTTTGCAAGTGTTGTGATAAGGCAAATCCTTCATCGCCAATAAACGAAAACGGTATAGGTATTCCATTGTTAGATATAGGTCTTGGTTGAGGTATATTATAATTTCCTTGTCGTAACTTTTTTACCCATTCGCTGCTGTCATGTATTGTTGAATCTGAGCTCTTTCCATAGCATCCGACATCTATATCTATGAAATTGTAATTAGCGTCACATATTGCTAGCAACACGATGGAAAAAAAATGTTTATAATTGTAATATTCTGAGCCGGTATGACATGGTTTTATAATTCTTATATGTTTTCCATCTATTGCTCCAATTAAGTTAGGAAAATTAGCATGTTTCATAAATCCTTCTGCGGTTTCTAAATGTGATTCTTCTGTTGGTTCTGGCATGGAGATGTCTTTTAATTTTTTCCATATTACTTCCACAGTTTCCTTCACAATCGTACGTGCAGTAGTATGTCCACATTTAAAATCCAAATGAAGATCTGTCAAATTACATCCAGTTGCTAAGTACCTGTAAAAAAAGGAAAAAAGAAAATAAATTATTATAAAATACATACATATACCGGATGACTATTTTTACCGTCTTGAAAAAAATAGGGTATAATAGGTGAACGGAGTAGAAGCCACAGCATTGAATTTTTTTCTGTTTTTTTTTACAATATCATTCAAAGAAATTGATCTATCAATAAATACTACACATTTGAAGTAAACTTTTCATACTAGAACAACATTTTTTTTCTCTCCAGTCATGTCACATTGTTTATGTTTCCGCGTGTACATCGGGCGCCCGGTGATAGTTATTTATTTATAGATCAATTTCTTTGTAAGTTATTGAAAATCAAAAAATACTATGCCATATTAGCTCCACTCGCATTAATTTTTCAATTGCATAAAAATAATAAACTTGTATATCTTTTTCCAGCTATTGAACTCCAGAAAAAATGGAAAAGTTTAAAAGATTCCTTTAACAGAGAACGGCTAAAAGAAAAAAACTGTCCCAGTGGGTCCGGGGCTAAACCCAGAAAACAATATGTTTACTATAAATTATTGACATTTTTACAACCTTTGACCGAAATCAGACCGCCAAGTCAACCTACAGTTACTGAGGAAAACGACTCCGAAGGCTGTTTGGAATCTTTTGTTATTCCAAAATCAAAGAAGCTTAAAAAAAGTGATGGCGTTGATGATGCACAAAACAAATTATACGAAATTCTAACTGAGAAATTGAACAAAGTCACGCCCACCATTCAACATCCAGATCAACATTTTTTACTTTCGCTTTTTCCACATTTTAGTTCCATAAAGGAAGAATATAAACTTGATGCGAAAGCTGAAATGATAAATTTACTTCGCAAATATAACAATATGGCACAAACGTCTGCATACACCACTCACTATGGATATCAGTCTGGATACCAAGGCTACGACACTCGTACAAGTACTGAAAGTAGCGTGTCGCAACTAATAAATAGCTACCATTCGTCGCCAACGCCTGCTGGTGCCAATGTCAATACTGCAGGTAGTTCATTGCAACATAATGATAATGAATATAATTTGAGTAATGATGATTCTACACAAGATTCTATTATAACAAACCTATATTCGCCGTAAAATAAAAAGTAAGAAATTACAAACCTGTTTATGATTAATATTGAATTATTAATAAGTATTATTTTTAGTTGTGATTAAAGCTGTGATTAAAAATGTGCAAAAACTATTAAAAGATAATTAGCATAATATTTGGTTTTTCTTACCTTAAAGTTATTGTTAGTCGTTCTTCAGCTGATATACATTGTCTCATCACTGTATTTCTGCGTGTCAACTCTGGTTTTACAATGGAAAGCAATTCACAAAACGTCGAATATGACACTCTATAACAACTTCGGAATTTGAGATCATAGTTTTTTAGTATTTTAAACATTGTTACATGATGTCCACAAAGTAATCTCTCTTTATTAAATGGGTGCACCCAATATTGACGCTGCTTTCGTCGCCTACGCTTCGGCTGCTTAAGTAAAAGCAGCACCAAAGACAACGTGACTAATGTTGCCTCAACGGAGTCCATCTTGCAACTGTAGCGATCGCAGGTATTTTTATGCCGTTACTGAATCGCGTTTACATCGCGACAGAAGCGCGACAGTATCGCGTTTGCATCGCGACTGAATCTGGGCTCGTGGGCGTGGGCACACAGCTAGCGACCGCTTCGCGACTGTATCGATGCGGACGCGCGACAGCATCGCTACTGCATCGCTACAAAAAGTCGCCGTGGGCGAGCGGCCTTAGAGATGTTGTATCAGAAAAGCATATTTTCTGTAGGCACTGTAAGACAAAATAGAAAAGGCTTACCACCACGCCTTTTACCTCAAAAGGGTGACAAAAATGAAAACAAATTAAAAGCTGGAGAGTTTATGGTGCAATATGCTGCCCCTATTACTGTTATAAAGTGGCGTGATACCAAAGACGTGTACATTTGCACAACAGCTTTTGAACCTAAAGCAGTAGTGACCATTCAACGTACTCAGACAGATGGTTCCAAAGCCCCAATAACATGCCCATTGGCAATCGCACAATATACCAAATGTATGGGCGGGGTTGACAGACTCGACCACTTCAGATCTTCTTACTCCATTGGTAGAAAGTCATCTAAGAAAAATTGGATACGTCTTTTCTGGTTCATGTTAGAAGTAGCCTGCATAAATGCGTATATCGTTTACAATATAACCCATAATAAAACGAGCAGCAGCCATCGAGATTTCAGGCTAAAGATAGCCAGAGGCCTAATTGACAATTTCACCATTAGACTTAAGCTGGGTATCCATTTGAGGCAGCCTCGGGCCGAGCGGTTGCCTCGACCCGAGGCAGATCTAGTGGAGACCGTGCCGCGAGTCGAGGCTTGCCGCGACTTGAACCAAACGAGGCGGCCGCGCAGCGAGCCAAATCGTGTCGGTAAATGGCCATGCTCAAAGACGCCTCAGTGTGAGGCGTGCGTTCAGTGGAGACGGACGTAGGGAAAGTTGTACGAGATGATCCGTTGAGGGAAGATGATCCTTTCAGATTGCAACGAAACCAGTAGCGTCATCTAGTTGTTGTTATTGGCAAAATGTAGTCCCCGATATTCCCCCGCCTCAGTCGAACGTAATGGCGTCGTGAGTGACAATCAAATTTTTTGAGGAAGAAAACAAAAATTACGTGACTTTGATCTAAGGTAAGGTTGACTTTAAGTTTATGTCTAATGTGTTCTAGGTACTTAATTGTTGAGGCTATTGTATTAGTTAGCTTTGGATATTGCTCTATTTTGTTTTTTTAATAGCATGGTAACAGTTAAAACCACATAGGTTATGTTATCGAACATTGAATAAAAAAGTTTATGTTGGGGCAAGATGATTATGTTACCGGTGTACAAGATGATCCCCGCGGATCATCTTGTACACCGCACAGTGTTGTTTTTGCCTCGAAAAACGGACATCCTCTTTTTATCAACTTATCCGATAGAGCAGGTTATTTTAAGAGTAAGAGTAAAATACCCGTGTGCCAATTTTACACCAAACACGAGTAAAAAAATGTTTAATTTATTTTTAAACTTTTCTAAATTAATTAATTACAAAAACACTACGCATTATTTTACCCTTTTCTTTATTATGTATAATAAAACTATATAAAAGCTATTTTAAAAAAAATACAAAAGAGTACTAACTAGTACAGATGTAAAGAAATATGCTTTTTTTGCGTTTTTAGATTTTGATTTTTCATGGATGTATCTTTGCTTAGTTGGATTCAATATTTATTGTAAATCATACTCAGATCCCAACAAATCACTAAAAAAAAAAACACATCCATATCTCGCGGTATCTAGGAGTAATTCACTACTAAAGTTTTTTCTGATAATTTTGATTTTAGGGTCATCACTTCACAAAAAATAATAATTTTTGTTTATAGGTTTAAATTTTATGTTGGATTCAATTTAACATAGAATAATACTTGTCTACGTATACATATTACCACCCACTCTCATAAATTTTACAAATAATGTTCCTATATATTTTTATTA
Source organism: Dryobotodes eremita (assembly GCA_917490735.1). Lineage (NCBI taxonomy): Eukaryota > Metazoa > Arthropoda > Insecta > Lepidoptera > Noctuidae > Dryobotodes > Dryobotodes eremita. Next base: position 593,746 of record OU823272.1, read on the forward strand.
TTTTTACATCAAACTAAACATACAACTAAAGTAAAGTAATTATTTATACTTATGTTTTTTCATGCTTTATTACATGTCAAGCCAAGTTCAGAGATGAACAGGGTGAAGCACACCTTACACGAACTATTTCGAGCTACTTTCCACCGCCTAAATCTATTAGACCTACGAAAATATCTCTAAATTTAAAAATAATTTTGACGCAATTAAAATTTAATTTGACAATCGCGACCCCACGTGGTACTTGTTTGCCCTAGCCCGTGATTTGTTTTTAATGCCGGAGGCGCGCATTGGGGCAGCCTCGACGTGTTTTATATGGAATTTTCCACTTTTTGTATGGAAAATATGAAAAATAATAACCTACATGTAAAGTTTTAGGGGTGTATTTGTTTCGTAGAGGGGTTCGAAATTTTCATCAGTTTTGCGATAGGACACACCATTTTCGAGATATAAGCAAAATATAAGAAAAAAGTGATACATTACTGTTTTTGCACTTGCAGGCGTTAAAAAAAAGGCGTAGCATGACGCTTTCTATTTCTTGGAAGACAAGACATAGCTATTTCCATACAAAGTGACATTTCGTTTCTCTATTTTTGACATCGCACCGAAAAAATCCTTCTAAAATCCGTAATTTTGTCTTTTATTTTACCGATCGTTGTCTAGGTCTTTTTATATGTAGACTATTTCAGAAGAAAGTTTTCTATCCCAAACGTCAAAATCACACTGACAACTGTCAGTTGTGTAAGGTAGTGAAGACAATTTGATTTTGTAATCGCCATGCTAAAGACAGTAGAAAAATTTTTACTCGACGGCCGCAAAGTATAAAAATGGAATGGAAAAATGGAATTTTTCACTTTTTGTATGGAAAATGTGAAAAAGTATTACCTACATGTTTAGATTTAGGGGTTTAAGGGTTTTATAAAGGGGGTCGAAATTTTCATTATTTTTGCGATCGGACACACCATTTTCGAGATATAAGCAAAATAAAAGAAAAACGTGAATAAACTACTGAATTTCGTAAAAAGTGCAGTTGACTCTTTCTACTTTGCTGCCGTCGTACTGTCTTCACGGATCGTCATTTTTGTCTATTCTTCCGTCGCACATAGGAGTAATTCACATAAAAAACCGGACAAAATTATTTTATATTTTATTTTACTATTTTATGAAATAAAAGTCAATAATTCATCATAATTAGGCATTTATTTAAAAAGAAAACAATTAAAAAAAAATTAGAAATATAAGAGAGTATTTACTCTTAAAACAGGATTGGTTTTCAAGAGGATAATCATGAGGAGACCGAATCAATCAGAATCACTGTCTCCGAGTTCACATGTGATTTGGTCCTCAACATCTTCGTCGTCGGAACTGTCACAATTCAGTGTTTTCGTGAGCAGCATACTAATAGCTTCCTGGGAAAAAGACTTGCTTTTCTTCTTCCGTTTTATTCGGTTGCAGCTGATGAAGGGATCAGATGTCAGCAACAGCCTATTTAAAATATCTCTATTGCAGTCCACTCTTGAAAATTTTCTTGCAAAGTCTACGCGATATTTACGGAAATGTTTGTTCCGGGCTTCAGCAGCCTCCTCTGATAGCTGTCCGATAGGTACAATGTGACTTGATATTACTTGAGCGCCATGCATCAGAATCTTGTGAACTGTAGGTGACATAGGATGCCAACCATACAATTCCACGTACAGTTTGGCAGTTGTGTGAGCAAAGTCATCGAATTTCGCCGGATCAATATCATATCCGCTTGATATCACTTCAAGAATGATTTGGAACCTTTTTATCAAATCTATATTTATTCCAGTAATCCGAGATGAGCATTCAGGATTGTCAAAAAATCTTCTCGACGTATTTCCGTCGTTACTATTGCCGTAACCGACTTTGGGTATGTCAACAAGAAGGCCCATCTCTTCTTTGAAGCTTTTTTGTATTTTCTGTTTTGTTTCTTTCAAAACATTTTTGTCTTCTGCCGTTCGGGCTTGCCACTTCTGTAAGGGCGCTTTGTACGCCAGGTGCAACAATAGTTCGAAGAAACGAATTCTCGCGTGCAGAATGGAGAGTCCGAATTTCAGAGACTCTTCACAAACATTACTTCTTTCAAGTTTGTTGAAGTCCTTAGATGTCTGTCCACATATGTAGCATCTCATTGTTGAAGCCGTATCAGTCGCGGCATTGCACACCTTTCCATCGACCATTGTGAGCAAAATGGTGTGATTTATTTTAACGGAATCTTCCATACCAGTTGTTTCTTTGAGATTCCTTGCTTGTTCTTCAATATAGGTGATTTCTTCCTTTGTGATATCCTTTGTTTCGTGAATGAACCGAGCCCGGATAGGACGACAGAATCTCACTGAAGAAGGCACTGGATTTTGCCATACAAGTTTTCTTGTCTCTCCACTAATAGAAACAACCATTCTCACAGGTACAAGAGAACTTAAAAATATGTTGGCATCATCGTCGCCAGTGTTGGCAAATGTCTGCTTAAACTGTGTCTGGCTAGATCCATCACAGCCCCATTTTGATATTAAGGTAAGATGTTGTTTCTCAAACTCTGATAATGTTTCAATCACTTCTTTTAAATACTGAAGTAGTCGCAAAGCTGTATGGTCCAGCAAAGCTTGAAGTTCCACTTCAAAGCTAGTTTCAGTAACTTTTATGCTATCTTCGGCGGGATAACAGTCCTTTTTCGCTTTTTGTAAAAGCGAATAGCAAGGATAAATTTCTTTTCGGCCACCTTGTATTAATTCCCACTGCCCTCTTGTAAAATTACCTTCTACAAATAACGCTAATGCTTCTTGTGGTGTGTATTTTCTCGCGATTGGTACTTTTTTAGCTGACCGTATTGCTTTTCGGAACTTTTTAGCTCTGGTAGGCGTTGACGTTATTTCTTTCATAATCTTAGACGCATCAACATTTCCCGAAGTACCTTGACTCACGCTTGCAGCGTACGTCAATTCCTCAACAGGTACCCGGTCCCGTAAATCTTTTGTTCTTCGACGCTTGCTTCGATCACACAATTCTCCGAATTCTTTTGTTCGTCGGCCTGCTTTGTGGGTCCAAGAAGGTAGTTCCAGTGATACATTAAGCCATTCCATATTGTTTTCTACGAATCTCTTATCAGTATTACGGGCTGCTGACCATCTTTCTTTGAAACTGGTCTTGAAATATTTCAAAGAACGGGTAAGAACACTTGTTTCTTCGGGTGGACATGAAGTTAGTTGCGCAAGTCTTTCTTCCAACAACGAAAATTTTTCTTCAATCTTCTTTCCTTTGAACTCTTTGATAATAGTATAGAGCTCCATTCTGGTGATTTTTTTGACTCTTTCCGAAGGATCTATGACAAAAGAAAACAAAAAAATAAGCTTTGTCAGTATAATTATAATCTTCCCCATATTGTTTGAACCACTATAAAAAATTATGGGGTACGTTGGGGGATCATTTTATTCATGTTTCTACTTCCTTAGAGTCTACATTTTATGCCCACATAAAAATTTCGAGGCGACAAGGCGCGACACATAAACAAAAACACTAATATATTTCAAATTTCTTTAAAAAAAAGTCAAAAAAGTGCCGCTGTTTATTGATGGCTATACAAGTAATAAATTTGGAAGAAACGTAGTAAAATAAACTTCAATCTATAGTACTAACCTTCTATATCCATGTCCGAATAGTTAGTCTCCTGTCGTTTGCTACACGAAGCCATTTTAGCACAGAAAACTGATAAACACAAACGAGAGCGCCGAGAACAAAGACACGCGTACAGTGCGATGACTGGGTTCCGACTGACGTTGTGTGGCACTTGCGCGGGAGTTGAGGGTTGGGGGTCTGCCTTTTGATCAACCGGTTATCGTAGGTAAAGAAACATGTATTTTGGGTGCGGTTGGATTAACATCACTATTTTCAATTTTGTCCGGTTTTTTATGTGTAATACTCCTATGTGCGTCGGCAAAACCCGTTTCTATAATGGTCATGCTACGCGTGCTGAAGTCGAGGTGTTGTGGTGAATTTTAGTTCATGACAACTAATTTTATTCCACACCTTTTATTCGGGATTAAAAATAGTCAGATATAGTTAGGTAACCAAAATTATAGGTGAAAAATGTCAAATTCAGAATAGCAAAATTGCCACTTTCACTAAATTACTAACTCAGTGCCATCTTAGTGATGTCAAACTTATAGTTAAGTTGTGTCACTTTAGTCTACTTCAGAATGGGAAATCGTCGTTTGACAGGAATAAACAAAATTTTTGTGATTTTTAGTCTAGAGAATTTTGTGACAAGAGAATCGGCACCATTAGTAAACTAATAAATATCCAAACAAATATCTAAAAGGCTAAAAAATTTTACATTTATAAAACTAGTAGGATTACTAGCATTATAATTCTGTTTATTCATTTTAATTTAATTTGTTTTTAATTATTTATAAAATAATATAAAAATAGTTGGATTTATCATTAACAATGTGAAAATCAATGATATTGTAACATCTTTCAGATAACCATGTTATTATGTCCTTTATTTATTTTTAAACATATTATTTTACATTTTAAACATTTCTTAAAAATAAATACATATAAACAATTTAAAAATATTAAAAAATAGTAGCCCATCGGTATCGGGAACAGGGCCCCATTGTCATGTTGTTTTTTTTTTTCAATAATAAAACATTTTTTTAAATACGACTTGTGTCAACCCTAGCGCCAAAATTTCAAAATCCTGTAAATTCTAGATACCATAAGATATGGATATGATATTTTAAATAGGTACTTCTTAGTGCTAAAGCAACAGCTTGTCTTGATATTGAATCCAGATTCCATGAAATAAGCCCATAAAAAAATAAAATCGATAATATGTAAAATTTGATGTTACTCACTTCCGGTTAACGATAAAAATTTAGAGTTTGCTTGATAATTTACTTAATACTAGCTGCGCCCCGCGGTTTCACCCGCAGAAATCTCGTACCCGTGGGAATATCGGGATAAAAAGTATCCTATGTCCTAATCCAGGTCCTAGTCTACCCATGTGCCAAATTTTATCCAAATCCGTTCAGCCGTTTTAGCGTGATTGAGTAACAAACATCCACACTTTCACATTTATAATATTAGTAGGATAAAGCATCAAGTAATTGCAATCAAAGATATAACAAAAACCGATTGGATCTAAAGTTATTGCGATTTCTATGGTTTTTATGGAAACCATAGAAAAAAAATGAAAAAAATTATATCTCCAGATTGGGGCAAAATTGTCACACGGGTGTTCTAGTCTTGCTTTTAAAATGACCTGTTTTATCGGATTAGCTAATAAAATGGGGATGTCCGTTTTTTGAAGCAAAAGCAATACTGTGCACCGGTAGCATAATCATACCTACTATTACGGGGATATTTTTTAACCATTTGTAGGTATGTTATTACGTTTTAGTTTATGTATTTTTTCAGATATATATGACTTAATTAGTATGACCTGCCTGCATTATTAAAAAATTGTAGTAGATTTCAAATAATAACAAAAAATACTTTATTTTGTTTTAGACAATGCCTCGTAATTATAAACGGAAACTAACCGCGGGTTGTGGTCGGAAGACTCCATGCTCAAAGCGCTGGATGCTGTTAAAAATGGCATGCCATTTAGAACAGCAAGTAAACAGTTTGGAGTGCCTGTAATGTCACTAAAAAGGCGGGCTAAAGGCAAAAATAAAGTGGCTGTCGGTGCAATAAAATATTTAGGTGGAAAAAAAACAGTTTTTACAGCAGAACAGGAAATTGAGCTCGTGAAGCACATTAAAGATATGGAGACGAGAATGTACGGATTAACACGACAAGATGTTGTATCGTTAGCATATCAACTTGCAGTAAAAAATAATATCACCCACCCTTTCAACAAAGAAAAAGCAGGATATGATTGGCTAAGAGGATTCCGTCAGCGGCATCCAGATATAGCGCTTCGGGCACCTGAATCCACTTCTACTGCTCGAGCACGGGCCTTTAATAAACCAGTGGTAGATAAGTTTTATTCCACATTAAAATGTGTTCAAGAGACGAAAAACCATCCATGCCACCGAATCTATAACGTTGACGAGACTGGCATTTCTACGGTGCCTACCAAAAATACAAAGGTGTTTGCAACAACTGGACGTAAACAGGTAGCACGAGTTACTTCAGCTGAAAGGGGGGAGACTACAACAGCTGTAATTTGTATGTCTGCTTCTGGAACTTTTATACCACCCATGTTTATCTTTCGAAGGGTTCGTATGAAGATGGAACTAATAGATGGCGCACCGCCAGGCTCCGCCTGGGCCTGTAATTCATCTGGATGGATGAATCTAGAAGTTTTTACCAAATGGTTTGACCATTTTTTAAGCTACACGAAACCATCTGCGGAGGACCCAGTGCTGTTGATTTTAGATGGCCACCTTTCACACACAAAAAATTTGGAATTGATTTTAAAAGCTCGAGAAAACCACGTTACTATTGTCTGTCTGCCTCCACACTGCACCCATAAACTGCAACCTTTAGACGTCAGCTTGATGTATCCCTTGAGCATTTACCACAATCAGTCACTCGAAAATTGGATGAACAACAATCCTGGCAGACCAGTGACTGTATTTCAGATTGCAAAGATTTTTGGAGAGGCTTATTTAAAAGCAGCAGTCCCATTAAATGCCATCAATGGGTTTGCCAAAACCGGCATATATCCTTTCAACCCGGATGTGTTCACCGAAGCTGATTTTATCGCTGCTGCAACAACAGAAATGGAATTTAATGAAGACTCCAGTGTAGTAGAAATGCCTACAACGGATTCAAACATAGGTCAACTACCAGCAAATGATCCCTCACCACAAACCCTCACATTACAGGACTGCATAGATTTGCAGAATAAAACACCGTCACCAACTCCTGTTAATGATATGAATTTTTCATTTCGCAGTCCTTTGTCCCCTTTACCATCTACGAGCTACGCACGCAACTCAAATGTATCGCCATCCATCCTTGAAGATAGTCAATATGAACCTTTTAATGTTACACCAGCCCAAATTCATCCATTGCCAAAAAATTGTGGGTAAAAGAAGCCATCTTAATAGAAAACGAATAGACACATCAATATTGACTAGCACGCCATACAAAAATTATTTAGAGGAAGAAAGAAATAAAAAGACGGAAAAGGAAAATAGAAAAACAAATAAAAAACAACAAAATGTAAAAAAAACTCATCCTAAAAAGAAAGGGAAGGGACTAGGCAAAGGAATGTCAAATAAAAGGAAGAATATTGTGTCAGAGTCGTCTGAAGAAGAAGAAGACGCAGAATGTCTTTTTTGTACGGAAACATTTTCCAAAGACGATAGGGGCGGGGGATGGATTAAATGTTGTGGATGCCAAAGATGGGGCCATGAAGCTTGTGCAGGGATAGATAGCGATGATGATGAGTTTACATGCGATTGGTGTAGAAATACAACGCCAGGAAAAAGACGCTTAGAACTATAATTTTTGTTCTTTTTTTTTGAGCCTAATCTAGATTTATTTCTTTGTTAAAGGTAGTGAAGAAATTTTATTTGTTTCTTATTTTTTAAAATGTTGATTTTGGATTTTGAAGAGCTACAAAAATCTTCGGCCAATGTTCCAGCATCAAATATCGTCAATTATGACGAGACAAATCTCGCGGACGATCCTGGGCGCAGAAAAATTATTACGAAACGCGGCACTAAATATCCAGAACGCGTCATGAACCACTCAAAGGCTACTGTTTCCTTAATGATAGCTGGATCGGCAGAAGGCGAGATTTTACCACCATATGTGGTGTACAAAGCCCAAAATTTGTACAACACATGGGTTTCTCACGGGCCTAGAGGTGCAAGGTATAATCGTTCGGCATCAGGATGGTTCGATGGTACCATTTTTGAAGATTGGGTACAATCCATCATTATTCCATTCTTCGCTGACAAACCGGGAAAAAAGCTGCTAATAGGCGATAATTTATCTTCACATTTGTCGGTTGACATGATAAAACTATGCAAAGAGCATCAAATTGATTTTGTGTTTTTACCGAGCAATTCAACACACCTAACTCAACCTCTCGATGTAGCCTTTTTTAGGCCTATGAAGGCAGCCTGGCGGCAAATACTTCTTAAGTGGAAGAAAACCGATGGCAGCAATGAGACATGTGTGCCAAAGGGTTGCTTTCCTAAATTATTAAAGAAATTAATGGAGGTTATACAAGAAAATGCTGAGTCTAATTTAAAAGCGGGTTTTAAAAAAACTGGTATCTATCCCTTAGATTCTACACAAGTGCTATCTCGAATACCAACACAGTCGACCGATATCAATAGACATAGGGAAGCAGTGGATGAGTCTGTACTAACTTTATTAAACGACATGCGATATGGTACAATGGGCGTGAAAGAAATAAAAAGAAAGCGGAAACTCGATGTGGTGGCAGGAAAGAGTGTCAGTGAATCTACTGAGGATTACGTAGACTCGGAAGCAACACCCGGCCCGAGAACATCAAAACCGCAAAGAAAAATAAACAAGCTTAATAATTCAGTGGAAAAAGAAAATCTATTGCCTAAAGAAACAATAAACATTAAAAAAAGTATTAAAGGAAAAGGAAAGGGTAAGAAGACAAAGAGAGAGACAAGCACGTCGATAGGCGAATTATATGACATCAGAGAGGAAAACATGGACATAGGCAATGCATTTACAGATAAACCAAATGATAATATAGACATCAATGACCCTGTGATGGATATGCCTGTATATTTTGAAGATGACTTGGAATGTGGAGGAGAGCTAACTATTGAAAATTGTGCACTAAGTGATGCGTTAATAATAAACCCTACAGGAGCAGCTGAAAATATCGAAACTGGTCTAAATAATGTCTATGAGTCTGATCATGATGGTCAATCAAACTGTCCATTAGGAAATAACGGAGAAGAATATTCTGTAGCAGAAGTTATAACTAATGCTTTACCAAAGATAAAAAAGGAGAAAATAAAGATAATAGAAAATATAAACTTTTTAGAAACTCGCAAAAATATTAGTTATGTTAAGAAATATAAAAAAGCTTCCCCTGAAGCGCCTATACTAATTTTAAAGAAAACTGCAAGGCCGAACAAGTATTATAAAGATGATGAGGCTATTCTAAAAGACTTACTAGATGATAACACTTAAATATAGTATTATCATCTAGTAACTCCAGATAATATTTTAATAATTACTTACGTACTGATGATTAGAATAAGTTAACTTCATTTTTTGACTTTATTTATTTCACATAGGTTTTGTTTTTTGTTGATTTTATTTAGTTTCTTTGCTAATTATAGACTTCACATCATATATTGCCATAGGCCAATATATGATGTGAAGTCTATAATTATATATATTAGTTTATATTTATGCTGAAGCAAAGGACAATTCTATAACTACTTGTGTACCTATGTATGCTGCTATAAGCATACATACACAAGTAGGTATTTAGAAGGAATTGTTCACTTTATAAGATCGTTTATTTTTTTTAATAAGGATGTTTATGGGGTAAAAATATAATAATTCTTAATATTTTTTGATAATCTGACTGACGGAATAAACAGTGTTTTTTCTATAAAATACACTGTTATGTTTATTAAAAGTTTTTTATACTGGTGTTTTGCTCTAATTGTGTTGCATTAAAAATGTAATTTACCAGCCCTGTTGTATTTTTGAATATTAATGGTCAAAGAATAAATAATTTGTAGGTACTAGATCCATAAATACATTTAGACAACCCTAGATTTTTTTTCTATTGACCCCCTTTTCGACTCCATTCACCCATATCGCGGGTAAATAGAAAACGCGTACATATTGTAATTTATTAAATAAATGAGAAGGAAAATAAGTTAATCTTTAATTGAAAACTGTTTATTACGCTTTAACTCACAAGACACTGTAACTGTTACTTTCCGAAATTGATAAAAACATACTAAAATTTCGATCCAAAAGTTGAAATCCTTTCTATTCACCCCATTTTACGGTACCAACAATATTCAAAAATAAAAAAGGTGGTCAGTTCGGAGTGTCGGATGATATAAGGCTGAATAATGTTGGGGTTCACATGCCTTGTGAGGGAACCAGGAAGCGATGTCGCTACTGCAGCACAAGACAAAAACCCCAAAGGTCGAAAATAATGTGCAAGATCTGCCAAGTACCGTTGTGTGCAGCACCTTGTTTTGATGATTTTCACCATTAAAACTAATAAACATTATTTTTCTTAGTTAAAGTGTGGTTTTATTCATTTCTGGGATTCATTTACAGTGAGTAGTCTAACCCTTAAAAGCTGCGTAGATAACATGTAGGACAGTGGCCACATACAGACCATATGTCTGCATGGGCAGCAGGCAGTGGTCATATAGAGACCACAGGGTTTTTTTTTTTTCAGGAACAGAAAAAAAAATCAAGAAATTATATTTTTTATAACCCTGTAATCTACCAAAATCAGTATTCAAAAGAAAAAAATGGCTAGGCCTGGTTAAGGGTTAAACTACTAACAGAAAATTACGTAAAACCGTACTACAGACGCAGCAAGAAATTATTAGAGAGTTCTTACAATTGAACAATGGTGTGTATCAGAATGGCGGGTGTAATTTCCAGATTTGCCTAAATTTATTACAGTTATTTGGTACCTTCTGTGTACCTTTACGTACCTCTCTTGAAAATCTGTGTACCTACACCCGTATGATGATATTTTAAAAATTAGGTACACCCGCCATCCTGATGTCAGAACCGCGGGTGTACTGCTAACCAATATATGTAGCCAAGCGTACTGTTTATGTAAATTTGGTACCTCTTGTGTACCTGCAGATGAAAGTATTAAATAAACGAAATACTGCAAGGTTGCTGCAAAAATAAAAATAAATAATTTCTCGTAAAACGTATCTTTTAAAATAACAATCTACGTATTGATAACTTATCTTAAATATTAAAAAAAACTATATGTATACATAATTACAAAAACAACATATTGCCCATTTTAGAATTGTGAAGGATTTATAGAATTAGGATGTTTGTCTATCAGTGTTTCCAGAATCAAAATGAAACAAGAGACAGTTTTAAAGGATATATTAATTAATTTTCACGATAACGAAATAAGAAAGGATTAATATATGAATAACGCACTGATTCCATGTGCATTTAACTCGGCCTTATAATTTGTTACAAAACTATAATCAATGTAATAAAAATTGGACTAGTATACAGGGTGGAAAGATAAGTCGGGCGTTGAAGGCAAAGTACCTTAAATCCTTAAGTTAGCTTATTTTACTTAAAGGAAACATTCCTTTATTTTTTAAAAGAAACATAACCGCATTCAAAGATTTTCTAAAAGTTGCTTGCCCAGCCCGGGACTCTCGAACCAACTAAAATTTAAAAAAACAAAGTCGCTATTTTATTTTACTAATCGATAAGGTTATTAGTCAAGGTAAAATTTCTCTAAGAAACATTTGGTCTTAAAAATAAAAATGATCTTACGATAATTTTTAATAAAATAAAGTTAATGTTAGATTTTACAATCTAACATTAACTTTATTTTATTAAAAATTTCTTTAACGAACTTTTTTACTAGATTGGTACTCTTCAGGGATTTGTGGTACGACAGACGAGAGTAAGACCAAATGTTTGTTAAAGAAATTTTATCCTGAATAATAATCCTTACGATTAGTATAATAAAATAGCGAGTTTGTTTTTTTAATTTTAGTCGGTTGGAGTCCCGGGCTAAGCAAAAAACTTTTAGAAAATCTTTGAATGCTGTTATGTATCTTTTTAAAAATAAAGGAATGTTTCCTTTAAGCAAACTAAGCTAACTTGAGGATTTAAGGTACTTTCCCATCAACACCCGACTTATCTTTCCACCCTGTATAATTAAAACATCCTCTATTAACTACACAGTATTTTAACGTTAATAATAGTAAAGATCCATTTATGTTACAGACATGATTTTAATCCGTATATTATACATTCTGCAATCATACATTTATAGCTTTTTGTTACATGATTACGAAGGTCGTCATAGCACTCCCATCGTTTGCCTCTAAAACAATGTGATCTGTAATGGCCAATACACGTAATTCTATCTGTTTTAGGACCTGAAGGTAAAAATTCAATAATACCAAGCAAGCTATATGTGGTATCGTTTAATGTTATACTACGGGGCACATCATCTAAACATATACTTTCGGATTGACTTAACTCAAACGACACAGTGTTGTAAAGTATATAACTGAATGTTCTTATTCCCTTGCAGTTATTACGCCGACATTCAACAATATTTACATCGTCGCTTAACGAATCTTGTGCGGATTTATTTAGTAGAGAAATATTTTCACAAATATTTGTGTCAATAGGAATAAATGCAATTTTTCTGCGGACTTTTTTAAGTGGACAAGATTCGTTTGTACAAGATTCTATACGCTCAGCACTGTACATTATATCACTGTCTATTAGAATCTTATCAAAGATATACGTCACTGAACACTCACAATTTATATTGGTTATATTATTATTAGAAACTTTTTTGTCAAAAAATTTGCCTAAAATTTCAGCTCGACGTTTGTACAAATATTGTTTTTTGCTATTTTTGTCAATCATCGCTTTTACGAATTGACAGTACATGTTGTCGCTATTTAGTATCGAAGTGCTTAAATTAAAACCATCAACACATCCAACAGCAATTATTTGAGAAACAGCATCGAATGCACATGTGTTAGATACCAGGACATCTTTAATACCAGTTCTTGTCCTAGTTCCATTAAACAGTAATGGAATAGAGTTTAAACCTATCCTATGTTTTGATGATGTGCTTCGTTTACCTAACCCCTTCCAATTTTCTACGAGAGATGGATTTTCTGAGAAAACTGATTCATCCTTGAACTCGTTTGTTGCTTGTTGGGGATGAGCTATTTTCCTCATTTTTTTTTATCATAGCCGTTTTGACTTCACCAGCCAAAAATTCTGAATGGATTTTTAAAAACTCATCAACTCTTAGTCTCTGGCTTTTTGTGGGAATACGACAGAGGTATCTTTTTATCGTTTTAAAATAACTTTCTACGTTGGATGAAGTGGCCACGGTATTGGTAGAGTTATAAACCGTCACCATTATATTAGACCATAGTGGGAGTTGGCTAACCAAACGAGTTAGTGTTCTTATAAATGACGGCATGTAAAATAAATTTTCATGACAACCGGGTTCATCATCATCAGCCAGAGATACCAACAAGTTTGTTTTGTCGATTTCGTCTCTGTACCATTTAGGGACATTCGTAACTTCTATCAAAGGAAGCGTATCTTCTGATGTATGACCATTGCTTATAATATTTTCATTAAAAATGGAATACGCATTTGCTTCAGTTTCTACAGTGGAACTGCTTGTATCTGTTATTTCTTTGTTCGCTTTAATAATATTTTTGAGTATGTTTATTGCAGTTTCGCATCTTGATCCTGTATTTATGAATTTATGAAGACAAACTGCTATTACATCTGCGATCACGTCTTTTACGCGATCATAACTATCTAACGATTTAATAAACAGGATACATTTACAATAAAAAGCTTTCACTCGCGAGTCTACATTTTGAAAACATGATAAATTATACACTATTTTCGTATATATGTTTCTTTTGGCGTTTTAGCGTCCGAATTTAATTTGTTGAACGATGAAGTTAAATAATCTTTCGTGGACTCGTAAGGAGTAAATGCCTTAACTGCAGCTCCAATTAAAGCAGCAGAGTCATCCACTATTACCTCGTTGGGAGAATTTTTTTTTGCCAACCAAGCTTCTAACCACTTGTATATGGTATTCAAACTTTGATTTTCAGATAACATTTGCATAATAGGTACACTTTTTCCATTGTTTGTGTCATACAGTACTCCTGAATATAGAAATATATGTTTTGTGATGATTTTATCATTTGACGGACCAGTTTCTTTTACAATACTGCCGGTGGCATCTAAACTCATAATAGTTGGTTTTAATTTTGAATAGGATTCATATTAACGATCTTGAGCTGGTGACCAATAGTGCAAATAAAACGGGTACAAAGCAATATGTCTTATCAATCCGTTATAGGGAAATACTGTTGTCATACTCCACAAGGCCAAAATAGGATGATTATGGTAGTACTGACTCTGTTTATATTCATATTTTATTTTTCGCAAACATCCTGCAGTTTTGATGGCTCGGTATCTCCAACGGACATACTTTCATCCGCTAACCTATTACGAACAACTATCGCAGATTCGTTTTTCAAAATTTCAGACAGTTCTCTCCGCTTAGCTGGTGATATTTTAATCTTTTTGGCGGGTATATGATGATGACTACTGTCATAGTCAGTTAAAAACCCTTCACAAACAATAATTTTATCCGTCGGCCAATTGATTCGTATTTTGACACCAGCCTTACATTGTGCACAAGTTCCATAGCATGTAACTGTATCGCCATATTTAACGGAATGATTTTGAAAAGTCCAACTACATGGTATTTTTGTTTTTTTCCAAATTTCTTCGCGTAACAGATGAGCCCATTCATGTTTGGGTAAAACAATTTTTTTTTGAGAAGTCTTCGACTTGGATTGAAATTTGTTTCGTACGGTGTATTTTGTGATAGGTTGTATTTTTTCCCAATGATATAAGTCAAGAAAAAATGTAAAAACCTCATGTTTTCTAGAGACCTCGTCTTCATCTTCTATAGCACCTTCAGAATCTTCTTTAGAATCCGAAGCAAATTCTGTTATGACACTTTTTGAAACAATGCTCTTTGAATCACTGTTATCAGACGACACATCATGAAGGCTTTCAGAATCAAAAAAATTGTCATAGTTCCTTTTTAATGATATATACAAAGCCTTTGCAGACATCTTACACTGTAGATCCTTAGAAATTTCATGAAATATCTTATCACAGGGTGAAGGCAAATCATCTTTTAATTTGAAATATTGTTGATATTTTACAAACGCTTGTTTTTGCTCTTGTAACGGTACACAACTTTTGTTACCACGTTTCATTTTATAAAAATAAATTCACTTTTCTTTACACTTTTTCGAGAGACAACAAAATATTACGCAATCTGTAAGATTACTATATCGTCAAATGGTCGTTAGAGGGTTGGTGTAATATATTAATATTTACGTCTACCTTCATTCGAAACGATAAACCAAGTATGTCTCAACAAGAAAATTATATGCATACATTATCTAGCTTGATATATGTTATGAATCTATTTCGATCCTGGAACTGAATGGAAATAATTTCATATTTTATTACTATTGATATCAGAATCATTAGGAAACAGGCAACAAGGAAATATAATGACCGCGTCCTTGCATCAGAGTAATACAAATGCATCAAATAAAAATTGTTTAATTGTAGACTGCCAGTGGTCCAGTGGTCGTAGTATGCGACTGCTGAACACGAAGTTATGAAACAGAACACATAAAACAACAATTTGCGGATCACATTTAAAGTGTTGTCCTGAGTCTGTGTGTAACTTGTGTCCGTTAATTTCATTTCCGATTCCCCGTATAGTCACGCACGCAACAGTGACTAAATGATACACGGAGGTTTGGGATTACTATTAAAGATATTAGGTACACATTAAACGTATCTTGGCAATATGTTTAACCCTTAATCGGGCACAGGGAAGTATTTTCCCACCCCGACAGCCGAGTCATAAACAGTCGTATATTTTTAAAATGGCAACTCCCCAGTCTATTTTTTTCTTAGATATATTCTTGATTCGTTACTGATTTATTTTATTGACAACCCCACTCTTTCAAATGTAAAATGTCAACGTCAGAATCAAATTAAGGTCACTTTTGAAAAAATTGCTCGTTTTTCATGTAGTGGAGACATAATTCTGTTAAGTTTCTTCAAGAAAGATTCTGGTAAGTAGATATTTGATCCGTTATTGACTAGTATATTATATTCTGTGTTACGTTGTTATGATATTCAATACAAAAATGTTATATTTGTGTGGATTATATTCATTTGAAATATTGTCTTGCAAGTGGGAAAATAGTTGCGATTGTCCGTTCCTGAACTCCATATTGCGTCAATATATATAAAATGTAGGGATTTATTTCTGTCGACTTTTTTTATTTTTTTGTAATTTTGTTTATTACCCGACTGCGGTGAAGCCAAAAAGGAGGATTATGTATTTGACCTGTTTTATCGTTTTTAATTGTTGGTTTTAATTGTTTTAGATCATGTCTTTTAATAGAAGAATTAACCCTTAATCGGGCACAGGGAAGTATTTTCCCACCCCGACAGCCGAGTCATAAACAGTCGTATATTTTTAAAATGGCAACTCCCCAGTCTATTTTTTTCTTAGATATATTCTTGATTCGTTACTGATTTATTTTATTGACAACCCCACTCTTTCAAATGTAAAATGTCAACGTCAGAATCAAATTAAGGTCACTTTTGAAAAAATTGCTCGTTTTTCATGTAGTGGAGACATAATTCTGTTAAGTTTCTTCAAGAAAGATTCTGGTAAGTAGATATTTGATCCGTTATTGACTAGTATATTATATTCTGTGTTACGTTGTTATGATATTCAATACAAAAATGTTATATTTGTGTGGATTATATTCATTTGAAATATTGTCTTGCAAGTGGGAAAATAGTTGCGATTGCCCGTTCCTGAACTCCATATTGCGTCAATATATATAAAATGTAGGGATTTATTTCTGTCGACATTTTTTATTTTTTTGTAATTTTGTTTATTACCCGACTGCGGTGAAGCCAAAAAGGAGGATTATGTATTTGACCTGTTTTATCGTTTTTAATTGTTGGTTTTAATTGTTTTAGATCATGTCTTTTAATAGAAGAATTAATGATAAAACACTTGAAAATATATTAGAGAATATTTCTGATTTATCAGACATCGATACTTCTGATGATGACGATATTTATGGTGGTTGCCTGATAAGTCCAACGGATTCATTTTACCGTACAAACTCAGAAGACTTAGTCGAGAGGCGTTTAGAGGAAATATTTGGTAAACAAACTTTAGACCCTGTATCAAATGACACTACAAACAAAACAGAGCTACCTACTTCCTCACTCGTAGAAATTTTACAAGGACCTTCAACATCCAGGCAAAGTACTTTTGCTTCTTCACCACCACATTCTACGCCAACATTGATTTCATCAACTGTGCCAACAAGTTCAGTTTTTGAGCCGCCGCTTACTACACCATCTTTGCTTTTATCGAACGAACCAACATCCAGGCAAAATACTTCTGCTTCTTCACCACCACATAATACGCCATCGTTGCTTTCACCAACTACGCCAACAAGTTCAGTTTTTGTGCTGCCGCTTTCTACACCACCTTTGCTTCTATCGCACGAACCAACAGGACCGGTTAACGATCAACCCATCCCTACAAGACCAACTATAAGAATAGATGGAATAGAAAGACTCAATAATAATCCTCGTGAATGGAAAATTGAAGATCAGATTCATAACATTCCAAACTTTACCAATAAAATTATACCCCAGTCAATCTATACTCACAAAACACAACCTGTCCAAGTATTTAACAACTTCTTTCCGAGATATCTTTTAGCCAAAATTGCAGAACAGACAAATAAATATGCACACCAAAAATCGAGCAGAAACTGGTCTGACGTAACAGATACCGATATGAGTGCTTATTTAGGTGTATTAATTATGATGGGACTTAACCCATTACCTAATATGGAATATTACTGGTCGACAGATCCCTTCTATAAATAATAACTCCGAGATATCAAAAGTATTTACGCTAAAAAGATTTAAGAAAACACAGACAACTTAGCCCCGTAGACACCGCATAGGAGGGCAACCGCGCTCGCCAAGCATTAGCTCTACGGCCTCATATGTGATGGCCACGCCCCCAACTCGTCTAGGAAGCGCCAGTCAGTCCGTTACTGAATGTTGACGTGTTTTAGTTATTGTTCTGAGGTTTTAAAAATCGAAAAGAATATTCAAAATGCCGTATTGTGCAGTGAAATGGTGCGGAAAATGTAGCAAAACTTCGAGGTTACACAAAGACAGCATTACATTTCACCGATAAGTTATTTAAAAGCATAAAATAATTACAAAATTTAATTTAACGACATTATTTGAATACGAAACAAATGCAAAGGTGCAGTAGCGCTCGTTGATGTCTTTTGAAAAATCTCTTTCTTTCACGTTTTAATTTATATATTACTATCTCGCTCTATCATCGGTAACAGTTTACTAGTGAAGTTGAATCGATAACAAATCTACAAATAAAATATCGATATGTTACCACAAACATAAAATAAATAAATAATCATTATTTTATTTTAAAGGTTTCTAAAATGCCTAGAATTAAAGAAAATTTGTATAAGCGCTACAGAACGAGAAGAAAATTGGTGTCCTACTACAAATAGTGTTATATGTTCCCGTCATTTTACTACGGATTGCATTGAACTCAAAAAGAAACGACGAATTTTATTTATTACTCTGTACCAACTTTGGTGGGTCACTTTTCAATATTGTTAGATATTATCGACTTTAGTTACCTAATTCCCGAAATATTTTGGCACTAATTAATACACTCAGTGCATGGAATTTGGCGCAAACGTGCCACGTGCTTCTTCAAAACTATTTTCTGTTTGATGCAAAAAATATTTCCTGAATTAAGTATACCTAGATATAAATACTAGGTATAACGAATTATTATACGTAGTATCTCTGTGCTATAATGTGAGATTTTATTTGATCGGTGTACCTTTTTCAATAGATAAATAAATCTATACCCTAAGTCATCAATTCAGATAATTTAAGTAAACAAAGAAATGTCATTGTCAAAATGACAGGACAGTGGTACAAAACAATTTAATATTAAATTTTTCTATCTTTTCATTACAGTTAACTATTTATACGAGCTATGCAAACAAAATATCGTAGCCGAACAGTGTTTGTTCTGTGTCGGAGTCGCGGCTTATTATCATCATAATCAGCCCTTTTAAGTCCACTGCTAGTCATAGGCCTCCCAAAATCGCCGTTTTCCAAAATCCAACATGTGGCAAATGTATTGCCTGCAAGCTTCTTACGATATGAATCTATGAATGAGAGTTTTAATATGTGTGTTGTTGAAAATGTAAGTCGTTAAATAAAACACAAATTTAAGAAATTGCATTTATTAGACCACACACATACATCAGTCATTTAAAATTACGTCAATCTGATTTCAAATCCTTAATAACTAGTTGCTCAGATTAGGATTGGCTATAAAAAAATATTTTTCATTATGTGTCTGAGTCTGAACAACTATCGGATTCGGAATCAGATTCGTTCACACTTATGACAAACCTATCAGTAACTTCATCAATTATGTGGTCGAGTGTGCACATTTCATCTTCTACTTTTACAGTATGTCTAATACAGTCTGCCCATTTCTGCGGTGTCACTTCTCTTAAACCTTCTTCTAACAATTGTTTTATCTCATTCATTTTGAAAGTTTTGTTGTTTCGTGCGACATACCCCTTTACCTGAGCCCACACCAATTCAATAGGGTTTAGCTCACAATGGTAAGGAGGCAGTCGCAGGACAGTGACACCGCACTGGGCTGCCATCTCATCCACTACATACTTATTATATTCTGATTTATTTTTCTTAACGATTTCCAATAACTGGGCTTTAATCATTGTTTGCTCGAAGGAAATATTCTTTTTGTGAAGCCATTCCTGTATATTAGCTTTTCTCCATGAGGTAGTAGGGGTCTGCTCAACTTTCCGGCTATGGTATGGAGCATTATCCATTACCAGAACAGAGTTTTGCTTTAATTTTGGTAAAATCTCCTTGAACCATTCTTCAAAACATTCCGCATTCATCTCTTGATGGTAGTCTTCAGTGTTCTTTTTTGATTCAAACAAGAGCAGACCCCCTTCAACAAAACCATCTACACTGCCTATATGGCTTATAATTAATCGTCTGCCTTTGCCTGACGGAGCTTTCAGCCCTGTTGTCAATCCATCTAGGAATGCTTGTTTTGATGATTTTATTTCAGTGTCTACCCATATCTTTTTTACTGTATGGCCTATAACAAAGAATATTTTATTTTATTAACAAGTTGATAAGCATTACAGTTCAAAAACATTTTCTGGATGGGACTGTAAGAATTTGGCAATTGTGATCAAAGAATTAGTGTATGTTAATAGATCTGCGAGGTCCAGTACCCACTCAACGCAACTGATTAAATACTGGAAGTTGACCCGAAGAGAATTAGGGAGAGGTATAGGCAGATATTTTACATATTATTATATTATTCGTACTCATAAATAACAATTATTACCTTCATTGAGCCAGGTCTCATCTTGGTAATAAATATGTTTTTTATCTCTGCGATGTTGCTTTATCAAATTTAAATACTTCTGTCGCCACAGCATTATGTCTTGCCGGTCAATAAGGCAACTTTGACGTTTCCGGTTCACATATCTAAATTTTAAATGTTTCAGAATTCTTCCCAGTGTTTTTTGTGACATAGTTGGTAAGTCAGAGTCCTCATTCACAACTTGTAGAACCTGAAAATAAAAATTAAATGTTATGATGATCACTGAAAGCCAGGGATGATAGTGACACTATGTATTATCATAGGCAATCTGCTTATGATGGATAGACGATTAAACTCTGCGGACGATAACAATGGAATTTATATTGCCTTATTACTTGACGGGTAACAAGGAGGCCCTAGTTCCGTAGACTGGTGTCCACTTGAGATAGACTCTACGAGAAAACTTGGTTGTAAATAATAGTTATTCTTAGTAAGGTATAATAGTAGAAAACAGGTACCTATACCCACAGAATTTTATATAAATGTACTTTACGTAATAGGTATTCAAAGAAATTCTCACCTTTTTTAATGTAGGTGCCTCATTTCTGCGAAAAAACTGGTGTACGATTCGTCTTATTGCAGACATGGTAAAATCGTCCATTTTTTGGACGAAGTTGGTCTTTGGACCTTCCTTCTTGGGAGAACTCAGGGTTTGGGTTGTTTTATGTTCTTTTACAATTCTTCCCACTGTCACTGCTGATATGCCTAATAATGTAGCAGTTTTGGCAGCACAGTCTCCTAAAGACCAGTATTCGTTAACAGGCCAATTCTTGTATGTCTGCTTGTAGACATTCATCACCATGAGTTTTTCAGTGGCACTCAGAGATTTTCGAGGCCGCTTTTTGACAGGCGACAAACTGTCGGTGGCAGCGGCCTTCGAGGGACCCGGCTGGGGCTCCATTTGTCAATTAACAAATAAAACTTAACAAAAACACAACTAAAACAAGGAAATATAACAACTAACAACAAGATGAAACAGTTAACACGATGATAATAAAGCACAATTAACAAAGACGCAGCGAATAGTATTATCCGGGAAAAGAAAACGAATGTTGTGAAAAGACGCGACTTTGTAATTATGTCAAACGAAATTTGAGAATGTTGGGAACTCCGGTAGTGTTACCAGTATCATAAAATATTTTATACCACAAAATTTTCTTTTTTTAATAACTTTGTTTAAAACCGAAAACTTATAAAAATTAACACGGTATAATAATTTTTTAATTATTATTTTAAAAATCAGAACTTAAAAGCAAATCTAACCTTGTTTTCCACCATTTTATGTGAATTACCATTAAGACGATATTTTTTTGATCTGTTATCACATTTGTGTACATAAATTATCTGAATTGATGACTTAGGGTATAAGTACTTACAAATGTTGCTTATCGATAAATATATCGAGTCTCATACCAACCCTAAGCCGTCCTATGAGTCATTTGACGTCTGATATGTGACATTGAAATAGCCAATCACAGCTCTCTTTGCACCTCGGCCCCCCCTGACTTTTGACGATAGTATATTCAAATAAAATGTTCTTAATGAGGTGTCTACGGGGCTAAGTTGTCTGTGTAAGAAAATCACCGAAAACTTACATTTAAATGACAATTCTCTGGAACCATCAAGAAACTCTCCGAATTATGACAAACTATACAAGTTACGACCATTTATAAATGAACTCAATGAAATTTTTTAGAAGCAAACAGCTAACTCCAGTATTCAGTCCATAGACGAATGTATGGTGAAATTTAAGGGGCGATCTACTTTAAAACAGTATATGCCGAAGAAGCCTATTAAGCGCGGATTCAAGGTGTGGGCTAGATGCGACGCTAAAACTGGGTATCTGTATGAATTTGAGGTGTATACTGGAAAGGGAGATAACATGGAACATGAAGGTTTAGGTTACAATGTTGTTTGGAAATTTAGCCAAAACTTGCCAATGAACACGTTATTGGCATTTGACAATTTTTTTACTGGAGTAAACTTACTGGATGATTTATACATGAAACATGTGTATGCTGTGGGAACAGTACGTAGCAACCGGAAGGGACTACCAGATATAATCAAGAAGACTCAGCCAACAAATATGCGTTTAGGGAAACATGAATTCGCAGCAGTAACTGCATCACCGGTATCAGCAATAAAATGGGTGGATACCCGAGATGTATCCGTGCTCACCACAGCACACGATCCAAAGGATGTTGTTTTTATAAAAAGAACACAAAAAGATGGCACCAAAGCAGACGTCTTGTGTCCAAAAGCAATAGCTGATTATACGCAAGCTATGGGAGGTGTCGATCGTTTCGATCATTTTAGATCATCATATCCCATTAACAGAAAAAGTAGAAAATTTTGGATGAGATTATTTTTTTTCTTGTTTGATGCTGCCATAATAAATTCTTATATTACATACACAACTATCCATAGAATTACGAGCGATTCACATAAGGACTTTAGGCTACGGCTGGCGCGAGGGTTAATAAATAATTACACGGAGACGAAAAGGGGTACAATTATTTTTAAAAATAAGAAAGGGGGGAATTTTGGAGTTCCGAATGAAATTCGGCTCCAAAATGTCGGTGTGCATCTGCCCGAAAAAGGGGCTACCTACAAAAGGTGCCGATATTGCAGCACAAAAATTAAAGAAAAACGCACCAACATCTTGTGCTGTACATGCAAGGTCTCCTTATGCCCGCAAGAATGTTTTAAACTATTTCATTTGGCTGAGTAAATTTTAATCACATTGTTTTTATTTTTATTGAATCCCTCGTTCACACACTGATCCTCCTCCACCTCACTTCAAAGTAAACAACTCAGTGCACATTTATTTGAGGATTGAGGAACATAAATTCAAAAGTAAAGTCAGGGTAAGTTTAAAATTTATAGACGTAATCGGGCAAAGGGAAATAATTCCCCACTGGGGTTATCCTTATACGGGCAAAGGGAAATAATTTCCCACACGAAAAAAACCTTTTTTTTTCAGTTTCAGTAATTTATATTGTTTTTTTATGTACACTGCTATCTAACATGATACAAGAACTTACACTTTTAAACCATGAAAAGTTATTTTTTTTGTTCGGCCCGATTAAGGGTTAATATGGAGGTTCAAGGTTCAATTACCGAAGATTGTTATTATCCTTTGACGTCGTTACTATTGTTAGGGCGTGGACACATGTCTGCGGTGCGGCGCCGGCCACCGTGTAACGGCACGGCACCGCTACCGCGAGGCGGCACGGCGTCGTGTCGCGACACGGCGCCTTGTGCGGTGCAACGCGGGAACAGTAACCATTGTTCAGTTTTTATCTTGATATGGACCGCGAAAGACGTATCATTTTGCTCCTGTTACTAAGACGACGAATGAAGAAAAAACAGAATCAAAGAAAATATTGGGTGAATCCATATCTTTCTATAATGAACCATGATGGAGGTCATTTTGAGAGGAAATATGAAGCGCTGAAAAAATGTGGTGATGAGAAATTTTACGAATATTTTAGAATGTCTATATCAAGTTTTGAAGAACTGCTGACCACAATTGCACCTCGTATACAAAAGCAGTACGTGTTCAGAAAACCTGTGGAGCCTAAGGAAATGATAGGTTTAACTATACGGTAAGAAATAAAAGAATTTTACATTGATATATTTTTTTATTCAAATCAAAAGAGTAATAATTCGAATGATTGAGTATATTATTATTTAAGAAAAGTCGTATTCTGATTCTTGTGTATCCGTGCTATTGGATAGAATTTCTTCCAAAGGCGTGATTGGTGATGTTTGGTGACGATTTATGCTTTGAATGGATGAATTATAAGCTGTTTGATAAGTCTCATAAGACGTTGTAGCTTGTGGTGATCGTGTAGCTTGGTGATAATTAGTGTCGTAAGAAGTTGCTGTCTGGTATCCACTATATGACTGACACGGTGGTCGATGGAAATCCGTTAAAATCTTTAAAACTCCACTTTGAAACATCAAAGTCTGGTGGTCATCTAACTTGTTTAAAGATGGCAAAATAGCTTTAAAAAATGACAGATGTCGATTTTCTGAAGTACCTAAAGTTTCAATAATTTGCCTCTCAAATTCATCACTTCTTGGTTTTCGCTGTCGCGTAGTTGTACTGTATGGCTGATATCGTGATCTCGTTTTTGGATTTTGAAATCCTTCTTCTATGCTGTCGTCGGTTACATTTGGAGCATTTTTTTGCAAAAACATGAGCTGTTTGTACAAATGGTATTCTTTTATATGTTTTGCACCAGCTCCAGATTTTTTTGAAAGTTCTATCTTCTTCATATATTTCATAAAATTATCTTTAATGTTGGTCCACTTTTTAATTACGTCATTACCTGTAACAATCATAAAAAAAATGTTTAGAAATATGTAATTAAATAGTTGTTTTTTAATATCTCTGTAAAAGTTAATTAAATATCCTATTTACAGGTTTTTGGCGACAGGAAATTCATTCAGAGATATGGAATTCACAGATTATCGTGGAAAAAGCACAATCGGGAAAATTATACGAGAAGTTTGTCGGGCTATATGGGACATCCTTTTAAGAGAAAGCATTCCGAAAATAACTAAAGAGCTAATAGAACAAATAGCTGAAGATTTTGACATAAAAACTAATTTCCCAAATTGCATGGGGGCATTGGACGGGAAGCACATCAGAATTTGCAGTCCTGCCCACAGTGGATCTCTTTTTTTCAACTATAAAAGCTATAATTCTATAGTTTTGCTGGCATTGGTAGACTCTAGATATAGATTTGTATATGTCGATATAGGATCGTATGGGAAGGAATGCGATTCCACGATTTTTCATAATACAAAATTATACGAATTATTATTACAGAATCGACTTCCAATACCAGCGCCAAAACCTTTACCGGGGCTTCAAAATTCAATTCCCTATGTTTTTATCGCAGATGAAGGTCTACCATTAATGAACAATCTAATGCGTCCATACCCAGGGAAGCATCTAAGTGTAGAACAAAGGGTTTATAACTATCGTTTAAGTCGAGCAAGAAGATATGTCGAGTGTGCTTTTGGTATCTTCGCAAATAAATGGCGAGTATTTCACCGGCCTTTAAATGTTCAATATAATTTTGCGACAGACATTATTAAAGCATGCTGTGTCTTACACAATTTTGTTGTTACTCGAGATGGAGTTAGAAAGTCTGAAGAGCTATGTATTGATAACACTCTTTTAAACATTCAACAAACAACAGATGCAGATTCTTTATCAAATCCAGTCGATATAAGAGGCGAATTTTGTAAATACTTTAATAGTGATGTCGGTGCGCTTAGTTGGCAATTAAGCAAAATATAACTAAAGCTCGGTCCCGGAACAAACAATTTTCTACCTGTTTTTTGAGCCGACTAACAAAGCCAAAGTGTTGAGTATGTGTAAAGGATGGCAATATATAATATTGTGCAAGTTAGACAGAGTGATACAATGGTTATCACTGTACGAAATTCGCTTTGTTCTGCGTTTGCGACTGAGTTTTAGTTAAAAAAAAAACTCGACAAGTTGGCATATTGAACATTAACGCATTTTATTCACATTTAAATGTTAATTGTATTTTAAACTTTTTACATTTAAATTTTCACCTATTATTATGTCAAAAAGATAAATGAATAAAATATGTACTCACCGAGACTTGTTTTTTCTTTATTGTCCTTCTCGTCGAAAGATGGAAAAATATTTCGGCATACATCTTTCCACCCTTCAGTTTTAAAATTTTTATCCTTATAATTCTCCTTTGTCTTGTCCCAGAGAACGGGACGTGCTTCCACGAGTGAAATTAAAAAGTCGACATCTAAATCGGCAGCCATTATTATGCATTAAATAACACGTGCAGACTAAACACCAACAAAACATTAACTAGCGAGCGGTGCGCTCCCCACCGCACAAGGCGCCGTGTCGCGACACGACGCCGTGCCGCCTCCCGGTAGCGGCGCCGTGCCGTTACACGGTGGCCGGCGCCGCACCACAGACATGTGTCCACGCCCTTAGTTAGTATTATAAAATACAAAGTAATGTCGTGTAATAAAAAAATATTTTTTTATTTTTCGCAGCAACCTTGCAGTATTTCGTTTATTTAATACTTTTATCTGCAGGTACACAAGAGGTACCAAATTTACATAAACAGTACGCTTGGCTACATAATAGGTCTTTACCTATGAAATTGCCGTTTTGTATGAAAAAATTTAAACGAATTTTTTTCATGAATTTTTTATTTGTATTAATCGAAGTAATCACCCATGCAATCAATGCATCTTTGCCATCGCAGTGGCAGTTTATTGATGCCCTTCTTAAAGAAATCAGCTGGACGGGAGGCAACAAATTCTTCAAAGGCATTTTGTACTGCCTCTCGGGTATTAAATTTTTTTCCCGCCAAGAAGTTATCCAAATTCTGGAAAAAGTAGTAGTCTGTAGGCGCAAGGTCTGGTGAGTAGGACGGATGACGGAGAGCTTCCAACCCCAGTTCTTGCAACTTGGAGACCGTCTGCTGTGCAGTATGAGGTCGCGCGTTGTCGTGCAGGAGCAGCGGAGACGAGCGATTGACCAATGCTGGTTGGAGATGCGCCAGCTTCTCCATCATTGTGTTCAGTTCTTCACAGTACACATCTGCAGTAATGCTCACCCCGTTTGGTAAGAAGCTGTGATGAATCACACCGGCGCTAGACCACCAAACAGTGACCATCACTTTTCTAGGGGTAAGTTTTCGTTTAGGGCATTGTTTAGGTGCTGAACCAGGATCCAACCAACTTGCTGAGCGCTTACGGTTATCAAACAGAATCCATTTTTCATCGCAGGTAACAATGCGGTTCAAAATTCCTTCATTTGTGTGTCTGTTGAGCAGTGCAAGGCACGTCTCGACGCGTACTTCGCGCTGGCGATCATTGAGTTCGTGGGGCACCCATTTGTCAAGCTTTTTTACCTTGCCAATTTGACGCAAATGGACCAATATTGTTTTGACGCTAACGTCGAAAGCTGCTGCTAATTCAGCCGTAGATTGTGTATCATCAGCTTCCACAATCGCCTTTAATTCGTCATTGTCGACCAAAGTCTTCGGACGACCGCGAGGTTCATTTTTCAGGTCGAAATTTCCAGAACGGAAGCGAGCAAACCAATAACAGGTGGTGCGTTGGTTTGTAGAGTTAGCTCCGTAAACGTCGTTGATGTTGCGTGCCGCTTGTGCCGCGTTGCTGCCACGACGGTACTCATATTCCATAATTACTCGAATTTTTAACGTATCCATGATGACGAAAAAGATTGAAATGCGATGAAAATGTAACACTAATCAATAAAGAAATGACTACTTTTAGAAAAAAAAATCCATGTTTTTAAAATAAAATTAATTTGAAATTAGAATTCATAGCCAAACAAAAATTATTTTGATTTGAAATGGCCAGTACTGCAGAACGGCAATTTCATAGGTAAAGACCTAATATATTACAAATATACCCTTTACAAGCAAGAAAGGGGGCCCATTCGGAGTGCCGGAAGAGATGTGTCCGTTTCGACCGCGCGGCCACGGCGAAATTTAAAAAAAAAAACCACGCCAAGATTTTGTAAAAATTTGTAGAAGTTGATTCCCAAAACCATAAATTTGTCAAAGTTATGGTTAAAAAGTTATAAGGGTTTGAACGTGGCCGCGCCATTGAAACGCGGCGAACCGCGCGGCCACGGAGATCTTTAAAACTAAGCGTTGCAGAGATCTGAAATTCAGGTAAATAACAGATTTAATTTATAAAAAATTTGTAAAAATATAGAAAAAAATCCTAGGTTTATATTTTGGGAGCTATAAGACTAAAACTCCATGGCCGCGCCATCGAAACGATGAAAAATACGTTGTCGCCGATATCTCGCTGAAAAAGCATCGCAGGGGTCTGAAGTTTTTTGTAAAACGTAGATTTGAATTTGTCGAAACTTGTAAAAATACTACAAAAAATCCTAGGTTTATGTTTCAGGAGCTGTAAGACTAAAACCTCATGGCCGCGCCATTGAAACGGTCAAAAAACACGTTATCGCCGATATCTCGCTGAAAAAGCATCGTAGGGGTCTGAAGTTTTTTGTAAAACCTAGATTTGAATTTGTCGAAACTTGTAAAAATACTACAAAAAATCCTAGGCTAATATTTCAGGAACTGTAGTACGGTATCGCGTAGAAATAAGTCGTGATTATTTATCGAAGAAAGTAATTGTAAAGCGAGTTTTTTGTAAACAACACCAATTAATATGTAAAACTACCGATACTAGGCAAAAAACATGTATTTTTTCGGTATTTATAACTTTCAATACGTTTTGAATATTTCGATAGGGTGACCATGGCTTTTTGTTTACAGAAAACTTTCCACCTATCGTTTTGGAAATTGTATCTCAAGGATTCTAAATTAAATTAAAATGAAACGACAAGATACAAAAAACATATTTATATTTCTTTTATAATCATATAAATCACAGATTATTTACTTACCCTAACACATATATTTCTTTCAAACTCACAAATCACAGATTATTTACTTATACTTTCTTTCAAAGTCACAAATCACAGATTATTTGCTTACACTTACTTACACTACTATATAGGGTGACTGGTAAGCAGTGATCGATACTTAAACACGTGAATTAGCTCATCATTATGAACAACTTTTACTATGGGACCAAACCTGAAATCGCGAAAAAAATATCAGCTGTTCCATACATTTACGATCGCATAACTCGTCAACATGTATGGAACAGCTGATATTTTTTTCGCGATTTCAGGTTTGGTCCCATTGTTGCCATGTTCATAATGATGAGCTAATTCACGTGTTTAAGTATCGGTCACTAATTACCAGTCACCCTATATATATTTCTTTCAGTCACAAATCACAGATTATTTGCTTACACTTACTTACTTTACTATATATATTTCTTTCAAAGTCACAAATCACAGATTATTTACTTAGAATAAGATATTTTTTTTATTAATACGACCTCAGGGCCAAGGACTTTCTGGAACATTTGTCGAAATCCTGCAAAAAAATTGACATTTCAAACAAACCAAAACTATAATAATGAGGTACTCGCCAATATTTTTGGGATTTCGACCGGTTCCTTGGGTCATGAATAAAACTTGTTACTTATGGGAGCTTATTCCCACTGTATAGTTTAATTTTACCCTGTTTTTTATTATTTAATCATCATCTATTAGACCATATTATGTTAAATTATGAATTGTCAGAGGTTGTTCAGAACTTGCGTGCGTTCCGGTTTTAGTATCGTCGTAACAAATCATTATGGAATTATTTACTAAGCAATGACACTTGTAATGACCAATCAGACCTACAACCGGGGGGACATATTCCACAGCACCTATCAGTCCATATTTTTTTGCTTTATTTTGATGTAATGAGATGTTTCTTGGAGCACAATTTTGTCTGTGCCATTGAGATCAAATAAAATAATATTACTCAATTCGTACGTAAATCTCTTGGTTTCGTTGTTACATTTTAAACAAATTTTTAAATTGAAGTCATCGATAATGACGGCATCTTCCAGTCCACCGATTCCGAATAAATTTATGATTTCCATATTAATTGACAAAAATACTATGGTTCTTTTTGAGTGGTTGGCGCATGTTTCGATTAAACATTCTTTAGTTACATTGGCACTGTACAAATCCTCTAAAAGTATGTGTTCAAATATAAAAGCCATATTACTATCGCATCCATATGTATTGTTATCCCTTTTGTAATATTGAGTAATGATTTCCTCTCGTAGTTTATAAGCACTATTTAAATTTAACGATTCTGCTAATATTTTTATAAATCCGCGGATTAATTTGTTTGTGCATGTATTAAATATTTGTTGAATGTGCAGGTTTTTTTTGTATGCAAATGCAACAAAAAGAAAACTGAATCAAACGCACACGTATTCGTAAAATTCATACTTTTATTGACAGAATTTACTAAATTCCCATTTCGCAAAAACAATACTGAGATATTCTTCGCAGAATATCCCTCTCCACCCCAGTTTTCAGTATATGAAGGCTTTTCTGTAAATATGGAATCAGAAGAAAATGATTGTTTTGTGTTTATTTTAATTTTTTTACACTGCTTATTATTATTTTTTTGTAATTTCCTTTTTCGGCCCTTGATTGTTTGCTTTTTTGTATTTGCTAGAGTTATATTAAGATTTGTCGCAGCTATTTTTGTCTCCCCTAATATAAAATTGTAGTGAATTTTTATAAATTCATCCACTTTGTATTTATGCAGACGTGTTTCAAATAATAAGTGTTTTAAAGTTTTGAAATAACTTTCAATAGCTGACGATGTTGGCGACTTATTTTCTGATTTGTAAAAAGGACACATGACATTGCTCCACAGAGGCAGTTTGATCATTAACCTTTTAAGAGTTGATACTAGATTGGGTAAGTAATAGTCATTTGGTTTTTCTGTTTTATTCTTTGTTTGATCCAACATTTTTTCTTTATTCACAAGTTCATCAAACCAATCTAAAATATTGTCATCGTCGGTTAATATGACATAATCATCACAGAAATCTTTTTTGTCGTTTTTTTCAACTGGGTCTTCTATCTTGACCAACAAAGATTTGAGGTATTTCATAGAAATTTTACAAGTCTCATTGTTTGTGAATTCATATTTGAAAGTACAAATTTTTATAATATGACAAAGCACATTTTTTATTATTTCAAAATATTCGCACTCTTTCACAAATAAAATACTGCGAATGTAAAACATTTTAATATTTATATCAACGTTATCGAAGCATCGCAAGTTGTATACGTTTTTGACAAAATGACTTGTGTCTAATCTTAGGAATACTTGAGGCAAATTGTTTCTTTTACTCATTAAAACTAGAAATGATTGTCGTAGATAGTCTCGGACTGTTTGAAAATTAGTAAAAGCCTGAACGTTTGCTGCTATTAACGCTGAAGAGTCGTCAGTTACAATCTCGTGAGGCGCAGTACGTACTTCGTTGTGCCATCTTTTAAACCATGACAATATAGAATCCGTTGTGTGGTTATCCGTAATCAATTGGCAAATTGCTGTAGACTTAATACTTGAAGACGTTACCATACCAACATAGAGGAACATCCGTTTCGTTAGCAGAGATTCATCTGGGAGTTTGATCGTTCGGAAGAATGATCCAGTTGCATCTATAGTCATTGTGACATGAGGAATTTTCTCCAGATACGCCTTGTAGTATTGGATTTGTTGCTCACACCAATAGCACAGATGGAAGCTCGGTAACAGGGTGAACTCGCGAACGAAATTTTGGTATGTTGCCATTATCGACATCATGAGAATGCTCATGATTGGATCAGAGTGCAATCGATTACTTTGCCTTTTCTCGTGTTTCACTTTCCTCAAAACTTCCATCGTTGGTAGCACTGGACAGTTTACAGTATCATCATCTTTGATGACTACGGAAGCAATTTCTTTGTGAACTACTGTTGCGGGTTTATATTGCAATGTTTTCGCTAGTTTTCGTCTTTTGTACGGAGTGAGCTTTGTCTTCTTGTTTGGATTGTGTGGCATTCTACTATTATCGGTATTAAATAGAGTGCAGGTCACTGCCACTATTTTATCTGTTGCTGCCTTGATCGTTACACGTTACTTATGACATAATACTGTTAATTACAGGGGGTTATTTCTGGCAGAAAAGTTATGTGTTTGATTCCACAATTATTCATCAAATAATGCTATCTTACAGGAATTACGAATGTTATGCAAAGTTATTTGTTATGGTTCTGGCACGTGTACTCAAAACCACAGTATTGTCAAATCAAGCAATGATTTAATAGTCCGGTCATTTTAGACATAAAAATAGTGATCAAATAAAAAAAAATCCAACAGAGCCAAATCTTCGTAGAGACCTTAGGTTTACCACAAGGAATAAAGTGTCAAAAGTCCCCATCAGTCCCATGTGAGCTTAGGGACTTATTCGGGGCCCAAGGTCAAAATTTTAGGTTTTTTGGATTTTTCTCGAAAACGGTAAGTTTTATCGAAAAAGTACCTCAGAGCAAAGTTGTAGATCTTAAAATTCTCTATAAAACAGGTCCCTGTAATTTTTTCTCTAAGACCCACTATTTCCCAGATATTGCGCTTGTAAGAATCACGTTCTACATAATATGCACACATATGCCACACCACCTGTGAGGTAGTGTACTCGGCGCGTTTTTTTTAACGTGGTATCCCCGGTTGGCCTATTCCACGATCCTTTATGACGTTATTTTCAGGAACAATAATTATTTAATAGTATGAAGATTATTGATATGGGTTACTGAGTTTAACTGTTGTTCTAACTTTTTTTTATTACTTTAATCTGACTCATACTCTTCATATTCAACTTCAACAATCATGTTTTCTTCAATTTCTTCTTCTCGTTCCTGTTGATGAACGCTTATAAATTGTTCAAATGAAGATGAATCAGTTGTCTCTTCATCAAAATCACATGAATCGTCCTCTCTTGTATTTAATTGAACATTTGAGCAAGAGACACCTTGGCAATTGGTACACGCTGGAGAACACTGCAACCCTACTTTTTTACAGCCACATTTGGCACTACAACCTTTCTTGCAATTGTAAAAAATAGTGTTAAGAAGTTTTTCTGGAGCAGGGGGCAGTAAAGTTCGAATCGGTTCCAAAGTATTATTTATCAATTTCCAACCCCAGTCTTCAGGGTTCAGTTCATTGCCTTGCCATGTCTGAACTTGATAGTATACTCGAAACAAATGTTGACTAGCAGATGCCGATGTTGGAGGAAGACAAGATAGCTGTACTTGCTTTTTGTTTCGTGTATTTTTTACAAATGTTGAATATCTGTACGTATCTATGCAATCAATTTTTTTTGGAGCTCCATAAACCGCAAGAAGAAACCGAATTCCTTTAGTAATTAGTATTTGAGGTGAAGAATTAATTTCTGTAAATACTTTTGCGCAGTCAATCAAATCATTTTTTTCAAATAATTTTAATACTGAATTTTTGCCCCTTCTAAACATTGCTGACGTAGTATCGCATCCGGTTATCGCATGTAAAAATAAAATAAAGTTTTGGCATTTTGGATAAGCTGATAAACTTTTAGAAGAATATATTTCTGTCCGTTGATGCGCCTTCCCAGGTTTTAAAAAGTAAATAATTTTATCAGATGGAGTCCTTGCAGTGAGTAGTACTAATAAATCAACATCTTCACCCACTACAATAGTTGTATTTCTTGCATTAAATTGTTCTATTGCTGTTTCAATTATGAGGACATCGGCGTCATTCGGAGCTTACTTTTGAAGTACTGGCCTGTTCTTCCTCACGTTGTCTTTTTGATGCAGAGATTGAAGGTTTCCGGGTGTATGATTTTCTGCAATCCACGTGAATTGTAACGGACTTTTGGCTTCTTAAATAATCAGCAAACTCATCACTTCTCGCGACACTTGCATCGATTAAAGTTGGCATTCCACGACTGACCACAACAGTTTCATCTTCAGTCAAAAGTTTATTACAAATAAAGCAAAATTGTGACATTTTTTTTTAAATATTAATCAGCACTAACTTCAATAGTAGACGCTTGTAATAAATACGTATAGTCACTCGAACTGGTCGTTCAACACTAAAAGAAGCAGGTATACGTGAACGACACCACATGGACAAAAGAATAGGCAGATGTTTTTCAAGGCCAGATGTTATTCAAGTAGAGGGGATTCGGTAAGGGACCGGCGGTCATTTTAGAGTAAATTTTCTTAGAATAGTATATGTATACATAAAAGAGACACGAGTAGGCATTTTTGCTTGCTTGAGTACCTAAATATGTATATACGTGGCATATGTGTGCATACTATGTAGAACACGATTCTTACAAGCGCAATATCTGGGAAATAGTGGGTCTTAGAGAAAAAATCATAGGGACTATTTTTATAGAGAATTTTAAGATCTACAACTTTGCTCTGAGGTACTTTTTCGATAAAACTTACCGTTTTCGAGAAAAATCCAAAAAACCTAAAATTTTGACCTTGGGCCCCGAATAAGTCCCTAAGCTCACATGGGACTGATGGGGACTTTTGACACTTTATTCCTTGTGGTAAACCTAAGGTCTCTACGAAGATTTGGCTCTGTCGGAATTTTCTTTATTTCAATTGTCTAAAATGACCGGACTATAAGTGAATTTAAAAGAAATAAACATATGATTTTGTATTTTATCCGTTTCATTTTAATTGAATTTAGAATCCTTGAGATACAATTTCTAAAACGATAGGTGGAAAGTTTTCTGTAAACAAAAAGCCATGGTCACCCTATCGAAATATTCAAAACGTATTGAAAGTTATAAATACCGAAAAATACATGTTTTTTGCCTAGTATCGGTAGTTTTACATATTAATAGGTGTTGTTTACAAAAAACTCGCTTTACAATTACTTTCTTCGATAAATAATCACGACTTATTTCTACGCGATACCGTACTACAGTTCCTGAAATATTAGCCTAGGATTTTTTGTAGTATTTTTACAAGTTTCGACAAATTCAAATCTAGGTTTTACAAAAAACTTCAGACCCCTACGATGCTTTTTCAGCGAGATATCGGCGATAACGTGTTTTTTGACCGTTTCAATGGCGCGGCCATGAGGTTTTAGTCTTACAGCTCCTGAAACATAAACCTAGGATTTTTTGTAGTATTTTTACAAGTTTCGACAAATTCAAATCTACGTTTTACAAAAAACTTCAGACCCCTGCGATGCTTTTTCAGCGAGATATCGGCGACAACGTATTTTTCATCGTTTCGATGGCGCGGCCATGGAGTTTTAGTCTTATAGCTCCCAAAATATAAACCTAGGATTTTTTTCTATATTTTTACAAATTTTTTATAAATTAAATCTGTTATTTACCTGAATTTCAGATCTCTGCAACGCTTAGTTTTAAAGATCTCCGTGGCCGCGCGGTTCGCCGCGTTTCAATGGCGCGGCCACGTTCAAACCCTTATAACTTTTTAACCATAACTTTGACAAATTTATGGTTTTGGGAATCAACTTCTACAAATTTTTACAAAATCTTGGCGTGGTTTTTTTTTTTAAATTTCGCCGTGGCCGCGCGTTCGAAACGGACACGAAGAGATTCGGTTATCAAATGTAGGTATACACATGCCCCAAGAGAGTAACTCTTATAAGAGATGCCGGTTCTGTAGCACAAGAAAACGGGAGAAAAGGACAAAAAAATGTATGCTCCACGTGCACCGTACCTCTATGCATCAAGGAATGTTTTGAAATGTTTCATACCACTGAAACTGAATAGGGTAGAATTACTTCGTATTTTATTTTTTAAGATATATGAAAGACTGACAGGACAAGGATATTCTGATCAATGTGATAGAAACAGTCCCTAAAGGTGGGTACTGACCAACGTTACAAGGTGTAATGTAACATTCGCATCGAGCGTGTTACTCATCGAGCATGTTACGCAGTGTCCTTAAAATCGACGTAACATGCTCGTCAAAACTCTGTGCTCCGTCGCCGCCAGTTCACTCCGAGATGGCCGACAGCGAGGACGTATTGGGAACTTTGATTCTACTTAGTTATTGTTTCATCCAAGTGAAGAAAAAGAAAAAACGTTACTGGACATCAAACTTATTTAAAAATAGAGGCGTATGTGGTGGTTTGTCATTGATAGCAATATTAAAAAACCAAATGATTACTGGACAGTATAAAAACTTTGTACGCATGTCTCCGATTGATTTTGAAGAACTATTGAATTTAATTGGACCAAAAGTACATAAAAACGATACAAATTATAGAAAAGCTATCAGTGTCACGGAACGGTTAGCACTAACGCTTCGTTTTTATGCTACAGGAGATTCCTATACTAGTATGCAATATCTTTTCAAGATATCAAAACAACGAATAGGATTTATAGTGAAAGAGGTCAGCGAAGCCCTTATTGGAGCATTAAAAGAATATGTAAAGGTATGTATTATGTATGTATTAATTCAGAAAATGTAGTCATTACATATCAAATTAAATTAAATCACCAAATTCTGACATAAATTGTTCACTCATAGCTGGTGACCCATAGTCATTTTGATGGGACGTATTTGATGCAGGAGTTTCAGGGCTTTGCTGTGGCTCATAGTCATTTTGATGGGACGTATTTGATGCAGGAGTTTCGGTCTGTGGCATCGATGAGACTCTGGAAGTTGTTGGTCGTGTAGAGTAGCCTGAATAACTGTAGCTGTTCATTCCATTTCCAACATAGTCATACTCTCCGCGATCAGCACTGAACAATATATTTGATATATAATGCTGCACATGTATTTTTGTTGTCTTTGAATAAGATCGTAATTTATTTGCCAAAAACATACCATAGGCTTCACATTCGTCAGGTCTGTGCGAAGTTGCCTCCGTTTGCTCGGTTCTCTTTTTTAATATATTTAAAGTAGATACCATTATCTCTTCTGGGCTTGGGGCTACTGATTTCTTCCTTTTTGGAGGAGGAGGGCAATCATTGTCGCTTTTTTTGGCAGACGGAGGGCAATCATCAGGCAGTTGTTCTGAAGCACCTTCATGTCCACGTAGCTGAAAATAAATATTAATTATTATTTCAGACGCCAGAAACACCGGAGCAATGGCTGGTTGTAGCAAATGACTATGATACTTTGTGGAATTTTCCACATTGTTTAGGTGCAATCGACGGTAAACATATTTTACTGCAATCACCGATCAACAGTGGCAGTGAATTTTATAATTACAAGGGTTTCTTCAGCATCGTATTACTGGCAGTTGTTGACGCGAAATATAACTTTTTGTATGTAAATATTGGGTGTCAAGGAAGAATATCTGATGGAGGAGTTTTCAACAACTGTGTTTTAAACGAAAAACTAAAAAATAATGCACTAAACCTCCCTCAGCCCACTGCGTTGCCAGCAAGAACAGAAGAAATTCCATTTTACTTCGTTGGCGATGAAGCTTTTGCTCTTTCCCAAAATATGATGAAAGTATATGCAGGATATCATGAACGTGGTTGTAAAGAAAGAATATATAACTACCGACTTTGCAGAGCTCGTAGAGTAGTGGAAAATGTGTTCGGCATATTGTCAGCAGTGTTTAGAGTTTTGCGGAAACCAATGTTGTTAGAACCGAAAACCGCGACATCTGTCGTAACAGCAATAACATCTCTCCACAATTTTTTAAGAAAAGGTAATAATGCTCATGTATATACCCCTGCAGGTAGTTTTGACGAAGAATTGAACGGCCAGGTCAGATTAGGAAACTGGAGAGAAGGTAACAATGATATGACTAGTATGTTACCCTTGCAAATAAGACCGCGAAGGGCTACAACATCTGCTCACAATATTCGTAATGAAGTTGCTGAATACTGTATTCAGCAAGGGTCTGTAAGTTGGCAAGAAAATTATGCTTAAAATGGACTTACAGTATCTGTTGTGTCACGAGGTATATTTCTATCCAGTAGAAATAACATGGATTTGTAAGCGAACCAAGTGCTGTGGTAAACTTCATCTGCACCTGAAATTTAATTTGTAATTAATATTGAATTATTTTAAATAAAAAGAAGCACTATACAGATTAATACCGAGTTTATATTGTTTTCCCCACACTAGCTTGGAAACACCTACTTCCCTCACTAATTTCCACCCCCCCCCTACTATAACCCGCGTTAAACTTAATAAATAATTACGTACCTTTTCCAGTACCAGTTGATTGTTTAGTTTTCTGTTTTTCCCTCCTCAATGATGCCAGTAAACTTGTCATTTTCTTTTTACAGGCTTCTCTTTCGCTGTCGAGTAACGAAGCCAATCTATCCCAAGCGTCTTCTTTCTTTAATTTGTTATAATGCTCTGGGTGAGCTGGGTTCCACAACAGTGTTTCTTCTTTGTATTTTTCAATAAAATACAAAGTTTTTTCTTTATTCCACTCCATGCTTCTTGAAACTTGATATAATTACGAGAGGAATAACGGGTGATCACTTGCGATGTCCACGTGCGCTCGTGACGACTCGCAACGGCGTACTGACTGAACCGCGTAACAGTCAAAGGATTCGCCAAAAAACCGACAGCCGGGTGGAGCACTCAAAGCGAGCAACGAGCGGCTCGTTGCTTGCTGGTTTTCCCGTAACACGACGTACTGACTGCATGAATGCTCGCTGTGTAACACGTTACATTACGCCCCGTAACGCCGGTCAGTACCCAGCTTAATACGTAATAAGTATAATTTCAAGAAAAATGAATGAAAAACTTCTATTATAATAATTTATTTTAGTGATTACACAAAAAGTACTCACCAATACAAGTAACTTGCTACTACAAATTCATATCTAGCTAGAGCTAGGTATGTACTCAACTAAAAATGAATGGTCAAGTCATTCATTTTTAAATTTCCGAGTTCTTCCCTTAGTAAAAGAACTTGCATTGATGAGTACTTTTACCTCCTTTATTAAAAAAACACGATCTATGTAATTTTTTACGTTAAAATTTAATTCACAAGTGGAGCCAGGGCCACTAGCTAGTGTTTTAAAATATTGATGTCATACTGGACACTGGGAGCTATAGTTCCCACCTTTCCAACTTTTTTACAAGAGAGAACAGACGACGGGATATATACTTCCCACCAAAAAAGGGTACTTCCCCCCACTAACCCCTCTTTTGTGTGTATTTTTGAAATCTACGACCCAAAATTACGTATAGTCCCAGTCGCCCCCACATGGATTGCCACCAGGTGGCAATTGGGAGAAAAAAATCCCAGTTGCCACCGGGTGGCGACTGGGACCTTATTGCCCCCACTTCAAATCGCTGTACATTGCTTGACAATGGTGAAAACATTTCTGCGAGCAACTTGGAAGTAGCGCTCGCCGGCCGCTGCAGCGGCACCGCTCGCTACGCTCGCTCGGCTCGCGCGCGGTTGGTCACAGTTTTAACCTAACCTAACCTATTTCACCCAGTTCAAAATTACGAATCATACAATCTGCCGCAGAAATGTTTTCACCATTGTCTAATTATCCACTCGCAGGCAGATTGTATGATTCGTAATTTTGAACTGGGTGAAATAGGTTAGGTTAGGTTAAAACTGTGACCAACCGCGCGCGAGCCGAGCGAGCGTAGCGAGCGGTGCCGCGGGAGCGGCCGGCGAGCGCTACTTCCAAGTTGCTCGCAGAAATGTTGTTTGTTTCACCATTGTCAAGCAAAGTACAGCGATTTGAAGTGGGGGCAATAAGGTCCCAATCGCCACCCGGTGGCAACTGGGATTTTTTTCTCCCAATTGCCACCTGGTGGCAATCCATGTGGGGGCGACTGGGACTATACCCAAAATTACACAGGAACGTATCTTACTTTTTTGTTAACTCCTCCACAGGCTCGCGTTTGAATAAGGGTTAACCTAACCTAACCTATTTCACCCAGTTCAAAATTACGAATCATACAATTTGCATGCGAGTGGATAATTAGACAATGGAAAAACATTTCTGCGGCAGATTGTATGATTCGTAATTTTGAACTGGGTGAAATAGGTTAGGTTAAGGGTAGGTTCAGATGACAAGCGCTCAACGTGCGTTTTGATAACGCGCGTTTACAACTACATACATTTTATTCAGGCCGTACACATGCTAACGCGCGTTTTAGTAACGCGCGCGTTCAACGCTGCGCTAGCGCTCGACTGTTGTCAGCGCGCGTCAACGCCGCTTTGAGATCATTGGTTTTTTATGTTTCCGTTCAGTTGAGCGCGCGCTTTCGACGCGGATAGACGTATTTTAGGGTTCGTCAAGTTCGTCCGAAAATCGTCCGAAATGGAAACCGAAGCTTTTAATACGGAATTATTAATTGATGAAATAGAGAAACGTCCTGCGATATGGGACATGACAAGTAGCGATTATTCAGATAAGAATTTGAGAAGACGGGCTTGGGAAGAACTCGTCCTTATATTTTGTGAAGGACATGACAATGAAGAAAAGAAGAAAATATTATGTGAGTATATATATTTATTTACATTTACAATCGGTTTGTGTTACAAGTTAAATATAACGATCCTGCCAATCTACTTTTCCTTCATTAATGAAATAGTTTGTTAAATGTACTCGAACATTATCCGCCTGTCTCACAGCACGTCCGGTATAATGTGAGGCTAGATTTTCCAGGGGTGGCGTATAAAGTGTGTCTTCAAAATTGTAGCCATCCCTGATTCTGACATAATTATTTAGTGTACATATCGCTTTTACGATCTTTTCTGCAAAACCGATGTTAACATCTAACGGCCTGTGTAAAATGCGCCATTTATTGCACA
The DNA here is from genome assembly GCA_917490735.1 of Dryobotodes eremita. NCBI lineage: Eukaryota > Metazoa > Arthropoda > Insecta > Lepidoptera > Noctuidae > Dryobotodes > Dryobotodes eremita. Next base: position 634,372 of record OU823272.1, read on the forward strand.
TTATGCCAAAAGTACATTCAACATACCGGCGTGCTAATGTCAAACGGTAATTAAATATTTTTTTAGCATAAGTTAGTGACCTTCCCCCATATGGACGCATTAAATTCTCCATCATGCCAAAAGCTTCATCAGCCACTATCACATATGGCAACGTTGTCGGTCTATTTTGTATTAACAATGCCTTTGGCTCAGGTAGATCTAATGACCTTTCTGTCAGCTTTTTGTACAATGAAGAATTCTTGAATATACCTGAGTCACTGTTTTTACCGTAGGCACCTATGTCAACCCACACAAAACAATAGTTTGCATCCGCTAGCGCCAATAAAACTAGCGAAAAATAATTTTTATAGTTATAATACATAGAACCCGTGTGTTCAGGCTGGATTAACCGTATATGTTTCCCGTCCAAGGCTCCCAAACAATTGGGAAACTTTGAGTTCTTTTCAAATATCGTGGATATTTCACACCACTTTTCTTTCGTTGGTTCACTCATAACAACGGGCCTTAATTTTTTCCAAATAGTTTCACATACATGTGGTATTATAGTAGCCACAGTAGATTTGCCAATTCTATAGTCGTAGCTTAATGTCCCAAATGAACATCCAATGGCCAAATATCTGGAAACAAACATAAACTATTACTAAATACGGTTTTTTTTTTTCAGCGTCATCCCTGCAAAAAAAGTGGAGGAGTTTACGGGATAATTATATGAGAGAGGTGAAGAAAATAAAGACTGTCAAATCTGGATCAGGAGCTTCCAAAACTTCGACATATATTCATTATAATAGACTACGATTTCTACAGGCATCAATTGCCAACAAAGATACAGAAAGTAGTTTCGATGCAGATAATGCATCAACTTCGTCAGAGGTTGCTGAAGTAGAAATAAGTTCTGGCTTTAACCTTTTGAACGCCAGAGTATAAACGTAACGCCGTACCCCTGACGCCAGGCCACTTTTTCTGTCAAATGACCTTCATAAAAAATAGGGATTCCAAAACTTGTATCGATATACAACTGAGTTTTTATTTTCGTCTTTAATTTTCTAATAAACCGTACTCACGACACTGAAATTTTATTTAACCTGCCAATATATTCCATTATAGTAATCTTTACACAGCATTTAACAGAGACTATCAATGAAAAATCAGATATTAGAAAACTAAAAAAAAATATTTATTACAATATGGTTACAACACTATTCAACATGACTTGTCTTGGTATTGTGACAATGGCGTTGCTTGCCAGTCAATTTTATGACATTCTCGCATCTGAATTAGGGATGTATCAGTGTACACGTTGGTTATCGATTCTAACAAGTATTCTTATCTAATATAATACCTATCCATATCAAATACGTAAGTATTTTATGTAGTAATAAAAGAAAATTGTATTTTAATAATTGTTTTTTTTTACATGTAAAAAATACGCAGAAATAATTTAAAAATCAACAGTTACATATACCTAATAATTATTATTACAAATCAGTCTTACAATATCACAAATCTTTAACAAAATGTACCTAATAATATACTAGGAAGAACATCAGTTTAGTACCTAATATAAACAAAACCTCAGGAATAACAGGAATAGAAGTAACAAAAGGATTATAATAAGGATAATCCTGATATGTAAAATCAACAATGTTACCAACTTACAAACAATGGAATGTCATAAATCTCTAAAATAGGAACAATAAAATTATATCACACATTAGCAAATCATATCTTAAAAGTAAAAAAGAGGATGTGGTAATACATAGTCAAATAAAAAAAAATTATAAATGGTATTTTTCAAAGCATGGCGCAGCACATAAATAAACGTTACACACCTTGCAACAAAAACGGGTATTTTTTCGTTGTTTAATTAAAGAACATTGCTTACATCTTTGATATTTCCCCATTTTAGTCGGCATGTGATCCTTTGCGTTCCTGGGTAATACACGGAGGGGATTATTACTACTGGTTGAAGCTGACATTGGTCGCTCTAAAACACTGCTGCTGCTGTATTGTTCTACGAGTTGATTTATGACGTGCAATTGAAAATCGGCAAATTTTAAGTTTGGTATATTTTTAGCGTGTCTATAACAAAAAAATGAATTTAACAAATGCATATCCAATATATGGAAAAATAACTTTTTATACCATTTAATGGTTTTGCGTATGCATTGTATTGACGACAATAACATATCCGCGGTATCGACACTACCCATATTTTTAGAATAATCCAAAACTGCTTTTGGTTTTATTACAGGTAATCCCGTATTTCTGTTTGTTCTTTGTGATGGTTCCATCGAATTATCGTGAATGGTAGATAACATAAAAATATTTTTTTTGTCTTTCCATTTAAGGGCCATCAATTGGCCACAATATTGCACTGCCATTTCGTGTAATTGTAGGACATTATGGAAAATTGGCATTCCCTTTCTATTTTTTTTTACGGTACCGCAAGCATAAATCTTGTTTTCATAGAGATATTTAAATAATCGTGGGCTTGTGTACCAATTGTCCACATATAAATGACGATTTGATTCCAAAAACGGTTTGAGCAAAGTAGCAATAACAGCCCCTCCAACGCCTAGATTGCAAGGATCGGTAATGTCTGTAGTTGCACCGCAATATATAATAAAATCAATAATTATTCCCGTACGTACGTCACACAAAACAAACAGTTTGACTCCAAATCTGTTCCTTTTATTTGGTAGATATTGTTTGATGGACAAACGACCCTTAAATGGAACTATACTTTCATCAATACATATGTTTTTATATGGCGTTATTATATTATTAAACTTTTGCCTCGCGTGATCTACGCACTTTTGTATTTTACTTAAAATCGTAGTGTTTTCCCTTTGGTCCGTAAAATGTAACATACTAAGTATCATAGAAAATCTGTTTCTAGACATTAATTTAGAAAATATTGGTGCATTCAGCAAAATATTGGTAGACCAATGCTCTTCTATGGTTAAGTGGCGATTTCTTGTCATTAGCATTATAATTGCAAAAAATATATACATTTCTGGAATGGTTACGTCGTACCACGCTTGCAAACGGGAATGTATTCGCAAATCTACATTTAATAATAATAATAATAATAATAATAATAATAATCATTTTATTATCAGGCAACTAAAGGCCCATACATAAAATACACGAAATAATCTTATATAATAATAAACTAATACATATCAAACAAACTTATAAAACTATCTATACACGTAATGTTGACGGCATCGTGTATCGCTGCGTGGTGTCGCGTAACCGTCCTCGGAAGCGTCGATAAACGACACCTTTCGGCCAAAAGTCCTCTTTCAGGCAAGTCTGTAGATGGTGGGTTGGAACTCGTACCACGAATGACTTAAAGTTGATGTTGTGGCGCGATTCCAACCTTTCAACCCTCAGAGTCCAGTTGGTCTTCACTTTCAAATACTGCACGACTTCCTCAGTTGTAGTGGAGTGATGCAGACGCGATAGGTACAGCTGCGTCGTAGGCACAGCAGGGCGCAACAGCATATTGGGTCCACTCGGTGCGGTGCCGCACAGGTTACGAGAACAGGGCTTCTTCCTCTTCCTTTCCACTTTCGTGAAACCCTCTTCATCAACTTGGCTGCAGGTTTTTGGCAAGGAGCTACGGACCGCAGTCAGGGCAGGTTGAGTACCCTTTTTCTGTTTTTCCCCTTTTCTAGATTGCCGCTTTGGTTGCGACACATCTGGTTTGCCACCAGTGACAATAGCAGCGTAGGCACGTTTAGGGGTCAATGTACCTACGCGTGACGTTTCCACAGCCGGTGTTGTGGTGCAGGAGACGGCGACGGCGGGCGGCGCTTGCTCAGCGTTATCGGCAGCTAGTGACGCACTTGTGTTTGCCGATTCAAAACTGCCGACGGATGCATTTTGCGCCCCTCGACGAGTGTTCACCCGTGAGGCCTCAGGTGACCCAATTACCGAACCAACGTTGCGCAATAATGCTATTTCTGCACGTAGATCAGTATTGACTTTTTCTGATTCCTCCATTCTGGACTGCATCTTTGTCATCTCCACTTTTAAGGTAGTGATGTCCTTTAACAGCCGCGTCACGTCGACGTGATCGAACGTGACTGGGGGCAGCTTACCTAGCTCCTTCGCCACGAAATCAGGCACGTCGTCCGGGTCAGTCTTCTTCAACATATCGATTATATCTTGAAGACTCTTCTCGGTTCCATCTCTGCGGCGAGAGGGCATTTGGTCTAGTTTTCCAAGCGACTGGAACAGCAATCGTTTTCCGCTGCAGATCTCGTCCTCCTTATAATTGGACCGGCATATCTGCAGGATGCTCACCTCGTCCATGTAGTCGATAGCATGGACCAGGAATGCCAGCAATTCATTGACTATGAGTTGTTTGGAACTCATTGCGTTTACGGGCAGCGGCTATGGCCGCGCAACTCGTGAATAAAATTCGTACCGTGCACAGTGGAAACACGTCCGTGTTCGAGCGCGCATCGCACTGCACTCAAAGGGTCAATTCTCCCGGAGAGAGTATAACTCGGAGGTAGTTATGCGCAGGTAGACCTGGCAAGGAGACACCTTCTGAGAAGGGAATCGGACTGTCAACAGCAGACGGACGCGTCTGTGGGACTATGGGAATTTACTATCCTGTCGGAAGTACATCTGAATGACCGCCAATCAAGACCAGCTTGGCGGAACTGGCTTCCCTTGAGTACACCGGACCCAATTATTTAAAATTAAAAAATTAGGAAATTTAATAGAAAGTAAGTATGAAATTTGTTAGTCATATTCACAATCATCGACATTAAATCGTTGTCCATAAAGTATCGAAATACATCACATTCCGTAGGTATTTCAGACGGCTCTAGGTGGATTCCAGATTGAAAGTCATTGAAGTCAGCCACTTCGTGTGTTAGTCGTTCTGAAGTCCATTTAAAGGACGATTCCGTCTCTTGATTTCCACTGTGACTATGCTGAGATGTTGAAGGTATGTCATCCGTAGATTCGTGATGAACAACGCTTGTTGGCTGCAAAATATAAACCATAAATCATTAATTATCATCATTGGTAGGTATTGGGCAACGAATACTTTTCCCATAATTTCTATGAAATATTGAATACTGCCCGGAAAACAAAAGATTCAGATAGGAACAAAGGTGAAGTATCTTGTTTTTCTCTAACGTGTTTAACTCGACTAATTATTCGGCTTAAATCGAGTACAATGGAACAAAAGGATGAGCTGGCGTATTCGCAATATGGAAATTTTATTTGCACCGATACTAGTTATTGTTAAAATAATTAACAAAAGCTTTGAATTTACGACCGACGCTCATGCTTTATTGTTTTAGTGCACAACTACCGGCCCGCCACGGCTTAGTCCGGGTTATACTATTGTGTACCTAATCATACTCTTATAATATTGTAAAATATCATAAATATTATATTTAAAAAAAACTTTTTACAAAAAAAAAACAACCAACTTCAAAAAAAGACACTACATAGTGAAAAATAACTTTAATTTCGGAAGTCGGTGGCAAAAAAACTAAAAGTCAGATCCAAGGACACCGACTTCCGAAATTAAAGTTATTTTTCACTATGTAGTGTCCTTTTTTGAAGTTGGTTGTTTTTTTTTTGTAAAAAGTTTTTTATTTTTCACTTTTTAGTGATTCAGTTATTAATTTATCTAAGTTACAATAGCCTAATGTCAACTGCTCATCACCTTTTACAAAAGGCTTGTGTTTAAACGCCTACCAGAAAAGTATCTATTTTACTACCAAAAAATTCGAAATACTCACCAAATTGTGTCCACCAGAATGGATAAATGCTCACCAAATTGTGTTTCAAAAAGTATTCTAGACATTAACCTGTTTTCCTTTTTTATTTATAAGGCGTAGTCGACGGAGCCCCACTCGGCGGGGCTCTTACTTCTCGGTAGTTTAAAAAAAAAATACCACGTAGGGGATGGCGGGGTATTTCAGACCCCGCCATCCCCTTCTAACCTTACCTGTCCGAGTCGGGGTGCCCCAAGTCCCGAGCTCGCTTCGCTCGCTCTTGCATCCTATCCCACCCTTACATTTTGAAGCAAACTTATTTTTGGTGAGCAACTTAAACAAGATTTGGTGAGCATTCATCCATTTTGGTAGGCAAAAGGAATATAAATACAACACCTACAATTATTCTGATGTTTGTATAATTATTTTGGAACTTAAAACGTTTTTCTTTAGGCACCTCGGTATAGAGTGGGTTTATTTTATTTGAAGGTAACATATTTTACTTGGTACTTAGTCTTAGGGTCTAAAAAATATTTTGGTGAGCATTAAAATTGTTGCCTTTACGAAATATTACTTTTTCCGATGCGTTAATTATTGAGGAGTTCTCCTGAAAAAGAACTGAGCTGATGGTGAAGCCACCATCAGCTCTATTTCACCATATGTATTGTGACGAGCAAAAATTGCTTAGCAACCATATTAAAGTAATCGAATCGCAACCCGTGAAATACTTATTATTGAGTAGTTCCAGTGGCCACCTCTGGTCTTCATCATCAGTTCCACTTCACGGAATGGTGCTTTCCGAGAGCAAAAGCAAGAGTAAGTATAAAAAATTCCCAAATCGCTATTGGTGTGCTTATAAAATTTGAGGATTTCCCTCGATTTCCATGGGATCTCTTCATCGGATTCAGACTTGGTAACAATGGGACCACCTCGAGAGTATACCCTTTCAAACAAAAAAAGATTTTTGCAAATCCGTCTATATATGACGGAGTTATGCCCGAAGATACATAAAAAAAAAAAATATGAACATCCGAATTGATAACCTCCTCCTTTTTGAAGTCGGTTAAAAATAGAAAAGAAGCTATATTTACAAAAGAGTAAATATAAAACCTAACCTTCAGGAAATACACAAGTGACGTTATATGTAAATCAAAAACGTAAAAAACCTATATTAAATATATGAATGACACAATTGTCATTGCAACTGTAACGAATGATCTGAACGGATGTAATGTCATAAGTTGTGACCAGTTGCCATCAGATGGACCACCTGCAATTGTGACTGTCCCCGCCGGACCCCAGCCTGATAAAATTTCCGTTTTTCCTAATTATGCTAATATTAGTACTAAGATCGGCTTTCCTTTGAGGGAAAGGGAACACGCCCCCCCAGCCGCGTGTTCCTGTAGGGCTCGTCACCAAACTTGGACACCCTCCCACCGTTATAAGAAATGAATTCCCATAAACTAGACTGCCTTGTCCCGACTTAGAAAGCTAGGGGACAAGGAGGGGACACAAGGTGATGTTAATATTGGGAATTCACAGTTAGGAAATATAAGTATTATAATTATAAATATGTGAAGCTAAGAAGACGAGAGGGTATACAAACGTATATAATATATGATTAAGTACTCGTATTATAAATGTCGTAACGCCGTCGTCTCCCTTCTCGCAGGAGAGCGCAAATATCTGCAATAGTTTTGATAATATGAAGGGGTAAAGGGATCGTTACGCTTGCACTTACATTAATCATTTATAGCTACGTTAATTTATGTGTTTACAATGTACCCACTTTAGTGAGACCGGGAACCGTTTTACAACGGCTGCCTCATTATACGTGTCCTGCTAGACCTAACGCATAGAACCTCTGCGGACACTAGTACGATTCTAATAGAACACGTTTCCTATGCACTAAATAAATGTCTTACTCAATCCTAAAGACAGAGTACTGCGAAGTCCAACTGCCATTGAGTGAGACAAGTGTTGATTAGTACTAAACGCGTACTAATGTTATTGACACCCTTACGGCGGCCTAGCCCCCTTTTTACTAAGATAATAGAAAACTAGTACAAGCGTACCTTAGACTCAGTCTGTAGCAAAACTCAATGCGATCGTACTTGGTGCACACCGAAGTGGTATTTCGTCACTTCACATTTCCTTAATCTTCCCCATTGAGAGAATGCAGTGCGGTTTTCACCGCAAAAGCATCCATATTGACGTGTCTCGATAAATAGTGTCGATTTAGTAAATGGCATACCATAGCCGGTTGTAGATTTTTATCGAGATACGGTCCTTAGCGTTCTTAGAACGACTACCAATTCAGGTTGTGATTCTATGTCAGGCCTACCCCGCTCCCTGGATATGTGCATGTACGAAGCCTCACGCAAAGTGTTCTGTGGCCAGACCTTTTTGGAAGCAGTAATCATCACTAACATTTGATTAATTCATAATGTAATTAGAGATCGGCTTTATAGCCTAGTTTGGTTTAGATGAACTGTATTTACGGTTCTGCCTTCCATATGTGGTGCGTCGGTTAAGGGTCAACAATTGTCAAGAGTCAGGAGCGTTGGTGCTCATTGTCAAGTTTAGCGGTAGGCCTTCTCCGTTTCCCTATAACCAAACGCAAGTGACAAAATCTGTCAAGGTACGGATTAGGAGGTGGTCACTTAATACAAGAGAAAACAGCATTAATTATAAACTACGATACTAAATATTAAAGTTGACACTTACCAAATATCTCCTTGGAGGGAATTATACTTACGGAATACTGCACGTATTACCAGTTTCACCTCGGGCACAACTCACTGAACTCAATTGTCTAGCGTACACTACGTCGTTCGCTTCCTAACATGGTCTTTAACCCACTATCAACTTAATAAGTAATGCTCGGTCCCTTACTGTCGTAATGGACTGGCATTCCTTAAGTCTCCTAACTTAACTACCCTGGACTCTAGTGTCTGTCGCCTCTCGCGATCCTGATTCAAACTCCTAGACTATCGTGTCTATCACTTCCCGCGGTGCTAAGTCGACTCCTAGAGTATCGTGTCTATCACTTCTCGGGGTCCTAAGTCGACTGCCATCCCATTCGTTTCTTTCCATCTTCTAACATCCCCATCACTACACCGGCCTCCTGTTTTTTGTAACATAAACCCAAATTCTCGCAAGTTCGCTGAATACGTTTCTGTAGAATTCCTCCTTTGTTTTAAAGGTTCGTTTGGTATCAAGTTTTGGCGGCCAGATGTCAATAATCGCTTTCTTTTTTTAGAAATAGTTGAATTATTGCATCCTAACTGACGTCAAATATTGCCCTTCGACTAATGGCTGGCATAAGTGCCACCCATTATACAATTTCAAGTAAATAAGTGTTTTGTTATTAATTAGGGTAACATGTCAAACTGACAGATCATAAAATAGAGATTTAATGTGTCTCTAAGAGTCCCGAAATCGTGGGAAAGTTTTAAAACAAATGTAATATTTTGTTATTAATTAGGAATAGGTGACAGACAGTCACACAATCATGAATGTTTTTATATTACAGTGAGCTCAACAATATGTGCAATATTGCCAAGGAATTTCCAGAACCGGTGTATGATCTGGAACAGGGTCAGTATTCTGTTATTTTTGATTTATTAGCAGTTCTGAGGGCCTAGACAAAGAAACATTCGATTAGCGACGACGCCAGTGCAAAAGCCAAACAATGTATGGGGTTGACATAAGCTATCGAAATGTCACGTGATCATAGGTCAACGAATAGATTTGGCGGACAGCCAGTTTGGTTTCCGCAGGGGGCGCTCCACGGTGGATGCCATCATGCGCGTGCGAGCCCTCACGACGGGGGATGCTGTGGCCCGGGGTGGGGTCGTCTTGGCGGTGTCTCTAGACATCGCCAATGCCTTCAATACCCTGCCCTGGAGTTGCATCCGGGAGGCATTCCGGTATCACCGGATGCCGACCTATCTCTGTCGTGTAGTCGAGGCCTATTTGGCGGATAGAGCAGTTATCTACCCCGGTCACCAGGGAGAATGGAACCGGCGAGAGATGTCGTGCGGTGTCCCACAGGGATCGGTCCTGGGGCCGCATCTGTGGGACATCGGTTACGACTGGGTGCTGCGCGCCGACCTCCCTAGCGGCGTCAGCGTAGTGTGCTACGCTGACGACACGCTGGTCCTGGCGCAGGGGAGGTCGCACCAGGCGGCGGCCGAACTAATGACACGCGGGGTTGCGACAGTCGTTGAGAGGATCCGGCAGTTGGGACTCGAGGTGGCCTTGCACAAGTCCGAGGCCATGTGTTTTCATGGTCCTCGGAACGCGCCACTGTCGGGTTCCCAAATAACGGTAGGAGGGGTTCACATCGGCGTCGAGTCGACGATGAAGTACCTGGGACTCGTCCTCGACAGCCGGTGGAACTTCGTCGAGCATTTCCGACGTTTGACTCCCAGACTGCAGCGGGCCGGGGCTGCCTTGAAGCGGCTCTTGCCCAATCTGGGAGGGCCAAACGCCTCCTGCCGGAGGCTCTACGCGGGGGTCGTGCGGTCCATGGCCCTTTACGGGGCACCGGTGTGGGCGCGTTCGTTAAGGCTCCGGCCAGCCCGCCGGTTGAAAGCGTCCCAAAGGCTCATGGCCATCCGGATGGTACGGGGATACCGCACGGTCTCCTGCGAGGCGGCGAGCCTCCTTGCCGGATTGCCGCCGTGGGATCTGGAGGCAAAGGTCCTCGCGCACGTTTGGGAGTGGCGCGAGGAGGCGAAACGCCGGGGCGTAACTCCGCTGCCGCGAGAAATCACGGCACAGCGGACAGAGCTCCAGCGGGATCTCATGGCGGCATGGAGAGTGCGACTGTCGCAACCCAGCGCAGGGCACGCCACAATTGCGGCGGTAAGACCCCTCTTTGAGGAGTGGCTTGAGAGGCGCCACGGCGTCCTCACCTTCCGCCTGATGCAGGTCCTCACCGGACATGGCTGTTTCGGGAGGTTCCTTTTTCGTATAAGGCGGGAGGAAACGCCAGGGTGTTATCATTGCGTGGATCGACCGGAGGACACGGTGGAGCATACGGTGGAGGTCTGCCCGGCTTGGGCGGAGCACCGCCGTGTCCTCGTGGCGGCGATCGGCGGCGGCGACCTCTCGCGTCCGGCCCTGGTTCAGGCCATGGTACGGAGCGAGAGAGAATGGGAAGCCGTCACCTCCTTCTGCGAAGCGGTAATGCTCGCGAAGAAGGAGGCGGAGCGCGAAAGGGAGAGGCAATCTCTGCGCCCTCGCGCCCCTAGCCGCCGCAGGAGGAGGAGACACCCTGGGCGTCGGGAGTCGATTGCCGACTCCCGGCCACCGTAGGCGCGGGCTTGCGGACGGCGAGCAATGGGCAGCTCGCCGCCCGGTAAGGACCAGGCCCGGGACGAGGGCGCGTCGTGTTCCACGCGCGCCTCAAAGAGATGTCAGCACCATTGATGGGGTCCGATAGGACCGATGCCTGCCGGGGTCGCGGATTGTTCGAAAGAGTTACCGTGGCCCTGGCGCACAGGCAACTGAAGGAACACGGGTGGGTTTTAGTCAGTAAGAGTCTGACACGCCCTTCCGCTCCGCCCAGAGCGGGAGACGTCATTTGATGATTTCCCACCCAAAAAAAAAAAAAAAAAGGGTCTAAAAATTATTTTGGTGCGCATTTAAATTGTTGCCTTTACGAAATATTCCTTTTTCCGATGCGTTAATTATTGAGGAGTTCTCCTGAAAAAGAACTGAGCTGATGGTGAAGCCACCATCAACTCTATTTCACCATATGCATTGTCACGAGCAAAAATGGCTTAGCAATCATATTAAAGTAATCGAATCGCAACCCGTGAAATACTTATTATTGAGTAGTTCCGGTGGCCACCTCTGGTCTTCATCATCAGTTCCACTTCGCGGAATGGTGCTTTCTGAGAGCAAATGCACGAGAAACTATAAAAAATACCCAAATCGCTATTGGTGTGCCTATAAAATTTGAGGATTTCCCTCGATTTCCATGGGATCTCTTCATCGGATTCAGACTTGGTGACAATGGGACCACCTCGAGAGTATACCCTTTCAAACAAAAAAAGATTTTTGCAAATCCGTCTATATGTGACGGAGTTATGCCCGAACATACATAAAAAAAAAAAATATAAACATCCGAATTGATAACCTCCTCCTTTTTGAAGTCGGTTAAAAATGCAGGTAAGGATAAAATAATATGTACGTAACCCAAAGTCCTAGTAATCTATTTCATTCGCTAATCATATTTAATTTAAATACTTAATACTATACAAGAGAGATATATAATATTCAAGGCTCGAAAAGAGTATTCAGTCACTGGGAAGGAGCAGGCAGCAAAACGTCAAGATGGTTGCGAAAAATAGATTACTTAAACTAATAAGTTTTAATTGTAGGTCTGTTAAGAGATCAGTAGACTTTGTAAAAAAAATGTGTGACAATGCGGATATAGTTGCACTGCAGGAGACGTGGCTGCTACCTCATGATTTGTCCTATCTTAACGACATTCACGGTGACTTTGCGGCGGTGGGCGTCTCAGCGGTAGATACAGCGGTAGGTGTGTTGCGGGGGAGGCCCTATGGTGGGGTGGCCCTTCTATGGAGAAAGAGTGCGTTTAGTGTTGTCGAGGTAATTAATTGTAATAGTGTACGAATTGCGGCGATTAAATGTGTGAGTCAGTGTCAGCCAATGCTAGTGTTTACAGTGTACATGCCTACGGACTGTCAGGACAATTTATCTGAATTCACTGCGTGTTTATCGGAGATGAATGCGGTAATTGATGATTGTAATGTGGATACAGTATTTATTATGGGTGACTTTAATGCGCATCCGAAGGAATTGTTTTTTAGTGAAATGATGAATTTCTGTAGGGAACAAAGTTGGTCATGCGCGGACGTAAATCTGTTGAGTGGTCTGAACACCTATACATACCTAAGCGAGGCTCATGGAACTGTCAGATGGTTAGACCATTGCCTAGTTTCGTCAATGGCATTTCAAACAATTGCAAGTATTAAAGTGTTGTATGAAGTGTCATGGTCAGACCATTTTCCATTGGAAATTATTTGTAATCTTAAGAGTTTGCCTAGAAAAACCATTGTAAACAAAGTCGTGGATAACAAAGTACTATGGGGAATAAGGGACGATGAACAAATTTGTAAATATAGGGAGCTATGTAACGAGGCGTTACGAAATATAGACTTTCCAGTAGATTTGCGGGATTGCTGTGACCATATATGTGATAATTTAGATCATAGGAACATAATTAATGCAATGTATGCGAACATTAAGTCTATCTTGAGTGATGCCTCGGTAAAAACTCGAACTGCCAGTAAGAGGAATAAGAGGAAGTGTATTGTAGGATGGAACAAGCATGTAAGTGAATTCCATAGGAGTGCTCGGCTTTGTTTCAGTAACTGGGTTTTACTAGGGAAGCCGCGCGCAGGACCACATTACTTGGATATGTGTGAGTCACGTAAAGTGTTCAAAAATAAATTAAAATGGTGCCAGGATAATGCCGAGCAAATAAAAATGGACATACTGGCAGCAAAGCACAAGGCTAAAGATTTTTGCGGTTTTTGGAAAAATACGGGGCATTTGAATCCTGGGCCGAGCATTCCTGTGAGTGTTGATGGTGTAGTAGGTGATCAAAATATTGCAAATGTTTTTAGGGATTTGTTTACTGTAGAACCAATGCCCTGTGAGAATGATAACTTATGTAAACCAGACGTCAGACCTGGTGATAAGTACACTCGGATTATGCCAATAGACGTGAAGAATGTCATAATAAAGATGGAACGTGGAAAGTCACCAGGTCATGACGGTATAAGTATAGAACATTTGCGATACGCAGGTGTACATCTGCCCAGAGTCTTGAGTCTACTGTTTAACTTTTGTGTAGGCCACTCGTTTATTCCGGATGATATGTTGAAAACGGTAGTAGTTCCTATAGTAAAGAACAAGACCGGGGATCCATCTGACAAGCGTAACTACCGCCCGATATCATTGGCCACTACCGTGGCGAAGGTCCTCGACAGTCTCTTAAACGCACAGCTGAGCAAACACCTTCAAATCCATGACTTGCAGTTTGGCTTCAGACCCAACCTGTCAACGGAAATGGCGATTATGTGTCTGAAACAAACTGTAAGGTACTATACTGACAGGAATACACCGATATATGCGTGTTTTCTTGATCTGTCGGGGGCGTTCGACCTGGTTAATTATGATATTCTGTGGCATAAACTACTTGAGGAGACGACTGTGCCGAGGAAGACGGTATCCCTCTTCAAGTACTGGTACAGCAATCAAAAAAATGCGGTCAGATGGGTCAGCTCGCTTAGTCAGGAATATCCTCTGGAATGTGGTGTCAGGCAAGGTGGGTTGACTTCTCCGAGTTTGTTTAACCTATTTGTAAACCAGCTGATTGGCAGGCTCAGCGGAGCTATGGTCGGATGTTCGATAGACGGAACCATGATAAATAATATTAGTTATGCGGACGACATGGTTCTGCTGAGCCCGTCAGTGAGCGCGCTGAGAAGACTTCTGGGCATTTGTGAAGCGTATGCCACGTCGCATGGACTCAAGTATAATGCTAGTAAGAGTGTCCTCATGGTATTCAAGGCGGGGAACAAAGCTCCGTCAAATGTGCCACCAATTAGGTTCGGGGGGTCGTCATTAGTGAGGGTGACTGAAGCAAAATACTTGGGTCACATGCTGACGGATCGCCTACAGGATGATGCAGACTTAGAGAGGGAACGGAGGGCGTTGGCAGTCCGCTGCAATATGTTGGCCCGCAGATTCGCACGATGTACTACAGATGTAAAACTGTTACTTTTCAGAGCCTTCTGTCAGTCATTCTACACGTGCAGTCTGTGGATCAATTTTACGCGGCGGGCTTACAACGCCCTGCATGTTCAGTACAATGATGCTCTGAGGGCAGTGTTGAAGAAACCCAGGTATTGCAGTGCTTCCGAAATGTTTGCGGGAGCTTCCATCGATGATTTCTTCTCTATTATCAGAAAAAGAACCGCATCGATGATGAGCAGGGTCCGTGGTAGCACCAACACTGTCCTCAGAACGTTAGCGTGCAAAATAAACGGTCCGTTTACGGTTTACTGGGCGAGTGTTCACTTGCTCAGTAACAGGAAATAGACTGAGTAGTAGTTGTAATATATACTACTACTACTGATCTGGATTTTTGTACTAACAAATTACTAACACCCTGTTTAGTTGTATTTTTATGTGTTCTACTAACAACCCTACTAACGTTTTATTTGTGTTAAAATGTATGGACGTATGTCTGAAATAAAGATATATTATTATTATTATTATTATTATTATTATACATGTGCAATACATATTTTAAAAGAATTTTAACTGGGCTTAAAAATATTTACTAAAATTAAATTTTTAACATAATATTAAAATACCCTATTATATTGAGCTTACTCGAGTGATTGCCATTACTAACAAACTGAAGCAATATCTTTGGGCTGGTAACACTGTGATGTCTAGAAAGGTACCTTTCTTGAACGTACATTCAGGTGTTCAATTCTTCAATTCCAAACATATTTTATTTTTTAAGTTACCTCTTCACTACTAAGTTACCTCTTCTACTTTATAAAAATGTCTTCGGGCGATGAGGCAAGACCTTCGTCACCCAGTATATTAGGAAATGTACATCGTGGCAAAAAAAGGAAATGTTCTAGTGGTGAAGAAGTTAAAATAAAAGTGTCAAAGGAAACTCAAGTGACCCCTGAAGATATAGCGACTGCGAGCATTTACCAAAGAAATATATTTGACCACGACGAATTGAGGTATGACGTAAGTCATTTACAGCCTTTAAACTTTGAAGATGAGCCCAAAGACCCCCGCAATAAAGCGTTCGCAAGACTCGTCGCTCATGAACTTGATCAAGTCCCAATAGCCAAACGATCGGTGACATACACAAATATAATAAATTTGATCAGAAAAGCGAGACAGCAAAAGGACTTGGATGATATCAGTCTGCCAAGCTACCAAGATTCTGAATAATAAAAAAGAAATAAATGAAAGTGATTAAAAAGACGATGACAGATTAGGTGTTAATTATTTATAATCATAAATCATTAATAACACAAAATTCTATGAAGCTTTTTATTTTTCCTTATAATTAGTATCAGAAACCAAAAGTTATTATAGTTCTAAACTTTATGTCCGCTGTTTGTAAACGACAATCTATGTACCTATATACTTCGGAGCGGCCATATTGGCCTGGCCACGATTCCGGTCTAAGCCAAGGCGGTAAAGTGTATAGAATAATAATACGTACACTAACTGGTTCCGTCTTAGTAGTATATTTAAAATTAATCAATGTTTAATTAGGTTAGCTTACATATTTTCAGCTTTACATATTAGGTGCATACTATGATTACTACCTTTATTAATGCATACCTAAATAAATACCTATGTAGACAGTGTGCGCTGGTCTAGGTGCGACATATTTCTCATTCGTAAGAGTTATATAAAAAAAAAACAAGAATAATAAGGTCAGATAATATTTTCAACGATGTTTCATATCATAAGTAAATCTAATAAAAGAGAAAATATTTCAGGTGCTTATCAAAGCCTGTATCGTTCTTCTATAATAGTTTGGGTTACTTGTTGAAAAAATTTCGTTTCAGAAATTACTGACCTGTTTTTGTCCCTAGTAAATAAATGAAAATGTTGAAACAACATGTTTGATCATAGTTTTTAAAATAACTCACCTCTAAATCATCTTCTCGTATTGATTCCCCTTCCGAGAACTCTTCGTCATTTCCAATTCCTTCCAATATTCGAAGAAGTTCTTCGGTAGTCATTACACTCATGATCGGTTTATAATATAAGTAACTGTTACACGATATTTTAATAATAATAAATACAAAAAAATACTACTACTACTATTAAAGCACTTCACTAGACTTAATCGCCTGCGCTTACGACGTCACCGTTGTGTCACAGATTTATGACTATGGCGTACAAGGGACGGACAATATTGGTTTGCGCTAGGGATGCGCAAGAGATGAGTTTAACAAGTGTCGATATTAGACATTTGCATATTTTATTTTTGATTGTGTAGCTAGAGGCATGGTTCTATAAGGCTGAGTTGTTTTAAAAATACGTTTTATTTCTCCTGATACCAACTTATACACATATAATATACTCTGGACTAAAATTTAATATTCATCTTCTTAAGTTTTCATTGATTTTACAATCATACGTCACAACACTAGCTGTCACATATAGCAGACTACGGCGTGTGAGGCACTCCTTTTATACGCGTTTAACATCTACTTTTAAAACAGCAAATTTCTCGATATTGGTGGTTTATTTATATTTGTTTCATGCAATACAATATAGACGGAAGCTTAAACTTTTAAATTATATAAATAAAAACACACAAAAGTAATGATTAAATTGTTTATTTCATAATATGGTGCGACGTGTATTTTGTCATATATTTGTGACGTTGGCGTTCAGGGTAAGATTTCGTTTGTCACATATATGTGACAATGGCGTTCAAAAGGTTAAGAGTCCTAAATCTACTTCAAGAAAAAAACAAAAATTAAATCCTGCTGATGAAAGATTTGCAAACATATTAGAGCAGAGTTTAGCACAGAAAAATGTGTCTCATCCAAAAGAAGATGACGATGAAGACAAGCTGTTTTGTTTGTCACTCGTTAAAGAGATTAAAAAAATTCCGGAATATAGGCGACTTCAAACTAAAATTGCCATTTATAATTTAATTTTGCAAAACCAAAATGAATTTCAAGGACCACAACAACAGACATATGAAAATCAAAATTACCCGGTATCACAACGAAGAAATTATTCATCACAAGAGCAGCGTCATCAGTCATCAGCTTCTGTTGAAGGCTTTCGTTATCATGATTATAGATCACAGCAGTCTAGTGTGTCAAATAATTTTGCACATTATGGTTATACTACAGCAATGGGGTCTCCATCGCCAGTAACACCTACTCCATCGCCAGCACCAACTAATGTCAGCAATGAATCAGAGTTATGGTGCTCCCACATTGCCGTTATAAAATGTTTGTAAACATTTTATAACACCAAAACATTTACTAACAAATGTTAACAATTGTTGCACTTTGTTAGAAACTGTTACATGTTATAAGTGCTCCTACATTGATGGAAAATGTTTAAACATTTTATAACATCTAGTATTGGCTCGCAGTTTGGTTTCGCCTTCTGAGGGCCGAGGACGTCTACACGAAAATGGAAGAAGATTTGCTCATTGGAATAGCTTTTATTTTTTGTTTAAAAAAGAAGAAAAAGCGCTCTTATTGGATGCGCCAAACGCTAAAAGCTAGAGGAAAATATAGTGCCACAGACTATCTCAAGGATTTGGGTATTGACGGTTGCTTAAAAGATTTTATAAGAATGAACAGTTCCGAATTTGAATATCTACAAAATTTAATTGGGGCAAAAATAGGCAAACGAGACACTACATTTAGAAAATCTGTAAGTGTGACGGAAAGACTTGCGGTAACGTTAAGATTTTTGGCAACTGGTAGCAGTTATAAAAGTCTTGGAAATGTGTTCAAGTTGTCAGACCAAGTGATATCTATTATCGTACCAGAAGTGTGCGAGGCTCTCAATGAGGTTTTAAAGGAATACATACAGGTAAGTCAAACAACATTTTTAATTATTTTTTTATTTACTTTTAATATGATCTAATCTAATCATACTTTAGGTAGGTACCTACCTTACCTTACTAATAATTTTTTTAATAATTAACAAACCAAACATGTATTTTTTAATTTTTGATTGATTCCAACAAATCGTTTAATGATTGGGTCGAATCTTGGCTTGATTCCGATAAATTAGACGGACTCTGTGTTCTTGCGCTGGTACGAGTATGTGTCCTGGAGTTATCCGAAGAACTGGTTTCAAATGAAGCCGAGGGACTCGGTGCGGTGTAGTATCCTCTCGAGCTACAGTCAGCATTATTTTCCGAAAAAGTGGATAGATTTGGTTCAGAGTTGTATCCCCAGGAACTACTAGCGGTTGGGTCTGTAAAGGTTGTTGGAAAATCATATTGTCCCATTGTCGCATTGTACAAAATATTGTTAATGTGATGTTGAGCAGTATTCTTAGCATGACTGTTTTTTATTTGTTTCAGTTTCATCGAGACATACTCTCCAAATGCGTCATTTTCATCCCTGCTTTTTCTAGATTCGTACATTCTTTGTAAAATATTTACAGCTTCTTGTTGTGTTGGATCTTGTTCTACTTCAGGCCGTCTTCTTTTCCGAAATGGTTTTGGGGTGGCGAAAGGCGTGCCCGTAGTTTCATCAGTGACAGTATTTCCTGTTTCGTTCAAACTGAGAGTGTTTTCTGAAGCAATTCTGTTTTCTTCGTTACCCTGAAAGAATAGAATTAAACGATAATTTCAAGTTATAGGCGCGTCAAATTAGCTAAAATTGTAAAAAAATCTATAACCGCGATTTTCTTTTTCTATTACTTAACAACCCTTAACTGAAATCATATTTTTTATAGTGTATTCTATTAATATTTCATACTTAATAAAAATATCCAATAAAATTTGTTAGAATAACGAGTTATAAATTTATTTTTCGCGCCTATTTCTTAATCTTCTATTTTTGTTCCAGATACCAACAACACCTCAAGAGTGGCTACACGTGGCAAATTCATTTGAAGAAAAATGGAATTTCCCAAATTGCTTAGGAAGTATCGATGGAAAGCACGTAGCCATACAAAAGCCAATTGATAGCGGCAGTGAATATTACAACTATAAAGGATTTTACAGCGTTGTACTTTTAGCGATAGTGGACGCAGAATACAACTTTCTGTACGTGAATATTGGCTGCCAAGGACGCATAAGTGATGGCGGAGTTTTCGCAAACACAAAATTTCGAAATAAAATTAACGACAATAGTTTGAAAATACCCAGTGACAGCTCACTACCAGGCAGAAACAAACCTGTTCCTTATGTGTTCGTAACAGATGATGCGTTCCCTTTAGAAAAACACTTATTAAAACCTTTTCCAGGACCACAGGATAGCAATTCTAAGGAAAGAATCTTCAGTTATAGACTGAGTCGTGCGAGGAGAACAGTAGAGAACGCATTTGGGATTTTGTCAGCCAGATTTAGAGTTTTACGAACTACAATATTATTAGATCCAGAAAAAACTACTACTTTAAATTATGACATGCGTGCTACTGCATAATTTTATAAGAAAAACTGAATCGAGCATGATTTACGCTCCATCTCAATACTATGATGGAGATGACATAGTAACTGGTACACGTATCGATGGACAATGGAGATTAGAACAGCAGCAATTAACACCACTTGAAGCATGTGAATCCCTGACAGATGATGGGAAAGAAATAAGAAAAGAATTCGCAGAATATTTTTCAAATGAAGGGTTTTTGGACTGGGCATCTAAATATTATTAAAAGACGTTAAAATAAAACTCACCTGCAACCCTCCATCGACAGTTAAACTTGGAATATTTTTGCCTTTAAGGAACATGAGTTTTTTAAATGCAAACCATTTACTTGACTCATTAGCTCCTGCACCAGATTTATTAGATTTACATTCTCGGTTAAATTGACCTACGAGTGATCGAATCTTTTTTTCAATTACTTTTTTATCCATATTAAATTCACTGGCAATTTCCATCCAAGCATCGTGTTTTTTATTTCGGTCTTTGTAGCTCTCTGACATCGTGTTCCATAGTACTTCTCTTGCTTGAAACATTTCAATCAGTTTGTAAACATCATCGTTATTCCAATTACCGGACATATTTTATTGCTTGGCGCACGCGCAACCACTAATACCACGCGCAGCGACCTGCGTACTCTAACCCCCACCGCACCGCACCGCCTATCCCGCCATCACCCTTATAAAATGTTTACAAACAAAAGATAACACATGTTTTATTTTGTTATAATTTGTTTTGTTATAAAATGTTTACTAACATTACTAAACATTTTCTAACATGAAAATTTATTTGTGATTAAATGTTTGCTAACAAATGTTTACTAACGTTATTAAACATTTTCTAACGGCAATGTGGGAGCACCATTAGAGTTATTCTGCGAGTAACAAAATGTTATTTTTTCTTTAAAAAAATTGTTCCTAAACAAGTTGATTTGATTTATTTGATTTATAGATTATGTTGATTATTAAAAAACTTACCTCAATGTAATTATGAGTTTTTCTTCCGGTGAAATGCTATATCGCACAGCGTTTTTATCTGCTACGAGTTCATCGTTTATGAGAGTCAGTAAGTCATCAAATGACTTGATGGACATTCTGAAGTAGTTAAAGAATTTGGGCTCAAATTGCCTTAACTTAGGATATAAAATAATGTACCGTAAAATGGGGGGAATAGGGTCTAGGGGGTGAATTGGGACAAACCTCAAGTTTTATTTGCAACCTTATTCATACATTTATGTTACGTGTTACACTTTGTGGTAGGATTTAAATTTGAAGCTTGCAATATTTTTTCTATAATCTGGCAACACTCACTCATCCTGTCATAAGTATTTTTTTAAAAAACGTACTTTAAAACATTGGGTCAAAGTCATGTGAAATTTGCTCCGTAAAACATTTTAATTTTCTTTGGTGTTTACTAGACTTGTACTAAAAGTGAAGTTTTCATAATTATCTTCAGTTGTTTGGGAACGGATTAAGCTATAATGTAAGTGATATAATCTTATTGTTTTTCCTTTAGTTTAACAAATTCTTACTAAAGTAGACTTGAACAATAATTGGGGGGATAAGGGTCGAACTATGGGGTGTATAGGGTCAGGAATGGGTTTAATAGGTACCCGATTAGGGTTAATTGGGACGACTATGGGTGAATTGGGTTTTTGTTTCTAGGGTTGTCGCAATCTCTAAATTACATAAAACGTAACTTAATAAAAGTGTTGGTAGGTACCTAATGCATACTTAACTTACTGAGTACATTTACCTACCTACACATTTATTTAAATTATAATAGTTTCCTAGTAATGATTGATTAGTTGATTAATAATAATTGAAAATTGGTACCTACGTAATTTAGGCGATATTAAATTTAAATTGTTTGATATTAGCATGTGGCGCCCTGTAGTTTTTGCCTATCTCCATGGTAATTCATACGCGTGAATTTATTTATACATTTAAGTATGTATACATATATAAATTTTATTGATTTTTTTACGTCATATTATTTTTTTGTTTTTGTTTTAGTTATACTCTAATACATAATGCCACGAGTATATAAGCCAAAACCTGGTGGAAAACAATATAAAAAATATGACGAGACTGTAATGAAACAGGCGCTCGATGAGCTAACTTTAAATCGTCATGCAACAATCAGATCTATAGCAGAAAAATATAGTATTAGCAGATCAGTTTTACAGAGGCATAGCAATAGACAAATGAGGTCGCCAGGAGGCCAAACGGCACTTACTAAAGAAACAGGAGATTACATTGTGCTCAATCTGAACACTTGTGCTGAATGGGGATATCCTTTAGATGTTACAGATTTAAGACTTTTAGTAAAAAGTTATTTGGATATGTTGGGGATTACGCACAAAAGATTTAAAAATAATTTGCCGGGGAGAGATTTTGTCTTCAATTTTTTGGAACGACATAAAAGTACAATTTCGGAGAGGCTATGTCAAAACATCAAACGCGCTAGAGCAGCAACATCACCAACTATTATCAATAAATATTTTTCGGAATTAGAAAAGTCACTTGAAAATGTGCCACTGGGCAATATTATCAATTATGATGAGACAAATTTGTCGGACGACCCAGGCCGTCACAAAGTAATAACGAGGCGAGGATGTAAATATTCAGAACGTATTTTAAACCATTCTAAAGCTTCAATTTCACTGATGATGGCAGGAACTGCAGAAGGAGAGCTTTTACCACCGTATGTGGTTTATAAATCCACAAACCTGTATGATACGTGGGTGAAAAATGGACCCGTAAACGCAAGATATAACCGAACTTCGTCAGGGTGGTTTGATGCAGAAGTGTTTAAAGACTGGGTCAAGGAAGTGGTCATTCCATTTTTTAAAAATAAGCAAGGGAAAAAAGTCTTGATAGGCGATAACCTATCGTCTCACTTATCGATAGAACTAATAGATATCTGTAAGAATTTTGACATTCATTTCGTCTTTTTACCGGCAAATTCAACACATCTCACGCAGCCGCTGGATGTGGCGTTTTTCCGCCCCATGAAAGTAGCCTGGCGTCAAATTCTTCAAAAATGGAAGAAAACGGACGGCCGTTCACTATCATGTGTACCAAAAGGTTGCTTCCCAAGGATGTTAAAGTTGCTCATGGACCAAATTAAAATAAATTCGGAAAATAATATTCGGGCAGGATTTCGTAAGACTGGTAAGCATTATAGTGAATGTAGATAATTCATTTTACTATGTTTTCTTTAATAAATTAAAGTATCCTGAAATAAATAATTATTATATGAATGTTCCTTTATTAGGTATCAGTCCATTAAATCCTAATGAAGTGTTGGCAAGATTACCGGAAGAGTCGCAGAATGATGAAGAGGTTAAAGAAGCTATAGACCAGTCAGTTTTAAGTTTATTAAAAGAAATGCGATACGGAAGTATAAATATTAAAGAACCAAAGAATAAAAAAAAAATCGATGTTATTTCAGGTAAATAATTAATTCTTGATAAATCGCCATTATACACATACACGCAATCACTCACATGCATTCGACCTTACACACAGTAGGTGCCTAATATACATACCTACACGCAATATCTCAAATGCATTCACACTTACAGACTTAACTCACAAAAAAGTCTCAAATTTCATTCACACACACAACCACACACACAAACGCACACCGACCTACATTTTATGTCCTTACAACAATATTTTTTATATATTCGAATTTCAGGTCGAAGAGCAATAGCGCACTAGCGGCTTGGCCGCAGCGGCCAGGTCGCGGCGGCCATCGAGATAGATACCTTAGTATGAAATCGCCACAGAGCGCGCGCACCTGGTCGCACGCGACCAGCGGCCACACTCAGCCGCAGCGGCCAGCGAGATCGGAGCGGCGCGTTTGCGGCCAGTGTTCAGTCGCTGGTCGCTGCGGCCACTGAGATCTATAGTATTGTAGTAAAATCACCAGTGTGCGCGCACTAGCCGTGGCGGCCGCACGTGTTGTAGAGCTACAGCGTGATTTGTAATTATCGCGATGTCTTTCGACACGGAAAGATTTATAACAGAAATCGAGACGAGGAGGGCGTTGTGGGACATGTCCTGTGAAGACTATGCCAACCGAGATATAAAAAGGATAATGTGGGAAGAAATAATTGAAATATTTGGAAATGAAAACTTAAGTACAACTGAAAAAAACGAACTCGGTAAGTAATGTTTATTTTATTGTGTTCTCAAAGCTACTCGATTTTGCCACGGGAGTTGTCCTTCACCCACGAAGTAGTCAGCAAATAGATCTCTGTTTTGAGTAGATGTTCTATTTCCTCTTGACGGCTGGCAGGGAGGTATTTCTTCAATAGTCGGAGGAATATACAAGGTGTCTTCGAATTTGTACCCATCTCGCTCCCGTACGTAGTTGTGAAGGACGCAACATGCTTTTATGATTGCAACAGCAAATTCTCTGTGTATATCAAGAGGACGATGAAAAATTCGCCACTTGTTGGCTAGTATCCCGAAAGTACATTCTATGTACCGGCGTGCACGGGAAAGGCGGTAGTTAAAAATTATTTTCTTGTCTGTCAAATTTCTTCCGGCATATGGTCTCATTATATTTTCTGACAAAGAGAATGCTTCATCGCCAACTATAACAAAAGGCAGAGGCACACCTGTTTCAGTTATCGGTCTTTTGTCTGATATGTCTAAATTATTATTTGTAAGTTTTACATAAAAATGGGAGTTCTTGAATACCGATGAATCGCTGCATTTTCCATATGCGCCGACGTCTATGCATATAAATTTGTAGTTGGCATCGCATATAGCCATCAGCACAATAGAGAAATAGTTTTTGTAGTTATAATATAGTGACCCTGTATGGGTCGGCTGAATGACTCTTATGTGCTTTCCGTCCACAGCTCCAATACAGTTAGGAAACTGCGAACTCTTCCTGAATCCTTCACTTAGGGATATATTTCACCGGGAGACCATGGCGGCGCAACTAGTCGCCGCCACCAACAAAATGTATGGTTGGTTGCGCAACCGATTGGATGCCTGGTGAAATACCCACCATAAAGTTGTGTATATTTTGCTGGCAGCTCGACCTTGGTTGCGCCACCGTGGTGTCCTAGTGTGCTATGGGCCTTATTTCTAGCCATTTGTCTCTATTGAGCTGTGGAAAGGCAATGTCTTTTATATTTTGCCATATGGCGACGCAGACCTCAAGTACAATTTCTCGAATAGTTGTGTGTCCAATGCGAAATGAATGATTTAGTTCTCTGAAGGAGCATCCAGATGCTAGGTATCTGGAACAAACAAACACGTTATGATAACTTTTTTTTTATTTCCAGGTAAGTCACTCCAAAAAAAATGGAAAAATATAAGGGACTCGTTCCTCAGGGAGCTACGACGTGTCAAAGGCGCAAAAAGTGGTGCTGCAGCGAAACGTAAATCTCCCTATGTATACTTTCAAAACCTGATGTTCCTTAAAGATACGGTAGAACCGAATACAACAGAATCAAACTTAAATGTTACGGAAAATATAGTCCTTCCCACCCCCGAATCAGTATCTCAAGGACAACCAAGATCGAAGAAGAAAAAGGAAGACAATAATTTGGAAAAAGAAGACCTTGTTTCGGTTTTAAAAGAAAGCATTAATTCAAGAACTCAACATGAATCATTTCTCGAAGACGAAGACAGATTATTTATGCTTTCCTTAGTAAAGGATTTCAAAAAAATACCCGAATCCGCGAAGCTGACAACTAAGATGGAAATAATTAATCTAATCCACCGAGCACAAAATACAAGATATGATCCAAGCCACTATGAACCTATGACCACTATGACAAGGCACAACCAACCTACTTACCCTCGAAGCAGTTAGGGCTATATTTCACCAGGACACCATGGCGGCGCAACCAGTTGCGCCACCGTGGTGTCCGTAAGCTACCAAACTAGACACCATACAGACACCAGAGTCGCCACACCATACTGAGACAGTATCAAAATGGACCTCGAAGAGATAGCACTACTGCTGTATGTACGTAGGAAAAGAAAGTTCAAGAGAAAAAAGAAACAGTGGTGGGTTCATCCTTATTTAGCCGATCGCTGTAAGAAAGGACAATTCGTCAACATATACGACGATCTAAGAAGATATCCGGATAAGTTTTTTAGTTATGTGAGGATGTCCGTGAGGTCCTTTGATGAATTACTGACTTTGTGTGAAAATTATTTGTTGAAGCAAGATACAATATTAAGAAAATCAATCAGTCCTGAAGAAAAGTTGTTTGTAACATTAAGGTAAGTTAAAACAAACTATGAACATTTTTAAAGTAAGTTTTATTAAAAAATGTAGACAAACAAACAAGCCATTAATGTTTAAGTGCTATATAGATCCATAAGTGGTTCCGAGTCCTGTGAATCATGTGTGTCGCTTGGAGAACTTGCATATGTCATTGTATTCATAGAATTATATGGAGAATTAGGACCACTTGTAATAGGTTCATTCTGATAATTCGTGTTTGTCCTATAACTCGGTCCAGGATATTCAGTAGCAATCACTTGCCGTTGCGTCGAATAACCAGGATGATAGGTCTCATGACTCACGATCCTGCCACCTGGATTAATTTCTGAAGAATTCCGAAATGACCGATCAGCATAATCAAACGTCCTGTTACCAGAAAAACCTGACGCGTCGTTCAACAAAGTTAGCATCTTTATTTTGGTAGCCATTTTAACTTGAGGAGGTAGATTTTTTAATGTGCTCAACAATGAAAGCAGAAATAGCCGATCTTCGTCAACCTCAGCTGTCTCGCGTAGTCTCTGCTCTGTTATCTCACGGCGTCTTTGCTCAATTGAATTATTTAATGCTTGAACAAAGGGATCATCGTCTACTGTTAGTTTACGTTTGTTTGTAACTTTTTGTTTAGGTCGCTCGCCTACTTCAGTGCTCTCCGAATTTTCTTCTTCTACACCTTCTTCTCTGATAGCTACTACTTTTTGTAGAAACTGTAACTGCTTAAAATATATGTATTCGCTTTTGCGGTTAGTGGCTCCAGAACCAGACTTTATATTTTTTTGGCGTTTGGCTTCCCGCGCATAGCATGATCTGATGCTTTTCCATCTTTTTTGCAACACTAACCCTGGAAATTAAATTATATTACTTATTAATTTTTGTTAATTACAGGTACCTCGCAAGTGGATGTACGATGAGGGAATTGCATTATAACTTTCGTCTAGGACAAACGACATTAAGCACAATAATAAAAGAAGTGTGTGCCGTGATTTGGGATAAGTTGCAAACATGTTTATCACTTCCGGCTACTGCAAATGACTGGATGAAAATAGCAGATGGTTTCGAAAAACATGCCAACTTTCCACACTGCATCGGTAGTATCGATGGAAAGCACATAAGACTGATTCAACCTGCTGATTCTGGTTCGATGTATTATAACTATAAACACTTTTTTTCATTGGTGTTGATGGCTGCATGTGACGCTAATTATAATTTCATTTATATAGACGTCGGTGCCTATGGGAAAAGTAGCGATTCAGCAGTTTTCCAAGAAACTGAATTGTATAAGAAACTCATAAGTAATACTTTAGGTATTCCAGAGCCCCTACAAATTTCAGAAAATAACCCAACGCTTTTCCCTTATGTATTTATAGGCGATGAAGCATTCGGGTTGAGCCCAAACATTATGCGTCCATACGGAGGAAACAACCTCAGTGCCGAAAAGAAAATTTTTAACTACAGACTATCGAGAGCTCGCCGTTACATCGAGTGCACATTCGGCATCTTAACAAATAAATGGCGAATTTTCCACAGACCATTAAATGTCCACAAAGAATTAGCAAAATCCATTGTGAGAACATGTTGTGTGTTACACAACTTTGTACGTTCTAGAGATGGATATTCATATGATGATACTCTGACAATAACGGGCTTTCAAACTACAACACAGCAAAATTTCACTAGAGGAGGGCGTGCTGCTACTACCACTCGAGATAATTTTACACATTATTTTGTAAACGAAAACCCACTTCCATGGCAAAATAATTATATGCATTAATAAATACATACACAACTTCACTCGTAAAAACAACCCATTAAATTTCACCTTGTATTAATAATTCATTAATCTTACTTTCTTTACTTACCTAAGCTCTTTTTTTCTTCAACGGTTTGCTCCTGTTTTCCAAACAAATCTACAACTTCCTCCCAACATTTCTTTTTCAAATCTCTATCGGAATAATCTGATGAGGAATTATCCCAAATTGATGGTCTACTTTGAATTTCGATAATAAACCTTTCTGTATCGAAGTTATCCATCGTATGCAATTAACAAACAATTAAAATAAGCAGTTAAAAAACAAAACAACAGTACACACGTGTTGCATGCAATGACGTGGGGGCGTCACTGGCCGCCGGCCTGGCGGCCGAGTGAGTGAGACACCATACAGCGCTATAGTAACTAGTGGTGGCGCGACCAGCGTGGCGGCGCAGCCAGTAACATTCTGTGCACGCGTCCGAGTTGGTCGCGCCGCCAAACTGGTTGCGCAACCAAAGGGACACCAAGTGAGTAACTCTCTATAGAGTTGTATACATTTTGTTGGTAGCGGCGACTGGTTGCGCCGCCATGGTGTCCCGGTGAAATATAGCCCTTATACCAGCCATCAAGAATATCAACAGGGATATTTTACTAAGAATTTGGATAATGAACCACTTGCCACAATGAGCTGCCGCCCTTCTCTGTTACGTCCCAGTGAACCGGCGCCGCCTTTGGATTCACAAAGAGCAGAGAACTCTATCCAATCACCCGAATCAAACTACTCGCAGGCCTCGCAAGATTCAGAAATAATTGAAACTTTTTATGATAATTATTGAACAACTGCACTTTTGATTATGATAATTACAGTACTTAAATACTTTTATGTACCTACTAGTTTTACTTATCTACCTGCATTCTTTTTCATAAAATAGACACAGGGACCGCAAAGAAATGATTTAAATAAAAGTAGATAGGCATAGGCTTACCTTAAAGTTACAACGAGTTTTTCCTCAGTAGAAATGCAGGGACGAAATTTAGTGACGGTGCCGGTGATAGATGGTCTTAATATTCTTAACAATTCTTCAAACGTAGACTTGCTCATCCGTAAATAATTAAAGAACTTGTCATCATATTGCTGAAGGTCCGTGAAATAAGTATAAAATAATCCTTTTGTTCGCCTTTCACGAAGCAAGGGATGAACCCAATATTTTTTCCTTTTCTTTTTCCGCTTCTTACTTATAAGATACAAAAGCACTGCTATTTCCTCAACGTCCATTTTGAAGCGCGCTGTACATGCAACTGACGATCGTAGCCGTGGTTTTGGCCGCGTTGCAAATCGATCCCTGCGGCCTGGCCGCGCGACCTGGCCGCTGCGTCCAAGCCGCTAGTGCGCTATTGCTCGAAGTGTTTCACACGAGGACGTAGAAAGTTAGGGCTATATCTCACCGGCACACTATGGCGGCGCAACTAGACGCCGCCACCAACAAAAATGTATGGTTGGTTGCGCAACCGATTGGACGCCTGGTGAGATACGCACCATAAAGTTGTGTATATTTTGCTGGCAGCTCGACCATGGTTGCGCCACCATGGTGTCCTAGTGAGATATGGGCCTTAAGCTGATACAGATACTGAACCTGAAATAAAAAAGAAACGAATCCAAAAAACAAATAACACAAAAAGTGCTAAAGGTAAGGGAGTAGGTAAAAAAACCAAAAAAATATTTGATGAAAAAGAAAATAAATCGCCATCGCCAATAGCAAATTGTTCAAGGGCATTCGAAGCAATCATAACCGAAACAAACAATGTGCCCGCATCTGATAATGATCAAGAACAGCGTAATGATTGGCGAGATATAGAAGTTGAAAAACTACCCGTTGTGCTAACAGAAGATTTACAATTGTATAAAGAAATAGTAATACCATGGTGCGAACCTACAGATTTGAAAGGAACAAATGTGACAGAAGAAACAAATCTGATAGAAAATGAAAATGAACAGGCCAGTACTAGCACTACAAATAAACCGAAAATTATTATTAATAGTAATACAAAAATACCTTCAGAACAATTAACAAAACTTTTTCCGAAAAATCCAACAAAGCAAGCTTTGAAACCAGTAGCCATAAACCAAAAAATAAATGTAACTAAGAAAAAGAATTACTATAATGACAGTGATGAAATCTTAAAGATTCTAGAGAATTAGTGAGTTTGAGCTATGACTTGTAATTGTTTATCGTATTACTTTTGTGTTGATTATTGGAAAAATACTTATGTATTTATTCAATAATTAATTTATTAAACAAATATCTACTGCTTATTTAATAATTAATTAATTATTAAATAAATATCTAAGTATTAATTAAAAATAATACTGTCTATTTTTAATATTTTTTAAGTTTGCCTGTCAGAAATTTTAATTAACCCTTAACCAGGCCCAAGAGAACTACACAACTTACATAACTTTCAACTATTGATTCTGTATAATAGTATAATTGTTATGGCATACGAACAAAGAAAATTGGAAAATGACTTGGAAAATTAAAGGAAAAACACGTGGGACAACATATTCCCATTGCCTGGAAAGAAATTAAAAAAACTAAGTGCGACTACTTAATATTTGAACATAATTTTCTTGGATTTTTTTCTTGTTAGGTTAATAATTGACTCAAAATGCAGGGGGTACTTCGCTGAGATAGGGTGGGGTATTATAAATATATGATGTACTGTAATGAAAGTGGTTTTATTTTGAGGACTATTTTACTTTCTAATATATAAAAAAAGTAATGAAAGTGTTTTTGATAAACATTTATCTATCAACATTGTTGTTCTGAGGTTTGGTGAAAATGTATCATGCAGGGGTACACACATAGGGTCACCTTACATATTTGGCACATGTACTTCGAACGGGTATCCTTCTGTCTCGTACTACAGAATCTGCACCTCTTTCTAGTGGTCATGGGTTCCAAGTAATGCTGCCCTTTGTAACCCAGTCTTAATTCATCTGGGACGCCAAACACTCCTCCTTTTTTATTTTTCCAAATTATTGGGTTGTCTTTATGAATATTTATGTACTCAGACTTTAATTTTCTGGCCAAACGCAAACGAAAATCTCGATGTATGTTTTTCCTTGTTTCATTTT
Organism: Dryobotodes eremita; assembly: GCA_917490735.1. Lineage (NCBI taxonomy): Eukaryota > Metazoa > Arthropoda > Insecta > Lepidoptera > Noctuidae > Dryobotodes > Dryobotodes eremita. The sequence goes on from OU823272.1 coordinate 665,503, forward strand.
CATGTTGATATATGATATAAGCATTTATTACAGCACACTCAAATAAAAACCAAAACAATCTTGGCCATGTTTTTTTGGATCTGCGTCCAATGGAGTATGAGCTACGGTAATGATCAAAATGATCAACTCCACCCATGTTTCGGGTGTAATCAGCAATAGCAGTTGGGCAATACATTTTCTTCTTTTCGCCATTCTTTTGTCTTCTTTCTATTAGTTCTATTTTTCTAGGGTTTACGGCTGTTGTAAGGACGGTCACGTCTTTAGTATCTTTCCACTTAACTACCCCAACAGGGTGACAGTATCTGTATGTGAATTCTCCTGGTTGTAGTTGTTCTTTCTTACTTTCTTTTTTGACAAAATCTTTAGGAAGTCCTTTTCGTGATAGTCTAACAGTACCAATAGCAAATATTCCTTTGTAATATAAATATTCCATAAGAGCGACAGAGGAAAAAAAATTGTCAAAGACTATCAATGTGTCCTTTGGTACGTTAACACACAGATTTTTCACCACTCTGTAACCCAGTCCTTCACTGTCGGCATTTTTATCTTTACCTGTATAGATGTCACATTGGTAAAGGTATCCTGTTTTCGCATCACATCTGCACCACGCCTTGTACCCTCGTTTAATCGGTTTACCCGGCATATACTGTTTTTTGGAATCACGACCTTTAAACTTTATCATGCTTTCATCGATTGATTGTGATTGAGAATTGGTAGCGTTTCCTTGAAAAGTTTTATTTAAAATGTTCAACATTGGCCTTATTTTTTGAAGTTTATCATGATCTTTATGATTTTGTGGTAAATGAGTAGTAATATCGCAAACGTGTATATTCTCTAATATTTTTTTAAATCTTTTACAACGCATTGTTCCAGATATATCCTGATTATTGTAAAATGGGTCTGAATTCCAGTATAATTCGATATCTGATTGTGGGGCAATTCCCATAAGAATCACTATAGCCAAGAATGCCTTAATTTCATTACTGTCTACATCCTTCCAAAACTGGCTGCCTTTTAAGCTCGCATACTTGTTGGTGTTTTCGACAATGAGCTGAAATAATTCATCAGGGAACATATCCATAAAATGGTCATATGGGGTACCTCTGTTGTCGTGTTTTGTAGTAGGTTGTAACTTTCTACTAAAATCACGATCTTCAAAGTAACCTACTTTTTTACTCCACTTTCTTTGCTTCTCCTGTAATTCAGCATAAGTTGGCTCAAGTAGCACACAAAGTTGATCATCGTCGGGAGCTAAGGAAATGGCCATCTCTTCTTGTTCAACTATAACCTCAGGAGTTTGCTCAAAATCTCCCAGACTCTGAGACACACTTTCACTGTTGGTATGTGGAAACTTAGATTTCGGCAGATGTTGAGATGAAGTTGTCGCGATGTTATACGGAAATGTATATTCTGGTGAAGCATCGGGTGAAATCGTCCTGGCACCAGGTAGCGTAGGTGAAAGCTGGGAAGGACCAAAAACAGCATTGTCCAGATGTGCCGGTGTCTGCAAAAACTGGGATGTGCTGGCCACAGGTTCTGTTGTGTCGTGTGCTGGTGGACTCTGAGACATAGGTGAAAGCTGGGAATGACCAGAAACAGCATTGTCCAGATGTACCGGTGTCTGCAAAAACTGGGATGTGCTGGCCACAGGTTCTGGTGTGTCGTGTGCTGGTGGACGCTGAGACAAGCAATCTCTGCATGTGCATATTAAAGTAGGTAGTGTGCGCTTTGGTGGACACTTAGATGAAGCTTCTGTGTCGCCCTGTGATGGACCTAGCATTGCATCAGCAAGTGAAGTTTTCGGTAAAAGATGTGATTTATAATTCTTGTCGACATGCAGAACCTCCTGGTCTGAATTTGACAAATAGTGGTCATTTTCTTGTAACAGTTGTGCTTGTGCAGGACTACCCTCAAGTATATGCAATAAATCGTCATTCGAAATACCTTGCATGTTGTCCAAAGCAGTGTCCATAACTCGAGAATAGTTATCTTTAAGACTCGCCTCGCAATCGTCATCCTCGCTACTCTCTTCCGACGACTGCCAATATTGGAGGATGTTCTCAATTTCGTGGTCTTTAACGGTTTTCTAAAATAATATAATAATAATCAGGCAAAGGTAGCATAAGTCCCACAAAACAAAAACGTTAACAGGCAACGGTCACATTTGTCCCACAACATTTGGGAAGATATTGTGACAAATATTTACAATAATCTACAAAAAAATATGTCAAATCCACAAGAAAAACAAATAATCTACAACATATCCAAAAATCACACGACTTACCTTTTGTTTTTTCGACATTATTAATAAAAATGTTCACTGTACTACGAAAACAGAGGCGCGCAACTGACTCACGAAATCAAATGGCTGTCACTTTGACAATTGCGTTCGGAAACACAGTTTTTTATTCTGGACCCATAGATAATATATTTAGGGTAGCCATTTTTATAAATTGTGGAGTTTATATTACCAGAGCCTGGAAAGGACAACGAAAAATGATGTGGGACCGAATCGTACCGGGGCCTGGTTAACCCATTCGATGCCACCTCTAAAAAAAAATTGTTGACCAGGTGCCATAAGTTTTTATTGTGTATTATGGTTCAAAATAGATTACTCATGGTGTAATTAATAATAATATTAATAAAAATTGTTGATAAATACAAAAAAAACACCAAACGCATATGGTGCGTGGGTGGCACAAGGTGAATAAAGATTTTCGCGAGATCCGAGAACGCACCTTTGAGAGTATATAGTGGATGGCTTTATGCACGATTCGAAACATGAACAAAGAATCTAAATTGTTAGGGTGTAGGTACAAAAATAAAAATACTTATATTAATTCAAATCAGTCTTTTAATTCTCATTTTTCATAATTATAATATAAGTAGGTATTTTCATAATTATAGTTATGTGAAAAATATAAAACAAATGCTAAAATATTGTGTAATGTATTCTGATAGAATGTGTGTGTGTGTTTGTATGTGAATGCTTATGTGTGCGTGAGCTCATGCACTATATTTATGGTATAACCTGAAGCAATCAACAATACAAAACCCAGGCTGCTGAGGGCAGTTTGGACAGAAGAATGGTGTGTCTTTACGTATTTTATTAACTTCCCAGCAGTATTTGCATCTTCTGCGCATTGATTTTCCCTTCCGTGGGCAAGGCTGAATTACATGAATAGTGCTAAGTACTACTCCTTCTGCTGCGGACTCTTCCACATTTTGAACCTTCTCGGGAAGTAAATTTTCTATAAATTGATTGCCTGAATTCGTAGTAACTTAATTTATTGCCAGAAAACAAATTAGACAAGGTGAATGAATTGTACATCATTTGCTAGAATAGGTGGATTCCCAATTTTATGTACCACCTGATAGACTTGTGTTCGCAGCAATAGTACGCTATCATTTGATCCTGATGATCAATACCACCCATGTTACGATTATATTGGACGACCATTTTAGGCTTTGACACCTCTGTATTTCTTCTTGTAGTGGTAGTAATCATTTGCGAATTAAATTGTGATGATATCATAGTAACATCTCTGTTATCACGCCATTTCATGACACAAACACCATTTTGTTGGTACTGCGAGACAAATTCGCCTTTCTTTAACTTTTTAGTGGTAACGTCCTTTGGGTTATTTTTTCGATTCAATCGTAATGTTCCCGTGCAGTAAGTATTTTCAGACAATAATTTTTCTGTCAGATCTACAGAATTATAAAAATTGTCCATATAGACAGAGTAGCCTTTATTTAAAAAATCATGTAATAGATTTAAAACCACTTTTGAGGAATGATTCACTCCACCTACAATTGGGTCTCCTGCGCCGGCATACACTATTTGTTTTAGTATAATGCCGTTTGCATCGGTCAAAATATATAATTTTATACCATATTTATTGCTCTTATTTTTTATGTATTGTCTAAATATTAGTCGACCACGCCACAATACAAGGGACTCATCAATGCATAAATTCTGAAAAGGATTGTATATTTCTCTCATCCTATTATTGAAAAACATTACCAAAGGTGAAATTTTCGCCAATTTGTTATCCCCTGATTCTAAATTTTCAAAGTGCATTGCTCTTAGAATTAGTAAAAAACGATTTCGACTCATGTGTTCACGAAAACAGGATAGGTTAAATAATCTGTTCTTTTTCCAATAATCTTGTATCCTATTTAGTTTTATCGTACCCATATGGAAAAGTAACCCCAGAAATACTCTGAACTCTGAAACTGTAACATTTTTCCAATATTGTATTCGACTCCCTGGTAAGCTTTTTGCAAGTATATTGCTTGCATTACGATTGGTTTTTTCAATTATATCCTGAATTAAATCATCAGTCATAATTAAGTTAAAAAAGTTGATTGGTTCAGATGCTTCTAGTGGTACGTTTAATCCCATTGGATTTCCTTCAAAAGGAATATCTTTTATGGGATATGATTGGTCTGACCAATTTAAATACTCGCCATCACTAGTTGGAGGTACTAAAGTTTCAGTTGGTATCATATTATCATCATCTGAGTCACAATCTTCAAAATTGTGAAGAAAGTCTTCATCTAGAACCTCATCATCGAAATTTTCATCAGAAGCTTCAAGTATGTTCAAAAGTTGTTGATCTGAAAGTTGTTGCGCCTGAAATTGGTCACTTGCGTTATTTTCTCGGGCACCATCATCATTTTCATTTAACATTGCCGAAAGCTGCTCCTCAATAGGCATTTTTACACTTTGCATTTGACACAAGTCACGAGCAGTTCTTAAGTGGTGATTGTTAGAAGATGCGGAACCTCCTCTAGTTTTAACTCTTCGACTTTTTCCTTGGCCAGCTACATCTGTTTCAGTATCTGATTTTTGTTTCAAATTGTTTCCGTATGTACGTTTGCCCAGCACGGCCCCTCAGAATTTGCATTTATGGTGTACACCATTGCAATGTACTCGCCTCTAGCAGTATATGTACCGATTTCTTTTTCAATGTACCTCTATACTTTTGAAGAAATATGCAAAAAAAGGTGGCCGTGCCAGCCAAACGCTTTCAGCACGGCCCCCCATGTAACTTGAATAATACATACCGTATTAACAAATGTCTATAACTCAAGAAATGTACTCTATTAATACGTTATATGTGCCGCAACAGTTATTGTGAATTCATAATAACAAATAATATATAGATGTGGATAAGGGGCCGTGCTGGAAAAAATCATTTTAAGAAATATCTAAAAAAGACAAAACATACTTAGCCAAAAACTATTAAAAAATAATTGAAGTTTAGCAAGTAACATATGTACCGCATTGATTTCTCATACAACTTGTTATATTGTGAAAAATAAATCTATTTTAGTTCATTCAGCACGGCCCTCTATAGTTGCCTATATCTTTTTAAATAAGCCGTGTATGTTTACAAAATTCGACTTCCTGAATAATATATAGGAGTACATTCCTTTCAACTAAATTGCAATTCTGCTGTATCAATACTTTAGAAGATAAATTCAATCTAAAATATACATACATTAAAACTGATGGGGTAACCATGATTTCATATATTTGGTAGGTAGGTACATAAATGTTCTATATTTATGTACTTATATTAATTAAATTATGTGACTACATTGAAATAAACATTCTTTTTACCCGACTGTACCAGAAGGACGGTAAGGTTTTTCGAGTGAATGAATGTAGATATGTAGCAACCTTCATTTCTTTGGCACGCTTTGTAGTCTAAACGGCTTTATTAATTTCAACTTGAGAGATGTCGTTATATTCGTCTTAATTGTGAGAATGACACAGGGTAGGTATAGGTACCCATCAAAAACATTAAAAATAAAAATAACTGATTCTTGGCGTCAAGTAATTAATCGTTTTCTTTTCCTCAAAGCCTATCTAGTGGGATAATATATTAAATAAACGAATTTCTAAGTGGACTAGCTTTAACTTACGGTTCGGCTCGCGTGGTAGAAATAAAAAATATATAAAGCGTGCTTATAACCTTCCCCTAGAAAAAACACAACTTATAATATGTTTAAATAAATGTTATTCAGAATGAGAAATGCTAAAAAAAACAAAATATTCAATGTTTCTCAAAGTTTAAAATTTGTCCGCTATTGGGTAATTTATTTAAATAATTATGTGTTTATTCATTACATCTTAAAAAATAATCATTAAGTATAATAATATATTATCAGTTAATTTTGTCGTGTGCGATCGCTATTAGTTCACTGACGCTACCGTAATTTTTAATGTGGCGCTGGTGTCGCGGTTACTTCATGTTGCGCTTGAGTGTTTATTGACAGTCACATCTCTACGCGCATAACAGACAGTAGTAAATATAAATACTGCTCAAATAATATGAATATTCATGGGATTGGCTTGTGGTCATTAGAAGTACACCTTTCTCAGCAAAGTTTTTATTTCTCGCGCGGACCGCATTTTAACAGTTGTCTCTGTGTGTGTACAGGTTCCAGCCGGCACCTGTGCGGACACAGGGGGAGCCCCCGTGCTGCTCGGCGAGCAATCGCTGCAGCGGTCGCGGCGACCACCCCCACGAGGATGCCGAGTCCCGGCAAGCGCGGCTCGTTGGGCCGCGATGCCGGGACCCAGGAGCCCCGTTCGACGATGGACCGGACGACGTCGCTGCCGAACATCGGCGACGCGTCGTCCGGTGCACCGACGGCCGGTCCGTCCAGGATTTTAAAAGAAGAAGTCAGAAGAGGAGGAGCGAAGGAAGAGAGAAGAGGAGGGGGGGGACCGAGCGCCGTAGCGGCCGCCGGCCCGTCGACGTCGTCGGCGCCTGCGCGCGCTGCGCCTCCGCCGTCGCAGGGCCGCCAGCACGCGGTGCCCGTCCGCCCCGTCGCGTTCCGCCCGGTACCTATACAGGCCCCGGGGCCTGCCGCGAATACCAGCCGCGCGACACACCCGCGCGCCACCGCACCACCCGCCAGAGTGCCAGCTGCTGTGCGCACCGCTGCGCCCGCCGCGCGCGCCGCCGCGCCGCCCGCGCACCCCGCAGTGCCCGCGCACACCTCTGTGCCGCCCGCGCGTCCCCGCGCACCCACCGCCCGCTCGGCCGCGCCGCCGCGTTTCGCGTCGCCGCCCGGGCCGACGCCCCGAGCTGGGCCAGCCTCGCGCGCCGCCACATCCGGCCCCCGCCGCCCGCTGGCGGGACCGGCAACCGCGGAGCAAGAGCGGCCAGCGAGTGCCGAATCTATTAGACCGGCACTAAAACTCATAATTGGAACGCCCGATTCACCGGCGCCGCCACGTGGCTCGGCCTATGACTCGCCCGCCATGCTGTCGGCATGCTCGTCTCGCGCGGGTTCGAGCATGTCGGTGGCCTCAGTGGGCTCTGCCGCTTCCGGTCGCGACGACGTGTCACCTGATACGACGCCGCGAGCCGGTCCGCGGCACACCGTCGGACGAGACGCTGCAAGCAGCAGAAGCAAGCAGCAGCAACAGATGATGTCACCGGCTTCACCTACGCCGTCGCTGGGGTTCGATTTCGAATTCCAACTCGAGGCCAGACCCCAGCGACGCCGTAGGAGTTCAAACCAGTCGCTGGAGGAAGAGGCGAAGAGGTATTGTCTCGACCCACCGCGGCCCCAGCGCGAACGCGCCCCGCGGGGTCGGGACCCACCGACGTCGCCCACCTTCGCCGACGCAGCCCGTCGTACACCTCCGCCGGGGAAAACAACTCCGCCCGGCAACAAGAGGACTACAGGGGGGAGTACCGTTCACCCCCCCCCTACACCGACACCTGGCACATCCGCTGCCCCCCCCGCTGCCAACACCGCCGCCGCGTCACCGAGCAAGACCGCGACCGCGACGACGACGACGCAGAAACAGGGGAAAAATAGAAAGCCCAGATACCCTCCGCTGGTGGTGGAGAGGCTACCTAACTGGGCGACTCATTTCCGGGCCATCAGCGCCAAGCTGGGCCGGCCCCCAAATGCGAGACCGTACGGGAGTGGTGTACGTTTCACTCCCGATACAGAAGATGAATACCGGCTGGTCCAGCGATACCTGGTGGGCCTGGAGAAGGAGAGTGGGGTCTCCTGGTTCGCCTACTCGCTGCCAGCGGAGCGAAGTTTGAAGATCGCCATCAGGGGCCTACCGGCGGATACGGACCCGAAGGAGATCGAGGAGGAGCTCCGGATGCTGGGATACCAACCGGAATACGTGCGCCACATAAAGGGGGCGCAAGGGCGACCCGGTTGTGTATTCCATGCACTCCTAAAGAAGACGCCCGACGTCCGGGCCATTTATGACACCACCGTGTTCATGTACATGCGTGGTGTCAAAATCGAGGCCTGGCGGGGCAAACGTGGGCCCGCTCAGTGCCACCGGTGCCAGAAGTTTCGACACAGCTCGCACCAGTGTCACCGCCCGCTCGCTTGCGTGAGATGCGGGGGCGAACACGCGGCGCGCGATTGCCCGCGCCCGCGGGAGGAGCCGGCCACCTGCGTCAACTGCGGTGGCCCGCACCCCGCGTGCAACATAAAGTGCCCCGTTTTTCAGACAGAGATCAGAAACAAGCGGGCGGGGACTGCCGCCATAACAGCAAAAACACGCCGGCCCCAAGAGGCCACCGAGAGGCAAGACGTGCAGCCGGAAGAGGCCCAAGGCACAACGCTTATGGCGGCAGCCAACGGGCCCACAGACCGAACTAAAGCCTCCTCCTCGGGGCGGAGGAAGAAGCACCGCGGGGGCAAAGGAAAGGGGAAGAAGCCCAAGCCCCCAGCGACCGAAGGAGACATCCCGAAGGCCGACCCTGCCTCAAGCGGGGCGCAGGCTGAAAAACAGAATGTAAACAAACGAACACATTCCAACATTCCAACAGTACCTACTAGTGGCGCCGGCATAGCGCCGCGACAAGAGAGGGTACTAACGACAGAAAGGTTACCAAAAGTACCCAGAGATGTCGCTACCGGTGCCGCCACTATTACCACAACCGAGATAGGTAAACAAAGTCTAAAGAGAAAATCTGAATTCACAGCCTGCGCCATCAAACTGCTGATGGATCTCATAAAGGCTATTAGGCAGGGTCAAGACGTGGAAACAGTCATCCTTGACGGCCTAGCGACGCTGCTCACCCTTTACCATGGATAGGTCGTTAAGGGTGCTACACTGGAATGCCCGCGGCCTTCGGGAAAAGGTCGCCCCCCTCCGCCATCTCCTTCGGGAACAAAGGATCGACGTGGCGCTCATAAGCGAGACGCTCCTGGGGCCTGAAGATAGGATAAGGTTCCCGGGTTTCCTCGTTTATAGGAAGGATGAAAGGTCGGCTCACGTGAGGTACCGTGGTCTGGTAGTGCTTGTGAGGCGAAGAGTCGTCCACCAAGAGCTCCCTCTGCCGTCAATAAGCTCGTTTTACGCGCTGGGTGTTCAGCTGCACATCGCCGGCGAGGACATCAACCTATATAGCTGTTATAAGCCGCCCGTGGTTCGTCTAGACCACACTGAACTACGGGCGCTATTAAACCGTACAGAGAACGCTACCATCCTCGCCGGTGATTTAAATTGTAAACATCCAGCGTGGAACTCTTACACTACGAATACCGGGGGGAGACGGCTCTTCGCGGACGCGGAAGCCTTCGGCTATACGGTGTCCGGCCCAGAGACGCCGACCCACTACCCGGACAACCCAAACCACATGCCGGACGTGCTGGACATCGTAGTCCACCGGAGGCTAAGCTGCCAGATCACACAACAAGTGATAGACGACGAGTTACAGTCGGACCATCATCCTGTACTCGTCGTCTTATCGGGTATGCCGACCCGACTGAAGCCCACAGCGCCACGTCACAAGATCGACTGGACGTGTTTTGAAGAGAAGGTAGAGACCACCACGCCGACTCGGCCCATCGTCACCACCGCGGACGTGGACCAAATGGCGGACGACGTCACTGCTTGCATAAATAGCGCCTTACAATCGGCGACTAGCATACAGCCGCAGGGGAGAGTGCTTTTGCCGCCCCTGCCGGCACATTTGAATGCAATGATCGCCGCAAAGAGGCGCATTCGCAAGCAGTGGCAACAGCTGAGAGACCCGTCGTTGAAGACACAGCTCAACCGTCTCGCGGAGAAGGTGAAGGCCGAGCTCCTGGCTCACACCGCCGCGGGCTGGGAAGAGAGAATAGAGGCGACCACGGACAGTTGGCCGTCTCTCCACAAACTGTGCCGCCAATTAAAGAATACCCCAGCCCCGGTGCGCCCGCTACTGAGCAGCGACGGGGCGCTCAAGTATGTCTCGGAGGACCGGGCGGAGGTCTTCGCCGAGCACCTGGAGCGTCAGTTCCAACCGAACCCGACTAGCGACACTGCACATGTCGCAGCAGTCGAGCAACACCTGGGAGACTACTTCGCCACGCCGATAGCTCCCGAAGAGGACCCCATCTTCTTCTCGCCTGGCGCAGTCAGACGCGCCATCCTAAGAACGAAGCCCAGAAAGGCCCCCGGTGCCGACGGTGTCACTAATACAGTGCTGCGCCACCTGCCCTACCGTATGGTAGCGGCGCTGGCGCGCCTGTTCACAGCGATACTGCGCACCGGGGCCTTTCCCGCCGCGTGGAAGGAGGGGCGCGTCGTGATGCTGCCCAAGGCGGGGAAGAACATCCTGAAGCCGGAGAGCTATCGGCCGATCACCCTTCTGTCGACAGTCTCCAAGGTGTTCGAAGCACTCCTGCTGCGACATCTCCAACCCCACATCTCTCCGCGACCGGAACAGTTCGGGTTTCGGGCGGAGCATAGCACGACGCTCCAGCTGTCGAGGGTACTGCACCTTCTCGCAGCAGCGATGAACAAGAAGGAGTACGCGGTGGCAGTATTCCTCGACATGGAGAAGGCCTTCGACCGTGTATGGCACGAAGGGCTTATCCATAAGCTAGCCCTATCGGACGCGCCCCGTCGCGTCGTCAGGGTGGTCTCTTCCTTTTTATCCAACAGGACATTCAGGGTGGTGGTCGACGGGGCGCTATCTGGCGCCCGGCCGGTGCTGGCGGGTGTGCCGCAAGGCAGCTGCATCTCGCCGGCGTGTTACTCACGTTTCACCGACGACATCCCTACAACAGAAGACGCCACGCTCGCGCTGTATGCTGACGACGCCGCGTACATTACTACATCGCTTAACGCGAAGTACGCGGCCGTCAAAATGCAGCGCGCGCTAGATTTGCTTCCAGATTGGCTGTCTAAATGGCGGCTGTCGGTGAACGTGGGGAAGACGCAGGCGATGGTCACCGGACGCGCGCCTCTCCCGCCACCCTTGAAGCTGCAAGGAGCCGACGTCGCGTGGTCGCCCCAGGTCAAGTACCTAGGGGTCACCATTGACCGTCGGCTCACAATGGGGTCACACGTCCGCAAGGTCGCCGCGCAAGGTAGGGTAGCCCGCAACCTCCTTCGACCAGTGCTCTCGTCCCGCATCCCGGCGCGCGTCAAGTTGGGCGTGTACAAGCTGTACATTCGCCCGATTTTGACGTACGCCGCCCCTGCTTGGTTCGCCCTCACGAGCGAGACAAGCCGCAAGTCGCTCCGCGCCCAGCAAAATCTGGCGCTGCGGACTATAATGGACGCCCCTCGCTTCGTGAGGAATGACGTCATCCAGCGGGACCTCGGGATTGAGAGCCTGGATGAGTTTGTGCGGCGCCTCGCGAAAGGGATGTTCGCGCGTGCCGACGCATCTGATTGGCCACACGTCAAACAGATTGCGCCCTGGCATACGCGCCCCCCTGACGCGAGACCCCTGCCCCGCGACCTGGTTGCGGACGACTGACCCCATCACCGGACTGGACGCCCGAGTAAGCTGCACCCAGGTTACACGCGGCTTACTCGAAACAACTGAACTTCACATAACAAACATACATCCGTTTTACGTAGCGTGTTCTAGGTTAATATAGGCACGTTACGTAAACAAACAACAGTCATTCACCTCTATACAGGCGCATAAATACACACGCGAATGCGCCGCGCGGGCGGCGATTCGCGTAGACACTGAGCGGTGTTACACAATACAATACCGCTCACACACTCATGACGGCCTCGCAGTCCGGACCGTGACCGGCTAGCTCTGGAAGCGGGACGGGCGGGGGCCATACACCCTACTCTGTAGGAGCGTCGAGTCGGCACCTTCGTCGCTGGTCGTCTTCGTCGGGCCTCCCCCAGGTAACTGGGGGTCTCACCTGGCGGGGACAGACCGCCGAGGTGTCGTGAAGAAAGCGACGCTATCTATTAGCGTCGCGGCGCGCCTACAGACACACGCATAGCAACCATTCACATGAGCGTACGGGACCGTCGTACGCTCAACATTTCTACAGGCCAAATAGGCCAACACATTGAGGGGCCCGTATTGGCGGGCCACTGTATAGCTTCCGCGGCCGGGGGGCGAAGCCCCGGAACCGCACGCCGCGCCCCCTTACGGGGGCGCAGCGACATCCGAACTCGGAATATTCATGGGTCGTGTGTTTGTGCAGTGAATTCTATTTCAAGGACGAAAATGGATTGTTAAAATAAACGGGTAAGTAAGTTTTAAGTTATAATATAATTTATTTGTATTTAAAAAATAGATTTGATGTAAGTATATCTAGGTAAGTGCATGTAGGAATTGAACTTGACCCTAAAGAAGATTGCGTAAATATTAAAGTTACACGTTGTATGCACATAAGATAATGCAAAGCACATTAAATCAGTATGCTAGATTTATTTAATGTTATTTAAAAATACCAAAATGTATGAAGCACCTGCTTACGACACAAATCTTTGCAAATTTTCTTTTTTTACAAATCTTTGCATGAGTAGTAGACATGCGCATAACAGTGCATCGAAAGTCAATGCCATATGATATGCACCGGTTCCAAAGTACATCAACTTTTGATATGCACTTTAGTACATATCAACCGGCCATGAGGGCGGTCGATAAATACGATTTATACACTATGCACTGCGGTTGATAATAGCAACCGCAGTATATAATATATACTGCGATTAATAGTACATAGGGCATACCCATGTCACTTACAGACATGTGTATACACTATGCAGAACATCACTTCTTGAGATATAAACTGTAACGCAATGGAATAGGGTTCATTTTAACTTGTTGTGGCTAAGCTATGCTTCGGTCTCATTCACTCTCATTATAATTTGTATTAGCTGTCGCGGGTAATGCGTTTCACGTCAGAGTTGGCGAGCCATACATATTACATGCACTCTTTCTCTCACTCATTGCCCGTGTGATACGAATGAATGCGATGCCATAGTCAATGCGGTGTATAGTACATATCTCAATATCTCGGGCAATGCGAGTGAATGTATACACTGCTCAGTGAATATGTACTTTGTGATATCAACCGCAGTGCATATCCATGTCTAATGAGTAGTTCTATTATTAATTATTTCTTACATTAAATTTATTTTGCTAACCATAATATATGATAGCAAACTGTGTAATGAGCCTACGATTATTATGTTACCTTACATAATTAATCATAGTTTTTGTTTAATTGTGTTCTGTTCATTTACAAGCAAAACCCAAGAGTGCTTCGTAGTTATATAAAAGAAAATACTTGTGTATCTAGTAGTATTAAGCCTTTACAATTATTAGGAGTTACATTTCTGTTGATTTTACGCCCAGAGTCCATAGAAATTTACCTACCATCTTTTAAAATTTTAAGGAACTCTTCAATATAGTGGAAATATACCTACTTTACCCACTATACATATATAGAGTAGGTAAATGTGACACGCAAAAGTTGAGATATACAATTTTCGGACGCTATTTTAAACTTAAAGCGGCCCGTTGGCAGCATCGTTCATTCATTCAGCATTTTTCACTTAAGAATTGGTGTAATCATACTGAGCAGTAATTATAAAAAATGTTGAATAATTAGGGTATCAAAAATAATTATCACTTTATATTAACCGTTATTTATTAATATATTTAGTAAATAAATAGGTAGCAAAATTATATATAAATCTAAAAAGAAGTTACGTAATTCACTATAAATATTTGTACAGATTTTTTTTTCTTCAGATTGATACAATTAATGGTGAGGATGGGCAAGAAAAGTGATGTAGCATTAGATGTACAGAAACAACTATTTATGAAAAATCGACATCAGCTCAAAGGACCGAAATATGATAGAAATGTGTACCAGAAACTAGCTGAAGAGCTTAATTATGCTATGTCTCCGAAAGCATTGTACCTAAGTTATAAAAGAAATTTTCTGGGCACTAATGACCTCACACCGGAGCCAACAAAAATTGATGACAAACTAGGAAACATTAGTGTTGGAACGACACCTTTGAATTCGTCTAAGAAATCGACACCTTTGCCTGAATCATCCGAACATAGTAAAAACGAAGATAGAAATAGAGTTATTTTTAAATTTCCTGTGGATATTCACGAGTGGAAAAAAATACAGCCAATACGCAGCACTTTTCGACGAAACGATAAAAAGAAGCCATACCTGAGATATGAAACATACAAAACCATTCCTAAGTATAAATGGTCCTGCCTTTTGAGGCAAAAGCTTTGGAAACATTTTAAATTGCCATGTACAATATCTTTTAAAAATTATAACATTAATAGCAATGGAATTACCTTCCACGGAAAATGTACTCAGTGCAACGCAAAAGTGCGTATTCATGACACCGAGAAGACAGACAAGGTCGTCGAATTTCTTTGTGAAATTATCAACTTAGATAATAACTTTAAGCATGACCCACGAAAGAAAGTTCGTTGTACTCCGTACTTGAGACGAAAATTATCAGATAATTTAAAAGAAAAGCCAGCAGCCGTTGTTCATAAAGATCTGGCACGTCGCACAATGACATTCGGAGATACAGAACCACCTACATTGCCATCTCTTGGAGCACTCAGGATAATCCGTTATGAATCTAATAGTCAACATTGGTATCACAAAAATGAATTAATGTCTTTGATAATTTTAGCTGAGAGCGTCGAGTTCTCTAATATAATTCAAGAAATACTTATAAAACCAACATTTCATGTACACTATTGGTTAGAAGAACAACTCAATTATTATAGACACTATTCTAAAGTAGTTGACAGAATAACTATTTCCCTAGATGCTACTGGTTCTATTTATAAAACTAACAACCTAACCAAGAAATTATTTTTATACGTAGTAATGTTAACTGCTAATAATAGCTTGAAATCTGTACCCGTCGCCCAAATGGTTAGCAATTCCCATACCAAAGAAACTATTGCGGATTGGTTATCTAAATGGGCAAAGAATATCACTTCGCCCGCAGAAGTTATAACTGACGACTCATCGGCTTTGATTGCGGCTGTAATTAATTGTTTTACAAAATTTAACTCAACCAAGGATTATTTAGAGGCTTCTTTTAAAGCATTAGAAGGCAACTTCATTGTACCTAATTTATATATGAGAATTGATACGAGCCATTTTATTAAATCTATTCGTAAAATTTCTTTAGAAAACGCACCAAAAAAAGTGAATTACTTATTTGTTCAGTGTATTCTTTACATTAAAAAAGCAGAAAATATTAATGTCATCAAAAACATCATCGATAAACTGCTAGCTATAATCCTGTTTAAATATCATTCCAAGCATTGTACTGAAGCCCAATATTACCTGAGAAGTGTACTTCAAAATGTAAATATTAAGGAAATACATGATAATATAACTGAAGATGACTCTTTATCAAGTGATGACCGTTACTGTTTACATGATGACGTAAATGTTGATACAACGTTTAATGAGCTGAATTTCGCGAAGTGGTTTGAGGAAACTGTTACACATCATAAAGAAGAAGTTTGTGTAACTGGCCCTCTAAATGATTTTTATTATCCGCCCTTATTAACGACAATAAAACGACTACTGCGAAAATTGCCCCTGTGGTCGAATGTCATGATGCCATTATATAAATCAGATAATAAAAATCCTTCGTCGAGTGCATCAGAGGATCATTTTAAAACTTTAAAACACTTGCTGCTGAAATCTAAAATAACAAAACATAGAATTGACGTTTTCCTGCAAAGACATATTAATTATTTAAAAGGAGAGTTAAATATTGCAGCGAGTAAATTTCATATAGAACCTAACACTGTAAAAAAAACAAATCGCAGGACGACAAAACCCATAAGTAAAAAACAACAAAAACCGAAACGACAATTTGTTCAAGACTCAATATTTAGCGATCAACCAACATTTGTAGAAAATTGGGGAGGTCAAGCAGACAAGGCCGTTAATGTAAAGCCACATACCGGTATAAAATTTATAAAAAATGGTAACATGATTAAAAATTCAACAGTCGTTAACACATGCGGTTTTGATGCAATAATGTTTTTGATTGCATTTGGCTTTCAGTCGTTTTCTAATTTCAAAATGGAAATTGAGTCAAAAGATAATAAACTTCGAGACTATATAAATCTCATCTTAAATGAAAATGTTGACAAAGGTACTGTGTATGAAATGAGAAATTACGTTTGTCATGAATATTTTGACCGGCCAGCGCATGTAAAGATAATAACAGATTGTGAATGCAATGTCGCTAATTTGTATGAGCAAATGTTTACCAATTTATTTTAGAGTGCTCAGTTTATAAAAGTTTGCACAAAAGAAGAATGTCAATATTATGTAGAAATCATAAGACCTTTTATAGCTTTGAATATTAACATAATTAACACGTTTGGTATTTTGGCATTAGAAGAATCACTTGCTATCGAAACTACTTCTCAAATTTGTAAAAATAATTGCGGTGGAACTGTCATTTCAAGTTATAAATTACAAAGGATTATAACCTTTGATTTAAATGGAACAGATGCAATAGTTTTGTGTAATATCCCGGTCACTATTAATATTCAAAATCAAATTTATGGTGTCGTTGGTGCCATTGAATATGTAGGGAATTCAGAGGGAACTCTGGGCCATTATAAGTGCCATACGCTTAGCCATGATCTGTGGCTATGTTATGATGATTTGGCCTTGAAAATTAACAACAGTACAGTGGAGTCGATATTTTTACACACTCTTACTTACGTTTTAGTGAGTGATATGTGATATTTAATACAACTAAAAATAATAACTTTTACGAATATTCCGCTTTCACGTCGGAGCGGAGCTCAGGGTTTGCTGAATATGATCCTATGAGTGACGGCTCTGGTAATTACAGTGAAACCAGAATATGTTTTTGAGCCATGGTTTTTAAATACATGTATTTTGTAATAATTTAAAGTTAATTTTACACTATTTAAGAATCTGGTAAAGACTAGTTGCTAAAAATATGCATATGAAACCGTGAACTGTTTAATAAGAAGTCAATACTGTTGTAATGTCATCTGTGATTACTTTTAATAAGTTAATTTATGTACTAGTTTTTCTATGATTATTCCATAGGTAACATAATATTAGTAACATAAACGAACAATATTCTAATTGTTATAGTCGTTGAAAAACATCTGTGATTACGTGGATTTAATTAATTGCCTGTGATTATACCAAATAATTAAAGCGATTCATGCAAATTAATATTAGTGTAATGTAAGGTTCAATCAATATGATTTATTGAACGCGTATCTGTGATTTTTTAAGATTTTTAAGCTCTGTAGTGTTATTGAG
The DNA here is from genome assembly GCA_917490735.1 of Dryobotodes eremita. Classification (NCBI taxonomy): domain Eukaryota; kingdom Metazoa; phylum Arthropoda; class Insecta; order Lepidoptera; family Noctuidae; genus Dryobotodes; species Dryobotodes eremita. The sequence continues at coordinate 683,095 of OU823272.1, forward strand.
ACATAGGTTGTTATTCCATGTAAACGAACTAATTTGTGAAATGTAATGAATCTGTGATTTTATTGTAATGTATGATTTTTAAGACTTTGAGCTATGTAGTCTTAGCGACACTAACTTGACACTTGTACGATTATCGACCTATTATGTATAAGTACCTAGTTATCGTTTATATAGTTTACCATATTGTTGATTTGTTTATTTTAATAAAGATTTACTCAATTTAAGCAGTATTTTTTATCCTATTTTCATGTAGAATCATGGTCACCCCATCAGTTTTAATGTATGTATATTTTAGATTGAATTTATCTTCTAAAGTATTGATACAGCAGAATTGCAATTTAGTTGAAAGGAATGTACTCCTATATATTATTCAGGAAGTCGAATTTTGTAAACATACACGGCTTATTTAAAAAGATATAGGCAACTATAGAGGGCCGTGCTGAATGAACTAAAATAGATTTATTTTTCACAATATAACAAGTTGTATGAGAAATCAATGCGGTACATATGTTACTTGCTAAACTTCAATTATTTTTTAATAGTTTTTGGCTAAGTATGTTTTGTCTTTTTTAGATATTTCTTAAAATGATTTTTTCCAGCACGGCCCCTTATCCACATCTATATATTATTTGTTATTATGAATTCACAATAACTGTTGCGGCACATATAACGTATTAATAGAGTACATTTCTTGAGTTATAGACATTTGTTAATACGGTATGTATTATTCAAGTTACATGGGGGGCCGTGCTGAAAGCGTTTGGCTGGCACGGCCACCTTTTTTTGCATATTTCTTCAAAAGTATAGAGGTACATTGAAAAAGAAATCGGTACATATACTGCTAGAGGCGAGTACATTGCAATGGTGTACACCATAAATGCAAATTCTGAGGGGCCGTGCTGGGCAAACGTACATGCGGAGACTAGTTGCGCCGCCGTGGTGTCCCGGTGAAATATAGCCCTAAAACTGTGACCAACCGCGCGCGAGCCGAGCGAGCGTAGCGAGCGGTGCCGCGGCAGCGGCCGGCAAGCGCTAATTCCAAGTTGCTCGCAGAAATGTTAAAAAATATCACATATCTACTAATAAAACCACATTGGAAATGTGACCGCCAACCCCGTCATCGCGGCCGTAAGAAATATAGTGATGAGGGGGTTTGGCGATCCACGCCGCAATGTACAGCGATTTGAAGTGGGGGCAATAAGGTCCCAGTCGCCACCCGGTGGCAACTGGGATTTTTTTCTCCCAATTGCCACCTGGTGGCAATCCATGTGGGGGCGACTGGGACTATACGCCTGTTTCCCATGTTTCGGTCGCCGAGGGACTGAGTCGCCGGCGACTAGTCGACAGTGCGTAATAGCCCTTAGGCTCGGATGTTTTGGTTAAGCATGAGTTTGTCTTTCGACAGGTTGTAACCTGCTGCCTGAGCGATGCCCTTATTGGCTGAGCAAGTTTCGACTCGTTACGTGGGCGAGGCTATTTTGTTGACAAGTTTAGACTTGTTCGTGGGCGATACCATTATGTTAACAAGTTGAGACTTGTTCGTGGGCGATACTATTTTTCTTGTTAATGTGTGTTTGGGTGACTGTTAGGCCCATACTACACTAGGACACCACGGTGGCGCAACCAAGGTCGAGCTGCCAGCAAAATATATACAACTTTATGGTGGGTATCTCACCAGCCGTCCTATTGGTTGCGCAACCAACCATACATTTTGTTGGTGGCGGAGACTAGTTGCGCCGCCGTGGTGTCCCGGTGAAATATAGCCCTTAAAGTTTTACCTGTGTTTTTGTCAAGCTGAGACCTGCTTGTGTGGACAATATCATTACCTATTTACCTTTAGGATATGTGTTGAGGGTACTAACTACGTTCTTTTAATTACAGGTAACTACTCATTCTTATTGCAGCTAATTACTTAGGTAATTTAAATATAGGTATTGATTAGGTTTTCTTAAAAACTATGGGAGATTAAAACTATCCTACGCTCATTAAATTACAATATTCATGACTTATATAACTATTAGAAACGGTTTTTTATTGTTTAATCAAACTCTTAATTTAGAAATCAGTCTTTGTCGTCGCCAACAGTCTCCCCCTCAGTGCGTTGCTTGCACTCCATCTCGTTGGGGCGACGTTGCAGGTACAATCAGGACTAGGCGTGAAGCTGGCCGCCGCAGGATGCCCGCTGCTGTTCGCACGTCGACGATCCTGGTTCTTCCGTGTGGTCCGGGATGAGTGGCGACTATTTCGCCGCGTGGCCACGAGTATCGTGGCAGGGTGTGGTCGACAATCAGGACTATGTCGCCCGGTGTTGGGTCCCGGTAGTGAGGACCTTGGTTGTAGCGGGGCGAGAGAGTTGGGAGGTACTCTCGCAACCACCTTGACCAGAAATGATCGGCCAGGCGTTGGGATGTCTTCCAGCTAGGAGAACCGATGAGTTCTGTGTCGTCGAAGGAGCCAAAGAGGGTGGCCCCGCATGACCGCCCGATGAGAAAATGATTCGGGGTCAGAGCTTCTTCTTCTTCTGGGTCGGTGCTGACGGAGAAGAGGGGCCTCGAGTTTACAATGTGCTCGGCCGCCAGAAGCAATGTGTGGAGAACTTCTTCTTTAGGTTGTCGCTCGTGTAGTGTAGCTGCAAGAGCGACCTTTACAGATCGGACCATTCTTTCCCAGGCTCCGCCCATGTGGGGGGCTCCAGGAGGGATGAATTTCCACACGATGCCCATCTGGTTTACTTCTTCTCCTAGACTCGCGATAGCTTCGGCGATTTCTCTGTTGGCACCAATGAAGTTGGTACCGTTGTCGCTCAGGATGATCTTCGGAGTTCCTCTTCTGGCGATCATTCTTCGTAGTGCGAGGATCATGGAGTCGGTGGATAGGGAGTTGGCCAGCTCTAGATGAATTGCTCTTGTGGTGAGGCATGTAAATAGGGCTCCCCATCGTTTCTCTGTGCGTCTTCCGATAGTGACGAGCGTGGATCCGAAGTAGTCGACTCCTAGGCAGGTGAAAGGATGGCTGGTTTTCGTCAGACGTTCAGGTGGCAGATCTCCTTGAGGCGTGACCTGTGGCGTCTTCTTCCGGATTCTACACCATCCGCAGTCTCGCGCTACTTTCTTCATCATATTTCGAAGCGACGGTATCCAGTATTTCTGCCGGACTTCATTCATCACGGTGTTGTGATTTCCATGATTGAAGGCTTCATGTATGTACTTCACCAGCAATTGGGTTATTCGGTGTTGTTTGTTCGTCAGGATTGGATTTTTGTATGACGCTATTAGGTACTTGGCTGCTCCGACGCGAGTAGACAACCTGATGAGTCCATCTTCTAGTTTGATTGTGAGGTTCTTCAGATTGGATGTTTGATTGTGAGGTTCTTCAGATTGGATGTTGGATTGACGTCTTCTTTCTTTCTTAGGGCTGCGAGTTCGTCTGGGTAGCTGTCTTCTTGCATTCTTCTTATTAGCAGTTGCTCCGCCTTTTCCACGTAGAGTGCAGACTTTGGTAAGAAGGCCACTTCTTTTCTGCTCGGTCCCTTTTCTGTGGGTCGGGTCTTCTGCTTCTGTGTTTTCTTCCATGCTGGATCTTGTGTTTTTCTGGTGATGAGTTTCGTGGTGTTCACCTTTTTCTTAATTTTTCGTCTGAAGACATCTATGGCTTGCAAATATCTCGCTGTCGCGTGGAGTAGGCGCGTCCAATTGGAGAACCTTGTTGGATCTGGTATGATGACGGGGTTACTTTTCTAACGCTTAGAGTGATGGCATTAGGTTTTTCTTCACCTGTGTCGGTGATGGAGATTTTCTTCTCTTCTGTAGGCCAATGTCTGGGGTCCTCACGTAAGAAGGCTGGGCCATTGAACCAACGATGTGTTATGTCAAAGTGAGTTGGGGTCTCTCTGGTAGCGTCGTCGGCTACGTTGTGTTTCGTTGGAACCCAGTGCCATTCCTTATGTTTCGTCAGCTCCTCTATCTCGGCGAGACGATGTGCGACGAAAGGCTTGAATCTCCTAGGGTCTGATTTGATCCATGTCAATGCTGTTCTAGAGTCGGTCCAGAAGTATCTTCGAGTTGCGGTTAGGTCCATTTCTTGGCTCGCACTATCGGCCAAGCGACTTCCCAGCAGACACGCTTGTAGTTCGAGTCTGGGTATTGAAGTTGGCTTGAGGGGCGAGACTCTAGCTAGCTAGCTTTCGCTGTCAGCAGCTTCACTTCCACGTGATCGTCAGGATGTTGGGAGCGCCAGTACACGGCACAGGCGTACGCCTTCTCGCTCGCATCGCAGAACGTGTGTAGCTCCCCCTCGGTCACTTCGTATGTGAGGCAGCTGGGAATTCGAAGATCTTCAAGTTTTCTTAGATCTTCAAGCCACTTTCTCCATTCTTCTTCTCTGGGTGGGGGCAATCTTTCATCCCATTCTAGGCCGGATCTCCACAAGTTTTGAAGCATTACTTTTCCCTGTATGGTTATGGGTGACGCCAATCCTAAAGGATCGAAGACTGACATCACTGCGCTTGTTGCTTCTCTCTTCGTCGGTGCATGTATTCCCTCTTTGGCTTCGTCGGGAGTGTTGCGCAGACTTAGAGTGAAATGCAGGCTGTCTTCATGGACGTTCCAATTGAGTCCCAGCGTTTTCTCGACTTGATCCTTCGGTTCTCCTAGCACAATGGAGTTTGTCGTGTTTTCTGTGTCGGTGAACTCTTCAATCGTTGCGGGGTCGTTGCTCGCCCAGCCTCTCAAGAAGAAACCTCCTTTCTTGCGTATTTCATTCACATCTCTTGACAATTTGGTGGCTGTTGTTACGTCGGGAAAACTTGCAATATAGTCATCCATGTAATGATTTCGGTTTATTGCTCTGACGGCTTCTGGACACTGATTGACGAAGTCTTCTGCATTTCTATTCTTCACGTATATGGCGGTACACGGTGAACAGGCGGCTCCAAATATCAGGGATGTCATTCTGTATTCCTTGTTCTTCCAGAGAAATCGGAGACTATCTCTGTCTTCTTCGTTGATTTTTATTCTCAGGAACATTTCTTTGATGTCTGCGACGACGGCCACTGCTTCTTGGCGGAAACGGAGCAGGACTCCGAACAGTGATTGTAGCAGATCGGGTCCAGCTAACAATGCGTCGTTCAGCGATTTTCCGTTTGATTTAGCTGCGGCATCGAAAACCAGTCTCATCTTCTTCTTCTGGGGGTGGACGACGGCGAAGTGAGGCAGGTACCATGTTCTCGAGGAGGTAGGTTCTTCTGTTACTTCCTCGGCGTATCCGCTGTTGATCAGGTTTTCAACTTGTTCTTCGTATTTTTGTTCAAATTCCTTGTCTTTTAGGAATTTCTTCTCCATTCCCCTCAGTCGTCGCGCTGCAGCTGCTCTGCTTTCGGGTAAGCTCTCGTCGTCAGTTTTCCAGATCAGGCCTGCGCTGAATCTTCCGTCAGGTAATCTCTTCGATGTGGAATGCAGCACGTCGAGAGCCCGCTGGTCGATGTCGCTGGATGGTCTTTTTGCGGCGACTCCCAGGGCTTCTATGTCGAAGTGGTCTCTGATCATCTTCTCAAGGTAATCATCTTTTCCTTTGGGTTGCGTCACAAGATGATTTACCATTCGTACCGGAGTGTTGTTGCTTGACTTGGTTCCGTGTAAGACCCATCCCAGCTGGGTTCTGGAGGCTACTGGCTTGCTTCGATCGCCAGTTTTCACTTCTTGAGACACTATGAGGTGCCAATTGTCCTGCCCAATGAGTACAGTAGGGCGAGCATTGGGGTATTTCAGCTGCTCCGCTATGTCGTGTTGGCAGTCTTCCAGGTCCTTGTCGCTGACTTCTTGGGGGGATAGGTTCAGGGTCTTCACGGTGTATCCTGTCATGCTTTCCAAGTTTCGTTCGAACTTTCCTCTAATCTTGATGTCGATCTTCTTTGACTTATGGTCCATTCGATGACCTCCCACGCTTTCGATTCTTAATTCTTCTTCAGGGCCTTGGGCTCCGATCATGTTCACGATGTCGTCTTCAATAAGGGTCACCGTCGATCCTTCGTCCATGAGGGCGTACACTTGTGCTTTGGCATCAGGACCCCACAGTTCCACTGGTACGATCTTTAAGTAGGCTCTTGATATCGTTCGTGTTGCGTTGACCGTCGATGTTACAGCCTGGGTCTCTTGCGTTGCTGACTTCGTCCTTTCTTCTTGATGCAGCATCACATGATGACCTCTCTTGCATTTTCCACACGGCTTTGCTTTGCAACTGAATCTTCTGTGTCGCCCCAATAGACATTTGAAACATATGAACGCTCGCTTGGCTTGTTCCCATCTTTCTTCTATGGAAGAGTTGATAAACTTCTTGCATTTCAATATTGCATGTTCCCCAGCGCATTCAGGACAGGTTAACTTCTCTGGCTTCTTTGTGTTGTCGTTGCAGGAACAAACTGTTGCTACATGTGGTTCGGCTTGCTCTTCATCTGAATCTTCTTCGTCCGATGAATGTTCGTCGTGCTGTGTGATTCGAGTGGTGTTCACGCCGCGGGAACCTGAAGGTCGCATTCGGTTTCTCAATCCTTCTTTCTTCACCTTGGTCCCCATGAACTCATGCATTTCGAACTGGTCCACCTGGTGGTTGAAGAAGTTCATGAGGCTGATGAGGATTGGTTCATCATCGATCGTTCAATTTCCTAAACAGAGACAAACATGAGATTTCCAATCGAACAGCGTCAAACATATCTAGCGATCGCGCCAAAACTACAGAACAGGAAATAGATGAGTTTTTTGATCGTTACGAAAAATCTATCAAAGGAGTCTGCCCAGACTGTCTCATCAATTATGATGAGACAAACCTAACCGATGACCCGGGTAACAAAAAATACATTTTTAAGAGAGGATGTAAATACCCTGAAAGGGTAATAAATAGTTCTAAGTCATCAATTTCTTTGATGTTTGCTGGCACTGCAGATGGACAATCCTTGCCGATATATGTGGTTTACAAAGCGGATCATCTGTGGGATCAATGGCTGGAGGGAGGACCTGAAGGCACCAGATACAATAGGTCAAAAAGTGGCTGGTTTGATTCGGTATGCTTCGAAAACTGGTTTCATACGATAATAGTTCCGTACGCAAGAAAAAAACCAGGACGAAAAGTTGTAATAGGAGATAACTTGTCTTCTCATTTCTCACAATCTGTTCTACAGACTTGCAGTGAACTGAACATAACGTTTATTTGCTTACCTCCAAAAACTACACATCTTCTCCAGCCACTGGATGTGGCTTTTTACGCTCCTTTAAAAAGGTATTGGCGTGACGTATTAACAAAGTGGAAGAAGACAGAAGGATTAAAACATAAGACTCTAGTTAAAAGTTCATTTCCAAAGTTGTTAAAGAAATTGAAGAATAAGTTGGTAGAGAGTGGCACGGAATCCAATAACCTGATAGCCGGATTTAACAAATGTGGCTTATACCCTATAAATTCGGACCGACCCAAGTCACGCTTGCCACAAACACAGATTATTCCAGAAGAAGAGATAGAGAACGCAGCATCTTCGGCTGTAATAGAACTTTTGCAAGAAATGAGATGTCCTACAAGTGCCACTGGACAAACAAAACGAAAAAGGAAATGCAATGTACCACCCGGAATGAGTATTACAGCAGACGACATAGCCATAACCAAACCCCTCCAGGAACAAAAAAGGAAAAATACACAAAAGCGAGTGTCGGGCAAAACGAAGAATAAAAAATCTTTGACTATATCTAATTCCGATTTATCTGACAAAGACATGAGTAACACCGATTCTGATATCACCGGAGGATTTAAAAATGAAGAATCGAATTTGCTTGATACGCAGCCAATTGCTGGTCCTTCCGGGCTATGTAATGCCTATGCCTCTGACTCCACATACGTCAGCTCAGATGATCAAAGTTCACAACATGAAAAGATTATAGAAACTAGTAACAAACCAGAAACTGGAGAATATGTATTTTTTAAAGGCAAGGGCAAGGGAAAGAAAAGTAAAGTAAAAATAGAAGAAAGTCAGCTGAAGATTAGTGATTTGAAAAATAAACCAGCATCTGGTGAAAATCTATCTATTAACCGCAAAGGCAAGGGAAATAAAAGTAGGCCAAAACTAGAAAAAAAACAGATGAAGATAAGTGATTTGAAAAAATTAGACTTGGATCCAGTAAGTATTCCACTATTGATAGCCAGTGTTAAAGCCGAGAAATCCAAAAACAAGAAAACCAAAAGAGATTCAACAGATTCTGACACTACAAGTGTGTCAGATCTCATGAGTGTCCATAGTGACTCGGACATTATAGATGTTAATTTTAGTGAAAACAGCTCTGATGTCAAGAGCAATGATGAAGGCTACGAATGTAACAAAGACATGAGTGACTGTACTTACATTAAACAGCCAACTGCAGAAAACAGTCAAATTCCTGACGATGATGATAAGATAATTGCTAGATCATATGTACCTGCTGGTTATGTTGAACAAAAGACTGATGACAACTTAACGACTAAGTTAGAATACGAAACTGATAAGACTGACAACAATCCAAGAAATTTAGTAACGATATGTGATAATATAGATTTAGAAGAAGATTTAATACCGCAAAAAGATGAATCTGAAGTACATGAACTTTGCTTTTACAATAATGAACCAACAGATACAAAAGACCTCCAAAATTAGAACATAAAAGATTGCAAAATGTCATCTGTAAGATCATATGTAACTGCAGGTTCTATAAAACAAAAGACTTATGATAACTTAAAGACTGAGCTAGAACATGGAATCTATAAGACTGATAAAAATGTGAGTACCTCAGGATTAATAAGTGAGAATATCGATTTGCCGGAACCTGAGATTTCAAAAGCTCATGAGTCCAATGATTCTCACCAAGAAAATGTGGATCCCTTGCAAATACAGAAAGACTTTGAACTGGATTTTGATATGTACTGTAATGAAAAGGACCAAAATTATAATAACACCAGGCAAGAACATATAGAGAGCAATCAAGAACTTGAAGAACATGTAATGGAATCTGTATATGCTGTGAATGACCATGTTTTGGTGCGCTACTGTGACGGTAAAAAATGTAAATATTATGTTGGATTTATTGAAAATATTAAAATTGATGGACGTAAATATAACTACACAGTATTTTTTTTCAAAACAATAAAAAAGCCACAGCTTGCATTTCGAATTACCAAGAAAATTGATCGAGATGAGGTTGACGACATATGGATTATAAAAAAAAATTTAATGAATAAAAATCCTAATGTCGAAGAATTCCTACTCGCTGAAAAAAGCGATGAGATGTATTTTTGAGCTACGTCAAAAATACATCTCAATTCACATCATCATAATTTTTTTTCATTCGTATTTTTTTTTTTTCTAGAATTTTATGTTGGGAATATTTAACATTTGTTTTGACTTTTTATTTTTCTTACGTGTTTCTTTATTCACCATGAATATTAAATAAATATGTCAATTGAAATGAGATAGTTGGGTTTTATTTATTTATAAATTCATCATAATCAGCCCACATTCATGACACACGTAAAAAATAGCTTACCCTTAAGAATTCCAAATATCGCTTTACTTATAATAGGTACAACTTTGTTATACTTACGTAATATTCCAAATAACCCCATTTTGGCAACAAATATAATTTCGATATGTAACTACCTTCATATAATTCGGTATTTTCTTGACTTCTTATTGTTAAGGGAATTCTTGGACGATAACGATCGATAAATTTTGACATTCAAATTCTTATTATATACATCACTGACTATTGTTGACTTACTACTATTATTCTAGTTGACATTGCCTATGTTATTTTATGATTATAGTTATAATTATTTGATTATTTTTAATTGTCTAACTTATTTTAACTATTAATGGAAATTATGACCAAATAACTGTTTACCAATACTTTATCATTATGTTAAAAAAAATATTATTGTCTTTCTGCACTGTGGGTTTCTTTCATTCATTTACATTTATTATGTACTGTAGCATGCCAAAACATATGTATATATTGCTGTGCCCTGACAGGGTCAATGTATGAAACAAATATTATTGTAACATCTTGTACACTACATTGAATGCAATAAATGATGATTATGATTATGATTATGACCAAAAACAGTCAAATTGCCATTTAAACAAAACCAGGTTACCCTAAAATATTTCCAAATATCGCTTCGACGGTTTTATTTAGCACAATGTTTGATAAATTAAGAAAAACAGGTCCAATAAATTGTGGTACCAAATAACCCCATAGTAGCGATATTTGGAACAGCGTATTTCAAAATATATATCTTCAAAACTTACTACGATAGACGTATAGTAGTAGAAGTGATCAAGAGGGCATTATAGGAACTACTCAAAAAGCCCATTGTTGCGTTATTTCATACACTGTTCTTTTATTAAACACATGTTTTAGCAAAAAGATGTTTCAAATAGCCCCGTTTTACGGAATGTCATTTGAGCCAGGTATCTAGTTATCGCGCCCGGGTTGTAAATATAATTTTAAGGACCTAAGTTGCTCCGACTTTTACAAATTCTTGTTGGAAAAGAAAGATATTTTAAAGAAAATTGGAAAGTCTGAAAAATACCAAAATTTGTAAAAAAAAAATATTTTTTTATTTTTTTTGTGTTGATTTTGATCTCGTTATAATTTTAACTTGTTACTAAGTAATTTTTAATTTAGAATTTATGAATACCTTAGGGTTTGGATAGGTACTTAACCTACCCAACGGAACTACATATACAAGGTGGAGAAGACAATACAACAATAAATTAAACTTCGTATACCTAATGCCGTTCCCAGTCTGCATACAAAAATTCAATCAAATATATCCAATAGTTTAGTCACAGGACATTATTATACATTTTTAAGATTTTCTACATGATGTATCTAACAACAAGCCAGCGCCGACAGTTTAACGACATCGGCAATAATGTGCAACGGTAATATCGGTATAAACAAAACATGTTGCCAGCTCGCTACTTCAATAACCGTCGCCAAAATTGTTCTTAAATTTTACTTCCCGATGAGAAATAATGCATATTATACCTTATCTCTGAGGCATAAGAGTCATAAAGCGTGTGAAGAAAATTAGATATGAAAATAATGCATGCGGAAGTTATTACTACTTGTTACGCACTCATGTCAATCGTAAATTAAGTATGTGTGAAAGGGATAGATTAGATAGTTTGTTTATTTCTACTTCGCTTTCTTGCCGAAACCTGCAAAAAATGGTGTAGGTCAGTGTGTCGCCGTGATCCTATGACGTCGTACGCGTCATTGTTTCGTATCGCAAGCGCAGGTGTTCTGGTTTCGCTGCCTTTGAAGCGCCCGCCCGCCCGCCGCTCGTTTGTTTATGAAATTGTGATTATCTTAAGATGATTTAGTGTGAATTGTGCGAAATTAGACGCTTTATTTAATTAGTGACAGGACACAACGTAGTAATAGGTACCTAGTTAAATTCTTAAGTGAATTGTGCGAAATTAGACGCTTTATTTAGTGACAGGACACATACAACGTAGTAATAGGTACCTAGGTAGTTAAATTGTTAAGTGAATTGTGCGAAATTAGACGCTTGTCATTGTGTGTTATCTAATCGTTTGTTTTTTGTAATAACAATACCTCGTTTTGGTTACACAGCCATGGAGTACACCGACATGATTTTAATTTATGGGGAATGTCACGGAAACGCCGCTTTAGCAATAAGAACATACCGAGAGAGGTATGGGAACACCCGTGTATGTCCTACGGACGGCCGCATTATTGTTCAAGCTGTGCAGAGGATACGGGAAAATGTACCCTTAATCCCGCATTTGGATAGTGCTACTCCAATAGTAACAGTGACCCGAGACGAACGAGTTTTAAATTATTTTGAACGCAATCCTACGTCTAGTCTACGTAGGGCAGCTCGAAATTTTGGTGTAAATCATAAAACCATACACAAAGTTTTAAAACGCGACAAACGGAAGCCTTTTAAATACAAAAAAGTACAGGCGTTGCTACAAAGGGACAAGCCAGTAAGAGAAACCTTCTGTCGTTGGATAGAAATAAAACATTTTGATAACCCCGACTTCCTGTACAATGTGATGTGGACTGATGAAAGTACATTCACAAGGAACGGCTTATGGAACCGACAGAATCTTCGGTACTGGAGCCGCGAGAATCCGCATCTAGTACGGGAGACTTCGCACCAGTACAGATTTGCTATCAATGTGTGGGCTGGCATACACAGGAATACCATAATTGGTCCGGTTTTTATTGAGGGCAATTTAAATGGTGCAAAGTTTTTAGAACTTCTCAACGGACCCGTTTCAGATTACACGGATGATCTTCCGCTAAACGTGCACAGCCAGATGTGGTACCAGTTAGATGGAGCACCAGCTCATTCAGTGACGTCTGCCAGAGAGCGTTTGTCTCAAATGTTTGGACAGCAGTGGATTGGCCGTTATGGACCAACACGGTGGCCAGCGAGGTCACCGGACCTCACGCCATTAGATTTCTTCTTGTGGGGTCATGTCAAAAATGAAGTTTATTCAACAGACGTTGATACCGTTGATGATTTAAGGAGCCGAATTATAATATCTTTTAATAAATTAAAACAAATGGCCGCTAATGGCGACCTCTTATCAAGAGTAAGAAATAATCTTTTAAGACGATGTAATTTGTGTGTTCGGGTTCATGGCGGACATATTGAAAATTTTAAAATTTAATGGATACTAAGTCTGAATATGTACGATAAGTGATTAACTGATTAAACAGTGATTGTAATTAATAATTGAGGCGTATAGTTGCAAAACCCCCTAAAATGATTCTCGGAAAAAAATGAGGATTTTTTTTTTTACTTTATTACTTAATAATGCACAGTACTAATTGTACCTGTTAACATTTTTACGAAAGGAAGCACGATAACACCAAAGAAAAAAATGGAACTGTCAATATAGTCTTAGAAAAAAGAAGATTAAATAAAATTGTTTCAATATAGTGAATTTTGAAACTCATCATTCATTATAGTGGCATTTGATGTTGACTCGTTAGGTTATAAGGGACTTTGCAAGCAACATAAAATTAAACTTGGATGGGTTTATGCATAGTTTGTTGTTAACAAAGAACGGTGGTGATTAGTTTTATTAAGTGTAATAAAACAAGAAGTACGAGTATGTATAAAAGAAATTAAAAGTTTTTATTTTTGCTTAGTTGAAATATTACACATAGTCATTAATTTCCGCAAATCCAGGCTCACACAAGTCAGACGTGTTATGGTCATTGCTTTCAGGATTTTCAATCATATTTTCCGGTTGTTCTTGTGCTCTTTCTTTAATTTTTTTATAAAAAATTAATATGTCCAAGGTTTCCCAATTATCACCGAAATGGGTTTTTAATAATTTCAAAACATCGTGTAATTTGGCAGCATTCGGAATTATTTTATTAGGTTGAATTATATTAGGGTGTACCATAGTAATTTTTTTTTCTTTCTTGGTAATCGTCATTTTTATATTGTTTTCTGCCCGATAATTAACTTCTCCTTGCACAAATACATTTTCAGTCTTAGTCCGGGTAGTAAAAACTCGTTTACTCTTCATGAAAGCAAAATGCCAACTAGTAGTAGGCTTTATAATATTTTGATAACTAGTCTTCCAGTCATATACAGCAATTGATGCTAAATCTGTACATTTTGTATGCTCTTGCAATACGGACACATATTCAGCTGGTGATGTAATGACTTCTTTAGTTTTTAAAACCTTTTCAATTTTGGCGAATACCCTGTCTGGGGGAATAAATGAGTGACCAACAATGGGGTAAATCAATTCGATTCTTTTAAGGTGCCTTGGCGATTCTGAGTAAAGCCATTTACCGAGCATTGAGATCATGCCGGTATTCTTGTTCTGTCCAGAACATCCATCTGATATTATTCTTAATACCTTAATATTGTCAGTCATATTAATATTTTGCAGAAAGTGGTATACAGCACTGATTATTTCATTACTGCCTTTTGCGTGGGTTGTATCGTCCCAGTAATAGGAATAAACATTATTTGGCGTCAATTTTGCCTTCGAGTTCCCTGCTACTATAGCGAAGTGGTAGAAACTAAATTGTCTGCTATAATAAGCAGACTGATCCGGTAATTTAGGAAGTGCTTGGTTTTTTTGGCAGTCAAAAGAAATTGTCAAAAGCCCATCAACTTCTTCCCGCAGTATGCTGTAAAAGGCTTTGTATTTCAATCTGTGAATACGTTTTTCAATAATTAATTGATTTTTTTTTGACGTATCTGTTTCTGTTTTTAAACGTTCACCAATCTCTGTACACGTTGAACATACGTCGGTTCTTGGTGTTCCGAACCCGATATTATAGCATTGGTTAAAGATTTTTCTGAAAAAATTTTGTTTTACTTGTAAGTCCGGTTCATGAGATTGGTAATACATGCGCCACATTTTGCGTATGTTTAGTTCTGACGAAAGATACAATCTATTCATATTTTTAGTTCGGCAATAGTGACTCTCTTGGCCTTTAAATGATTCAATGAACCTCTGAACAGACAATTTTCTAGCAATAAACTTGTCAGTTTTCCTATCCCCGCCCCGATTTTCTTGAGGCATTTGTCCCCCACTTTCATGAAATCGTTTCAGAACACCCTGTATTCGATCTTTCTTAACTAACAGAGCACCCATAAATGTTTTCTGACACACTGGCACTTTGGCACCTTTATTACCTAAAATGTAGTATTTTATAGCCTTTGTTCGATTGCTTTCATTTTTAATACGTTTTGCTTCTTGTACTGAGCAAAAACTTAAAATAAAATTGTCTTGGGTAATTTTGGTGGAACATTTGTAGAATTTCTCGTAAAATTTTCTAATCATTTGCATAGTTAGTTCCTTACATTTAAATGCCTTTTGGTTGTGATTACATGAAGGATATGTTGGAAAACCCGCAGGCTTGTACCTGAACGAAACAAATTAAAATTAAAACTCGACTCACTAAACAAAGAACTATAATAAAATCTTAAAAATATACTTTCTAAATACCTATCATTTATCTTTTCCTAATGAAATTCAATAAAATAATATTATAAAAGCTTTTTTTATTAGTGCTACTATCGCAGGTTTGTATAACATCATCCTAATACTAACAGAACGTGCAAACTAGTAAACATTCAACATACCTTTTTTCACGTGCTACCTCTCGTTTCCACTTAGCTTTTATAACAGGACGTTTCCTGGATTTGCCAAGTTCCGATTTTTGAACATTTTGCATTAATTCCTCCATTATTTATTACTAAAAACACAATATTACCGCACGTAATTCACCACTTAACAACAGAAATCGCCATACTGCGAACGAATGAATGAAGCGCTCTGATTGGTGTATTTGGTTTTAGGGCCGTTTGAAAGTGACACATGTCGTTATAGCGGTTTTTAACCGACTTCAAAAAGGAGGAGGTTATCAATTCGGATGTTTATATTTTTTTTTTTTATGTATGTTCGGGCATAACTCCGTCATATATAAACGGATTTGCAAAATTCTTTTTTTGTTTGAAAGGGTATACTCTCGAGGTGGTCCCATTGTTACCAAGTCTGAATCCGATGAAGGGATCCCATGGAAATCGAGGGAAATCCTCAAATTTTATAGCCACACCAATAGCGATTTGGGTATTTTTTATAGTTACTCGTGCATTTGCTCTCAGAAAGCACCATTCCGCGAAATGGAACTGATGATGAAGACCAGAGGTGGCCACCGGAACTACTCAATAATAAGTATTTCACGGGTTGCGATTCGATTACTTTAATATGGTTGCTAAGCCATTTTTGCTCGTGACAATGCATATGGTGAACTAGAGTTGATGGTGGCTTCACCATCAGCTCAGTTCTTTTTTAGGAGAACTCCTCAATAATTAACACATCGGAAAAAGGAATATTTTGTAAAGGCAACAATTTAAATGCTTACCAAAATATTTTGTAGACCCTAAGACTAAGTACCAAGTAAAATATGTTACCTTCAAATAAAATAAACCCACTCTATACCGAGGTGCCTAAAGAACAACGTTTTAAGTTCCAAAATAATTATACAAACATCAGAATAATTGTAGGTGTTGTATTTATATTCCTTTTGCCTACCAAAATGGATGAATGCTCACCAAATCTTGTTTAAGTTGCTCACCAAAAATAAGTTTGCTTCAAAATGTAAGGGTGGGATAGGATGCAAGAGCGAGCGAAGCGAGCTCGGGACTTTGAGCACCCCGACTCGGACAGGTTAGGTTAGAAGGGGATGGCGGGGTCTTAAATACCCCGCCATCCCCTTCGTGGTAATTTTTTTTAAACTACGCAGAAGTAGGAGCCCTGCCGAGTGGGGCTCCGTCGACTACGCCTTATAAATAAAAAAGGAAAAAGGTTAATTTCTAGAATACTTTATGAAACACAATTTGGTGAGCATTTATCCATTCTGGTGGACACAATTTGGTGAGTATTTCGAATTTTTTGGTAGTAAAATAGGTACTTTTCTGGTAGGCGTTTAAACACAAGCCTTTTGTAAAAGGTGATGAGCAGTTGACATTAGGCTATTGTAATTTAGATAAATTAATAACTGAATCACTAAAAAGTGAAAAATAAAAAACTTTTTACAAAAAGAAAAACAACCAACTTCAAAAAAAGACACTACATAGTGAAAAATAACTTTAATTTCGGAAGTCGGTGGCAAAAAAACTAAAAGTCAGATCCAAGGACACCGACTTCCGATATTAAAGTTATTTTTCACTATGTAGTGTCTTTTTTTGAAGTTGGTTGTTTTTCTTTTTGTAAAAAGTTTTTTTTGCTACTAAACACGAATTAGCTCTTGTAAATTTGTACGCTTATAGTGGGATTTGCTAAGATTTTTTTTTCTTATTTCAAAGAGAATTTGAAATACTGTCCGTTGATGTAAAAAAGTTAATTTATAAAAAAAAGTGTTTTAGGGGGTTTTGCAACTATACGCCTCAATTACTCGTGGGTGACTGTGACTATTCAGTTAATAATTTGTGATTCTGTGTAATTGTTTTTGCATTCATAAAAATAAATATGGCGCAAAAAATCACGTCGTCGGCGCGGGTCGCACGACCCGACGCACCACCGATACATTACCCCGCGCTGTTGCCGCTCTTCTCAGAGGTTAGTGAACCAATATTTAAAAATGGTGTTCTGTTTTGTTTACATTTTTATGCTATTTAGTTTGTTTGAAAAGATTTTTTTTTTTATTGCGGTTCTAGGATTTATTTGATAGTTTCAAAATATTCCTATGAACTAGTATTACCAGTGTTTTCATTTATTGTTGTATCGTCATCTCCACATTGTATGACATAAAATTTGTTGAGACATATGTACAGTACGATTCACGAAAGATGACCACAAATGGCGACCGTCTGCGCACGTACACTCATGAAGAAAAGACTTAAGACAAAATAATATTTTAATGTTGGTTAAATAATTTGTGTAATGTTGTAAACGCTGGTTATGCAAATAAATAAAACGTAAGTAATTTTAAATGTTTATTAAAATAAATTGAACCAAAAATATTATAAATATGTGAAACACATTTAGTCGCTATCGCTATTCTCAAGTTCCATGATTCCCTCTATCATGGAACTTGAGGAACTGGGGCCGGGTTCCATATTAAAGTCTTCATCTTCCGATGATTCAGGAAAATCCACATCTGACGAATCTTCGCTCTCGTCAGATTCTCCCACACGTATAATTAATTCCTCCGTAAGCACATCCACGATGTGGTCACTTTTTATATAGCTTTCTTCTATAGATTTTACTTTGTCACATGTTTTTTTCCATTCCTCTGGTCCCATCAGATTCACTTTTTCTTTAATTAAATCTATAACGCAGCCAATATTCCACTTTACGTTTTTACTACTCACATAACCCTTTATAGAGGCCCAAGCCATTTCTATCGGATTTAAATCCGGATGGTACGGTGGGAGACGGAGAACATCGTGACCATTTTCCATCAAAATTTTGTCAACGGAGTATTTCTTTAAACGAGGTTTGTTATTTTTTATTATATCGTACAATTGAGGTTTCAACATATTGGAATCAAAGCTGATTCCATTTTTGGTAAGCCACTCTTGCATGTCGGATTTTCGGGAATTAGATGTGGGAGCCATATCATATTCTTTATTGTGGTATGGGGCGTTGTCTACCACAACAACGGAGTTCGGTGGGAGATTGGGTACCAATTGAGTTCGAATCCATTTCTGATAATTTTCAAAATTCATGTCGTCATGATAATCTCCTGATTTTGTGCCCGACTTGAAAGTTAATAATGCATTGGGCACAAATCCAGCCTCTGACCCGGCATGAACGATTACGACTCGTTGGCCTTTTGAGATAGGCTTTTTCAGACCTGATGTAGAACCGTCAGCCCAGCCCATGGGTTTTGCATGTGTAGCATGGACGTACGATTCGTCAGTATAAATGATTGGTCTATTTTGTCTTCGATATTCTTGGAGTTTTTTTAGGTAATTGATTCGTAACAACCGAATAGCTGATGTTTCTATTAAAATATTTCGGTTATTTTCTGTTTTTTTCCACTTAAATCCAATTCTTTTTATTAATCGACCCAAACTTGTTTTGGATCCTTTAAAGTTAATATCTTGATGTAATTTTGCTCGTAACTTCTCTAAAGTTGGCAATTCTTTTTCAGTTAAATGAAAGTTATGGATACATCTCTTAACTACCCCTTTGTCAAAGTCGTCAACGTCGGAGGCAGGGTTACGGCGCGGTCTCTTTTTACCAGGGGTTCTAAAAACCACTAAAAACGGTGAAGATTTACTTTCTTTTATAATTCTTTGTACTGTCGATACAGACGTCTTTGTTGCCGCGGCCGTTTTTTTGTAAGCTTCGAGTATTTTAAAATCTTGTGAAAAATATTGAAACACGTTGTACACCAAACTTCTCGACTGTCTATTCAAATTATTGCCTTTTCCTCGCGGCATTGTGATGGCTTAAAATAGCAAATAAGTTCAACACAATAACAAATCTCAACAAAAAACTTAGCAAACAACGAAAACTTAACAAATAAAAAACAATTTAAAACAAAGAAACACTTCTTTTCGACTGTACTCGAGAGCAGTGTGAGCGCGTCGACGCCGCGATAGACGAATAGCGACTGAGCAGCCTATCACGAGACGCGCGCGCACCAATGGCGTCGCTCCGGTCTTGACGCATTCCGCCCGCGCCTCACCTCGCACCTCCAAAGGGACCTAAAATATGCCTTCTGCGCCGTGGTCATCTTTCGTGAATATTACTGTATGTAGTTTATTTGTTATTTAAAAAACCAAAAATTATAATTATATATTTTTAATGGAAAATAATAATGGTTCCGAAAAACAAATTAATCTCCAGCGATCTGTGGCCGACTATTATTCTAATTAACCAGCGTTATAATGAATTACCGACGAAAAACCCAAAACATAAACGAATAAAAATATCCAATTTAACAACAATTAAGAGCATGTTCAAATTACATTTTCTCCTAAAAGAAAATGGATCTTCGAATAACAAAACTAAACTTCCAAATAGAATACTGAACCTCCGACAAAATTACTAAGTTACCGACAACAGAGGTTTTGTCAAAATAATCATATTTTTAAAACTTGCATGAACTGTTTTAATTTCTATTGTTGGTTATCAAAATTATTTTTTAACTCGCAATAATGATGAAAATACCTCAACTGTTCGGCCCGTGCTATAGGGTTCGGGTCGCGTTCGGCTGTTTTCGCGTGCGAGTTCGAAAGATCCGAGCGCAGTGCGCTTGCAACGACCGATCCTTGCGTGTTTTGTCTGTTTATGTTACAAAATTAAATAGTTTTTGTTGCTATTGGTTTAATATTATCATTTCAACGAACTAATAAATCTACTAAGGAAACTATTAACTTACTATCTATTAAGGAAACTTAGTATTGTTACGAAATTTGTTGAGGTACCCGTGTACCGTTCTGAGTCGGAGGAGGAAGAGGAGGGAGCTGGTTCATCAGTACCGGTGAAGAAGAATCGTCGTAATAAAAGTTGGGTGTTGATCAAACGGTGCTATAATGTGCAAGAAGCAGAGGAGTTTGTCAGTAATGAAAAGACTTGGTCAAGAAACTATACGCGGGACAGTGATGAAGGCCAAAAACGTTTCTATCGTTGTAACAAGGTAAAATCCAAGGGGCCACAGTGTGATTGTGCGTTGTATTTATTGTTTGTGAATGACTGCAATGATATTCTTATTTTTAAGACCACTTCAGAGCACAACCATGACCAGATTGGTACGCGTAGTGAGTACGGAATTCCGGAAAACGTTAAAAGAGAAATAAATAAGATGTTTGATTTACGCCTAAAGCCAAAAGCTATATTAGAGGCTCTGAACAACATGACAGGGATAAAAGTGCCTTCGAAACGGCAACTTAACAACTACTTATATGACAGAAGGCGCGAGAAGTTCGGAAGAGCTGCAATTTACTTAGGTGAACTTGAAAAATGGATTTTCGGTCGAACAACTATTCCCGATGATGAAAACGAAGTTTTCGTGTTCAGCTATTACGTGATAGAAGCGGAAGAACCAAGTTTTCGTCTCGCGTTGTCAACTAAAAAATTACTCAACATAGTTTGTTCCACCGACGTACTGCACATAGACGCCACATATAAACTCATATGGCAAGGGTTCCCCGTTTTAGTTCTTGGTACCACTGATAAGAACCGTAAGTTTCATCCGCTTTGTCTTGGTGTGTCCACTAACGAACGTCAAGAAGATTTTCAAATGATTTTTGACGGCCTTAAAGAAAAGGTTCTGTCTTTATTTGATCACGTGATGCAACCTAAAGTTTTAGTTTGTGACGCTGCTCAGAGTATCAGAAATGCTTTCATCGCATTTTTGGTACTACACCAGTTGTTCGTATGTGCTGGGCTCACGCGAAGAAAAATATGCAGCAAAAAGTTACGAAACTCGTCAACAATAAAACGAAACAGAAGGAAATTATACACGACATAGACGCACTACATAATGCTACATCATATGAAGTTTTTAATGCTGCATCACAGGCTTTTGTAGAAAAATGGCAGACTCAAACCGAGTTCATTCAATACTTCAAAGAAGAATGGTTAAAGAAACATCCGAATTGGTTTTTAGGCGCAGCGCCGTGTTCGCCTGCCACAAATAATGCATTAGAAGCGTTCAATCGGAACATAAAAGACCACAACACCTTACGTGAACGTCTTCCACTTTCACATTTCTTGGCCATTGCCACTGAGATGGTTGCTCAGTGGTCTTTACAAAGCTGTAAGGAATCGTTACCTGAAACACCTACTATTGAGCTGAAGGACTGGACTGATGGGTATTGCTGGGCAAGGAAAGATTTAAGAATAAAGATTTTATCATCCAACACGGCATACACTGAATACTTGATCCCAAGTAGTAGCCAAGTAGGGGAGGTATCGTACGGCGAGCAGTGGTTAAACTTTGATGATTACAAGATGAAACATTTCGCTTTCTGGAAAGTCACAGTGCCTAAAAACGAAACACAAAATGTAGAATGGAGAAAAGGCTCCTGCACTTGCCCGCAGTTCTATAAAAAATACGTTTGTAAACATCTTTTAGGGCTCGCTGTTAGATTGAAGCTCGCGACTCCGCCCATGGAAGCGAAAGCACTACCTATAGGACAAAAAAGGAAACGGGGTCGTCCTACTAAATCCAGACCTGCTCTTATAATACAATGAAGATAATTAAGATACCTACTGACAACTAACGAGCTGCTACTACTACCTCCCTATTTAGTTCATAAGTACAATTATGTATACCTAACATTTTCTACTACCTATTAAAACTACATTTTCATAATAAACTGAGTTTTGTTTTATTTTTATCTTTTTTTTCGCTGACATTATAAAAACTAGGAAATTTGTCGAATAATAATACAGTATAATAGTAAAATATTCTAGGAAACAAAAGTCTACTTAGTTTTAGATTAAAGCATGAATAGGACTGTTCTAACTTCTTAACGCCTGAAATAGGTACCGATATCGAAGCATACCCGTGGTAAGTAAAATTCATGATATATGATGCAAGTAAAAGTTATTGTTACAAGTACATTTTTATATTTTTTATAAGTTTCTGTATAACCACTCAGAATAATATTTTCAGTATAATGTTACAGTTAAAATAGCACCACAGTCTATGAAATATGAAAGGTAATTTATGAATTAATAGTAGGCATTTAAAGATAAAAATTACAAAGCATAGTTTTCAGTAGAACGTAATTTATGCTGGTAGAAAAGTATTATCGCAATAAATAGTCATGTTTATTTTTCGAAGATTTCAGTATCTCATTCGGTCGTTTCGTCATTTTTATTCGGACAAAAGTAGTTGGAAAGTTAGTATTTTAGGCAGTAGATTTAATATTTTGAGTAAGGACAATTCTTCTTTTTTTGTCGGAGCTTTTATTACTACCCTTTTTTAATTACCTCATAAATAGAAGAGTGTAAAATGTTGACTATTTTATTTGTTAAACAGTAGTTTAAGTTGATTGTGTCAAACATTGTTAAATAACTAGCAAACAAGCTGTTTAAATGAATGCATTTTATTTTTATTTTTATTGTTATTTTTTTTTGGGATATTATTAATTGCACATCAAATAAATAATCACATAGCAATTTATTTCCATCATTTAAATACTGACTGCACAGCAAATTAAATACTGACTGCACAGCAAATCAACCAGAATGAACTAAGTTTCCGAAAACATAATAAATGTTCCCGAAAATACTAACCCTAGATGGTCGACGTCAGTGGCATCCCGAGGTTCGGTTGGTTAGGTTCCTTTAAACCCTTTAGACAGAAATATGAGCCCCGCGTAGCGGGGCTCCGTCGACCAGCTTATTAACCCTAACCCTAAATTTAGATTACCCTAGATTTCGGTAAAACGCAATTAAAAAAATGTGGTACTCGTTGGGAATAGAAAATAAATTGATGAAAAAGCTTTTGCTTTAGGAAAAATCGCTGTACGCTGCGAAAATAAATTGTAGTGTGTTTAGTGATATTTTGAGTTGAATATTTTGCTGTGCAATCAGTAATATTGATGGGAATTCGGAATCTTATTGCATAGAAAAAGGATATTTTTTGATTTGCGTTTAAATACTACCCTTTTTTTTCTGGGATGTCCGGGATAAATACTGAATTTCATCCAAATGTCCGGGGTTTTTGAAGTGTTTGTCCGGGGTCGGCAATTTAGGTGATGGCAGCCCTAAGTATAGTGATGATGTAAATCGTTCACCAACCAAAAAGAAGTCCAAAAAAGTTACAAAGCCGTCAAGAAAATTAGAAAATATTGAATCGCAAATAATTGAAGTATTGAAAAAGCCAGAGACACAAACATCCCCTGATGATAAATTCTTTATATCCTTTGTTCCATATTTAAGCGATATGTCCGAGAGTGAAAAAATTGATTTACAAATGGATATTCCAAATTCTATAAAAAAAATTAAGCAAAATCGGTTACAGGCAAAGAGTGACCCTGCAACTAATCCATCACCACAACTATCTAAATCTAATGCTAACAATCAACAGACATTTAAGAAAGCGACACAAGATTCAACATTTTCAAACAAATTGCGAAAACAAACTCAGCAAACGCCTTTTGTGATACAGAGTCCACAGTCCAAGTCCAGAGTGCTTTGTAATGCGCACTATCAAAATGACCAACAGTTTCTGACTCAGGAATCTTCACAATCTTCCCCTATACCTAACCTGATTTATCAAGATGCTCAAATTCATTGTCCACCAAAGGACAACGATACCCAACCTGTGATGGAGAAGGAAGCACCGCAAATGTATAATATTGCTTTACAAAGCCCACAGCTAACCTTGCCTCGTCGACGACGTGATCAAGAACCACCTAACATAATTATTCATGACATTCAACACATTTATCGTTCAGCAGAGGGCGATGATACACAGATAACAGAACAGGTGGAACCGAATTTATATCAAAATTTATTTGATACAATTACTAACGATCAATAAGATTAAATGATTAAAAGCATAAATTAAGGTCATTTTTATTCTTCTATGTATATATAAGATGAGAGAAATGTGCATACACACAAACACTCACTCGCAGACACCTAATACACCTTTTATCCTACTATGCCATTTTCTAACCTGCCAAGTTATCCATTGATAGAATAGTAAGAAGCTTTTGTTGCAACAGCTTTTTTTTCAGTTTGTTTGGTCTAAAATTACAACACAATTTACTGTTGGAACGAAAAACTTCCCACTAGTACTAATCTAACTACTAGAAACTGGATGAAATTTTCATATGAATTACTCTGGATGACTTACCTCAATGTGACGGCTAGTGCTTCTTCAGGAGGTAGCGAAACGTGTGTCCGACGAACTTTTAAATCATCGCTCAGGTGAGAAAGGATGTAATAAAATGTTTTTGTAGACATCCGAAAATAATTGAAAAACATCTTTGGGTCTTCCTTAAGTTTATCAAATAGCGTGTAGTATGAACCTTCTAAATATTTTACTTTTAATAGCGGATGTTGCCAATACTTTCTTGTAATATGTCTTTTTCTACGTCGTAAATATAACAAGTAAAGAAGAAGTAGTCGATGTCTGTTCGAGAACATGACGACCGCACTTTAGAGACGCAAAGCGTAAATGATTTCACGGCCAATTATAAAAGCGTTCCACGGCACGGCATGCCGTCGACGTCCACGGTGAAAACGTGCCGTGCCGTCCGACGGCGAATTATAAAAGCGGCCATTGGGACTTATCATCACGCCACAAAATAAGCTGCAGATGGCGCTGCTGTTGCCCGACTTCAATTTGCCGGTACATTTTCTCGATATCAGCTGTGAGAAAGAATTTATGCCTGCGGAATCGCAATAAGATAGAGATTAAATCACTCTGCACTACCGGACCAATCATTCGAATTTGATTAAGTGATTTGCCAGAGCTAGTTTTAGAAGAGGCATTGAATACTACGCGGAGCCTTGTGGTTTCACTCTTTTCACGGATTACTGCGTGATGCTGATGAGGCATGTAGTATCCAAATTCTGGTTTAGTGATTTTAGTTAAATGCCCTAAATTTGCATATTCATCTATAAATGCCTTGTAGTTAGCCTTTAAATCAGGATGTTTTATAAATTTTCTTTCTAAACTTTCATAACATTTTTTAGCAACATAGTAAGAATCCCCAAGAGCCTTTTCAGGCAACGCTTTCATGGGCATTAAGACAGAAAATCTGCCATTTGTTAAGCGAGATACGTTTTTCACAAAATGATCCTCACAGAGTTGCTCTTCAATGGAATATGTTTTTGTGGCAGGTAAGTCATCAATTTTCCAAAACTTTTCTAACGAGTCCTTTATCTCCTGAGTGAAATTACAATAAACCTTTGAAGCAGACTGAATACCTTGTATGGGGCCACTTATGAGCCATCCGAGCCTAGACTCCTGTAGAACCGGTTTATTGCTGCCCAACTTGATTAAATTAGAGCCAACTATATCCCAATACACATCCGCTCCTAAGAGGATGTCGACCTCAGCCAGGGAAAAATAGTTAGGATCAGCTAGAGTGATATTTCCAGGTAATTTTAAGTGCTCATTATTAATTTTAGAATTTGGTAAGATTCCTGTTATTCGAGGTACTATCAGACACTTCACGTTAAATTCGAATAGCATAGGGGAGCGGCGGGACTAGGGCTTCCATTCCGTAATTACGTAAGTACGCAGTTACGTAATTACGCAAAAAAAATAACTCCTGACAAGTCCGTAACTGAGGGGTTGAAATCCGTAATTACGTAAGTCAAGTTGGCAACATTTTTTTTAAACAGTATGACATGACAAGACAACCCAGCCAACATTGAAACAGACCAAGCGGGTATTCCCCCGTAGAGAATAAAATCAATCCGGAATATAATCTGTAATTCTCGGTACTTCCCCGCAATTTATTTCAGCTTTGGATAACGTAGGGCACTTATTCTCTTTGACATGTAAGAAATAGAGTATAATTTTGATAAACAATAGGTTCACAGGGAATCCCCGCGTCTTTCAATGTGTGAGTTTAGCTCTGAACTCTAATGTATGTAGGAAATAAAGTCTCAGTACTCATTCGTCTGTTATTAGACTTATACGTTCACACACAGTTCACACCTCGAAGTTCACGACTGACCTAATGATATTAACCTGGTCGATAAAGTATTTTTGTTGAGTGACTATGACATGTTACGTGTAATTTTGAACACTTCCTCGCTGGAGATATTTCATTTAAGTGTAAGGAACTAAGGAACTACAACAAATATGTAAGTACCTGAATAAAATCTATTATTTTATTTTTTCCAGAAAGTTAGACATACTTAGTATAAATTGTGATATCACTGTTTCATTATAGAATCAGCTTGAATAGGTTCTACTAATTAATGTGGTATAGGTTTAAAGTCGCATGTTTATATTTTTGTCCGCGCGTAAGTAGCTCAAAAACTATCGTTTCGTTCGACGATAGTTAAATGTTAAGGCTGGCACCGACTTAAAAAAAATTGTCGGCGTAAGGTTTATCTCCCTTTTTTCATTAATAAATTAAAGTTGTGAAGTCGGTTTATTTTCTAAAAATATTTTTATATTTGTGTTTGTCATTCTACCACGTCAAAACGGAGCAACACAGTTCAATGTGATTTTTGTATAGATAGATATAGTTGGGGGACTACTGACTGGAGAGTGCCAATATTGCTATAGCATATTTAGTTGTTAAATATATTGTTGTAATTGTTTTAGGTCGTCAACAAAGAAGACAGTTTTCAAGGAGTTCTTAAACAAACGGACAACATCTTCAATCTGGGAACATTTTCTAAGAGCCGATAATGGACAAACCGTCGAGTGTAAGCACTGTAAAAAAGTTTTAAAAACGCCCGGTGGTGCAACGGGAGCATTACATACTCACTTGCGGGCCAAACATATCACTGAAGTGCCACAAGCGAGTACCTCAACATCAACGTCCGATAGTGCTCAAATTCAAGAAAAAAGAAAGGGCGCCCCGGCCCCACATGAAGCACCCCAAAAGAAAACTAAACTCACGGATTATTATGTGAGTGAGTCTTCCATGGAGTTAAGAGTGACTAGAATGGCAGCTTCGGATGGTATCCCGTTGAGCAAATTTTGTACTTCTGAAGACCTGAGGTATGTTTTCAAAAAATCCGGCTATGATCTACCGAAATCGCCATCAACTATAACCAGGATAGTTTTAGAGCTACATGATAATACAAAAAACGCTCTGATACGTCTTTTAAAGGAGATGAAGTCCCAGAACAAAAGATTTACAATGACATTCGATGAGTGGACCTCTACTCGAAATAAGAGATACATGAATATTAATATCCACAGTAAAGATCTCGAACCAGTTTATTACAAAAATTTGGGTCTGGTGAGAATAGAAGGTTCAATGCCAGCAGATGTAGGAACCCAATTATTACAACAGCATTTGAACAATTTCGGACTTAGTCTTGAAGACATAATTGCTTTCACAACCGACGGAGCCAGCGTAATGGTTAAAATGGGCAAAAATTTTGACGGCCACCATCAATTGTGTTTTGCCCATGGCATACAACTGGCGGTGCTCGATGTGCTATATAAATCACAATATCAGTCAACTCCCAATCCCAACCCAGAGCAACAAGATATAGAACTAGATTACGACTCTGAAGATTCTGAAGAAAACTATGGAGGATTTGATATAGAAGTACCAAGAATTACAGAATCTGAATTTCTTTACAAAGATACTATAAAAAAAGTACGAGATTTGGTTAAATCTTTTAAAAAGTCACCCTTGAAAAACGACTTGTTGCAGAAATACTCTGTAGAAGAATATGAAAAGGGCCTCGATTTTATACTCGACTGCAAGACACGGTGGAACAGCCTGTCCGATATGATTGGCAGATTTTTAAAATTAAAATCATGTGTCATGAAGGCATTATTGGATTTAAAATCAAATATAAATTTTACAGAAAAAGAAATTCAAGACCTGCAAAACATTCATCATAGTTTAGATGTAATAAAAACAACTGTGATGTCTTTGTGTCGCCGGGATTCAAACTTATTGACGGCAGATGCTGCTCTTCAGTTTATGTTAAATAAACTTGACTATCAGCACAACGAACTCAGCGAAAGGCTTGCTAATTCCCTTAGAAAAAGAATAAAAGAGAGACGAACTAGTGTATCTGGTATTTTACAGTATTTGCATAACAATGAACAATTTTACGAAACAATATCAACAGAAACCTTCACAAAACCGACGTCAGATTATATAAGGACATATATCACTAGATTATTAGAAAGGCTGAAATTTACAGCTAGCACAACGTCTGCACAGACAAGTCAAAGTCCAATACAACAAATAAGCACAGCACATACTGACTCCAGTGATGAAGAGTTAACTGTGGCCGAGGAATTAGAAAAAGAGATATGCAAAGCCACGTCACAGGTAAACAAATCTACGGTTAACACAGATCTTGAGTCCATTGTTAGAGTGGAAATGTGCATCTATGATACTGCTGGCGGTGGTCGTGGATTTTACCTAACAGCAGCGTATAATTATTTACTATCGATTACACCAACAAGTGTTGAAGCCGAACGTGCTTTTTCTTCAGCTGGTTATCTATGTAGTAAATTAAGAAGTTCATTAAGTGATAAAACACTAAATGCGTTGTCGTTTATGAGATCTCATTTTCAAGAAAAGTCAAATAAGTAGATAAGTAATAAGCATTCCGTTTAGGAAAAAGATATTCTTATTTTGTTACGAATCTAAATACTATCTAAGCGTTGTCACAGAATATATAATAGAGCGTTGTGTTGTGATTGTGATTAAATTAATAGGAGAATCTGTTAAGTTATGCTCTTGATAATGTAACATTATTCTGTATGTCCATATTAATCAATAAAAACTTTAGTTTAATCAAAGTCTTTTTACACTTCTTACATTGTCGATTGCTACCTAAAAAATTAAACATTCGATTTCAAAAATTTCAAAAATATGTTTTAAATTACGTAATTACGTACTTACGTAATTGGACCACCAAAATTCGTAATCAATTACGTAATTAATATATCCGTAATTTTGGAAGCCCTAGGCGGGACATTCCGTACAGGGACGATACCGTACATTGTATTTGACACGGACCGAAACATGAGAAATTAGGTCTATCCTTGTCTAACGGTCGCAACACGGCACTGCTGCGTTCTCCCCTCCCGCCCGCTCCAGCGACTCGTCAGGTTCCGCGTGTAAAGCATGTGTCACGTTTTCGCGCCAATTTTTATAAAAATTGCCGTAAAAGATTTACGCTGTAAGTACTATATTTTTTATTGAATTGTGTTATTTGTTTATGTAAGTTGTACGATATTGATTTAGGATTCGATCGATTGTAATTTTTCATTGAAATCACGAATAATTTTCGTTTGTTAAAACATTTCTCCCAAAATGGCGGCTTCGGGTGGGTTCGTACATTTTTGTACAGTATCACCCGCAAGTACGGTATCACCCGCAGGTCTTGATTCGATTTAGTTATTTACTGTTCTATCTTTATTTTCAGATGCCTCGAGGTAAGAAACTTACCTGGTCTCCCCGCAAAATGAGACTCGCTATAGAAGAGGTAAACGCGGGCTCCAAATTACGTAAAACAGCAGAGAAATTTGGAGTACCAGTAATGACCCTTCACGATCACGTAAAAAAAGGTCCTGAATATAAACCCAGACTAGGGGGCAAGCCTGTTTTTACTACCGAGCAAGAAGTAGAGATCCGGGATGAGCTGATCAAGTTGTCTAAAATGTTTTATGGGTTAACACCGCAAGCATTACGAAGAGGTGTTTATCAGTATGCTGAAAGAAATAAAATTAAGCACCCATTTAACAGAGAAAAGGAAGAAGCCGGAAAGGATTGAATTTATGGTTTCCTAAAACGCAACCCAGAAATCAGCGTCCGAGTACCTGAAGCTACCAGCGTAAGCAGGATCACTGCTTTCAATCAAATGGAAATGGAGTTATTTTTCAAGAACTTAATTCACTTACTTGAAAATCATACCATACTTCCACATAGAATGTTTAATGTCGACGAATCAGGTGTAACAACTGTGCATAAGCCAGGAAAAATACTTGCACCAAAGGGTCAAAAACAAGTCGGTGCTGCTACAAGTTGGGAAAGGGGGAAGAACATCACAGTCTGTTGTTGCATGAGCGCCACAGGCCAATTCATTCCACCGTTATTCATTTTCCCGCGCATTCGAATGACACCAGCATTAGAAAGAGGTGGTCCTCCAGGTTCAATATACAGGTGCTCAAAATCAGGATGGATGATTGAGGAACTGTTCTTGGATTGGCTGAAGCACTTCGTTGAACACACCAAGCCAACTTTGGAGGATGTCGTGCTCCTGATTCTAGACAATCATGTGAGCCACATATCATTAGAAATTTACGAATTTTGTCGTCAAAATGGCGTGTTAATGCTTTCACTACCGCCTCATACATCACACCGTACTCAACCACTTGACCTTACATTTTTTGGACCTCTAAAGCTCCAATATCACAAAGAATGTGATCTGCACATGAAAACTAATAACTATGAGAAGCTGACACCTTATGACATTGCGCCTCTTTTCAACAAGGCATATTTGAAGGCTGCCACTCCAGAAAAAGCAGTCAATGGATTTGCAGCAGCTGGGATTTGGCCTGTGAATCCTGACAAATTCTCTGATCAGTACGCTGCACCTATAGAGATTCTTCACACGGATCAGTGCGCTGCACCTATAGAGATTCTTCACACTGATCAGTGCCCTGCACCTATAGAGATTCTTCACACCGATCAGTTCGTATCAGAAATAACCAGCAGAGAAGATATTGAGCCAATACCCTCAACTAGTGGAAACTCAAAGCAAACAACGCAGGAAGAAACAG
Organism: Dryobotodes eremita; assembly: GCA_917490735.1. NCBI lineage: Eukaryota > Metazoa > Arthropoda > Insecta > Lepidoptera > Noctuidae > Dryobotodes > Dryobotodes eremita. Next base: position 714,054 of record OU823272.1, read on the forward strand.
AATCAGATGATCTCGGAAAAGACAAAGAGGATGTCCATGTTTCTTTTGGTGAATGTTCAATGGCTCTGCCGCAGAAAAAAGGCTCTGAGAGAGATACAAATTTGGAAAAAGGGAAAGGGAAAGGAAAAGGCCAAGGAAAAGGAAGAAAGCAGCATTCTGAAATTCTTACTTCAACTACTATCAAAGAAGCCTTAGAAATGAAAAAGACTCTAAAAACTATCAAGACAGAAAAAGCTAAAGATAAACTGAAAAGAAAAACAAATCTAAAGAAAACGAAAACATCAAAAGTAGAGAAAAAGAAAGCAGATGGAAAGCAGTCGCACAAGAGAAAAATTTTAAACAGCTCGAGCTCTGACGATGAGTCTTTGATGCTAGGCGAAAGTGATGACAACGACAACGTCTTTTATGCAGAAGGAGAAACAGCTGTTACAAACGAGCTTTGTCTAATTTGTGGTGAATTTGGAAAAGATCGAGAGCTCTGGTATCGATGTATAATGTGTGGGCAATGGGTTCATGCATTGTGCAGCGATAAAGATGTGCCAGATGGTTATATTTGTGGATTTTGTCATGCTAAATAGGTAAACCAACACTGTACGCAATCATCCGAAGGTGTCGGATGATTCCGTACTTTTGTATTTTATTTAAACTTAATAAATCTAATATTTGAATTTATCTGGTTTTATTTTTCGTTCGAGCATTTAGTAGTCAAATATTTTCCCTACAGATAATGCTTAAGATAAACCAAATAAGGCTTTTAATTATTGAGTAATAAGAGATCTACCTTAAGGGACTACACACACTTATTCAGCTCTATTCAGCTTTTGCCCATAGAAAACAACGATTTTGTATGAAGACGCGTACGAATCCGTTCAGCTTTCCGCGTCTATTCAGCTTTCGCGGCAAACGAGTATGAAATGAGAACAAATGTGTTTTTATCTTGCGAGTGCTTTAGATAGAGTTCAGTGCTGTTCTGCCACGTTTAGCGCTGTTCTGCCACGTTCAGCGCTGTTCCGCCGCGTTCGACGCTGAATGCGGCGGAACAGCGCTGCACACGTATGGTTCTCAACTCCTTGTCGACAAGTTGCGACCTGCATAGTTCCTGAATAGATTTGATTTATTATTATGTAATCATTATGCACGCAAGGATCGAGAGAGTTCGGACGTGTTTTAAAGTAATTTTAATTACTTTTTTTTACGAAATAAAATAATGGACGAAGAGAAACTTATACTTCTAGTGCAAAAATATTCTTGCTTGTACGATATTAGTTCGTCACATTATAGCGATCAACAAAGAAAAAATAACGCTTGGGAAGAAATATCAAGAATAATGTCCTGTAGTAGTAAGTACTTTATTTATTTTATAAACTTAAAATACAATACCTAAGTACATTAGATTTGATATTAATGCTTATTAGGGCATACTCCTGATACGTTTTATACATACAAAGTATCGAAATCCCCAATACATTTAATACTTTTCTATGGATAAATAATGTCGGGAGTATGCCCTAATTAGTATGTAGGTACATATACAAGGTTATTTGTTAAACACTAACAACATAATTAAACATAAAAACTAAAAACAAACCTTCAAGATTTCGTTCTTCTATCTAAAACATTTCAACTCTGTATTTTTCTATACCTACTAACGTCTGTATGACGCGACACGAGCGCATCAAGCACCTCCGCCGGCCAATCACTGCTCCCCTCCGCTATTGTACCTACTATCGCTTGCTTCGCGTACCTACTAGTATAAATTTTGCATGCAAAGGACAGCGGATACCCCGCTCTAACGATTTGAGAAGCATAATTCGTCATAATTAATTAATATACTGATTTAATTTTTTCTTTCAGTAATAGTATTTTTGTTAATTATTCTTAAAAGTTATTGTAAAAGTAAACCATTTCTAGCATAAGTGAAATACTCAATTGTTTCTTTTTAAGTCCTATGTACAACATCATCTTGCCAATTAACATTACCATATTCTGAGTTAAAATATATTTTAAACTTTTCTCTTATATTAAAGGCATCCATAATTTCATCATCCATTATTGAAGTTAAAGGTCTGAAGATTGTGCTCGAATTTTCAGTAACTTTCTCCTGTACTGCTGGAGAGTTACTTTTTGTGTTGATAAAATTATGGAGACAAATAGTAGCCATAATAACTTTGTTTAGATAATCAGGCGACAAACGAATTTTTTTTTGATAAATTTCAAATCTTTGTGCAAGTATTCCAAATGCGCTTTCAACTACCCTTCTGGCACGACTGTGCCTGTAATTATAAACTTTAATTTCATCATTATTACGCATTTGTTCGCCAGGGTAAGGGCGCATGAGATGACGGTGAAGTGGGAAGGCTTCGTCACCAATGAATACATGAGGCAATTCTATTGTCCCAGGAAGCGATTTATCTGCAGGAATATTAAGCTTATTGGCGATCAATCGCTTTCCAAAATTTGAGTGCGATAAGATGCCACCGTCACTATTTTTTCCGTAGGATCCAACATCCACAATAACAAAATTGTACTCAGCATCCACAACTGCAAATAAAACAACGCTAAAATTCTTTTTGTAATTAAAATACAGACTCCCACTCTTTCGAGGAGCGATACACGAAACATGCTTCCCATCTATTGCCCCGATGCAATTGGGAAAGTTCCAAACATTTGAAAATCCTTGTTCAATTTTTCGCCAAATTTCGGTGGATGGTTGAGGTAGTACTATAGGCATTAATATATTACACAATGCACTACAAGTTTCAAGAACAATAATGCGCACAGTTGTATATCCCATTCGGTATTGAATTCCTATTGACCTAAAACTGTTGCCACTGCATAAATATCTGAAACATAAAAATATATAAATACTTATTATTTTATTTATATTGATTAAATATAGTAGTCATAGTTGAGAAGTTAAAGCTGATTACATAATCAGCTCCCATCCATCCATCACCACCACCACCATCCATCACCATCTTAGGATTCTCTGTAGTATGTAACATGCAAATGACCAGCATAAAGCCAGTCTCGCTTTCAGCACAATGCTGCAATGGACCAACTAAATAGATACATATTTTCAAATTAAAATTATATATTTAACTTTTTTGTTACGTCACTAAAATTATAATCTTATCTTTTTAAAAACGACGTTTGTATGTTTTCTTTCAGCTGAAGAATGCAAAAAAAAATGGACTAAATTGAGAGAAAATTATAGAAAATCTTTACAGACGAGAGAAAAACCAAGAAGTGGTTCCGCAGCTATAAAGCAACGCCCAATTAAATTTGAAAAGCAGTTGTCGTTTTTAAATAATTCTTTTAAAAATAGACCAACTTATTCCAATTTATTGCCCGATGACTCGGATGATACTCAAGAAGATGACTCTAACATACATTCGGAAGCAGAAAATCAATCATGTTCAAGTTACAATGAAAATGAAAATCCTAATGCCTTACGAAAACGAAAAATTTTAAATAATTCTCCTAAACGGAATGTCGTGGACGTTTTGGAAACATATATTGAGTCAAACAGGGAGAAACCGGATGAATTGACACTATTTTTTAAGGGAATAACAGAAACTGTAAAATCCTTTCCAAAAGAAACGCAAATCCATATAAAACGTCAGATATTTGAATTAGTTAATGACGCTGAAGCTTCTTTGCTGTACAACTTGACAAATCCTGGTTACACTTCATCTCGATACACGGATATCAATTCCGGCGCATCCACATCAAGTACTCCTTCTGCAGGATATCTTAATACCACTCCAAATACAGGGAATAATTTTGTAACGAATCCTAGTTACACTACACCTCGAACATCGGACGTGAATACCGGCGCATCTACGTCGAGTGCTCCTGTTTCAGAATATACTACCCAAAACGATAATTCTAGCTATACTACTACTCATGTTTAAAAATTAAAATATTTGATTAGAAAATGTTGAATTAGACGAGTATTATGAATCGCTAATGTTTGATTTAAAAATTAAAATATTTGATTAGAAAATGTTGAATTAGTTGTTGAATTAAAGAATGTATAAAATCGGTGGTTTCATTAATAAAAAAAAATTTCTTACCTTAAAGTTACACATAATCTTTCTTCAACTGATATACAAAGCCGAAATTTTGTATTTTGCTTTTGTAACACGGGTCGTAATAAGTCCACAATCTTGTAAAATTTTGCAATATCCATCCGAAAGTGCTCTTTAAATTTAATATTATTTTGTTTTAATTGGGGTACCAATGTCGCGTATTCTCCAACCAAATTTCTATTTACCCAAAGTGGGTCGACCCACTGTCGTTTGCGTTTTCTTTTTTTACGGTTATTTTTTTCTATTTCTTCTGCAAGTAGCGAAACGACAAAAATATTGCACATAGAACTGTCCATGTTGAGGGCACAATACTAATTGAGAAGCTGACCGTCTTCGCAGCATATTCAGCGCCGTACGTAGTAGATAGAAGCATTTTAGCGGAGATAACACTCTTACGCTGCTGTACGCGGCTGATAGAAGCAGAGCCGAATAAGTGTGACCAAAATCGTTCAGCGAAACGCGAATGGAGCTGAATAAGTGTGTGTAGTCCCTAAGTGTACGGTAACCCCGCTCCTCCCCTACACCTAGATTTAATTTGAATATAACAACTTTCAGTAATATTATATGTAGCGTTATTGATCCCACAAACATTCACTGAACCACCGGGGTTGATAACTAGCCCTATCTTCCTTCTTAATTTGTCTGTAACAAATGATGATTGACTACCTGTGTCCAGCAGCGCGCGGGCTGTGTATGACTTATTATTTATTACAATTTGGACTAGCGCAGTACATAACAAAACCTGCTCATTGGATGCCACAGACAGTGACACAGGTAAAGAGGAAGATGTGGAGGGTTGTTCAGCTTCAGTAGAAGATGTAGGGTTGCTTTTCGTTATATGTATTAATGTGTTGTGTTTCTTTTTGCACTGGCGACACACAGCTCTCAGCTGACATTGGAAAGCATTGTGACCACTATGCAAACAATTTTTACATAACTTTAACTTATTAACTTCATGTAACCGCTCATCTACATTCATATTTTTTAATTTTAGGCATTCATGTAAATGATGATTTTCATCGCATAAAACACAACAATTCTTGTTTTCTTTCTTATCAACAGATACAATTAGACTTTTAGATTGGGTGGTTACCTTAGGTTTATAATCCCCCTGTTTGTCAGAACGACCATTATTAAAATAAGCAGTCTCTAATATGTCAGCTGGACTGCGCAGGAAAGAATAAAATTCACTAAGTGAAGGTAGATTTGCAAGATTGCACTTGTATTCCTTCCATTTTCTACTCGTGTGAATATCTAGTTTTGCTGATACCATAAAAATTATAAGAACATCCCACATATTAGTAGGCTGGCCAAGAGAGTCAAGAGCTCGCAAATGTTTTGACACATGGTCAACGATAAACCGCAATGATTTATAGGATTCCCTTTGAATCGACTCTATGTTAAATAATGCCTTTAAGTGATTATTTATTAATAGGTTTTTATTATTAAATCTCTGATATAACAAGTCCCATGCAACCTTGTAATTTTTTTAACTAAATTCCGCTTGTTCCCAACGAGTCACACCTCAACGGGTAACAGTGTGACCGGTTGGGAATTAATTTTAAAAATAATCCCAACCAGTCATACTGTTACTCGTTGGGCATGTTACTCGTTGGGAATTATTTTTGAGACGTTCCCAACCGGTCACACTGTTACTCTATGGGATTTTTTTACTAAACAATTCCCAGCCAGTTACGCGATTACTCGTAAAGATTCCTATGAAATTGTAAATCAGTGAATATGGTATATATTGGAATAAGACACTGTAAATAAATATCAAACAGATTTATTATCAATCAACAAAATTACAATTTTAAACATTTATAAATTATCTACACATTATAACAACCTATCTGTATCAAACTAAAAAATCTTTACAGATATCACTAGTTTCATATTATGAAATTATAAACTTGCAATAAGGCATTTAAAATAAACAACAAATTTCAAATAGCTGAAATTATAAATTAACAAAATAACAATTCAAACATTATAAGATATTTTTAAAAAGCTATATTTATCTAGGTATAAATCACAGAATCATCACAGATATTTTAATTTTAATGATTAAAGTAAGAACATCCACTTTTCTTTAACTTTTGGTATCTTAATACAGGCGATATAAGAGAAATAAAAAAAACACGAGTTCGATTCGCACGAAACACTTAAAGCTGTTTCGTGTGAATCAAACTCGTGGACACGTGGTATGTTGTTTCTTTTTTATGTTAGTAAGTATTAAACTTACTAATTAAGTATTAACATTAAAAAATTGTTCTAAATATAATCAGTCTTATGGAATTGAACATAAATTCAATATAGAGTTATCATCATAACATCATTATGGATAATAAGTAGATTTTAATAATTGTAGATTCATAATTATCCATAATAATGATATGATGACAACCATAATCAGTCTTACACGTTAATTAATATAAAATCAATGTACTATCGGCCAAACTTCTGCATGCTCACCTCTAAGGCGATAATCTCATAGCACGGCTCACGACTCGATCGCACAATGCACGAGTTTTGACCAATAGGATGCACAAAGCGTATTTTAGTGGTGTTCGTATTAGTATAATCATGTATAGAATGTGTGACACTCACACTAGGAGAGTACTATGCTCACTTGTTTCTGCTAAGAGACGAGTTTTTAATGGGCACGGCCAGCGCGGCGCGGCGGCGGCGTGAGCTCTTTGTTATTGAATTGAATTGTTTTTTTATTATGGACAAGAATTAATTTTAGTACTCATATCTTCTGTTTGTTTGGTTTAGAAAATGTATTATTGATATTGCAGTATTTACAAAAATAATTTGTAATAACTAATAAACTACAATTTATATGTATTAATCCACTTTAATATTTTCCTCTCTCTATCGGGTCTATAGATATAGGTTATTTATGAACACTTTCACTGCCTCTCCAATTTTCACCATATCCTATGTGATGCCGCATGCCGCAGCAACCGCACCATATTCCCTTCACAATAAGATGAGACATTGAAACGAACCGTTTTATTACAGTCCGTTCCACCGATTTTGACTTCTATTCCGTAGGCTTATGGATGGCATTAAAGGCAAAAAAGTGGTTACAATACCAACTGTTTACTGCAGCTGCCATTTGTCATGCCACCAACACAATAGCATTCAAAATCGATTGAACGGACATTTATGGTTTGTTTACCTTTTATCTCACGGCTCCCTGAATACGTTAGGTATAGGTGCGTTGACCGGCACTGCATGAAGGTATCAAATGTTTATATTGAAATTTTTTGTGTTTAATCGACTTTATTAAAAGTAAATAACTATCTAAATTTCTATGTGTTTGTTTATACTTGGGCAATTTGGGAATACTTGAAAATTACAGTAATATTTGAACCAATACTCTGCGCAGTTCATACAATGTTATCAGAGCTTTTTGTTTGTAGCTAACGCAAGGCCGCAAGCCGCACAACTCTTGCAACTGAAATAAAAATAAGTTCATTATCTAAGACCCATTGTTATTTAGTGGGAATGTCTGGAAATTCGGTTAAACAATAGAGGACGGCTTAATACAAGGGCCATACGTTTTTTTATTACCTTAGGATTATCTCAAATGTTTTGCAGTTGTTCCTTGTATTTGGTTTAATACTTTTAACAGTAGGTAATTGTAATATTACCTTTTATTCATTAAAATAATACAGGGTGAAATTGAATTCATGGGCATCCTTTTAAGGGGTCATTGTACTCATCATTATGAACAACTTCAACTATGAGACCATACCTGAAATCGCGAAAAAAAAATCAGCTGTTCCCTACATTTATGTTTGCATAACTCGACAAAATGTAGGGAACAGCAATTTTTTTTTCTCGATTTCATTTGTTCCCATTGTCAAAGTTGTTCATAATGACTAGTACAATGACCCCTTAAGAGGATACCCATGAATTAAATTTCAGCCTGTATAACGAACAAGGTATCGTTGCAATTAAAATGCCCAGGCATGCCGTGCAGGATGAGCACTTTAAGACTGGATTATAATCAAACCAACACTTTACTCTTTTATAATTCATGCTCTAGTCAAAGTTTGACAATTCATGATTTTAAGCGAAATCAACGCTACAGGCGCGTTACCGGCATTGCATGTTAAGTTTTTTTTTGACAAATCTAACAATGATTCAGTTCCTATGCCACTTTAAAATTCAGAAGCTTATCAAGTAATTAAACTAAACTATAATTTGTGCCTTGGCAGCAGTGAGAGTGAAAGGATTGAAATAAAATGTTGGGTACTAGTGAAATATATATTTTTAGTTTGTGTTCATTTAACATTATGCAGGATTAAAGATTTATTTAGGTTGATATTTAAATCTTATCTGTATAATAAAAGATGTATAGTAAGTGCTTTTTGTATGAAACTATCGGCTGTAATCTCAGTGTGAAAAAATAAACAGTTAGTTAAAATCTACTTGAGAACAATTTTAAGGATTTGCTGTTGTAGAAAAAAAAACAATATAAGTAACTTAATTTATTTTTAATAGACTTTTTCAAAACATTAAAGATTCATCCAGAAATTAACATATTATAACAAAAAATTACACAGAAATTATCATCAAAATGCAAAATATTATAAGTGAAAAGATTCTTACTCATAATATCATTTATAAACTGTATTTATCTACACTTATATCGTAAAGTTCAAAATATGAAATCAACACAACAATGACAAACAGACAACACAACAACAACAGGCAAAAAGCCTGTCAGTAAATAAGATTAGGAGAATATTGCTCGTGCAGTTCTAATGAAATTGAAAAGTTTTAAGATTAGTAAAATTTAAGAATCTTAATAATTTTTATAATTTGCAATAATTACATTACACTACAGACTAGGTTTATCAAGCAAATGAGATCAATTATTTATGAGGTGGACGGATATGATGACACTACTGAATATGTAAAATAACAAACTAACGAGATCGGGGCTTACGACAACATTGATTGTAAATAAAACAACAAATCCACCAATAAAGGCAACATGACACTAAATTGACATCAATAATTTTACAAGAAGACTTCAAAATCGTTGGCAATATTTTAAACTATGATTACGGTCTACAGTCTACCCTGTGACATTAATCAACGAAGTAATATAATACAAATTGGAATAATAAAAATAAACCTAATAAAAATAGCTATACAGGGTTATTTGCAAGCCGCCGGAGTCGCGGGTTGTTCGAAAGAGATACCATGGCCCTGGCACAGGCAACTGAAGGAACACGGGTGGGTTTTAGTCAGTAAAAGTATGACACGACCTTCCGCTCCGCCCAGAGCGGGAGAAGTCATTTGATGATAAAACACTAATAAGCTCGTAGGACTATAATACTAACATCATAAATAACAACTTTTGTTGTATGACTTTTAATAATTCATAAAAAAATAATTTCATAATACAATTAAAAATATTTATTTTGATCGCTCTAAATTTGAACAACTCTACGCGGTACCAAAATATGTAAGTAGTTAAATAAACAAACAGTGCGTTGCGAATGCAGGGTCGCAGCGGTACTTACTACAAAATACAGATCTAAAAAGTGTTATTACAAATATTACAACAAAAACTTGAAAGTTTACTTTTGGTATTCTAAAAAGTCATAGATCAAAAGTGGTTGTACTAATATAGTCCTACCAGGTGTTAGAAAAATAACCCTGTATAATGTAATTATACAGTATGTTAATTAACGAAAGGCGTTCCCGTTAACCCGCAATAGTATAGCGTCCACATGCTACCAAAATATGACCATTCGAAAATTCACGAAAAAAAATCTGCTGTTCATTACATTTATGTTCGCATACCTAGCTTAACAAAATGTAGGGAGCAGCTGATTTTTTTTCGCGAATTTTTAAATGGTAATATTAATTGTAGCATGTTTGGACTATTGCGGGTTAACGGGAACGCCTTTCGTTAATTAACATAGTGCATGTTAAAAATTATATTAACTTAATATTTCGTCGCTGCTCCTCCCGCATCTATCACAGCATCGCAACGGCTACGCATGGACCTAGCCAGGACTTCGCACAAATTCGAACCTCTGAATGTGTCCCAAACTTGTTCGCAATGTGTGACAAGTGCTTTGATAACATCTTCTAGACAGTATAAAATGTGTCACAAGCCATGGCCATATATGCTGATTTAAAAGTTCGAAATCATTTCTAGATAAAAAACGATCAACATCCAAAGGCATATCCATTATTTTTTAAGTATTTCTGTAAAAAAAAAAACATTTGTTGGTTTCTCTCGCATAGTCACTATACCTATCTAACGTCAGCAACGTGCAAGCTAAACCGCTGCATTTGGGGTGTATATAAATCGACCCTTCAGGTATAAAAGGCATCAGGGCGTTAGGTAAGGCATTTTTACACTCACTATCAATAATTATCTAGAAACAAAACAAAATGCCTTGATGAACCCTTTGAAACCTGAGAAATCGAAATATAATGATTTAAGAATACGCGCACGCTACAAAAAAGGTTGACGATCTGTGCTTCGAGGCAAGACCGGCTTATGACGGACTTACCTCGTGCGTCTTAGACGGTCTTTCCAACTATTGCATTTTAAGGATACATATTTATTACACTTGATATTTCAACATTCTTAGAGTCATTGATCAATTCAATAAAAGAAATATATAGAAGGGCTATTTAACTACTTACGTAATATACACTCTACGCTTCACTTTGTTGGATTCGGTACTTTTTTTCTTTTTCACCGCAACACATGACACTCGTTGTTTGAGATCACAACACGACTAAAAAAGGAAGTCAATTTTCTTCCGCAGTACGACTTACAGCGACATCTATGATTCTGAATTCGAACTAGAACCACAATACTGTTTTACCGAACGAGATGGAGGCGGCATAGATAATCATAAACCAGCGCTATGGCGTTCAGACGGAGATGCCTTGTGTACGGACTTCCCAGCATTGACCTTAGTTCCGTAGGTTCCGTAGGTTAAGTACCTATCCAAACCCTAAGGTATTCATAAATTCTAAATTAAAAATTACTTAGTAACAAGTTAAAATTATAACGAGATCAAAATCAACACAAAAAAAAATAAAAAAATATCTATTTTTTTACATATTTTGGTATTTTTCAGACTTTCCAATTTTCTTTAAAATATCTTTCTTTTCCAACAAGAATTTGTAAAAGTCGGAGCAACTTAGGTCCTTAAAATTATATTTACAACCCGGGCGCGATAACTAGACACCTGGCTCAAATGACATTTGTCTATAGTACTGAGTGCAAAAAAATTATTGTGCGTGCTGTACTTTTTGTACGTACCGATTTATAATTTATTACCTACTGAGATAAAACAAGTACTAATGACGAATGTAGTATTTTTGGCTTCATTATCATTACAATTTGGAGCAGTAACTTACCAATATTCGTATTAATATTTTTTTTTAATAAAATTAAGTTCATTCTTGTTACAGTAAGAAGTAGGTAGAACAATTGAAGGGTTCAATTCGAGAATGGTTTAACTGTGAAATCAGCCATTTTGAGAAACTGGTCCTTAAAATATTGGTGACTATTTGTTGATTTGGATAATGAAAATAGTGCCAAAAAAGGAGTAAACTTTCAAGTGTTTAAAAAAATACTTTTATTATAAAATGCAATACAAAAGTAGTTTTAAAAGATACATTATTATTGTAATATCGACCATTTTTCATTTAAACCAACAGTGTTTATCGATATTGATACAGTTCTTGAGTGTAAAAACGGTTTATAACGGAACAAACCGTTTTTACACTCGGAATATATCACTAATTTGGCATTTGCTGTTTAGGTAACTGGACAATAACCTGTTAATATATTTAAAGAATTGCACAATTGCAGGCTTGTTTTCTTAGTAATTATATAAAAAAATGAAATTAATTATTATAATTAAATAAAATTAAAAAAAAAAATTTTTGGCACTAGCACACTTCAGGAGGTAATTTTCAATAGCAGTCAAATCCATTTTATGCCAAATTGAGAAAAGTGAACTTTTGTATGCCGTCATGACGTACGCTGTTGTGACGCTTTGGATGGTAAGTTTAGTTTACTATGGAGTTCAAGATTATTAAACAATAACATAAATAAAGTTAATGCTTCTATTTACAGAGAAAACTGTGATTAAAAAACGGATTTGACTTCCTTTGTTCCTAAGGTGTGGATTTGACTAATTTTGTTAAAAAGCTGTCAGGATTTGACTAATTTTGTTAGGAAGCTGTCAGGATTTGACTACTTTTAAACAATTCAACTAAACAATTCAAATAGGGTTGTCATTGGTTCTATGCTATAAGGAAATTGCTTAAATAATAAATGAAACAGTTGACATGAAAATTAAGTAATTATTTATTTAAACAAGATTTAAGACGTATCTTAATGAACTTAGTACCTATTAACATGGAACAGAATAATCTTAATTCAAGATCGGTTTTCATTATACTTAGTAATATTTTTATCTCACAATCATATGACACAACATAGTATAAACAACAAGTATTTATATCAAATTAAAATTAAAATCAATTAATGTTTGATCAATTTATGTTTATAAACAAGAACATTTTGTGAACATGAAATAAATAAATAATAATTATTAAACTTAATTAAATTATAAAAAAAAAATGGTTTAGCACCTTGTGCTAGTGATATCTATATCATATCGCCAACACAAGGTTCTTCAACATGTTCTTCGCACATTACCTCCTCATCATCATCCACATCATTAATATTAGCATTATTCCTGTGACAGTCTATAACAGTTTTGTAATAGTCGAGGTCCTCTCTTTGCATCCAGTCTTTGCCAAAATGTTTCGTTAGTAGCTTATCTACATCATTAATTTTTTATTTTTTTATTTTGGGTGAGGTGGTGATAGGTTCTGGTAATATGTCTGAAGCATATTTGCCTGGTTTAGTTATGGAACGTCGAGAACCGGTATCATTGTGGTAAAAAGGTTCACCTCTCACTATAATTCCTCGGGAATCTCCCTTCATTCTTGTGAATACGGACCTTTTACAAGACATTATTTTGAAGTGGAAAGCTTGGGTTCCCTTATGGATTTGTTGGCTTGCTGTCTTCCAATCACATACTTCAATGTCCTTCAGATGAAAAACAGTTGCATGCTTTTTTATTATATCAACATACTCATTAGGTTGTACAATGGTATTTCTCTTCCTGATCTCTTTTTCAGCAACACCAAACACCCTATCGGGGGGAATAAATGAATGCCCCGTGACGGGAAAAATAAGTTCCACCTTTTTTAGTGATCTCGGTGCACTACTGCTGAACCATTTGGAAACCATTCCTATAGTAGTGGAGTTCTTATTTTGTCCAGAGCATCCATCAGCCATTAGTCGGAGTACTTCTACCCCAGTGAAATCTACATTGTTTTGTAGGCAGTGATATAGTGCACTAGATAGTTCGTTTGACCCCTTTGCATGAACATCTTCGGTCCATACATAAGAAAATACATTTTCTTTTGTCAGTTCTGCATGGGAATGACCTACAACTATTGTATAGTTGTAAATGTACAACTGACGGGAATAATATGTGCTTTGGTCAGGGACTTTTGGTAACGGTTGGTTTTTGCCACAGTCAAAAGATAATATTTTTACTGTGGGATCAATGTCTGCCAGGAATGTGAAAAATGATTTGCTTCTTTTTTCGTGAACTGTCAGTTCAACTTGGATTTGGGCCTTGTTTGAATTGTCCTTCTCAATTTTGATTTTTTCCTTCAATTCTATACATGTGGAACACATGTCACTTCTTGGATGACTGAAACTTAAGTTAAATTTTGTGTTAAAAATTCTTCTAAAATATGACTCTTTACAATGAGAGAACTGTGATTTTTCTTCGATGAACATTTTGAACATTGATGCAATGCTTAACTCTGATGGCAGATAGGTACGCCGACTTTTAGATCGGCAGTAGTGCGATTCAACACCCTTAAATTTCTTTATAAATGAGACAATTGCATCTCTCAATCCTACGTTTTTGATCGACTTTCTATCCCCACCACGTCTTTCTATAGCCATCAAACCGGTATCGTGGTGTCTCATTAACACTCCTCTCACTCGACCCTTTTTAATCGATAGAGCATTCAAAAAAAAATTACGGCACACTGGTATCATCACCCCCTTAGAATCTCTTATATTGTAAACGATGCTCATATGTTTGGCATTGCCTCTTCCATTTACTAATCTTTTACGGACAGGGATAACAGTTTTGCAGGCTTTTATAATAAAATCATCTTGATACCGTTTATCAGGGTGAGCGTAGAACTGATCATGAAATCGTTTGATATCTTGCATTGATATATTAATACATCTATATGCCTCACTGTTATGTCTACACGGGTATCTCGACGGCAAGTTGGAACACGAATACCTGAAAAAGAAAAAAAAGCCTACATTAAAAACATTTTTTTGCTTGAAAAAATATTATTAGAAATAACATTAGATATTAGTGAAAACTTTGCACAACCCTAACTTCGGTAAACAAACCAAATGTTCGACAAATTACTGACCTCTTCTTCTTCTTTTCTCCGCGACTATTTGGTCCTGCAACAGATTTTCTCTTCTTGGCCTGATGGCTAGGCACTTCCTCAACACTTTTCTCCATTTTATTCACGTATTTATTCGGTTTTTCTAATAGAAATTCACTAATTAACACGACACAAAAAAGAAACGTTAGGCGCCCACGCGTCGCCTCAATGTATGGGGATCGCAAGATGGCGGTTGGGGTTTGGAGCGACGTGATTGGCTCATACGGATTTGACCATGTTTGAAAGTAAGCTGGTCTGGAATAGGCTAATTTTGAAAGTAAGGTTAGTTTTTTTTTGTTGGGCTTTAAGCTGGATTTAGCTAGTTATGAACGTTATAAGGCAATGAAGATTTCTGTAAAGAAAAATGTTGTGTTTTTACTTTTGAATCTATGGATTTGGATTTGACCACTTTTGAAAATTACCTCCTGATTTCTCTATAGTACTGAGTGCAAAAAAATGATTGTGCGTGCTGTACTTTTTGTACGTACTGATTTATAATTTATTACCTACTGAGATAAAACAAGTACTAATGACGAATGTAGTATTTTTGGCTTCATTATCATTACAATTTGGAGCAGTAACTTACCAATATTCGTATTAATATATTTTTTTAATAAAATTAAGTTCATTCTTGTTAAAGTAAGAAGTAGGTAGAACAATTGAAGGGTTCAATTCGAGAATGGTTTAACTGTGAAATCAGCCATTTTGAGAAACTGGTCCTTAAAATATTGGTGACTATTTGTTGATTTGGATAATGAAAATAGTGCCAAAAAAAGGAGTAAACTTTCAAGTGTTTAAAAAAATACTTTTATTATAAAATGCAATACAAAAGTAGTTTTAAAAGATACATTATTATTGTAATATCGACCATTTTTCATTTAAACCAACAGTGTTAATCGATATTGATACAGTTCTTGAGTGTAAAAACGGTTTATAACGGAACAAACCGTTTTTACACTCGGAATATATCACCAATTTGGCATTTGCTGTTTAGGTAACTGGACAATAACCTGTTAATATATTTAAAGAATTGCACAATTGCAGGCTTGTTTTCTTAGTAATTATATAGAAAATGAAATTAATTATTATAATTAAATCAAATTAAAAAAAAAATATTTTGGCACTAGCACACTTATGCATTTAATATGGTTTCATAGAAAAATATTTTTTCCATGGGAATAAACTTAAGTTGTTTTCTAATATCTTGTTTTTTTTCTTCCGAGATCTCACCTCGACATCCGGCCAGTCTTTGGATTTCTACACTATCAGGGCTTACGGTAGCTCCTTTTCTCAACAAGTCAACCATTAAAAATGGGGTGTTAGGATCATAGCTCTTTTTATACATATAGCTTCCAAAATGATCTACTCTTATCCATTTTACTTCATCTCTAAAGTCTACTTTATGTCCCAACGTATTTTTCAATCTGTTTATCAGTTTCATTTTTTTCTGAACACCTTCAACGTCATACAGATGTTCTTGCATATCTACCACTACAGAGTTCTTCGATGTATTTTTTTTTATTATGCATCTATATTCTTCGGGTGTATAGATTTTTTCATGTTTTCTCAACGCTTTTTCTATACGGCCAAAATCCCGATCAGAATCCATGTAGGTATGTCCCACAACTGGGAATTTGTGTTCAATAACATCAAAATATTTTTTAAGGACCATATACTGATACTGGCATATTAAATTAAAATTTTTATTCTGCCCTGAGCAAGAATCCGACCATATAATCAAGTGTTTCATTGCGTTGTTTTCACATGTAGTTTTTAAATACATAGCCAAATAATGTAAAGCGCAAGATACTTCAAAGCTTCCTTTTTTTGCAACATCTTCAGTCCATGTGCACATCAAAGCATGATTTTTATCTTTACTGACCAGATGTATACCTAGGTTATAAAACCAAATTTGCCGCAAATAAAAAGCATCCCCAACAGGCATCTTAGGTAATGACATTGTCTGCTGAATGTCAACAGTGCAATAAAGTTTTCCTTCCTCTCTTTTACACTGATTTTTATCAACTTTCATCAGCTCATACGCTTCTTTGTAAGTCTCTTTGTGTACTTGCAAATCATCCTCATGATCTTCATTCTCGCACCTTGAGCAAACGTCGCTCCTTGGTAAGCCAAAAGACAAGTTCAATTCACTACAAAATATATTCCTGTATGTGCATTCCTTTACGCGATACATACTGTCCATACTTTCTGATTCGCATTTCTGGATGTATAGTCGATGCATTTCTCTAATATTCAATAATGGTGAGAGGTACAGTTTATTAGGATTTTCATTTCGAGAGTAATGAGACTCTTCAGCTGGAAAACTCTTTATATGAGTCATTGCATATTCTTTGACTTCAGCCTTTACTTTCTTGGGTCGGTTATCGTGCTTTCCTCTCATATCTTTTTTAGGAAGTATCTGCCCAGATATGTGTTTTTCTTGAATCACTTGTACTTTTCTCACAGTTATTTGAAAAAGGCTCATAAAAGCTCTCTTACAAATAGTTTGTTCTACATTATTGCTTTTTTTAACATGATATGTAAAGGTCTGTCGTCTACCTTTTGTGCTGCAACTAAACGTCGTTTTACTGGTACTGGTTTCATGCTTTTAAATAATATTGCATTCTTTGCATTAATGGGCAATAAATAGTATTCGTCTAACAAACGCTGACGCTCTTCTTCACAAAAATACGATGAACAACCCAACCTACACTTGTTGGAGTACAGAGTACCGTGACAAATTGTTTTTTCAGCAATGACTTTTCCTTTTACTGTTACATATTCTTTGCCTGTAGCCCTAGCATTCTTCATTTTCTCAAATTTCCATTCACTTTTATTCAGTTTTCTTTTTCTTGAAATTATTTTTCTCTTTTCTGGACATTTGCTCACTTTGGTTATCTTCGACTGCTACTGGTAATTCGTTTTCAGCATCAGCTGGCATTAACATTTCGCATCTTTCGTTTGCCTCTGAATCGTTTTGTATGCCAACGACATCTCGAATCAAGTTAATATTTCCTTCAATTTGGTCACTTTGGTTTTCTTCGACAGCTACTGGTAATTCGTTTTCAGCATCAGCTGGCATTAACATTTCGCATCTTTCGTTTGCCTCTGAATCGTTTTGTATGCCAACGACATCTCGAATCAAGTTAACATTTCCTTCAATTTGATAATCGATATACTCAATACGTAGTTCAGGTATGTTATTTAAAACTTGTATAGTTTTACTCTTTGTATAATCATCTGCAAATAAAAAACATTTCATGAAAAAAGGTAGTTCCAACAAGTCATCCTCAAAATAGTAACAGTAATCTACACTAATATTATAAAGAGGAAAGATTTGTATTTTTGTGTGTGTCTATGTTTGAAATGAATAAACTCAAAAACCACTGCGCCGATTTCAAAAATTCTTTCACCATTAGAAAGCTACATTCACCCTGAGTAGCCTTGGGCATTGTCGTTCACTTAATGGATCTAGTTCATCAAATCTCGTTCCGTGAAGTGAACTCGTTCCGCTAACTCGTTCCACAGTTCATTTCGCTCCTTGACTTGGTAGGTTGTATAGTACAGTACTACTGATTCAGAGAGCGAAATGAACTGTGGCATAGACATGTTTTCGACAGAGTCCGGATTTGGAACTTGTTTAGCTATTCGTTCATAAACTGTGAACTATAACAATAAGATACGTCACCTATGAAATTCAGTTATTAAATAGCTTCGATTTCCCTTCATACTTTTTTCAGGTTTAGGACTGACACTTAAAGTGACTAATATGAATTAATATTGAACCTACTTTTCACTTTAAAAGGCGTATTTAAAAATCGACTCTATTTACAATATTTTTTTTTTTGTGTTTTGTTTTTTTTTGTTTTCTCTAATCACATGTTTAATATGAATTAATATTAAACCTACTTTTAATTTTAAAAAGCGTATTTAAAAATCAACTCTAATTACTTTTTTTTTGTTTTCAGGCTTCTTATTTTTATGTCTTCTCTAATCACATGTTTCCATGCAAACACAGCAATTGTGATACCTTTTCAGGCTTCAACAATGAACGACGTGCTCTTAAAATATCGCCAGCCTTTGAAAAGATTCTTTCGCATGGCACGGAGGTAGCGGGTATACATAGTCTTTTTAACATATGTTGGTACAAATTCGGATAGACATTTCTGCGGTCGTACCACCATTTCAATGGATCTGATTTTCGAGGTATTAAATCTTCTTTCAAATATCGGTCCACTTCAATACTGGCTTGAGCTGTAGAGTTTTGTGGTACCGTTTTCTTAATTTCTTTATCGATGTCGGACCAAAGATCATCATTTACTTCGGTGATATTAACGGGGTGACAGGATTGGGAAACATTATCATCACTAGCAACAGTGACGCTGGCGATAGCAGTTGTTCTTCTTCTAATTTCACTCACCGCGTTTTCATATTTAGTAATAGAGTTAAATCCGATCTTTTTGAACCTGGGATCAAGAACCGTGGCTTCAGAGTGTAAAACTGAAGACTCGATGTCACCAAATCTCTTATAAATTTCAACATGAAGTATTTTAATTATTTGTTGTACTGGTTCCAAATATGTTGAAATTACTGGAGGTGCATGATGTTTTGTAATGTGGTTTATCATAATTTTGCAGTAAACAATTACCTTAGATAAAGTAACTGCTTTCTCAGCAGAAATTTCTGTTGTTATGTCATTGAATGGTTTTAAAATTGGCAGTATTTGTTCAATACTTACAAATTCTTCAGAACTTATTAATAAGTCACTCCTTAGCGAAAATGTCGCTGAGACAACGGCTTCCTTAATTTTTATTAAACGGTCCAACATTTGGAACGTGGAATTCCAGCGAGTTTCAACATCCTGTTTTAACATTAATTCTGGAATGTTTAACTGTTTTTGGACTTCAATCAATTTATATTTAGCTACAGTGCTCCTTTTGTAAAATTCAACAATTTTTTTAACTTTTTCAATTATAGGTAAGATCTCTCCTAAACCTTTCCTAACCTAAAGTAGTAAACCGGTGCCGATCAAGTAAATACGGTTGAAACGAGTGCTGCTAATTTAAATTCTATTTTTGCGTAAAAACCAAACTAGTGATAAAGGAAAATATACTGTGGTGTGTCTGTCAAAACTACTTGAGTGACTGTGAAATCAGAACTAAAAAATAATAAGTGGTAATTAAGTTATTCACAAAAACAATTCTAAAAATTTGAATAACGAACTATTGAGAAAAAACACAGTGTCGCGTAATTGGAAAGGACCGCGTTCTGTGTCTCAGCGTGTCACCGCGACGGACGACCGCAGCGGTAAGCTCCGCCCACCTAACACTGTGTCGCACAGTGAACGGCTGCTGGAAAGGATCGCGTTCTGTGTCGATCTGTGCCGATCCTTATCTATAGTTCGACCGTCATTTAATTTGCCTCTGCGAAGTGGTTGTCGGCTATCAATAAGATAATAAACGAAGATATTAGTAATTATTTATACTGTTTGGAATTCTAATATCGATCTATCATAATGAACTTCCTTGAGAATATTACTTTCCGTCGTACACGCAGACAATCAGAACCAAGCAACGAGGATAGTGATATTATATCACAAACATTGAATTCTACCTCAAATAGTATGCCGAATATATCAGAAGATGATTACAACCAAATAAAAATATTGAAAGGCGAAATTGATACTTTAAAGGCACAATTAAATAGTGCACATCATGAGATTGAGTTATTAACATTGGAAAATAATAATTTAAAGTTATGTAATGAAGAACTATTGAAGAAAAATAATCTTTTTCAAGAAATCGTCTGTAGTCCAGTAAAACAGAAACAAAGAACACCAATAAAAAAATCATCGAATATTAAAACAAAATCCAAACAAACGCAGACAATAAATATAACGAAGGCGATCGTCGAGGAAGATATTACTACTTTAAATGACTGTATTAAAATGAATGTCGCCGACAATGTATGCACTTCAGGCGAAATACATCCTACATTGCAGTCGCAGACAACAAATACTGTCAAAAAAACATCCCAGGCCTTACGGACTACGCCCACGTCGGAGCCATCAACTAAACATAAAATAGTTTTACTGAGTGGTGAAACATCTAATAGACTGTATAGTATGGCTGAAAAAACTTATCTAGATAATTTTGAATGCTGTCATTATCGTAAACCCAAATGTGGAATAGAACTTATCCTTGATAATATTGATGCAAAGGTCCGAGATTTTACAGAGTGTGACTATTGTATTATTTATATTGGTGAGGAAGATTTTCGAACAACTCATAATTATATTGAACTCGTCAGTTTTATTCGTGAAAAATTATTACCACTAAATCACACAAATTTTATTATTTGTTTACCCACTTTTAAATACATGGAAAAACATAACATAATGTACAACAGTCGTATAGATACTTTTAATAACCTGCTTTATATGGATGTACAGACTTATATGCATGCGTATGTATTGGATTCTAATTTAAATCTGCCTTATACGTATAACACCTATAACCAACATAGCACACTGAATGGTAAGGGATTAAATATTATTGTATCAGACTTGGAACAATTAGTCATAAAATTATGTAGCCTAGATAAAGTGTTTTCCGATGTTGATTGTGCCCAAAATAATAATAACGACTCACTTAGTCAACCAGAACTACTATCAAATTCTCAGTTTTTTCTATAGTAGCATTAATATTCTTCATCAAAATATAGCCGGATTGATGAACAAATCGGATATCCTAACAATTAAATTGGAGGAACTTTCTAATACTGGGACTAGTATTGACGTTATATGTTTAACAGAACATTTTATTGAAACGGGCTATGAACGTCTATTACATATACCAAACTTCTGTCCGGCTGCTTTCTTCTCCAGGAATAAAAAACGTGGAGGAACTTGTATTCTGGTCAGGGCTGGTCTGCAACACAAAGAAATACCGGAGGTTGCAAAACAGTCAATATCCGGTATTTTTGAGTGTTGTGCTGTTGAGCTGATTTCCCATAAATTGATCATTGTTTGCATATATAGAGTACCCAAACACACTCACACATAATTTTATGAAAAACTAGAAAATATACTTCATAAACTATGTCGAAATCCAAACAAAAATATAATATTAGCAGGGGATTTTAATATTGATGTCATAAAAAGAAATAAAATCACTTTAGAATTTGAATATTTTCTATTACAATTTAATCTTAAACTAGCACTCCAGAAACCTACAAGATTGTGCAGTAAAACATGTATAGATAATTTTGCATATAGCTACAAAAAACAATGCAAGGCTGAAATAGTCGATTTGATTTTGTCCGACCATACGGCACAAATACTCAAAGTCCCCACAAAAAGAACTTGCAAACTTAAGTGTTGGAAAAAATACAAACAGGAAATTTCTACTGAAAATGTATATAAATTTAAATCCCATCTAAAATGTTTATCTTTTACACATGTTTATAATGCCAATGATCCAAATCAATGTTACGATAGTTTTATGGAAGATTTCCTAATGCTATATAATTTATGTTTTCCTCAAAAAATAGTCACCCTAAAAAATAATAACAGAACTAAATGGATATCCCGTGGGATAAAATTATGCAGTCAAAAGCAAAGGAAGTTACTTTGGGGGTATAGACATAACCCGACATCTCATAATAGACTACTGCTAAAAAAATACTCTACCCTCTATAGAAAGATCATAAAACTAACCCAGAAAGCTCAAAATAACCACTATATTAATACCTCCCAAAGTAAATCCAAAGCTGCCTGGGAAATTATTAATAATTCAAAAATATGTTTGCCGCAAGAACAAATTATGTGTATAAATAGAGACAATTTATCTTTCACTAACCCTAATGACATTGCTAATGAATTAAATAACTATTTTATTGACATAATTGAAAATAAACCACAAACTGACAAACATCCGCCTAATTCTAAGTTTCAAAATTTGACATCACAATCATTATTTATGACTCCCGTTTCAGCATCTGACATAATTAGAATGATCGATGACTTAAAAAATACGAATACTGTTGGTTATGATGGTGTGTCTACCAAAGTAATAAAATATGTAAAACAAATCATATCACCTCCATTGGCACATATTATCAATATTTGTATTTCTGACGGTGTTTTTCCAAATAGCCTAAAAAAAGTTATAATTAAGCCAGTATTTAAACAAAATGACAAAACTGATCCAAAAAACTATAGACCAATTGCTAAGATTCCTATAATTTCTAAAACTTTTGAAAAAGTTATTTATAATTCGCTTTACACTTATTTTGAGAAATATAATTTATTTTGTGTGGAACAAAAAGGCTTTCGAAAGAAATGTGGAATAAATATGGCTCTATATGATTTACTTTCCACTGTCATGTCATGTGTTGATAATAAAAATCCTGTTTGTGCTATCTTCACTGACATGAGTAAAGCTTTTGACTATGTAGATCATACACTACTTATACATAAATTACATGCTTATGGTATAAGAGGTAATGTCCTCGACCTCCTAAAATCATACTTAAGCAATAGATACCAATGTACTGAAATTAGTAGATTATGTCCTAAAACTAAAATTGAAACCACTTACATATCGAAACCAAGACTCCTAAGGTATGGCGTACCTCAGGGCAGCGTGCTTGGACCGTTACTTTTCTTAATAGATATCAACGACCTCCCAAAGATGACACAGCAAAAAATGGTTCTCTTTGCCGATGACAGCACAGCCATAATAGAATGCACTAATCCCAATAATTATGAAAACGAGATTAATGACTCACTGACAAAAATAATACATTGGCTTAACTGTAACAATTTAGTAATAAATTTAGATAAAACAAAAATCATGCAATTCCATCAACGTCGGGCAAATCCCACTATTAATTTGACTCATAAAAATAAAAAAATAGAATTAGTTAATACTGCTAAGTTCTTGAGTATAATGGTAGATGATAAATTGACATGGAAACCACATATAGAACACCTATGTAACAGACTGAGTAAATCTGCGTACGCACTCTATCAATTGTCTAAAAAGGTAAATATCAGCACGTTACTGACAGCTTATCATGGACTAGTCGCTTCAGTGCTTCGGTACGGAATTGTATTTTGGGGACAGTCAACTGACAGGGAACTTATATTTAAGATGCAAACACGCTGTATAAGATCTATGTGTGGATTAAAGACTACTGATAGCTGTGTACCATCCTTCAAATCACTGAAAATACTAACACTACCAGCATTGTATATTTTGGAATCTGCAATATTTATAAAAAACAACCCCCACTTATTCGAAAAAATTTCTGATAATAAAAGAAAGCCAATACGTGCTCAATATTTGTCACAGTTATGTAATATAAAATGCAAGACATCTTTAATGCAAAAGAGTTTTTTTGGCATTGCGCCAAAGATCTATAATAAAATACCAGACAATATTAAAAATATGCCTCTAGTAAAGTTTAAAAAAGCTCTCACATTATTGCTAATTGACAAATGTTATTATAAAATTGAAGACTTTTTAAATGATAATGTTAATTAATATTGAAATTTAGTGTAAACCAACTATTTAATTCATTATGTTAATTTTATAATGTATAATTGACTACGCATGTTTCCTCTAAAAATATTTGTATGTCAAAATTGACAAGACATAGCGCACTATTTAGTTCTTAAGATCCATCTATCATAAAACCTATGTTTCACAAATAAATTGATTTGATTTGATTTGATTTGATAACCACTAGATTGATTTGGTGTGCGAAACATCCAACATGCCTCCACCCACCTAAACGTATTGCGGCAGTTATGTTTGCCGCATTATCCGACACCACTGCACTTACTTTATAATCTATGTCCCAGCGCCGAAAACAATCTTTCAAAAATTCAGATAAGTTTTCACTAGTGTGTCTGTCTCCATATTGTACACACTCTAACAGATATGAAGACAGCTCCATATCTTCATTTAAATAGTGGGCTGTCACTGCAATGTAACTATCTTTTGTGTAGTCTGATGTCCAACCATCAGTTGTTACAGAAACTGCTTTGGCAGAGGCAAGCTTGCTCTTCATCAACTCTACGGTCTCATTATAAATTTTTGGAATCAAACTTTTTGAGAGCGTTTTCCTAGCAGGTAAACTGTAGCCTGGAGTTTGAGACATCATTTGTAATAATATTTTAAACTCTGGTTCGTCAACGACACGTAGAGAATGTTGGCCTTTCGATATCCACTTCACCAATTGCTTATCTATAACCTGCGATCTTTGTACGGAAATAGGTCTTTTTCTGATGATAAAATCAGTAATATTTTGTTGCGATGGTTGTTGCGATGTTTGTTGCGATGTTTGTTGCGATGTTTGTTGTTGGTCAGCAGAAGTTGATGGGTCAGTATTAGATCTTAAAGTATTTATTTCAACTTGCCGTTCCAAAACGATAGGTATTGTAGGATGTTTCCTGGTCATATGGCGCGACAAATTACTTGTATTTCCAGACGTAATACTTAATTTTGCACTGCAATAATCACATGTTGCTTTTTTTGGTTCTATTTCCTTAAAATGTCCCCAAATATCACTACGTTTACGTTTAGAAGTCATTTTATATTTTAAAAACAAAAAGTAGGCACAATAGGAAGATGTCACTCACTCAACGCAATTCGACTCTCTAACTAAT
Organism: Dryobotodes eremita; assembly: GCA_917490735.1. Classification (NCBI taxonomy): domain Eukaryota; kingdom Metazoa; phylum Arthropoda; class Insecta; order Lepidoptera; family Noctuidae; genus Dryobotodes; species Dryobotodes eremita. The sequence goes on from OU823272.1 coordinate 739,392, forward strand.
TTAAAAAATACGACCTCATAACGTAAACAAAGTTGCATAAAATAGAATGTCAATCTAAAATAAACTTATTGCTTTATGAAATAGAGACCAAAATAGTTAACGTCTCTAGAATATCGAATACTAAGAAAGCTAAACAATAATTGTCAGTGTGTGTAAATGTAAATGCGATAACGAATCAGATCTTGCTAAGTGCATGTGGTGAGTTGAGTTGGTGACGTAAACAACAAAGGGCTCTCGTTTCTACCTACACACACAGACGCGGGCTTAGACTAGAGACGCGGGATAATAATGAGCCGGTGAACTGTGGAACGATAATGCCGCAGAGTACTGAACGAGTTCAGTTCGTTCACTGTGTTTGAGTAGTTCATTGGAACGAATCGCTCCGGAGTTACTCAAGTCTAACCCTGAGTAACATAGGCTACATAACATCACGCTATGACCCACGGGAACGGAGCAACCAAAAACCTAACTTAACGCGGGTGAAACCGCGGGGAACAGCTAGTTTAAAATAAAGTCATACCGTCAGCAGGTTCAATTATTATATCACCATAATGGTTTTTTTCAGATATTACTTCTACTAAATTTTCTCCCTCATCTACAGTGTAACTTGATTTTTCATATGGGCCAATAAGTTCACTAAGTTGTATTAACTCCGGCGATGGTACTTCAATATTTTTTTCTGCAAACTCAATTCTTGTATTTTCAATAGAAGGTAAATTGTTCTGTTCCTAGACCTCTAGAGACGGGTCATTCTGCGGCCATTCATACGGTAGTGGTTCAATGTTAAAATGACGTATGTGTTGATGAAGCCACTGAAAAAAAAAACAATTAAGTAGGTACAAAAAATATTCAAACTTAAGAAAATACACCACATAACTAATTCCCACTTATTTGAAACCTGAGTGCCAAACTATCTCCTGCTTAGTTGGAACCAGAAAATATCCGAATATGATATTCTCTGGTTTGATTTGGGAAGGTAATTAGAAAATTAACCCGCCAAAAATATGAGTAATGTTAGGTACTTACTTTTTTTGCCAGTGAAGCCACTATTTCGATTGTTGCACAATCCAACTAGTTCACGGCCACGTTTTAATTGGTTTCTTGACATCTCATTAAGTCACAACACTTTTTACATTAAAACAATATTATTCACAGTAAAAAACCTGCTAGTGCACTCAAACTCAATCATTACGCACGACCAACGTTGTTGACAAGCGTTTACTAAACAAAATAACATCAAGCGCGCGACTGTCGCATTCACTCTACAAGAAATATAATGTAACCTGTCTCTTTTTCTCCTGGGAAAGAGACACATAATCGCGCGCATTTTGGCGCGAGCGGTCTGCTTAGTACAAAAAGGGTTTATTATCGCTTATAACCAGAAATTTGCATGGTTTGTGTATAAAAAGTTAATGCAAGAATGATTTAAATTACCTTAATCCCGTATTCAAAAACTTTATTTAGGTCAATTATTGTCTTTAAGAACATAAAAACGGCTTTAAGTTCAATAATCCATTTCTGTATTAGAAAAAAGTAGAATTATGTATATTTCATGGAGTTGTCGAATAATAAATCTTTTTTGCACTAGCGATCTCAACTTTTATAGCAGTTAAACCGTTTTTAAACTGAATATCTCGAGATTTAAGCCGAAATTTGCTATTTTGTGAATATCATAATGTAGATAATTTTGCACTGAATCTAACGGTACCTATAACTCATTTTGTGGAAAAATGACAGTTAAACCGTTATCGAATTGAACCCTTCAATTAATTTCTTACAGAAATAAAACAAAAAAGGATGTTATATTCATTTATTATTAAAATTATAATGAATCGTCACTCAATTCTTCTATACCAGACATATTATTATCGCTGTCATTTTCCGTGTCCTCGCTTTCGCTTTCAGAAGAAGTCTCTTCTCCTCCAAGAGAAATAATGAATTCCCTTTCTCGGTGTTCTTGCAGTCGATCTTTCACCCAGTATTCTTCCTCCAGTCTCTGGACATGATTAACTTCTTTTTTCCAGTCCGCAACTGAAATTGATTGGATTGCTTCTCTAGTCAACTTTTCAATAAGTCTTTCAGACTGATCTATATTTTTGTCTGCCACCCTTTGTTTAACTAAATTCCAGATGTATTCTATTGGATTTAGATCACAGTGGTAGGGTGGCAGACGTACAACCTCGTGGCCATTCTCCCTCAACAGTTCGTCTACCACATATCTTTTTTCTGGCTTATTTAATTTTATGATGTGGTATAATTCTGGCTTCGTCATGTTTTCATCAAAACTTATATTATTTTTGGTAAGCCAGCTTTGCATCTCACTTTTGAGTGATGACTGGCAAGGTATTTTTTCGGCTTGTGTTGAGTGATACGGCGCGTTATCTATTACAACTATGCCGTTTGGAGGCAAGTTTGGCAACAACTTTTCGTTGAGCCACTTAACAAAATTTTTTGTGTCCATCTCGTCGTGGTAATCGCCTGTCTTGCTTTTACATTTATATAATAACTCGGCCCCGGGGATGAAACCATATTCGCCACCCGCATGAACGAGAATCCAACGTTGGCCGGGATTGCTATTTTTCTTTATACTAGCGTCGCTACTATTCTGCCAGCATTTTCTCACTGTGTAGTGAGAATGTATCCAGGTTTCATCTATATACGTCACCGGTTTTTTGTCCGATCCGAGGTCGTTATTCTCTTTCATTCGTCGCAGGTAGCGAGCCATCCAGGCAGCGATATCAGGCTTTTGTATCAAAACCAATCGGGCATTCTTGCATTTCTTAAATTTGTATCCCAAATGATCCTTTAAGATGAGCCGCAAAGTAGTCCTCTCACCTGTAAAAAAAGAGTATTTTTTATAATTTAAGTTCATTTCCATAAAAAAATGTAAATGTTAATAACCACACAAGTATTTATGGCATATAACTCAAAAAGTACTGAGATGCTGTAGATGGCCGTAGGTTCATAGTGTCTGGGGGCCTACTCTCTAAGCACGAAGTCCGTAGCTTCGGCCTTCGTTACGGGCGTTTCCTACTCCGTATCACCTACGGACTTACGATTAGTCCCGAACCCGAACTAAGAACGAATGACAACACGATTTGACTGTTGACCCTACTCCCGATGTGTTTTTGCCCGTCCGAAAAGTTGAATTTGACACTTGTATAGACGGATCATTATGTCATTTGATACGACATCAAAATAGTTATCGTGCTGCCTCCGAAAGTTAAAATTTGCCAAAAACTTGAACCTATGGCTGCATTTTTGAATGCTCGATGAAGCTCTACACGAAGACGATGCCGAGATTATATTTGCGCCAAAACTTTCGGTTGGCGAGTATTCCCGACGTTAAGTTCTTAAAGAACTAAAGGCTGGAATTATTTGAAGACTTGTGTGAGCATATAGTACCTCTTTTGCCTCAACAAATACGAAGAAATGGTGTGGATCCAATAATGAAGGTAATTGTTTGATATAAGAATGAAGGACTAAAGCTAAGGTTATACTTATTTATTGAAGATTCTGCAATTAATTGAGTTGTATTTACTGGTGATTTTGTTTACTTTTAGATCCTTACTGCACTCAACTTTTATGCTCGGGGGAGGTACCAAGGTGCAGTGGGCCTTAGCAGACTTACATTTGGAATTTTAAAAGGCTGATGGAGATGCCTCTTAGCAGCTAGAGAGCTGCTTTATAAACCCATCACAGCAGGTATTTGTCACAATTCTATATTTTTCCTTATAATGCATTGAACAGGTGAACAGTATTTTTTTCATAAATTTCAGAGCAAATATTATTTTTGCAGGTAAAATTGTCATTGCCTGCTGTCTTACGCAATATGTGTAATCGGGCAGGTTTAGAAGCAACTTCCCTCTCTGACTCTCTGAGGAAGACCTACAATTAGAGTGCAGTAGACAGGGAGGATAGCGATACGAGTCTATGCCCGCTCATCAAGCTCTTCAGCAAGGGCAAAAGAGCGAGAGACAGATTACCGGAATTGCTGGATAATGCTTGCTAATAAAATATGTCAATAAATACATATTTTGTTTTCAGGACATAATGGGTGTTGGGACTGGCGCGGGACGATTCTGACATAAGAAAAAGATTTCCACAATAAAAGTATTGTTTTATAAACAAAATGTTTTCTTTTTATTTAGCACCAATCAATTTGAAAAAAAAATACATTCAAAACACAATGTAACAATAGATTTTCTTTTATTTATCTATGTAGTCTTAAATTATTCCTAGGAACTTAGTTTCTCTTACTAGTCTACTTCAATATCAAATACCTAATATCTGAATAAAATTAACAATCAACAATACACTATAATTATGTTTTGTTTTATTTATCTATTGAAGTCTTAAATGATTACTAGGAACTTAGTTTATCTTACTAGTCTACTTCAATATCAAATACCTAATATCTGAATAAAATTAACAATCAACAATACACTATAACAATGATAACACAGATTTTCTTTTATGTATCTATTGAAGTCTTAATTTATTACTAGGAACTTAGTTTCTCTTACTTGTCTAATTCAGTCTCAAATACCTAATATCTGAATAAAATTAACAATCAACAATACATAGATTTTCTTTTATTCTAGACTAATCTCAAATTAAGAATCGACATTATACAATCAAAAGATTTTTTTTAACCAATCAACACATACCATTTTCTATTACTTGTATAATTTAATCTTAAATAATTGCTTGTAACAGACAAGCTTTCATTCAGTGAATTATTGAGTTGGAAGACCAGACTCCACGCAACAAAAGAGATGGGGAGGTCGGGAAATAAATGTTGCAACATTGTGAACAATGTTGCAATTATAGAGCAATGGAGAAAAAAAATATATGTTACTGCCTGCATCATCCAACTGCTGGGCAAAGGCCTCTCCCTGTGACTTTCAAGAGTTATATGTATAGCTAGCAATTTAAATGTTTCTAGTTATGTACTAAGTTACTAAGTTCCACAATGACAACCCGTATTTCATCAGGCACCACATTTCTCCCGGATTCAATTAGTAGTCTTTGTTCTTCCACCTCAATACTTCGACTTCTTGCTGAGTCGGCAGTGAGGTGTTGCCGAACTCGTGGATGTGCACGACGAGAATTTAATGCTGTAAACAAATTAAAATAAATCTCAGTCAGTTTTAAGTAATTTTCTGAAACATGACTTACATAATCTCTTTTCTACTAAACAATAATACTTACTTCACTAATTTTGCATTGGCAGCTCCCGCTCCAGTGCATCAGTGAATATTGAGGGTTGCTCTTGGGAAAGTGGGTTAGCAGGTGTAGCAGCAGATATTTGGGTGAGTGTGATGGCTGCTGGGTCTTGTCTTACAGGTGGACCTACAACAAAAACCAAAATATCATTGACGGGTACAACAAATATATAATTATGTGTTTGTTATTTATTGTTATTGAATTTTTTTAAAGTCATGGCAAAGACTCCATGCAACAGCATTATAAAAGCATTAATGCTGTTGTTTGTACCATTCAAACATACTATCATAAATTATAAATTTAATTATTACTTACCGATGGAAAAGCTGGCACTCTTTCCTTGGCTTGTGGCTGTCCAAAACCCTCTCCCATAATTAATAGTATCCTCAATTCCACTTGGGAGAGGGTTGTTGCTACCGATGGGACTTCACCTGTAGCACATGCTGAACGTCTGGCAGCTTCAGCAGCTTTATTGGCTAAATGTTTTTTATCAGCCCGCACCTAAAAGTTGGTTAATTTTAATTACATAAAAAACGATATACAAGCCAGTATACTCCTACAGATAATCATTTGGAGGCTGACTGATTATCATTGTATGCACTTTACTGATGACAAGACTTAAAAATCGAATTAATATTGACGAATAATGTATTATGCTCACCCTTTGCCACTGCTCCACAGACTTTGTTCAACTTCCCGTTGAATTAAGGGAGTTGCACAGGTTTTCCCACAGCCTTTTGAACGAATTCTTTCGTCGGCACCCCTCAATAGTCCGCGTGCCAACTCATTATTCTCACTCATGAAATTAAGGAGGGCCTCTATTTGCGCGTGAGTTGCTGCTGGAGCGATTGGGGCCATTTTACAACATTAATTAATATTTAATAACGAAAACATACCGCGTCGTGTTAATAAATTGCGAATTGATGCAATTATTTAGTGTGGTTGTAAATAATAATAAACACTGACATGACATTTCATTTGAAAATTGCCGTCAAAAAGAAAAAAGGCAAAGGTATTAACAGGGTAAAGCTACAATCCGGACAAAAATGGCTAAAATAGTTCAGTTCTATATTTGGAAACATAATAAACAGTTTATTGTTAAAAATGTGGTAATTTTATAACGATAACAATATTATTTTTTGTTTATTAAGCTTGAAAACCACAAAGTAAGTAAACCGGTAATCGACCGGTAAAATAGCGCAACTCTATCGTCATGCGCCATTCGTTCACGAATAGTGTCTATGATTCCGTTAGAAACCTAATAGTCCGAAATCAATAGGGAGTAGGGTTTACTGCATCGTATCGGACTACCTTCGGACGGGCCCGTCTCGTCGTTGACGGAGTTAGAGAGTAGACCCCCTGGTCCAGAGTTTACTGCATAATTTCTAGCAGCAGTGTCAGGTGCTGGTTGTAGGTTCATAGCGTCTGGTCCAGAGTTTACTGCATAATTTCTAGCAGAAGTGTCAGGTGCTGGTTGTAGGTTCATAGCGTCTGGTCCAGAGTTTACTGTATAATTTCTAGCAGAAGTGTCAGCTGCTGCTGACTGTTGGTTTATAGCGCTTGATCCAGGGTTGACAATATAACAATGACGATTTAAATTTTCCAGTTCTCCTTCAAATATTGCTTCGTTAATAAGTTTTTCAGTATATATACGCTGCTCATTTGTCATGTTTCTCAATTTAAATGCAATATTTTGTCCAAAAATATCATGTCTGTCAGGCTGTGATTGTGTGAATTTATTAGTGATACAATTACCGACTTCATTTATTATATTATTGAGTTTATTGTCATCCCTTGTCCTTTTTTGTACTCTTCGAGGTGGTAAAGATTGGACAACAGGAGAAGTAGGTGCAAGGTATGAAGATGGATGGTCTGACGTGCTCGTAGAAGCCTGAGATTGCGGACGAGGAAGAGGTGAATCCAAGGTTGCATCTGTATTTGTTTCATTCTGAAAAAAAATGTTGTTTCAGATACCAAGCTCACAAGAAGAATGGAAACAAATAGCACATGACTTCGAGCAAAAATGGAATTTTCCTCATTGCTTGGGAGCAGTTGATGGAAAACATGTACGAATTATACCACCGCCAGGAAGTGGTTCCTATTTTTATAATTATAAGGGGTTCCATAGTATGGTCTTGATGGCAGTAGTAAACGCTAATTATGAATTTATCGTATGCGAATTTGGTATAAATGGAAGGAATTCTGACGGAGGTGTTATTGAGCAGACGAAATTTTACGATAAATTGAGAAATAACTCGTTGCATATTCCGGAACCAGAACTTTTAAATCATTCTAACAAAATTCTAAATTAAGTTTTTATTGATGACGAAGCCTTTGCTCTAACTCCCAACTTTTTAAAACCATTCGACCAAAGGGAATTAACAAATGAGCGAAAAATTTATAATTATAGATTATCTAGGGCAAGGCGAATTGTTGAGAACGCCTTTGGCATATTAGCATCTAGGTTCAGAATCTTTCATACAAGTATTAATTTGTCTCCAGGAAACATAGACATTGTAGTCATGACCTGCTGTGTGTTGCATAATTTTTTAAGAAAAAAATACAGTACCACTTATACGCCAATTAATACATTGGACTTTGAAGATACAATTCAAGGTACTTTAACATCGGGTTTAAGAGCAGATTCGTCACATTTGGTAGAATTACAAGGAGGACATTATAGAAACATTGATCAAGATGCCAAAGCGACAAGAGAAGAATTTTCGAATTATTTTAATAATGAAGGCACTGTATCGTGGCAAAATGCAATGTGTAATATAAATACGATTTAATTTTTTTCATAGGTACACATTGTAGACTTGTTATAAAATAAAAGTAACTAACTACTCTTCCAAAATGTTTTTTTGTAACCTACAATATTACAATCCTGGTTTAAATCCTTAACACCTTGTTTAAAAACAAATTGGGATGTTGTATTACCTGTGTGAGGTCATCAAAATTTGACACTGTCTCTCTGGGCGTCTCTTGGTCGGTTAAAAAATCGAGTAGGTGAAAATACCACAGCGTCGGTTCATAAATATCATCTATGGCAGCTCCAGATCTTGTGGAAGCATTCACTTTTTTCATCTCTTTCCGATAGCAAGTTCTCAAAGAATTAATTTTTTTCTTGACTGTATCTTTCGTAGCCTCAGGTTCTACCTAAAAAGGATATGAATGGGTAGATGACTATTGAATAAGGTGCCAATTACAATTAAAACTTAATGTAATTTGAATACTTAAACATTGTTCAACTTTAATCGAAAACCAAACATAAATTTAAATTACGTATTCACGTGTTGGTATTTGAAATAATAAAAAGGGTTTGTAAACAGTATATGCATTTTATGAAATTTAATATCTACCTATAAAAATATTCTGTTCTTACATACATACCTCTTTCAATTTAATTATCATTTGTTCGTATGCGTCATTCTTTTTATTCCTGTCAGAATATTGTTATTATTTCGTCCACCCCCAGAAGAAGAAGATGAGACTGGTTTTCGATGCCGCAGCTAAATCAAACGGAAAATCGCTGAACGACGCATTGTTAGCTGGACCCGATCTGATACAATCACTGTTCGGAGTCCTGCTCCGTTTCCGCCAAGAAGCAGTGGCCGTCGTCGCAGACATCAAAGAAATGTTCCTGAGAATAAAAATCAACGAAGAAGACAGAGATAGTCTCCGATTTCTCTGGAAGAACAAGGAATACAGAATGACATCCCTGATATTTGGAGCCGCCTGTTCACCGTGTACCGCCATATACGTGAAGAATAGAAATGCAGAAGACTTCGTCAATCAGTGTCCAGAAGCCGTCAGAGCAATAAACCGAAATCATTACATGGATGACTATATTGCAAGTTTTCCCGACGTAACAACAGCCACCAAATTGTCAAGAGATGTGAATGAAATACACAAGAAAGGAGGTTTCTTCTTGAGAGGCTGGGTGAGCAACGACCCCGCAACGATTGAAGAGTTCACCGACACAGAAAACACGACAAACTCCATTGTGCTAGGAGAACCGAAGGATCAAGTCGAGAAAACGCTGGGACTCAATTGGAACGTCCATGAAGACAGCCTGCATTTCACTCTAAGTCTGCGCAACACTCCCGACGAAGCCAAAGAGGGAATACGTGCACCGACGAAGAGAGAAGCAACAAGCGCAGTGATGTCAGTCTTCGGTCCTTTAGGATTGGCGTCACCCATAACCATACAGGGAAAAGTAATGCTTCAAAACTTGTGGAGATCCGGCCTAGAATGGGATGAAAGATTGCCCCCACCCAGAGAAGAAGAATGGAGAAAGTGGCTTGAAGAACTAAGAAAACTTGAAGATCTTCGAATTCCCCGCTGCCTCACATACGACGTGACCGAGGGGGAGCTACACACGTTCTGCGATGCGAGCGAGAAGGCGTACGCCTGTGCCGTGTACTGGCGCTCCCAACATCCTGACGATCACGTGGAAGTGAAGCTGCTGACAGCGAAAGCTAGAGTCTCGCCCCTCAAGCCAACTTCAATACCCAGACTCGAACTACAAGCGTGTCTGCTGGGAAGTCGCTTGGCCGATAGTGCGAGCCAAGAAATGGACCTAACCGCAACTCGAAGATACTTCTGGACCGACTCTAGAACAGCGTTGACATGGATCAAATCAGACCCTAGGAGATTCAAGCCTTTCGTCGCACATCGTCTCGCCGAGATAGAGGAGCTGATGAAACATAAGGAATGGCACTGGGTTCCAACGAAACACAACGTAGCCGACGACGCTACCAGAGAGACCCCAACTCACTTTGACATAACACATCGTTGGTTCAATGGCCCAGCCTTCTTACGTGAGGACCCCAGACATTGGCCTACAGAAGAGAAGAAACTCTCCATCACCGACACAGGTGAAGAAAAACCTAATGCCATCACTCTAAGCTAGGGCATGTAATATCGGAAGGTTTTCAATTCCGATACTGATTTCCGATATTAGATCTCAATATCGGAATTCCGATATTAATATCGGAATTTCGTAATTTAATTAGAAATTGCATATTTTAATTGCAAATTCCGGATAAGGTTGAATGGAATGCAATAAAAAAACATTGTTTAATCATATTCTTTAATTTGGTGTACCTACCTATGTATTTTTATACTGTAATTAGTAAATCACATATTTCTCATTCTTTTCTTATTACTAATTAAACTACCTGACTCAGAATCAACAAAACTTCTCATATAATTTAAAATATGTAAGCAAAATTAACAATTAGGAACAACAATTACCCATTAGAAATATCATATTTCTCAATATTATTATATTCTTATTACTAATTAAACTACCGAACTCAGAATCAACAAAATTTCTTATAATTTAAATTGTGCAAGCAAAAATTAACAATTAGGAACAACAATTACCCATTAGAAATATCATATTTCTCATTTTTATTAAATGCTTATTACTAATTACTACCGAACTCAGAATCAACAAAACTTCTTATAATTTAAAATGTGCATGCAAAATCAACAGAAATAAATAAGCACTTCACTTATGTTTATATTTTAAAATCTCGTTTTTCTTGGTAATATGTTCTCAAGAACAACAATGCGTCAAGCATTTTGTCGGATAGAGAACTTCGTATTTTATTGCAAAAATATCCGGCCGACGAAAAAACACGCTCACTTTCAACACTGGTAGGCAAAATTGATGTGAGATAAGTGTATGCCTGTGTCAAATAAACTCCTCTTTCGCCTCTATTATCGTATATTGCTTTTTCAGTCATTACAAATCCCAAAAGATCAAATTCGTCGGACGGAAGCACAGCCTTCTTCTTTTCTTTGCATTTTTCCATTTCCTTCTCAAATTCTTCTTGCAGGGTGAGCTGACTCGTTGCAGTGAGACTAGCTAGGGGTTCATCATCTTGTTCGGCTGATAACAAAACAGCTGTCGTCGCTTCAGTATCTCTTTCTGTGACGCCGAGTGAGCTAGTAGAATTTTGTTTATATTTGAGACGTTTTAATAACTTTACTACAATATCACATATTTCTTCACTTGTGGGTTTAGGAAATGTATCGTCATCTGAAGCACTGTAGCTGTAGAAGCTTTCGGAATCATGGAGGTAGTGCAATACTCCTGCTATTAATAGTCGTCTTTCTTTTATTCGTCTTCGTAAGTTCACAGCGAGACTTGAACTCACTGAACCCAGATATGTGTTTTGCTGGTCAAGTTTATTCAGCATAAATTTCAATGCTGTATCTGCTGTATATAATGTGGCATCACGTCGGCAAATAGATAGGACGGTCATTTGTACTACTTCCAAACTACGATGGATATCGGTTAATGTTTGAATTTCTACATCTGTGAAAGATACATCTGACTTGATGTCAATAAGAAGTTTGAAAATGCAGTCCTTCATTTTTAGGAATGATCCTATCATATCATTCATGCTGGACCATCTTGTGCGACAGTCTAACTGCAACTGGATGTTTTCACCAAACTCTTTACTGACGTAAGCTCTCAGAGCATCAGCTTTAAGAGGCGACTTTCTGATTGATCTCACCAGATTTCGTACTTTGCCAATCACCTCTTTGTATAGTTTTGGATCAGCTGTGCGAACTCTTGAGCTTTCTACTTCGAAGCCATCACACTCTGTTGACGAATCATTGTCATCGTCGCTTTCTGACTCAGAGTGGTTTGTGGATTCCATTTCATGTTGGAAGAACGGTTCGATTTGAGCTTCGGGAGTAGTCGTTGTCTTGTATAAGGTATCTATAACAGCAAGCTGAATACCGTGGGCGAGGCAGAGTTGATGGTGGGCGGGGATGTATGAACCCATTTTTTTCATGACACTGGCACCATCGGTCGTATGACTAATAATATCTTCCTCAAGGACGATATTGAATTTGGTAAGGTGCTCGCGCATTATAGACAGAGCTGCCGTAGCTGGCATGGACCCCGTTATCTTGACGAGTCCAAGATTTTTAAATTCGAAACCACCGAAAGCTCTGCAATGAAGATTTATATTCATGTACCGCCTGTTTCGAAGAGAGGTCCACTCGTCGAGAGTCATTGCAAATCTTTCTCCATTTTCCTTCATGAGCGTAATGGTTTTTATTATTTCACTTTTGACATGTTCGGCATGTTCAAGAACCATTTTCGCAATCGTGTTTGGCGTTTTCGGTAAGTCGTATCCACTCTTTTTGAATAGTTGCCGGAGATCTAGGCTTTCAGAAAAGAATCTGAAACTTGCACCATTTAAAGCGGTCATTCGAGACACAATAGCTTCCATCGATTCTGAAGACCTAAAGTATTCAGTCATTAGTTTCCGTTTCTTGAGTTTTGTCGTCTGCTCTTGTGATGTTGATGTGCTTGGAGTACACTCCGATGAAGGGGTTCCACCTGCATTTATGTTTGAGTGCACAGTTCGTAAATGTGTGTGCAAGCCCGTAGTAGACCCACCAGTAGTTTTTAGTTTTTTTAAACATATCTGGCACTTAGCGGTTTGGCCGTCATCCGATCTATGAAAATGATCCCATACATTTGATGAGCGCTTTTTTAGAAATTCTGAGTATGTGTCTTTCTTTTTTGATGAAGCCCTGCAAAGAAAATAATTTTTTTATGTAATGTAAATACTATACAAGCTGTTGATTTACATCCTCGTCAAATTTTAGGAGCTTGTCATAGAAAAAAAGAAGTAATCAAATATAATTACGATACCTGGCCAATATTTAATAAATGCTTGTTTTTTAGTTGCAACTATCAAATAACAGTATTCCAGAATACTCCTCTTGCAAAAATCAGCATCGCCCAGTTGCGTATGCGGTAGGCAGAGTTGTCGCGTGGCTATATAAATACGTGCATAGCGCCTAAACCCTCTGGCGAGATGGCTAGTTGGAATTGGAAAATCACGTCAAAAAATATAAAATTTAAAACAAATTTATTTTATTATTGATTCGTGTTAAGAATCATGAGCATAGTTAACTCCTTGAATTTGACGAGAATGCAAATTAACAGCTTGTATAGGCAGGTGTACGTAAGCTTTGATTAGGAATTTTAATAGGTACTTAACTTAGGTACCTGGGCTTGGAACGAACAAGCAAACCTTCCTATAGCAGGCAATTTTAAATATTACTTGCTATACAGTTAGGTTTTATGGCTCTCTCTATGTCTGTCTACATAACCTAAAATTAGTTTACAGATTTATTTAATAAATTGTAACTTCTATTTACAATTTTATTTCACTAAATGATAATGGAGAACCATCTTTTAACAATCCGATCCAATGCAATGCAAACTAACATTCTAAATGTCTACGAACGAAATAATCATATATGGCGTTTCTTGTTTTATTTTGAAGTAGCACAATTGTAAAACTATTTAAACCAGATATTAATATATAATTGAAAAACAACAATTAGATAATAATTTGTACTTACATCTTTTAAAGCGACGTTGCATCTAGCCATATAAAACACAAACACGTCTTAACTTACACTGTTCACAAGCACAACTGATTGACAAGATAATATTTTGTTCGTTTGTGCGAATAAGCAACAGACGCGCAGGCTAAGAGTGAGCGAGACAAACAATACTATATTGCATGCTTAGCGAGCTGGCAACAAGAATACGATTTAGCGCGCTATCGCGCTCGGCGCTACACAAGGAGCTAAAAAATAAGTTTAGGTTAAAACTCAAATTGAAAAGTTTGTCTGATTTCGATATTGTATCATTCAATATCGGAATTGTAATATCGGAACTTGCGTTCCGAGATTCCGAGATTGCGATATTCCGAGATTCCGAGATTCCGAGATTCATGCTCTACTCTAAGCGTTAGAAAAGTAACCCCCGTCATCATACCAGATCCAACAAGGTTCTCCTGTTGGACGCGCCTACTCCACGCGACAGCGAGATATTTGCAAGCCATAGATGTCTTCAGACGAAAAATTAAGAAAAAGGTGAACACCACGAAACTCGTCACCAGAAAAACAAAAGATCCAGCATGGAAGAAAACACAGAAGCAGAAGACCCGACCCACAGAAAAGGGACCGAGCAGAAAAGAAGTGGCCTTCTTACCAAAGTCTGCACTCTACGTGGAAAAGGCGGAGCAACTGCTAATAAGAAGAATGCAAGAAGACAGCTACCCAGACGAACTCGCAGCCCTAAGAAAGAAAGAAGACGTCAATCCAACATCCAATCTGAAGAACCTCACAATCAAACTAGAAGATGGACTCATCAGGTTGTCTACTCGCGTCGGAGCAGCCAAGTACCTAATAGCGTCATACAAAAATCCAATCCTGATGAACAAACAACACCGAATAACCCAATTGCTGGTGAAGTACATACATGAAGCCTTCAATCATGGAAATCACAACACCGTGATGAATGAAGTCCGGCAGAAATACTGGATACCGTCGCTTCGAAATATGGTGAAGAAAGTAGCGCGAGACTGCGGATGGTGTAGAATCCGGAAGAAGACGCCACAGGTCACGCCTCAAGGAGATCTGCCACCTGAACGTCTGACGAAAACCAGCCCTCCTTTCACCTGCCTAGGAGTCGACTACTTCGGACACATGCTCGTCACTATCGGAAGACGCACAGAGAAACGATGGGGAGCCCTATTTACATGCCTCACCACAAGAGCAATTCATCTAGAGCTGGCCAACTCCCTATCCACCGACTCCATGATCCTCGCACTACGAAGAATGATCGCCAGAAGAGGAACTCCGAAGATCATCCTGAGCGACAACGGTACCAACTTCATTGGTGCCAACAGAGAAATCGCCGAAGCTATCGCGAGTCTAGGAGAAGAAGTAAACAAGATGGTCATCGTGTGGAAATTCATCCCTCCTGGAGCTCCCCACATGGGCGGAGCCTGGGAAAGAATGGTGCGATCTGTAAAGGTCGCTCTCGCAGCTACACTACACGAGCGACAACCTAAAGAAGAAGTTCTCCACACATTGCTTCTGGAGGCCGAGCACATTGTAAACTCGAGGCCCCTCTTCTCCGTCAGCACCGACCCAGAAGAAGAAGAAGCTCTGACCCCGAATCATTTTCTCATCGGGCGGTCATGCGGGGCCACCCTCTTTGGCTCCTTCGACGACACAGAACTCATCGGTTCTCCTAGCTGGAAGACATCCCAACGCCTGGCCGATCATTTCTGGTCAAGGTGGTTGCGAGAGTACCTCCCAACTCTCTCGCCCCGCTACAACCAAGGTCCTCACTACCGGGACCCAACACCGGGCGACATAGTCCTGATTGTCGACCACACCCTGCCACGATACTCGTGGCCACGCGGCGAAATAGTCTCCACTCATCCAGGACCAGACGGAAGAACCAGGATCGTCGACGTGCGAACAGCAACGGGCATCCTGCGGCGGCCAGCTTCACGCCTAGTCCTGATTGTACCTGCAACGTCGCCCCAACGAGATGGAGTGCAAGCAACGCACTGAGGGGGAGACTGTTGGCGACGACAAAGACTGATTACTAAATTAATAGTTTGATTAAACAATAAAAAACCGTTTCTAATAGTTATATCAAGTCATGAATATTGTAATTTAATGAGCGTAGGATAGTTTTAATCTCCCATAGTTTTTAAGAAAACCTAATCAATACCTATATTTAAATTACCTAAGTAATTGGCTGCAATAAGAATGAGTAGTTACCTGTAATTAAAAGAACGTAGTTAGTACCCTAAACACATATCCTAAAGGTAAATAGGTAAGTAATGATATTGTCCACACAAGCAGGTCTCAGCTTGACAAAAACACACAGGTAAAACTTTAACAGTCACCCAAACACACATTAACAAGAAAAATAGTATCGCCCACGAACAAGTCTCAACTTGTTAACATAATGGTATCGCCCACGAACAAGTCTAAACTTGTCGACAAAATAGCCTCGCCCACGTAACGAGTCGAAACTTGCTCAGCCAATAAGGGCATCCAGTCTGTAACGGTTTACCAACACTCGATTGGTCCATGAACCGTTGGTGAACAGAATCTTTAAACCATTAACTTTTCATCCAAAGTACTTTTCACCCACGAACGTTTCGCCAACATCACGGTCGACGTCAGTGCCATCCCGAGGTTCGGTTGGTTAGGTTCCTTTAACCTTTTGAACGCCAGAGTATAAACGTAACGCCGTACCCCTGACGCCAGGCCACTTTTTCTGTCAAATGACCTTCATAAAAAATAGGGATTCCAAAACTTGTATCGATATACAACTGAGTTTTTATTTTCGTCTTTAATTTTCTAATAAACCGTACTCACGACACTGAAATTTTATTTAACCTGCCAATATATTCCATTATAGTAATCTTTACACAGCATTTAACAGAGGCTATCAATGAAAAATCAGATATTAGAAAACTAAAAACAAATATTTATTACAATATGGTTACAACACTATTCAACATGACTTGTCTTGGTATTGTGACAATGGCGTTGCTTGCCAGTCAATTTTATGACATTCTCGCATCTGAATTAGGGATGTATCAGTGTACACGTTGGTTATCGATTCTAACAAGTATTCTTATCTAATATAATACCTATCCATATCAAATACGTAAGTATTTTATGTAGTAATAAAAGAAAATTGTATTTTAATAATTGTTTTTTTTTACATGTAAAAAATACGCAGAAATAATTTAAAAATCAACAGTTACATATACCTAATAATTATTATTACAAATCAGTCTTACAATATCACAAATCTTTAACAAAATGTACCTAATAATATACTAGGAAGAACATCAGTTTAGTACCTAATATAAACAAAACCTCAGGAATAACAGGAATAGAAGTAACAAAAGGATTATAATAAGGATAATCCTGATATGTAAAATCAACAATGTTACCAACTTACAAACAATGGAATGTCATAAATCTCTAAAATAGGAACAATAAAATTATATCACACATTAGCAAATCATATCTTAAAAGTAAAAAAGAGGATGTGGTAATACATAGTCAAATAAAAAAAAATTATAAATGGTATTTTTCAAAGCATGGCGCAGCACATAAATAAACGTTACACACCTTGCAACAAAAACGGGTATTTTTTCGTTGTTTAATTAAAGAACATTGCTTACATCTTTGATATTTCCCCATTTTAGTCGGCATGTGATCCTTTGCGTTCCTGGGTAATACACGGAGGGGATTATTACTACTGGTTGAAGCTGACATTGGTCGCTCTAAAACACTGCTGCTGCTGTATTGTTCTACGAGTTGATTTATGACGTGCAATTGAAAATCGGCAAATTTTAAGTTTGGTATATTTTTAGCGTGTCTATAACAAAAAAATGAATTTAACAAATGCATATCCAATATATGGAAAAATAACTTTTTATACCATTTAATGGTTTTGCGTATGCATTGTATTGACGACAATAACATATCCGCGGTATCGACACTACCCATATTTTTAGAATAATCCAAAACTGCTTTTGGTTTTATTACAGGTAATCCCGTATTTCTGTTTGTTCTTTGTGATGGTTCCATCGAATTATCGTGAATGGTAGATAACATAAAAATATTTTTTTTGTCTTTCCATTTAAGGGCCATCAATTGGCCACAATATTGCACTGCCATTTCGTGTAATTGTAGGACATTATGGAAAATTGCCATTCCCTTTCTATTTTTTTTTACGGTACCGCAAGCATAAATCTTGTTTTCATAGAGATATTTAAATAATCGTGGGCTTGTGTACCAATTGTCCACATATAAATGACGATTTGATTCCAAAAACGGTTTGAGCAAAGTAGCAATAACAGCCCCTCCAACGCCTAGATTGCAAGGATCGGTAATGTCTGTAGTTGCACCGCAATATATAATAAAATCAATAATTATTCCCGTACGTACGTCACACAAAACAAACAGTTTGACTCCAAATCTGTTCCTTTTATTTGGTAGATATTGTTTGATGGACAAACGACCCTTAAATGGAACTATACTTTCATCAATACATAATTTTTTATATGGCGTTATTATATTATTAAACTTGCCTCGCGTGATCTACGCACTTTTGTATTTTACTTAAAATCGTAGTGTTTTCCCTTTGGTCCGTAAAATGTAACATACTAAGTATCATAGAAAATCTGTTTCTAGACATTAATTTAGAAAATATTGGTGCATTCAGCAAAATATTGGTAGACCAATGCTCTTCTATGGTTAAGTGGCGATTTCTTGTCATTAGCATTATAATTGCAAAAAATATATACATTTCTGGAATGGTTACGTCGTACCACGCTTGCAAACGGGAATGTATTCGCAAATCTACATTTAATAGAAAGTAAGTATGACATTTGTTAGTCATATTCACAATCATCGACATTAAATCGTTGTCCATAAAGTATCGAAATACATCACATTCCGTAGGTATTTCAGACGGCTCTAGGTGGATTCCAGATTGAAAGTCATTGAAGTCAGCCACTTCGTGTGTTAGTCGTTCTGAAGTCCATTTAAAGGACGATTCCGTCTCTTGATTTCCACTGTGACTATGCTGAAATGTTGAAGGTATGTCATCCGTAGATTCGTGATGAACAACGCTTGTTGGCTGCAAAATATAAACCATAAATCATTAATTATCATCATTGGTAGGTATTGGGCAACGAATACTTTTCCCATAATTTCTATGAAATATTGAATACTGCCCGGAAAACAAAAGATTCAGATAGGAACAAAGGTGCAGTATCTTGTTTTTCTCTAACGTGTTTAACTCGACTAATTATTCGGCTTAAATCGAGTACAATGGAACAAAAGGATGAGCTGGCGTATTCGCAATATGGAAATTTTATTTGCACCGATACTAGTTATTGTTAAAATAATTAACAAAAGCTTTGAATTTACGACCGACGCTCATGCTTTATTGTTTTAGTGCACAACTACCGGCCCGCCACGGCTTAGTCCGGGTTATACTATTGTGTACCTAATCATACTCTTATAATATTGTAAAATATCATAAATATTATATTTAAAAATGCAGGTAAGGATAAAATAATATGTACGTAACCCAAAGTCCTAGTAATCTATTTCATTCGCTAATCATATTTAATTTAAATACTTAATACTATACATGTGCAATACATATTTTAAAAGAATTTTAACTGGGCTTAAAAATATTTACTAAAATTAAATTTTTAACATAATATTAAAATACCCTATTATATTGAGCTTACTCGAGTGATTGCCATTACTAACAAACTGAAGCAATATCTTTGGGCTGGTAACACTGTGATGTCTAGAAAGGTACCTTTCTTGAACGTACATTCAGGTGTTCAATTCTTCAATTCCAAACATATTTTATTTTTTAAGTTACCTCTTCACTACTAAGTTACCTCTTCTACTTTATAAAAATGTCTTCGGGCGATGAGGCAAGACCTTCGTCACCCAGTATATTAGGAAATGTACATCGTGGCAAAAAAAGGAAATGTTCTAGTGGTGAAGAAGTTAAAATAAAAGTGTCAAAGGAAACTCAAGTGACCCCTGAAGATATAGCGACTGCGAGCATTTACCAAAGAAATATATTTGACCACGACGAATTGAGGTATGACGTAAGTCATTTACAGCCTTTAAACTTTGAAGATGAGCCCAAAGACCCCCGCAATAAAGCGTTCGCAAGACTCGTCGCTCATGAACTTGATCAAGTCCCAATAGCCAAACGATCGGTGACATACACAAATATAATAAATTTGATCAGAAAAGCGAGACAGCAAAAGGACTTGGATGATATCAGTCTGCCAAGCTACCAAGATTCTGAATAATAAAAAAGAAATAAATGAAAGTGATTAAAAAGACGATGACAGATTAGGTGTTAATTATTTATAATCATAAATCATTAATAACACAAAATTCTATGAAGCTTTTTATTTTTCCTTATAATTAGTATCAGAAACCAAAAGTTATTATAGTTCTAAACTTTATGTCCGCTGTTTGTAAACGACAATCTATGTACCTATATACTTCGGAGCGGCCATATTGGCCTGGCCACGATTCCGGTCTAAGCCAAGGCGGTAAAGTGTATAGAATAATAATACGTACACTAACTGGTTCCGTCTTAGTAGTATATTTAAAATTAATCAATGTTTAATTAGGTTAGCTTACATATTTTCAGCTTTACATATTAGGTGCATACTATGATTACTACCTTTATTAATGCATACCTAAATAAATACCTATGTAGACAGTGTGCGCTGGTCTAGGTGCGACATATTTCTCATTCGTAAGAGTTATATAAAAAAAAAACAAGAATAATAAGGTCAGATAATATTTTCAACGATGTTTCATATCATAAGTAAATCTAATAAAAGAGAAAATATTTCAGGTGCTTATCAAAGCCTGTATCGTTCTTCTATAATAGTTTGGGTTACTTGTTGAAAAAATTTCGTTTCAGAAATTACTGACCTGTTTTTGTCCCTAGTAAATAAATGAAAATGTTGAAACAACATTTTTGATCATAGTTTTTAAAATAACTCACCTCTAAATCATCTTCTCGTATTGATTCCCCTTCCGAGAACTCTTCGTCATTTCCAATTCCTTCCAATATTCGAAGAAGTTCTTCGGTAGTCATTACACTCATGATCGGTTTATAATATAAGTAACTGTTACACGATATTTTAATAATAATAAATACAAAAAAATACTACTACTACTATTAAAGCACTTCACTAGACTTAATCGCCTGCGCTTACGACGTCACCGTTGTGTCACAGATTTATGACTATGGCGTACAAGGGACGGACAATATTGGTTTGCGCTAGGGATGCGCAAGAGATGAGTTTAACAAGTGTCGATATTAGACATTTGCATATTTTATTTTTGATTGTGTAGCTAGAGGCATGGTTCTATAAGGCTGAGTTGTTTTAAAAATACGTTTTATTTCTCCTGATACCAACTTATACACATATAATATACTCTGGACTAAAATTTAATATTCATCTTCTTAAGTTTTCATTGATTTTACAATCATACGTCACAACACTAGCTGTCACATATAGCAGACTACGGCGTGTGAGGCACTCCTTTTATACGCGTTTAACATCTACTTTTAAAACAGCAAATTTCTCGATATTGGTGGTTTATTTATATTTGTTTCATGCAATACAATATAGACGGAAGCTTAAACTTTTAAATTATATAAATAAAAACACACAAAAGTAATGATTAAATTGTTTATTTCATAATATGGTGCGACGTGTATTTTGTCATATATTTGTGACGTTGGCGTTCAGGGTAAGATTTCGTTTGTCACATATATGTGACAATGGCGTTCAAAAGGTTAAACCCTTTAGACAGAAATAGGAGCCCCGCAAAGCGGGGCTCCGTCGACCGGCTTATTTAAACCATTAACTTTTTATCCAAACGACTTTTCCACCCGGGAAAAAAAAGTTTAAGTTAGTTATGTTGGCGAAACGTTCGTGGGTGAAAAGTACTTTGGATGAAAAGTTAATGGTTTAAAGATTCTGTTCACCAACGGTTCATGGACCAATCGAGTGTTGGTAAACCGTTATGGCGCATCGACACATGCCGCCGGGTTTCAGACCGCCTTGCCGCTGAATGCAGGCCGCCGGCTTTACCGGCGGTTGCCGGCGGCCTGCAGATGCGGTTGCAATTTTCGCAGTAGTGTTGTGACTTTCGTCGAAGTTAGTGCCCTTTCACATTAGGACGTTATGGTGGATCCACACAGCCCGGCGGCACTGCCGGCGGCTTGACGACAAGCAAAGCCGCCAAAAAGCCGCTCGTAAGCGCCGCCGGCAAGCGCGGCTTTGAATCGATATTCTCAGTTGTCTTGTGACTTTCGGTGAAGTAAGAAGTGTACGCAGATACTTGGAGACAAAAATGGGCGATAACATCGCAATTGCTGCCGCAATTTTGGTGTATATTCTCTATCGAAAGAAAAAAAGAAGCAAAAGAAGATTTTGGATGAGACCAAGTCTACGAAATAGGCGTGATGTTCCCAGAATGCTTCAAGAGTTTAGAATGGATGACATAAACCGAAGAACTGTTCGTTCGAAATTTGAATTGTTTCTGAGGGTTTCTAGTGAAGATTTTGAAACACTATTAAGATTGGTATCCATTTGCGCAGCCTCGTGACGAGCTGCCTCATCCTGAGCGTGCCGCGGGCTGCGGAAAGTACATGCGTCTCCACTTGAGCACACATAATATCGTATCGAGCGGCAAGCCTCAACCCGAGCCACGATTTTCTCAATTCCTCATTAACCATCATGGTTGACGCACGTAAAGTCGCTGCAGCATTAGTAATAATTAGTCACTACAAAAGGAAGCAACATAAGAAACGGAAACGTCGATGGTGGACTAAGGAAATATATCGTCAGCGAAATGTTCATGCAATAAAATTGTTGTCAGATATGACCTTTGAAGGCGTAGAAGAAACTATTAAAAATTTTACCAGAATGAACTCTGAAACCTTTGAAGATCTATGTATCAAGCTTGAACCAATAATTGGAAAAAAAGATACATCGTTTCGCAAAGCAATCACAATAAAAGAACGACTGGCCATTACCCTGAGGTTTTTAGCAAGTGGTGATTCGTTTGTTAGTTTGCAATACCTTTTTAGAGTGTCAAAGCAATCTATTTCAAAAATTGTTCGCGAAACATGTGATGCCTTGGTAAAAGTGCTCAAAGAATATGTTCAGGTATGTTAAAAATGCTTTATTAATCAAAATTTTAGTAAAGTACAAAGTTACAATAATGACAGAGTAGTAAATTGTTCAGTATTTCCAGTAGAATCTTGTGAGTTCACAGAAGTTTGCCCATATTGTTGGGAATTTTGTGCGTTCGCAGAAGTTTGGCCGTATTGTTGCGTGTAGTATCCTTGTTGTCGTGTACCTGCAGATCTATTCTGTAAAAATCTCACCGTGATAACTTAGGCGAAGTGAGCGTGGAGTGAGTTGTCAATAGTGGCAAGCCCTTGCATCAGGCGGACTGACAGCTCACTTCACCTATGTTTTCACGGTGAGAATTTTACAGAATAGATCGGCTGGTAACATCCCGGTATCAGCTTGAAATAAGATATCCAACATAGCTCTTTTAACGTGTGCTAAAGTAATTGGATCATATTTTCTAAGTTCTGCAGTAATATGTTTACCAAACGTATCATAACTATCATCTGTATAATTTAACACTTCCATAGCTTTATCTAGATCTATATTATCTTCACAAGCATCAGGCATTTTTCTTTTATTTGATCTTGAAGTTTCGGGCTGCGTCTGTTGTTGATCATCGCGGGGCAAAGATGATCGCTCGGAAGAAGCAGTTTCACGCATTGATTCATTTTCTTCGAATAATTCTTCATTCTGTAAATTAAAGTAGATAAAATCATCAAATAATGTTTTAGCAGTACGATAGCCTAATAGTAAAATATGTGACATAATTTTCAGATACCATCATCAGAAGAAGAATGGTTAAAAGTAGCACAAGATTTTGAAAACCAGTGGCATTTTCCTCATTGTGTGGGGGCCCTCGATGGCAAACATATTATTCTTCAATCACCAATTAATAGTCACGGAGAATACATAAATTATAAAAAAAATCCCAGCATCGTATTGCTTGGCTTGGTGGATGCTAATTATAATTTTATGTATGTAGACGTTGGATGTCAAGGACGCATATCCGATGGTGGAGTCTTTAAAAATAGTGCATTGTATAAATCATTGGAAAATAATGAATTAAAGTTACCAGCACCCTGTATATTACAGACACCATATTTGATTAAAGTGCCCTATGTTATATTAGCTGACAAGGCATTTGCTTTAAACAATTATACTATGAAACCGTTTGAAGGAACCCCAGACAATGGTTCTCCGGAAAGAATATTCAATTACCGTCTATCTAGAGCACAAAGGGTAGTAGAAAATGCTTTTGGCATCATGAGTTCTGTATTTAGAGTGTTAAGAAAACCAATGTTATTGGAACCAGAAATTGCTACAAAAGTGGTACTGGCTACTGTTTATTTGCATAACTTTTTACGAAAAACAAGGGCAAATATTTATACACCACCAGGAAGTTTGGACTCTGAAATCGATGGAAATTTCGTACAAGGGTCGTGGAGGAATGAACCAGATTCGACTTCTTTTGTGCCTTTACGTGCAATTCCTCGAAGGTCTGCAAATGACGCAAAAGCAATTCGGTCACACTTGGCTACACACTTCGTTACAAATGGACAAATAACATGGCAACATAGATATTAAATATAAAATATAATTCCGTAAATATGTTTCCGCCTTTAGCCCAAAGCTTACTGACCCCCAGATACTTACAGAAGGCGACGGTTCTGAATTTGTTGTGTCTCTTGCTGCAGAAGGCGACGATGTGTCGATAGACATTGAGTTTTGAGTCTCACGGGGAGAGAACTTGTCAGCCAAAAAGTAAAAGTGCTCATAAGCGAACCATTTCGATATATACACCTCATTACGACCTAGAATAAAAATATTTTTTAGAGGTACACTACACTACACACGTGAGTAAAATGAGTATAAAATAAATGACAAGCAATATAAGTACAACTAATTTTCAAAAACCAATGAATTTTTACCTGATCCCGTGACGAGACTTTTTTTATGCCGAGATTTTTCCCTCCGAAAAGATCCACAAAGCGAAGTAATTTTTTTTTTTACTTCGGAAATGGGTAGTTTCATTTCCTTGCTTATTATTTTCCAAGAATCTTATTTCAATTGTTTATTATAATGATGCGGTGAAGTTGGATCCCACAAATGTCGGTGGTTTTCATATAACTTAATTAATTCGATACATTTCTCATTATCCATTTTGCTGCGTGCCGAGCACACGTACGTCCGTCTCCACTGAACGCACGCCTCACACTGAGGCGTCTTTGAGCATGGCCATTTACCGACACGATTTGGCTCGCTGCGCGGCCGCCTCGTTTGGTTCAAGTCGCGGCAAGCCTCGACTCGCGGCACGGTCTCCACTAGATCTGCCTCGGGTCGAGGCAACCGCTCGGCCCGAGGCTGCCTCAAATGGATACCCAGCTTTATGCTTAACTGGACCCATAATATCGAAAGCGAATACTAATTGGAGAAGTGCTATACCAGCTCAAGTTCGGTTAACAATAGCTTTGAGATACCTGGCAACAGGAGAGTCATATTTTTCTTTAGGTACTCTGTTCACAGTTTCTCCACAAATAGTTGTTTCAATTATTTCTGACGTGTGTCAAGCATTGGTGTCAACCTTGTCGGGCTATGTAAGATTACCAAACACAGAGGAAGAGTGGCTTTCAGTATCGCGAACTTTTATGGTAAAATGGAATGTACCTAATTGTTTAGGTGCCATTGATGGAAAACACATTCGTGTAATATGTCCAAGTAATAGTGGATCAGAATTTTACAATTACAAGTCATATTTTAGTATTGTTTTGCTTGCCGTGGTTGATGCAAATTGTAACTTTTTATACGTAGATATCGGTTGCCAAGGGCGCATATCTGACGGTGGAGTTCTACGTAACACTAGTTTGTTTCAAATGATACAAGGTGAATCTGCACACTTACCACAACCAAAAACATTAGAAGGAAGAAATACGCCAATGCCTTTTTATTTCATCGGTGATGACGCATTCCCCATCTCGCCCAACATCATGAAACCATTTTCAGGAAATCATGCGAAGGGGTCACCGGAGAGAATTTTCAATTACAGGATAAGTCGAGGACGCATGGTTGTAGAAGATGCATTTGGCATTTTAGCACAAACATTCAGAATTCTTCATACACGTATGAATTTACAACCTCAGAAAGCAAAACTTGTGGTGATGGCTTGTGTGTGTCTGCATAATTTTATAAGGCGAGGTAACAGGAATTTCACAGTGGAAGTACCTATACAATTAAATAACATGCAGAATACGGCTAATTTTGAGCCAGCGTTTATTAGAAATGAGCTACAGAATTACTTTCTATCTGAACAGGGTCAACTTCCTTGGCAGTACCGAATATAATGTGAGAAGTGTGTTTATATTTTGAATGTATTATGTAGATGCCTAGTTTGTAATAAAACCAATACAACTGTGTACTCATGGCTTTTATTAAAAAAAATAAGTAAGAAATTCGCAAGAAACCTCAAAAAAAAGTAACGTGAGTGTGAAGTTGTCGCTTTAATTCAGTTCCATTAGGGTCTGAAGACTTTCATCATTACTATTGTTATCCGAGCTATCTTGCACAATGTACTCGTGTACTCGGGTTGAATAAGATTGCGACGTTGACGGCGTTGATGTTACTGGTTGCTGAGTAAAATAACCTGAACGAATATTTGAAGAAACTGTATTAAATTCACGACGAGTATCTGAAAACATATTCATTTCAGCTTCAAAAATTAGGTTTTGGATTTGATTTTGAACTGAGGACTTGGTATAGTCATCCATTTTCCTCAATTTGCAAGCTATGAACTCAGCAAACACATCAACGTCATCGCGTTTCTTAGATGAAATATCTCGCAACAATTGTAAAGCTTCTGTTATTTCTGGATCTGGTTCAGCATCCCTCTTTCGGGTAGTTTTGTTTCCATTTTGCCGTGAGTTCGCGCTGTCATCAAGAACAATCTGAAAGAAAAAAAAACGATATCAAGTTATTTGATGCATGCACTACTTGTGACATTTTAAAATCACTCGGTTACATCACTAGCGGGTACGTATTCGAATACCTAAAATTAAAAGACCTAACGTCAAATAACCTACGTTCAAAATAACTAAAATCTAAATACCTAACGATTAATTTACCTAAATTCAAAATACCGAAAGTTTAAAATGTCAAATGGATATGTTACCGAAGTTCATAAAGCTAAAGCTTAAAATTCCTACGTACAAAATACCTAAAATTGGTTTACCCAACCGTTAAATGACCGAAATGAAAAATACCGATCACTATCCAAATAAAAACACATTTTTTTAATTAATCGCGAGCTATCAAGCTGGCTCGACGAACACGTACATCATGTACGTGCATGCAGTACGATGCATTATTTTAGGTGCTTTGACCATTTAGATATTTTAAATGTTGGTGTATCAAACGTAGGGGTAATAACTGTTGATATTTTAAACATAAGGTATTTAGACCAATCGGTTTTTTAAACTTAGGTAATTCGCACATGGGTGTTATTTACTTAGGTATTTAAAATCATTAGGTATTTAGATTTTAGGTATTTTGAACGTACGTTATTTGACGTTAGGTTTTTAATTTTAGGTATTCGAATACGTACCCATCACTAGCACCAAACAAAACTATACCGTAAGTATATCTACCGTAACCCTTCCCGGAATTATTAATATAGCTGTTTAAACATGTTAGTTTTTTATATTTATTTGTATAAATGTATTTGAAGCTCTTGGGCGATAGGTTGACCACTTGTGACCAATTCAATAAACACTAATGTATCTTTAGGTGGGTATCGGCGAGCAATGGGCAGCTCGCCGTCCGGTAAGGACCAGGCCCGGGTCGACGGCGCGTCGTGTTCCACGCGCGCCTCAAAGAGATGTCAGCAAATTTGACGGGGTCCGATAGGACCGATGCCTGCCGGGGCTGCGGATTGTTCGAAAGAGTTACCGTGGCCCTGGCGCACAGGCAACTGAAGGAACACGGGTGGGTTTTAGTCAGTAAGAGTCTGACACGCCCTTCCACTCCGCCCAGAGCGGGAGACGTCATTTGATGATTTCCCACCAAAAAAAAAAAAAAAAGGTGGGTACGTATTTGAATATCGAAGATTAAAATACCTACGCTTAAAATACCAATGTTCAAAACATCGAAAATTTAAATATCGATTATATCAAAATGTCGAAAATTGTTATACCTAAGCTTAAAACGTCGAAGATTGAAATGCCGAGTGATTAAAATTTCGAATGATTCAAAATATCGAATGACATTATGCCTAAGTTCAAAATATCAACATTTCATACATCTAAATTCATAATATCTACGTTAAAAATACCTACTAGTTGAAATACCGAAAAAAAATTATATAGGCAGTATGAGTGTATTCATAAATGTAGGTAGATGTGAAATTCTCACACCCTGCAAACCCGTTGCTATTAAGAGTCATTAGTCTGTTTACTGCGTAAATGTAACGTACAGTTTATAGAATATTATAGATTTATTATGTCGGAACACGTATTAGAAGTTTTAAAAACTCAAAAAGGTGGATTTAAAGTGCATCTAAATGGTTTTACTTATACGAAAAATCGATGGAGCCAAGATAAAATATATTGGGATTGTGAATATAAAGTAAACCGTTTATTTAAGTGCAAATCACGATTAATAACCAACATTTTTACGGAAGTACATTGTGCAACATTGATATCGTGCAGTGGCGAACATAATCATGAAGGGAACCCTATGAGAGTGAGTGTCGCTGCTAACATTGATAATTTAAAAAGTAAAACGGCAGAACAACCTACCGTTAAAACTTGTCAAATATTACAAAATCATATTGCATCTACCAGTGCCGCTATTGCAACGAAGTTACCAACTAAAGAATCTTTAAGGCAGATGATTATTCGTGAGAAAAAAAAACAACTAAAAATACCTATGGAACCCACAGAGTTCGACTTTGACATAGATTTCGAGTCGACAATGCTCAATAAAGCTAATTTTGTCATTAAACAAAGAATTTTTGCTCAAAATAAAAGGGTTGTACTATTTAGTACAAAGGAGTTAATGAAATATCTGAGTGAAGCAAATTACTGGATAATGGATGGTACTTTTGCAATCGTACCACAGATATTCCAACAATTATATACAATTCATGGTTCGATAAACAATCATGAAAAAACATTTCCTTTACTGTTTGCGCTTTGTACCCACAAAGATAAGCCGTCCTACGACATCATGTTTGATTTAATGATTGAGTACTGTACAGAAAATGAAATTGTATTGAACCCATCACATGTAATCTTGGACTTCGAAAAAGCTCCAGCCTTAAGTTTGCGCCAAAATTTCGAGTCAATTACTTTGAAAGGATGTTTTTTTCATCTGAGACAAATATTGTATCGTAAAATCCAAAAAGATGGATTGGCTTCAAAATACAATACCGACAATAAATTCAACCAGGAAATAAAGTGTCTTTTAGCGTTGAGTTACATTAACCATAATAATGTAGTTATGTATTTTAACGATTTAATAAAAAGTCTTTCAAATGACAGTCTCAGAATTGCACAATGGTTTGGTGAAAACTACGTCATTGGCAAAAATAACCAACAACCAAAGTATAGTCCAAACTTTTGGTGTCAAAATCACCAATCTACGATACCGCGCACTCAAAATAGTGCTGAATCCTTCCATCACCATATTAATGAAATATGTTCTAAAAGACATATTGGTTTTTACCGTTTAATATCAGAGTTAATGAAGGAAACAAAAGTAAATTTAATTGAAATTCAAAAAATCCTTAACGGAGAAACAGAGCCTAAAAAAAGGAAGAAGACGAAGTGTGCGAACACGATGAAAAAAATTAGTAACATATTGGAAAATATTACAGAGTACTCTTTTGTGGAATTGTTAATGGCTATAGCTTCAAATCTTTAAAATATTTAGACCGGTGTTTTTATAGTTGATTTTTGACTTATGTTTTCGATTATTATTATTCAATAAAGAGAAGGATTTTTTGTTTAATATTTTGTATTATTGTCACTGATTATATTGTACATTTGCGTACAAATGTGTTTTATTTTGGGTTTTTATTATGTAAAAATAGGAAAGGAGGTTTTCCTTGTTTTTTTTGTAACCCACCTAGTAACTGATTACCATCTAGCAGCAAACAAGCATGCAGCAATCATGCAACATGCAAGCAAGCATGGTTTCTGTCACGGCTCCGGCGCTGCAGGGCTCCGGCAGTCCCACGCGAGCTTAACGTCGCAGATGGTCTAAACGCTCACCACCGCAGCTTCGGCTTGTTGGCCGGCTTCGCCGGCCAACCTCAGCTGCGGCGGCGGGTGTTAAAACCACCTGCTCCTCAGCTCGCGGGCTGCCTCGCCCCTCCGCGCCTACGCGATTCTAAATTACACTCTAGGGGTAGGGCAGACAAGACTACGTGGAGTCGGTTTTGCAGCGATACGTTTCTGTCACTAACTTTAGTAGCACAACATATTGACTTTCAAGAAAATATTTTAATTTAAAGACCTAAATAATACCTTCACGATTGACCTATGCTTGTACACTAGACACTGATTTTCATGGATAAAATAGGTCAAAATTGTTCCAAAACCGAATTGGGGCACCCCGAATTTACGTAGTCTTTTGGCTGTTACCCCTAGAGTGTATATAAAAATCCGGAGGCGCGAAGGGAGGACAACCCCCGCCCGCTGTAACAAAGCATAGGCACCCGTGGGAGCCGTAGCGGCTGAGGCTGGTCGCCGGAGGCGACCAGCAAGCCGAAGCTGCGGAGGTGAACATGGGTGCCTATTCTTTGTTACGCAAGGGCGAAGGGGTTGCACTTCCCGTAGCGCCGGAGACGTTGCAGAAGCAACCTTTTTCCACTCATACTACTTACATCAATTTTTTTTCGATATTTTAACTTGTAGGTACGTATTTTTAGGGTGAATTAATGAATGTATTAAATGTTGAAAATTAACCCATTTTTACACGTAGGTATATTCATTTTCGATGTTCTATGTACCCATCGATATTTAGGACGTTCGATAGTTTGTACTTCGATATTTAGGACATTCGATAATCTGTATTTCGATATTTGGATCTTTCGATGTAACTTTTGTAGATATTTAGATTTTAGATATATTGGACGTAGGATATTTAACCATTCGATACTATAAACTTTCGTTATTTTAATTTTCGGTTTTATGGTCGTTCGATTTTTCCATTTTCGATGTTATGAACATCGATATTTTAACAGTAGGTATTTTAATCTTCGATATTCAAATACGTACCCCTTTAGGTACTTACCGAAATATCTTCACTATTTACAGTGGACACAGGTTTATTCTTGTCTTTGAGGAATGACAATGCTCTGTAAGCAAACCACTTTGGTGGTTGAATATCATCCCTTCCTGATCCACTTTTTTTTGATTCTTCATATTTCCGGTGTTCCCGAAAGAAATGGCTACTTATATTTTTTAATTTTCTTTCAATTTCTGAAGATTCAATACTGAATAAAGACGCAATAATTTTCAACGCATCATTTCTCTTCATACGATTTTTAAAATCTTTATTTCTCGGGTTCCACAATATTTCATTTTCGTGAAATTGTTCTATTAATAATAATACTGCACTGTCGTCCCAATGGAAATCAGTCATTTTATACACTATTACCTACACAACGCATATGAAATTAATGACACCACTCTCACGAAAGCCGTGATCAAACTGTTCCCCCGCTGCAGGCCGCGCGGCGGCCTCGCCGGCAAAATGGCCGCCGGCTTTGTTGCAAATGCCGCACACAAAGCCGGCGGCTACGCCGCACAGTGGTTCGAAATCGACGCTCCGTGGACATTAAAATCAAAATTTCTTTAGACGAGAAATAAAAATCGGAATGGCTTTATTTCAGTATTATTTATAATATTTGGTAATATGACAGCTATAGACAGCACCATCTCCGAAAAAAAAAATATTTAATATTTTTTTGTATGAAGAAAAACACAAAAGTCGTTTTTTCTCATAACTTAATAAAACTTAAAGCCTGCGGCTTACATGGGGTGTTGTCCTACATGAGGCGATTCCGAAATGCTATAACACGCACACCCATGCGCGCCGCTTCACTCACAGCAGAGTGTTGAATTTCGAGAAATTCAGTTAGAGATTTTTACGTTGATTTATGTGTGATCTTGAAAATATACAAAGTAATTGACTTTAGTTTGCTAATTTGATTAGTTATAATGAGAAATAATGGAATATACAATATAAAAATACTAAAAAAAACACTCAAATTGAGACTCATTTACAATATAAATAGATTTTGCAATCTTTCTTATAATAATTTAATTCGGTGTTAGTAGATACACAGTTTGACTTTATAATTAACATTAAAAAAAAAAAGTACAAAACCTTATAACTAATACAGAAAAATACTAAGAATAAGCAATTGTATAATTGAGAAATATATTATTTC
The DNA here is from genome assembly GCA_917490735.1 of Dryobotodes eremita. Lineage (NCBI taxonomy): Eukaryota > Metazoa > Arthropoda > Insecta > Lepidoptera > Noctuidae > Dryobotodes > Dryobotodes eremita. The sequence continues at coordinate 771,663 of OU823272.1, forward strand.
ACCACTTCACTCAGAGCAGAGTAATGAACTTCAAGAAATTCAGTGGATTTCTCGAAGGAATTTAATACTATATTATTTGATATCTTTGGGATAGGTGCACATACCAATGGGCAACGATAATTACATAGTAATGATTGTTTGATGTAAGCTGTTCGTAATCTCAAGTTTAGCAGGAAATCAATGCTTAATGCATGCTAATTAACTTATGATGGTAATTTAGTCTCATCTCATTAGTGCATGTTGCAAATATTGTTAACGAGTTAAGATACATTAGTTAAGGGCTATTTTTACGAACTACTATTAATTAAGATACGATTAAGAGGGTACTTTTATATAAATAGGGACAACATCGTCAAAATCATTAGTTTTTGTCAGCAACTGTTCGCGCTATAACATTAACTTCTTGCTTACGTACTTACTTATTATCATGGAAGGATTTTATACAAATTTGGACATATTCATATTTGTGAAAACAAAAAGTTGCTTTTCGCAGCCTAGTATTTTGTTAGAAGCACTTCTAACCAAAGCGACAAATTTGTCTGAAGAAGAACAAAAAAAATTAAAACAGTTTTGTCAAGTGTATATGTGTGTTTTGCATAGAAATTGGAAATCGTGTAATCGAACAATGCATACATTTGTCAAGAAGTATGAGACATGGCTAGAAAAAGAGATCAAATGGCCCAACTTCATTAAAGACAGATTTGTACAAAGTGAAGAAATTGGATTGGTATCAATCGACTCTGTTACTGATACTGTTGAACCTTCAACCTCAAGTGCTAGTGGTATAAATTTCCCTCTGAATTAGGCAAGTGTTGTGATCTTTTTTGTCAAGATGTGAGTCACAGATCGATTATTGATAATTTGTATGAAAGGTTAGTGACATCCCTTCGGGAAGCGGCAGAAGGTAGTTCTGGTTTTGTAAGTAATGGTAAGAGACGGCGTGCAGTGATCGGTTGGAATAAGTATGTTAGAGAGGCGCATGGGGATGCAAGGAAGGCTTTTCTGAACTGGGTGTGGCATGGAAGACCTCGGAATGGTAGGGTATATGAGGAAATGAATGAGACGCGCAAGGTGTTTAAGCAAAGGTTGAAATACTGTCAGGACAATGAGGATCAAATCAAAATGAACATGTTAGCGACTGAACATGGCCGCAAACATTTCCAAAACTTCTGGAAATCCACTCAGCGTTTGAACCCAAAGTCTACAGTTCCAGTCAGTGTGGGTGGAGTGGAGAAACCTGAGGAAATTGCGAACTTGTTCAGGAAGCATTTTGCGGTAGCTCCAGTTCAGGTGGAGGAACAGGTACGGGTCGCTGGGGACATCATGTCTGGAGAGCCAATCAATATCTCGGCCCGGGAGATAAAGGATATTATTAAATCTATGACAAGAGGTAAATCCCCTGGACATGATGGCCTAAGCATCGAACATTTTCAGTATGCTGGTCCACATCTTCCTAGGATCCTATCCATGTTTTTCAACTTTTGTGTGAGACATTCCTGTCTACCTGTGGACCTGATGAGAACGATAGTTGTGCCTATAGTGAAGAGTAAAACGAAAGATGCGACAGACAAGGACAACTATAGACCAATTTCGTTAGCTACTGTGACAGCTAAGGTGCTTGACCGTGTGTTTGAGCGTAGGATAAGTGCCCAGCTCAAACCACATGATGCTCAGTTCGGTTTTCGAGCCGGGTTGTCCACTGAGACTGCTATTCTGGCGCTTAAGCACACGGTTAAGTACTATACTGATAGGAATACTCCTGTGTATGCTGCTTTTCTGGACCTCTCCAAGGCGTTTGACCTGGTTAATTATAATATTCTGTGGTCAAAATTGAGACAAAATACCATACCCAATGAGTTGGTTAACCTCCTCGAGTTTTGGTATAACCACCAGATTAACCAGGTCAGATGGTCGGGTGCATTGTCTGCTGAGTATGGGCTGGAGTGTGGCGTGAGGCAAGGTGGCTTGACCTCTCCAGGCCTTTTCAGCCTATACGTCAATCAGCTGGTGGAGGAGCTCGGCAGCACTGGAGTCGGATGCTCTATTGATGGCAAGGTCATGAATAGTATAAGTTATGCTGACGACATGGTGCTGCTGAGTCCTTCGATTGATGCACTCAGACGGTTGCTTGGACAGTGTGAACAATACGCTACGGCCCATGGACTCCAGTACAATGTCAGGAAGAGTGAGGTCATGGTTTTTCGTGTTGGTTCCCGAAAACCTAAGGCGGTTCCTCCAGTCTTCCTTTATGGGGAACCACTTAAGAGAGTGTCTCAATTTAAATACCTTGGGCACGTTTTGAATGAGGATTTGAGTGATGATGATGATTTGGAGAGAGAGAGAAGAGCGTTGTCGGTCCGATGTAATATGTTGGCCCGCAGGTTTGCTAGGTGTACTAAAGAAGTGAAACTTACTCTGTTTAAGGCCTACTGCCAGACTTTTTACACCTGCAGCCTGTGGATCAAGTATACGCAGAAGGCCTACAACGCTCTTCGTATTCAATATAATAACGCCTTCCGGGTGCTGCTGGGGCTTCCACGGTTTTGTAGCGCGTCGGGCATGTTTGCTCAAGCAGGCATAGATAGTTTTGAAGCTATCATGCGCAAAAGGGCGGCCTCCTTGATGCGTAGGTTACGTGGGAGTCCCAACAGCATCCTAAGCGTTATTGCTGAAAGACCGGACTGCCCTTTCCTGGCGCACTGGTCCCGTAGGCATGCCTGCTTGCCCGGTGCAGAGGGAAAATTTATGAACTAAATTTATGAAGTAGATAAACTTTTTTTTTTTTGATTAATTTATTTTGTCTAAGGTTACTAACATAGTTGTAAGCTTTTCTGTTACTAACTCATTATGGATTTTAATTATGTCCGAAATAAATGATTATTATTATTATTATTATTATAAATGATGGTGCATCCACGTCCAAAGTAACTACATGTACTGTTAGCACTACAACACTAAAAAGGAGCCCAAGAAAACCTTTCTCAGAATTATGCCAAAAACAGAAGAAGAGAAGAATAGAAGAACTTTTAACGCACGACTCTCAGGAACTTGCATATGCTACTGCAGTGAGATGTGGTGAGGAGAATGAGGACGTGAAAGATTTAATAAAATATATTACCGAGCATCCTGAAAAAGCAGCAGAGATCAAGAATTTTTTGAAAGGCAAGACAACTACTAACAAGTATTCAGCAGAGAAAGCGTTGGGTATATTTATTTCTTTGAAATTGTCGAAGTGGCAGTATATAACTTTAAGGGAAACTGCGAAAGAAAGTGGTGTAGATTTGTACCCATCATATTATTCGGTTTTAAATGCCAAGAAGGCATGCTATCCTCCTGAGAGCGATATTGAAGTGACCGAACGAGGAGTTAAAGTAAAACTTCAAGCTATTTTGGACATCACTGTCACTCGACTTGCCAAAACATTAAACTTGGACCATTTGCAAGATAAAGAACTGATCTTAATCTGCAAATGGGGCTTCGATGGTGCGTCAAATCAAAGCAACTACAAGCAATGCATGAATGCAGATGAAGACGACTCTAGTGTTTTTATGAGCTCTTTTGTACCCTTGCAATTGATGTGTGGTGAGGATTTGGTCTGGGAAAACCCAAAACCTTCTTCTACAATGCTTTGCAGACCAATTTATTTCAAGTTTGTCAGCGAAAATAAGTTGGACATGAAGGAGGAAATGGGTTTGATCGATGCTGAAATTAAAGCATTGAAGCCATCTATCATTGAAAATAATATACAAGTTAAACATTCAATGTTAATGACCATGATAGATGGCAAAATAACGTCTTACCTGTCACAAACCTCTATGCAAACATGTGACATCTGTAAAGCTGTACCAAGTGAAATGAATGATTTGGAGAAGATTCACATGTAAGTTGAATATTGGAAATGTATGTTAATTTTTTTTATTTTTTTCTTATTGAAAAACACTTTTAACCTTTTTATTCATATTTTAGGAAATCTGTATCATCTGATATTTACAAGTACGGTTTGTCGACTTTGCATGCATGGATCAGATCCATGGAATGCCTGCTGCATATCGCTTACCGATTAGATTTTAAAAAATGGCAAGCCAGAGATGATTTGTATATTCCATTATTTCTCATTATAACTAATCAAATTAGCAAACTCAAGTCAATTACTTTGTATATTTTCAAGATCACACATAAATCAACGTAAAAATCTCGTAACTGAATTTCTCGAAATTCAACACTCTGCTGTGAGTGAAGCGGCGCGCATGGGTGTGCGTGTTATAGCATTTCGGAATCGCCTCATGTAGGACAACACCCCATGTAAGCCGCAGGCTTTAAGTTTTATTAAGTTATGAGAAAAAACGACTATTGTGTTTTTCTTCATACAAAAAAATATTAAATATTTTTTTTTTCGGAGATGGTGCTGTCTATAGCTGTCATATTACCAAATATTATAAATAATACTGAAATAAAGCCATTCCGATTTTTATTTCTCGTCTAAAGAAATTTGGATTTCAATGTCCACGGAGCGTCGATTTCGAACCACTGTGCGCCGGCGTCACGGCCGCCGGCGCATGCCGCCGGGCTGTGTGGATCCACCTTAAGCTAAGCTAGAAATAAATAGCGTGCACACCAACAGCTAAGCCAAAGCTCAGTCAGTGTTGCGTAGTTCAATTAGACGGACGTCGCTCGCCATGAATATAATCGATGAAGAAAGTTCCGATGATGAATACGTTACACATAGAAAAATAAGATTAATACTGACTTATTATTATTTAAGAAAAAGACGTTCCAGATCTTGGATATGTCAACACATTCAATCTCGGCACACAAGTGGAGAGTTTAGAACTTTATTTTATGAGTTAGATGATGAACATTTTCAGTTATATTATCGTGTTACAAGAGTTCAGTTTTATGATTTGTTATCATTGATTATCGGAGATATTACTAAACAAGATACTAACTATCGGAAGGCTATAACGCCAGAAGAAAGATTAGCTATTTGTTTGAGGTAAGCAAAACTATTTTAATTAAAACAATTTTTAATAGGTAAATGACAAAAGGTTACATTACGAAGGGTACGTATTTGAATATCGAAGATTAAAATACCTACGCTTAAAATACCAATGTTCAAAACATCGAAAATTTAAATATCGATTATATCAAAATGTCGAAAATTGTTATACCTAAGCTTAAAACGTCGAAGATTGAAATGCCGAGTGATTAAAATTTCGAATGATTCAAAATATCGAATGACATTATGCCTAAGTTCAAAATATCAACATTTAATCGCAACATTTAAATTAAATCCTGGGGATATTGCGAAAACACGGATAATTAGCCAATGGTAAAAACATTTCTGCGAGCAACTTGGAAGTAGCGCTCGCCGGCCGCTGCCGCGGCACCGCTCGCTACGCTCGCTCGGCTCGCGCGCGGTTGGTCACAGTTTTAACCTAACCTAACCTATTTCACCCAATTCAAAATTACGAATCATACAATCTGCCACAGAAATGTTTTTACCATTGGCTAATTATCCACTCGCAGGCAAATTGTATGATTCGTCATTTTGAATTGAGTGAAATAGGTTAGGTTAGGTTAAAACTGTGACCAACCGCGCGCGAGCCGAGCGAGCGTAGCGAGCGATGCCGCGGCAGCGGCCGGCGAGCGCTACTTCCAAGTTGCTCGCAGAAATGTTTTCACCATTGTCTAATTATCCGTTAAATTTAATAAACTGTAGGCGAGTCGTCCATTAGGTATTTCATACCTACATAGTTGAAATATCAAATATCTTAAAAAATCATTAGATAATTTAATTTACTACTAGGACATTCGATAATCTGTATTTCGATATTTGGATCTTTCGATGTAACTTTTGTAGATATTTAGATTTTAGATATATTGGACGTAGGATATTTAACCATTCGATACTATAAACTTTCGTTATTTTAATTTTCGGTTTTATGGTCGTTCGATTTTTCCATTTTCGATGTTATGAACATCGATATTTTAACAGTAGGTATTTTAATCTTCGATATTCAAATACGTACCCATTACGAATTATCTAAGCTATCGTTTTGAGCTGGTGTTGAGAAGCTAGATGATGATGAGTACCCATATTGATAAGTCTGCCTAGACAAATAACTTTCATAATTTTCCTCTGCTTCGTTTACAATTTGAAAAAGCTTTTTTTTAACATCTCTTTGTATCCAATCGGGAAGCTTTTTAGTTGACTCGCACATACTGTCAAAAAACAAATTTAACGGATGTTTGTGTTTCTCCGCCTCTTTCGCCTCCTCAGCTTTCCGTTTCTATCTTGCTCACATCGTTTCATAAAATCGTTATCGACATCCTGAAGTAGGTCGCGTAATGATGAGTCATCGCCAACTTTTCTTTTTTTTGTCCTTGGTGCTTCGGAAGTGTTTTCATCATCATCATTCGGAATTTCTTCGAAAATCTCAGTACTTTGATTATGGGTTGATGCACCGAGCACGATACTTTGAATTTCAGTTGGTGTACTGGGCAAAGTATTTTGACTTTCGATCGATGTACCGGGCAATGTATTTTGATTATCAGTGGATGCACCGAGCAAAATACTTTGACTTTGGGTTGATGTACTGGCCAATGTATTTTTATTATTAATTGATACGTTACCGGTTCTCTTACGGTTTTTCATGTGGGGTAAAAGAAATTCGAGTAACTCGGCATATTTCCAGTTATTTGTCGGAGAAGCAGCCTGACCACTTGTACTGGCTTTCATCCTTTTGAGTGACTCTCGATGACTATCAAGTAACTTTTTCCACTCATTCTTCGCAGTTTTCACTGTAACAAACACCAAGTCAAACTTAGTAATAAATATTTATGTGTTCCAGGTTTTTAGCTACTGGTGACTCCTTTAGAACAATTGGATATAATTACAGAGTGGGTAATAACACAGTTTCTTTGATTGTGAAAGATGTGTGCAATGCACTTTGGATTAATTTGCAACCAATATATATGAAGTTACCGACAGAAGGTGAATGGGAAGCAATTGCAGAAGACTTTAATGATAAATGGCAATTTCCTAACTGTCTTGGTGCCGTGGATGGGAAGCATATCTCAATAAAATGCCCCCCACAGTCGGGTTCTAATTATTTTAATTATAAAAAAAAATATTCTGTCGTCCTTCTCGCAGTCGTTGATGCGAACAAAAGATTTATTATAATAGACGTTGGTTCAATGGGCCGATTTAGCGACGGAGGTATTTTTGCAGATAGCGCATTTGGCTACAAATTACAAAACGGGCAACTAAACTTACCTAATCATAAACCTTTAACGCCTGATGGCGATCCAACACCTTTTGTGTTTATAGGTGATCAAGCATTCCCATTACAAAAACACTTTATGAGACCGTACCCACGGAGTACATGTTTAGATAACAGAGCAAAAAACACCTTTAACTATCGTCTCAGTAGAGCACGAAATGTAGTAGAAAATGCGTTCGGTATATTGTCAGCGCGATTTCGTGTGTTTCGTCGACCATTCGAATGTCAATTAGAACTAGTGGACGTCATTACAAAGACTACCTGTGTCTTGCACAATTATTTAATGTCTTCAAGAACGACAACTAGTAACGCAAATACCGTCAATATTGAAGAACAGCAAACTTTAAGATCGGTACAATACGACAACTTACGAGAAACTAGAGAAGCATTTCGTGTCAGAGAATCCTTTTGTAATTATTTTAATAATATGAATTAGATTAAACTTAATTAAACTTACCGTCTGGTATGTCTGGATTACTTATTTCCTCCACTATTCTTTTCCATACAACATCCTTTTTAATTAAGTTGTGATAGTCCTTTGTTTGTGTGTTCCATAGTATAGGAAATTGTTTAACAGTTTCAATAAATAGCTCCATAATCGCCGTGCATACACCCAAAGACCGTGCGTACGACAAAGAACACTGGACAGCACTGACGAAGGATGTGCAAAGGGTGTGCGGGGAAAGCGGGAGGGGCTTAGCTTAGCTCGTGTAGCTGCGCATCGGCATACACAACTAACTTAGCTTCGCATATTTTAGTTAGCTCACATAGCTTAGTTCGCATAGTTTGCGGTCTGCACACAAGTATGGAAAACTGCGTCAGCTATGCGAGCTAAGCTAAACTAACTTAGCTTAGCTCTTGGTCTGCAACCCGTATAAGGATCTCTAGTGAAGAATTTGAAATATTACTGAATTTAACCCTTAACCAGGCCTAGCCATTTTGTTTCTTTTGAATACTGATTTTGGTAGATTACAGGGTTATAAAAAATATAATTTCTTGATTTTTTTTTTCTGTTCCTGAAAAAAAAAAAAAAACCCTGTGGTCTCTATATGACCGCTGCCTGCTGCCCATGCAGACATGTGGTCTGTATGTGGCCACTGTCCTACATGTTATCTACGCAGCTTTTAAGGGTTAGACTACTCACTGTAAATGAATCCCAGAAATGAATAAAACCACACTTTAACTAAGAAAAATAATGTTTATTAGTTTTAATGGTGAAAATCATCAAAACAAGGTGCTGCACACAACGGTACTTGGCAGATCTTGCACATTATTTTCGACCTTTGGGGTTTTTGTCTTGTGCTGCAGTAGCGACATCGCTTCCTGGTTCCCTCACAAGGCATGTGAACCCCAACATTATTCAGCCTTATATCATCCGACACTCCGAACTGACCACCTTTTTTATTTTTGAATATTGTTGGTACTCTAAGTCTAATGGTGAAATTGTCAATTAGGCCTCTGGCTAACTTTAGCCTGAAATCTCGATGGCTGCTGCTCGTTTTATTATGGGTTATATTGTAAACGATATACGCATTTATGCAGGCTACTTCTAACATGAACCAGAAAAGACGTATCCAATTTTTCTTAGTTGACTTTCTACCAATGGAGTAAGAAGATCTGAAGTGGTCGAGTCTGTCAACCCCGCCCATACATTTGGTATATTGTGCGATTGCCAATGGGCATGTTATTGGGGCTTTGGAACCATCTTTCTGAGTACGTTGAATGGTCACTACTGCTTTAGGTTCAAAAGCTGTTGTGCAGATGTACACGTCTTTGGTATCACGCCACTTTATAACAGTAATAGGGGCAGCATATTGCACCATAAACTCTCCAGCTTTTAATTTGTTTTCATTTTTGTCACCCTTTTGAGGTAAAAGGCGTGGTGGTAAGCCTTTTCTATTTTGTCTTACAGTGCCTACAGAAAATATGCTTTTCTGATACAACATCTCTAATAGAGGCAGGCTTGTAAAAAAGTTATCGAATGCTACTCAGGTACCACTTTCAACTGTTCTACATAATTCCATAACTACTTTATAGCCAAGTCCTCCGTCACCATCTTCTTGAGTTTCACTTTTGCCAATGTATACATTAAATTGATACAAATATCCAGTTTCTGAATCACACCTGGCCCAGATTTTGTATCCCCGTTTAATTGGCTTTTGTGGCATGTATTGCTTTAACCCTTAGCCAGGCAGTGATCACATAGCGACCACATGGATTTTTATTTTTTTGTGACGAGCCGATGTCGTATAGGGACCACAAAATGTCATTATTATATTGTCTATGAAACGCAGTCAATTTCTGAACGAAAAAAAGAACGTCTAAAGCAACATTTTTTTTGACGTTTTGAATGTCAAATACTAATTTTGCTAAAAACGGTTGTTTTCTTGTTTTTGTGTTAATTATAAATGTGAATATGCCGAAAATAAATATGGTAAGTGCTATTTATGACTACTTTATGATAGTATACAAGTTTATTCATCTGTAATATTATTTGATTTATCACAATATTTGTTTTTTTTGTGAAATATTTACTCCCAAAGTTTGTGGCCCACATATAACCTCTGCCCATATAGAACAAAGAAATGTGGTCTTTATATGGCCACTGTCCTGTAAGTTGTCTACATAATTATTAAGGGTTATACTCTCTGGCTCAGGGCCAGCCCCATAAGAAGATGAGATAAGATAAGAAGGGTTATACTAGTAGATCACGGTAAATTAATCATTCATATGCTAAAACCATACAAAAATCTCCTAACAAACACTGTTTGATTATTTCAGAACACGCAAAAACCACATAAAAATCGAATTGTTCGCGAACATGAAATCGAAAGAGCTTTGGAAGAAATGTATGCATCATCAGAGGATGAAATATCTGAGGAGGAAGAGGTTTCAGGTACTTTATGTTATCCACCTTATGATATCAACAGGGCATTGGACAGCTTACAAAATGTAATGGACGCTGACCTTTTGGTGGTCTTAGCAGGAGATCCTTCACATACCCTTCGGCCTACATCTCCATCAGTAACAGTGGAAGCCTTACCCTCAGAAGTTATTTATCAGCCCTGGCAACCAGTTGCAACCTTACCATTCACTCCCCCAGCAGTAGTGGTGGATACCTTATCTTCAGCTGTCATACATGAGCCCTCATATCTAGCTGAGGCCTTACAGATTACACCGCCAGTTGCTAAGAAGCCTAGACTTTCAGCCCGTCAGCCCTCACCTTTAGCAGCAGCTCATAAGCCCTCATCTTCAGTAGCAGCTCAACCGCCCTCACCTTTAGCGGTAGACCAACAGTCCTCATCTTCAGCAGCCGAACAGGCAGTACCTTCAATGACAGCCCAACAACCCTCATCTGCAGCGGCAGCCCAACAACCCTCAACTCCAACAGCAGCCCAACAACCCTCAACTCCAGCAGCAGCCCAACAGCCCTCATCTGTAATGGCAGCCCATCAGCTCTCACCTTCAATGGCACACCAACAGCCTTTATCTCCTGTGGCAGTCCATCCTCCCTCACCTTCAATGACAGCCCAACCGCCTGCATTTCCAGCGACAGCCCATGTCACATTGCAAGGATTAATAGATAAGGTTAGGGACTGGTCTTTTTTTTTTTTTTTTTTGGGTGGGAAATCATCAAATGACCTCTCCCGCTCTGGGCGGAGCGGAAGGGCGTGTCAGACTCTTACTGACTAAAACCCACCCGTGTTCCTTCAGTTGCCTGTGCGCCAGGGCCACGGTAACTCTTTCGAACAATCCGCGACCCCGGCAGGCATCGGTCCTATCGGACCCCGTCAATGGTGCTGACATCTCTTTGAGGCGCGCGTGGAACACGACGCGCCGTCGACCCGGGCCTGGTCCTTACCGGACGGCGAGCTGCCCATTGCTCGCCGTCCGCAAGCCCGCGCCTACGGTGGCCGGGAGTCGGCAATCGACTCCCGACGCCCAGGGTGTCTCCTCCTCCTGCGGCGGCTAGGGGCGCGAGGGCGTAGAGATTGCCTCTCCCTCTCGCGCTCCGCCTCCTCCTTCGCGAGCATTACTGCTTCGCAGAAGGAGGTGACGGCTTCCCATTCCCTCTCGCTCCGTACCATGGCCTGAACCAGGGCCGGACGCGAGAGGTCGCCGCCGCCGATCGCCGCCACGAGGACACGGCGGTGCTCCGCCCAAGCCGGGCAGACCTCCACCGTATGCTCCACCGTGTCCTCCGGTCGATCCACACAATGGTAACACCCGGGCGTTTCCTCCCGCCTTATTCGAAACAGGAACCTCCCGAAACATCCATGTCCGGTGAGGACCTGCGTCAGGCGGAAGGTGAGGACGCCGTGGCGCCTCTCAAGCCACTCCTCAAAGAGGGGTCTTACCGCCGCAATTGTGGCGTGCCCTGCGCTGGGTTGCGACAGTCGCACTCTCCATGCCGCCATGAGATCCCGCCGGAGCTCTGTCCGCTGTGCCGTGATTTCTCGCGGCAGCGGAGTTACGCCCCGGCGTTTCGCCTCCTCGCGCCACTCCCAAACGTGCGCGAGGACCTTTGCCTCCAGATCCCACGGCGGCAATCCGGCAAGGAGGCTCGCCGCCTCGCAGGAGATCGTGCGGTATCCCCGTACCATCTGAAAACACAACTGATAACACAACTGAAAACACAACTGAAAACACAACTGGATTTGCTGCTCCCAATTTCACACGAATATTGAAGTCAAAAAAATCTTATATTAACAGGAGTCTTCCAATACACTACTTTTTAGATATGTTTCCTAGTGAAATATTTGATATTATAGTAGCAAATACGAACACATATGCATCATTCAAACACTCATTGAACTGGACTCCAACAAATGCCACTGAAATAAGAGCATATTTGGGTATGATCATAATGATGGGCCTACATCCTCTGTCGGAACTAGAATTATATTGGTCTTCTGATCCCTTCTATCACAACCCCATCATCGCTGCAGTAATGCCTTGCAAACGCTTTAAAAAACTCACAGAAAACTTGCATTTGAGTGACAGGGCCACTGAAGCATCACGGACCCAACCAGGGTATGATAAGTTGTGCAAAATTCGACCAATTATGGATATTTTGAACAAAAGCTTTCAAGAAAATTGCATTGGAAGCCATACACAGTCTATAGATGAGAGTATGGTCAAATTTAAAGGAAGAAGCACATTAAGAATGACTGTCTCCACCTTTGATAGCCTACTGGCACGACTTGCAGACAATCTTAGAAGAGAAAACACACATTTCAGAAATTGTATAAGTGCCGAAGAAAGACTAGTGATAACTTTAAGGTAAGTAAATAAAATGAAAATTCTTTATTAATGTATACATTTATTTATTTAGAGATTTATTTTAGAGTTACACGTTTTATAAGTAAAGACATCTTTAAATTATATATTGTCAAAATTAAAAGAATCTTGTGTGCTATCAGACAAATTAGTATAGACTGAATTTGGTGATGCAGCCGGTTCCATAACTTGATTGCTAGTCGAAGTTGATGCACCTGGATCTTGTGTAAAATATCCTGTCGGTTGTGATAAATGGTTTTGATAGTCACCATAGTTTGCATAAGTATCATATAAATTATTACGAAGGCGTTTCTTTTTAATTTTTTGGATCAGTTGCATAATACCCGTTTGGAATTCAAAATTGTCATCATTGTCAAATGATGCCAAAGATGGTAAAATTCCTTTAATAAAGGACACATGTGGGTGTTCTTGATTATTTAATTTATAATCTAGAAATTGTGACATTTTATCATCTAATTTGTCAGTCTTAGTTTTTTTTTGAGTAGAAGGTGCTGCATCACTTAATGTATCAGAGATAGAATTATTAGGCTCATTAGATGAATCAGAGGTCATACGGGGCTCAGTAACTTGTAATAAAAAAGACAGCTGATTCTTATAAACATACGGCCTAGTTGTTTTTGCGCCTGCACCAGATCGCTTTTTTTCTTTTTCATTTTTCAGGGATCTCATAAATGCATCTCGAATATGTGTCCACTTTGTAGATATCTGTGTAGCTGTAAAAGTAAAATAGACTTAAAATTAAAATTTGTTTGTGTATAGATTTAACATTATATGTATTAACATATAATCAGTCTAATACGTAGTCAAATTATTGTTCACGCAAACATCTGCACGTTTTTCAGAGTTTAAAAAACTATACTAAGGCTTCGTTCACACGGCATTGTCCTGCACGTTTTTTTTGTAATCGTTTTTATAACGTATAGTCAACCGGGTGTTCATATGGTAAATTTTCATTCGTGTAAAAACGAATAGCCGCAGTTTCCAACCAGTTGTCACAGTGAGTAGACGTCACTGATGGATCCACGCTTGGTTGTACTTTTATATTGGTATCGAAGGCGGTCTCGCCGCCGACAAAACAGAAGGTTTTGGGTACATCCTATTAATCAAGAATCTGTGCGTACGATCACATTTGAAAAATTATTCGAAAATCTTAGAAACGATGAAAAAATGTTTTTTAATTACTTTCGAATGTCTATTGAAAGTTTTGAAAAGTTATTAACTCGACTGGAAAATTCAAGCCTAACAAAATCAAATACGAATATGCGGAAATGCATTAGTACTAAAATGAAATTAGCCATCTGTTTAAGGTGAGTACACAAATAAAAATACACAGGTTGTGATTATTTAAGTTTTATTAATGTTAATTATTATAATTAAAAAAATATTAAAATTTGACCAATTTTACTATAGTATATTCGTGTTTCGTATTAAAAGCCATTGTAATCCATATCCGTGTAGTTAGAATAGCAGGATTCGACAGAGGACGGATTTTGAAGAGTAGCTGCTGTAGTTAATTCTACAGAGGCTGGACTTTGAGAAGTCGTTGTAGTCATGTTTGTAATGATAGAATTTGTAGCTTCTTGTGTAATGTTACTATTTTGGTATTGTTGTGTAAAATATCCTCTGTGAACTGATGAGAGATTGAAAGACGACGATTCACGAATTTGGCGACTGTTTTTAATTTTTTTCATTAACTGTAGCACACCCATTTGGAATTCGAGGACTTCATCATCGTCATACTTATCTAATGATGGTAATATCCCATTAAAAAATGAAAGATGCCGATTCATTGTTTCAGGTTCCTTATTTGAATAAGAATCCATAAATTTCATCATCTTCGCATCTACAGAACTAATCGTATTCTTTAGAGATCTTTTAGGTACACGATTAGGTATTGGGCTCTTTGCCGCCATTGTGTCATGTGTCTCTATAGAGTTTGTTTCCAATGTTTCTTTTCCTCCCTCAGAATAATTTTTCTGGTTTTCGGATTCAGTGTTATTATCGGATTCCGTGTTGTTATTTTCGGTGGTAACATTATTTATTGTCTCTTTAGGTTGTATTACTTTCTGCAGAAAAGATAACTGTTTACTATATACAAAAGGCTTTGCTGTTTTGGCGCCACTTCCTGAGCTTTTCTGATGTTTTATCTTTTTATATGATCGATTATAATTATCTCTTATATGAGTCCACCGTTGAATAATCATTTTAGCTGTAAAAGACAAACATGATAAGTAATACGGTACATATACATTTCTTTTTTCAGATATTTAGCATCGGGGTGTTCCATGAAAGATTTACACTATTCATACAAAGTTGGAGTATCGACTATAAGTGGTATCATCTGGGATGTTTGCTGGACTCTGTGGCATGTCCTTCAGGGAGAATATCTTCAAACGCCTTCTACAGAAAGTGAATGGATGAAAATAGTGGAAGGTTTTGAAAGAAAGACTAATTTCCCTCATTGTTTAGGTGCAATTGACGGGAAACACATAAAAATCTTAAAGCCTCCTCATAGTGGATCCATATACTTCAATTATAAAGATTATTTTTCAATTGTGCTACTTGCGGTGGTTGATTCGGAATACAGATTTATATATGTAGACATAGGATCATACGGAAAAGATTGTGACTCATCCATTTTGAAAAATTCCGTCTTATGGAAAAAAGTTAATGATGGTTCGCTGAATATACCCAAACCAATGCCATTATTAGAAGGTGGAGAAAGTACACCTTACGTATTTATTGGTGATGAGGGATTTGCTCTACATAATAATTTACTACGCCCTTTTGGAGGAACACATTTAGATTTTCGTAAAAAAATCTTTAATTACCGCCTGAGCAGAGCAAGGAGATACGTGGAGTGTGCTTTTGGTATCTTAGCGGGAAAATGGAGAATTCTACATAAGGCTATTGATGTTTCACCAAGTTTATTGACAGAAATCATAAAAGCATGCATTGTATTACACAATTACGTTCGTGAAAATGATGGACACAATTTTGAAGATGTGGCAAATCCTCCATTATTTGAAAATATTCAAAGTACGTCAGTTAGAAATGTTCAAGCAAACAGCGTAAGGTCCATTTTTAGTCACTATTTTTTATCAAACGAAGGATCAGTCCCATGGCAAAACGAATATATTTAGAACTAAGCAGAGTAAGTTAAAATATGTTGTAACGCAATTTTTATTATTAATAATAAAAGATACATACCTATGGCTTGTCTTGTTTTTTCTTCCTTTGTTTCAAAATTAGGATCAATTATTACCATGATTCCCTTCCAAGCCGCTTGAGTTGCGACGCGATTTTTATAAAGTTCCAAAGTTTTATCCCATAAAACGGGATTTTGTTCCACTAAAGAAATTAATAGTTCGTTATCTATAGAAGATTCCTCAACCATTTTGAATATCAAACCAAATCCAACCATAAAATACGTGCCACCCCGCCAAAAGACGCTCAGGTACTAAACGCTTCTTCGGTTGCTATTCGATAAAAAACGTATAACATCGTGTCGTGTGAAAGAGACAAAGCTATACCATATGCCACTGCGAACCGAATACGTCAAAGTTTATTCGATTTGCTTGACAAGTCCGTTGAGTATGCGTTTAAACGTATAAGCGGTACACGTTTTTTTGCAGTGCAATCGACGTGTGAATGGATCTATGTACGTTGTATGGTCACTATTTATACGTTAAGACGTATACTGCAAAAAAACGTGCAGGACAATGCTGTGTGAACGAAGCCTAAGATCGAGTTTTTCCACTAGTATCCCCGGTTGTTTCCGTGAACAAGTAAGGGACTACGTATTAGACTGATTATATGTTTATACATAATTATAATGTTAGGGCATTGGTCCTCGAATATAAGCGTATTATAATAGCTGTTGTATTTATTTACAGATATTTGGCGTCGGGATGTTCGTTTAAACAACTGCATTATAATTTTAGAGTGGGAATGTCAACCATCAGCAAAATAATCAAAGAAACGTGTTCTGTTATTTGGAGCGTATTAAGTGCAGAATATTTAAAGTTGCCCATTACCGAAGAAGAATGGAAAGCGATCGCTGAAGCTTTTAAAACGAAAGCAAATTTTCCTCATTGCCTCGGTGCGCTGGACGGCAAGCACATAAGGATTACAAAGCCAATAAATAGTGGTTCTATGTTTTTTAACTATAAGGATTATTTTTCTTTTATTTTATTTGCAATTGTTGATTCAGAATACCGTTTCATTTACGTTAGTATTGGTTCATACGGAAAAGAGTGTGATTCATCTATCCTAAAACAAACCAATTTTTGGAAGAAACTAAATGATGGTACTTTAAATATACCAAGACCCACGCCATTACACGAAAATATGCAAGAAGAAATACCATATGTATTTGTTGGAGACGAAGCCTTTACATTGTCACAAAATTTATTGCGACCTTATGGCGGTACTCATTTAGACAATAAGAAAAAGATATTTAATTACCGTCTAAGCCGCGCGAGAAGATATGTTGAATGCACTTTTGGTATCTTATCCAATAAATGGAGGATCTTGCATAGACCATTGGATGTATGTGCAGAAACAGCTATTGAAGTTGTAAAGGCTTGTACGGTATTACATAATTTTTTAATAAAAAAAGACGCTATATACTTGGAGAATACCCCAACCGTTATGCCCCTGGTAAACATGCCTGCAACACAGCTGCGTTCAAACGAAGGTGGTGGAAACGCAGTGCGCTTACAATTTTCCGACTATTTTGTATCTGAAATAGGCTCCGTACCTTGGCAAAACATTACAGCACACGTATCATAATAAATAAAAAGTTTCAGAAACTTACCGAAATCTTTTCTTTCCTTTTCCTCCAACTTGTCAAAATTAGGTTCAAAAACGCAACAAATTTCTCTCCACGCGGCTAATTTCAAACCTTTGTCTTTATAAATGTCTAAAGTTTTGTCCCAAAGGACAGCCCTTTGTTCCACAAGTGGAATTAAAACTTCCGGTGTTATATTATTAGCCATTGTTATACGTCCACCATGCGCAGGAGTCTGACAAGTTCTAACACGCACAAAGCAAATCGAGTACAGACGCGAGGGGCGCGCGGGTGCGAGAGGGAAGGGAAAACACGTGTTCGTCTACATAGAGTTGCCGTCCACGATTTTTTATCGTTTTACGACTGTCGTGCTTGCCGTTCCCACTGTCACGACAAAGTGTCGTCACTGCAATGTCATGTCGTAGACGACAGTAAATTGTGTCGTTCTAAATGTGAACACCTCCATTTAAACATATAAGCCACGACACTTAAAACTACACGATTATCTGTCGTCACGACACGGTGGGAACGCGCCCTTAGTCTGTCTTACGCTGCTGTAAATATTTTGCTAATCCTACGGTATTGTAATAGTTGTCACACACAATTATCCGTCCAGCTTCTAGAAGACCATCACATAACTGAACTACGACACTCCCTCCAAATCAGCAATCTCGGGGTCGCGACCTACGTAAATATCATAGTTCCAGACAAAACCCTCTTCTGTGCAGAGTTTATAGATTTTCAAGCCGTATTTGTGAGCTTTTGATGGGTTGTATTGACGGAAAGATATCCTCCCTCTAAACGGCATCATCGACTCGTCAATGACGATACATTCATCAGGTGTTAGTAAGCTCTTCCAGTTGTTGATAACAAGGTCCAAAAGTGGTTTTATTTTGTATAGACGTTCGTTTCGATCCCTCGGAGCTTCATTATCAGTAAAGTGCCAGCAACGTAATATTGATGAGAAGCGATTATACGACATGTTTACGTTGTGAAATATTGGATGGTAGTAAATCGCGTCTAGTTTCCAATATGATTCAAACGTTGGAAATTTCACAATACCCATCAACATGTACAAGGCAATAAATTTCATCATTTCTTCGCGTGTAACGTCTGTCCACCGAGTCATGCGGCTATGAACTGAGATGTTGACGTTCTGTTTCAGTTGAGAAGCGTACAGATTTGTTTCAGTGACCATAAGATCTAACACTTCATTGGTCAATATACGTCGATAAATGGATACAACAGATTGTTCGCCTTGAATATGAAGTGTTGGGCTGCTGTTATAAGGTTGACGTGATAGTGGTAGTATTTCCTGAGTCCAGCCATTTTCTCTATCTATATTATTTATTTCTTGCGGAGTAAGGGCCTTATCATACTAGCGGTTCGGAAGCGGCTGCGGAGCGGAGCGGACGCGCTGCGAATGCGTCGCGAACACGCCGCGGCTGCGCAGCGAGGACGTCGCGGACGCGTGGCAAATACGTTACGTTTTCGTCGCGTGTTTGTAGCAAATTATCGCCGTACAATACACTCAGTAACAAAATGGATTTCGACGAGGAAACACTGCTTTTGGCTTTATTACTTCGAAGACGCCGGAGACAAAAACGAAAGCATCGACGAATTTGGGAAGATCCATTATCAGTTAATAGAATGGAGGAGAGCGACTACTTTGCGTTGTTTTGCAAACGAATAAAAAATAATCCAAAACAATTTCGTTCCTACGTGCGAATGTCAAGACCTACATTTTATGAGTTGTTGCATCTGATACAAACTGACATAAGACATAAAGACACACATTTGAGATTATCAGTGTCACCTGAAGAAAGGCTCGTAATTACTATAAGGTATGTTTTTAACATTAAATAAGTACACAGGAGATAATTAATTGTACTTCTTTAATATTATTAATCGGTTAATCATTATTTACTTATAAATAATCAACATAACGGTGGTTTTTACAGTAGCGATTAAATTATTTCACAATAAAAAAAATATTACTATTCTGAAAATAAATCACTATAAATTGCATCTTCAACATTACTGTTCTCGTCATAAACACTTGGTGAAGAATTAATTGGTTGTAATGAATTATTTCGCAATGGCTCTGAACTTGTAAAATATCCAGGATAGTTTGAAGGATAGCTGTTAGACATATGCTTGTATTTTTTCAAAACTCCCATGATCTCCATTTTGGCATCCATTTTAAAGTCTGGATGAATTGATTTTAAATCTTCAACCAGAGACAACGCAAAGTTGTATTCGGGTTCACTTTCACTACTTTTTCGGTCTTTATTCATCCTCTCGTCCATCCTTTGCATTAACTTTGTAATCATTTTATCCTCAGCATCATCAGATCTTTTCTTCTTTTTTGTAATATTGGTTGTAAAATCATCGCTTATGTTTATTGTATTCTCATCATCTGAAATTGCCGGTGGCGGGGTTTTCGAAGGACGAGTCCGTGTAGTAGTATTCAAAAATGATAGCAAAGGTGAATACAGGTATTCTTTAGAAGTAGATGCACCGGAGCCACTCCTGATTTTTTTATTTCTATCTTTGACGTAGGCGTCGCGGATTCCTTTCCATTTTTTTTGTAGTTTAACAACTGTAACAATAAAGACATATTTCAGGTAT
Source organism: Dryobotodes eremita (assembly GCA_917490735.1). Lineage (NCBI taxonomy): Eukaryota > Metazoa > Arthropoda > Insecta > Lepidoptera > Noctuidae > Dryobotodes > Dryobotodes eremita. The sequence continues at coordinate 791,670 of OU823272.1, forward strand.
TTGGCAACTGGGTGCTCTTTAATGGACCTGCATTTTTCATTTAGAAGAGGATTTTCAACAATACAAAAAATTGTTCGGGAGACATGTCAAGCTATTATTAAAAACTTATTTCATATTTGTATGCCACCCAAGCAAACAGAAGACTGGGAAATCATAAGTAAAGGCTTTCTAGAAAATGCGGATTTTCCTAACTGCATAGGTGCAGTGGATGGCAAACATATTAGGATGATAAAGCCGAGTCATAGCGGCTCACTATATTTTAACTACAAAAAGTATTTCTCGATGAATTTACTAGCCGTCTGTGACTCCAACTACAAGTATATATTTGTTGATGTCGGTTCCTATGGAAAAAGTTCTGATTCAACTATATTTGACAGAAGCCAATTGAGAAGAGACATAGAAGAAAATCGTTTAAATATTCCAAAACCGAAACAAATAACAAACAATGAAATACCGTTGCCTTTTACTTTTATTGGCGACGAAGCATTTCCATTGTCAAAATACATGCAACGCCCGTATGCGGGCAACTATTTAACTTCTACAAAAAGAATATATAATTATAGATTAAGCCGAGCACGAAGATATATAGAGTGCACTTTTGGAATTATGACTAATAAATGGCGTATTTTTCATCGACCATTAAATGTTGGAATAGACTTTGGCGAAGAAATAGTCAAAACTTGTTGTATATTGCATAATTTTGTACGATCTAAAGTTAAGGCAATAAGAAGTCGTAAAAAAGTACCACAAATATTTGGACTGTATGACAACCCACACGTTAATGGAAATGTTTATAGACTTTCAGGTAATGCGATAAGAGATACATTTGCTGACTATTTTGTTTCAAATGAAGGAGCATTACCATGGCAGCATATGTACATTTAAATAGTATTGTGTTTCTCTTACCTGCTTCATTTTTCTCCTTGACTTTTTTTTCCGTAAAGCCTTGAATAAACAAATTGCAAATCTCTTCCCATGCTTTTTTTTTTAAATTACGATCACTAAATTCTCTGCTTTTTTGATCCCATATTACGTAACGACTTTGAATTTCATTAATAAATAACTCTGTATCAATATCCGAATCTCCCAATGATGCCATGTTGATACATACGTCCTGTCACATTCGTGTTTCGTTGCGATCTGATGTGAGGTGGGGCGGACGGGCTGGCGTTTGTACGAGACAGTACAAAATGGCGTCCACCTTGCTGTTCGCGGCGATCCCGTTGCGCGTCCGCAACGAATTCGCTGCGCATGCGCGGCGTGTTCGTTGTGTGTCCGTAACGAATTCGTTGCGCGCCCGCTCCGCTTGAGGACGTTCGCAATCCGCTAGTATGATAAGGCCCTAAGCCGCATAACCTCACTAGCAGTCCGCCTTCTGCTAGTTTCTGGCCGAGGTGAATTTATGACGATATCGGATGAATTATCAGCTGGCGAGTCTCTACCAAAGTTCTCGGTTACAATGTTTGAACGGGAAATCTCACCTGGATCAAAATCAGGATCATTGACATCGTCATCAGCAAAAATACTCGGTTCTTGATCCGAAATATCAGAATCTGGCTCGTTATGTACATCGCTATTACCGCCGTTCGAATCCGTGTCATCATCACTCAATTCAAAGTCACTTTCTTCCAGTACACGTCGCAATTCCTCAGTTGATAATCTGCGTGGCATTTTCAACAAAAATATCTCATACGATATTATAACCTTCAAACAATTTTTGCATTTGAAACGATTTCATGAACAGAATTCAAAAATATGTCAGTGACGTAAAATAATTGACACTGACAGGGCCAGGCCACAACAGTGCGTTGCGGCGTCGCATCGCAAAAACAACATCGCACAGCTATGCGATGCGATGTCGCAACGCAAAAATTTCATCGGATACGACATCGTACGTAAAGACGCTAACCAACGTTTCAGTTTCTAGTGAGACATGGACCGCACTGCGCGTGTTCTACTTCTGCTTGCGTTAAGGCGTATTAAGAAAAAGAAACAGAAAAGAAAGTACTGGGTGCACCCATTACTGACAATTATGAATAAAGATGGAAACCACTTCAAAAGGAAATATGAGGCGCTAAAAGTGGACGAGGTTAAATTTTTCGATTACTTTAGGATGAGTGTAGTAAGTTTTGAAGAGCTTCTTAGTTTGATAAAGCCTCATTTACAAAATAAATACATATTTAGAAAACCCATCGAACCTCTGGAGATGCTGGGATTAACTTTAAGGTAAGAAAAAAATAAACTATTTTTACTATAATCATACTGTTTAATCATTTTCATAATTTAGTGTTATTCAAAACTCGTATTCCGATTGTGTGTCATTCGTCAAATTTGTTAGTTCCTCATCGAAATGAATTTGTTCTGGCTCATCTGCATCATCATTCCTTGGCGTTTGTGGAGACGATTGCATAGGTGTCGGTGATGTTTCGCATCCGCTTTGGAAGGCACTGCGTTGAATGGATGTTTGGTAGCCACTCTGCATAGGCATTTGAGCTGATTGGTAGCCACTCTGCATAGACATTTGAGCTGTTTGATAGCCAGTCTGAACAGTTGTTTGAGATGTTTGATAGTTTGCTTGGACGGATGTTTGTGAAGTTTGATAGTGGCTGGGATAGTATGATGGTTGGTGTAAATCACTTAATATCTGTAGGACACGACTTTGGAAAATTATTGTTTGATTATCATTCAATTTTTCCAATGATGGCAAAATTCCTTTAAAAAAAGATAAATGTCTACTTTCAGGTGTTTTTAAAGCAGCTATAATATTCTTCTCAAATTCGTCTTCGTCAATTTTTCTTTTACGCGATGCAGGCTGGTAACGTGGCATGACAGGTTGCTGGCTTTGTTGGGTTGAGGTGCTTGGTCTTATTTCTTCATCGTCAAGACTTGATGTTGTTTTATTTTGAGAATTCTTTTTCAGAAATAGGAGCTGGTCGTATAGATGATATTGTTTAATTTTTTTGGCCCCAGCTCCGGATTTACATTGCTCGTTTAATTTTTTTTCGTATTTTGTAAAATTATCCTTGATTCCTCTCCATTTCTTTATGACATCGTTACCTAAAAAAATATGAAGAATAATGATTTATTTTGTTTTCTTTCAGGTACCTGGCGACGGGAAATACTTTTAAAGATATGCATTTCACATATTATCGTGGAAAATCTACAATAACAGGAATAGTAAAATTTGTTTGTCGTATTTTATGGAACATTCTTAAAAGGTTGGAATTACCAAAAATTACAACAGAGCTGATGGAACAAATTGCTCAAGAGTATGAAAAAAAGACCAACTTTCCTAATTGTATAGGAGCGCTAGATGGAAAACACATTCGTATATTGAGCCCGGATCACAGTGGATCCCTATTTTTCAATTATAAAAATTATAATTCCATTGTTCTATCAGCACTTGTTGATACGAATTACAAATTTATATATGTCGATATAGGTGCATATGGTAAGGAATGTGACTCCACTGTTTTTCAGAACTCAAATCTATACGACTTATTAAAAAAAGGTCAATTATCTATACCTCCGCCAAAACCGTTACCTGGCTTTCAAAAAGAAATTCCTTTTGTCTTCGTGGCGGATGAAGGATTACCACTGACAAATAATATAATGCGCCCATATTCTGGGAAGTTTTTATCGATAGAAAAACGAGTTTTTAATTATCGTTTGAGCCGAGCCAGACGATATGTTGAGAGCGCTTTTGGCATACTCGCAAATAAATGGCGCATATTTCACCGACCCATTAATGTTTCTTACGATTTCACAATAGACATTATAAAAGCATGCTGTGTATTACACAACTTTGTATTGAATCGAGATGGCGCACAAACGTTTGAAGAAATGATTATTGACGATTCTTTGCAAATTTTACACGAAACAACACATGAAAGTAGAACAGGAGCTAACATAATCAGAAACGAATTTTGTAATTATTTTAATAGTAACATTGGAGGTCTTAGTTGGCAGTTAACAAAAATATAAATGTTTATAAGTACTTACCGAGTTTTGTTTTTTCAACACTATTTAACTCCTCAAAATTTGAATATAAACTTGTACACACCTCCCTCCAAGCTTCTGTTTTTAAAAAAATGTCTTTGAATTGTGATATAGTTTTGTCCCAAAGGACGGGACGTTCGTAAATTAAAGATATCAGGTGGTCGACATCGTACTCCGCCATATCGCTTAACACGTTCCCTGTCCCAGTACCAAAATGCAAAATTGACCGACAAGTCCAATAGGATTTTCTTAATTATTTGTTTTTTTATAGTCATAGGGTAGCGCTAGTAATATATATATATATTTTTTTTAAACTGATGTAGGCTTTACTTACCTGAAACACATACGGTTCATGAGCGTAGGGAGACATTTTTGCTTCTGCACGTTCATGAAACACATATGGTTCAGGGAACTTTTTTTAGATTTTCAAAAGTATTTGTATGTGTAAATACAGGGTGTCCCATGGGAAATTTCAAACTTTAAATATGAATTAAAAGATTACGGTTGGCAGGAGAGGGGCGGAGCGAGCGGTAACAGGAGCGGGGGTCGTGCGGATTATTTAGTAGCAATGGATCGTTGGTCCGGTTCGCACCGCGCTTACGCTGTGGAAGCGTATATTCAAAGCAACGAATCGCCGACTGTGGCAAGGCGAAGATTTTGTGCTCGATTTAATATTCGTCGTGTGAGTGAAGCTCCAAGCGTACAGCTTATTCGAACATGGGTTGAGAAGTTTCGGCAAACCGGATCTACAGTAAATAATCCATTATCTGGCCCGTCCAATGCGATATCAAACGAAGAAAATGTAAATTTAGTGCGGAACGCAGTCATCCGAAATCCACGGCGATCGATTCGTAAACATGCTGCTGCTTTGGGCCTTAGTAAGTCATCCATACATCGGATTATGAAAAAAAAACTTAAGTTCCATCCTTATAAGATGCAGTTGGTTCAATATTTAAAGCCTAACGATTACAGTTTGCGAAAAACATATGCCGAAACAATGCTACAGCGATTTCGCACTATTCGGACACTTGGTAATACAATTTTTAGTGATGAGGCTCATTTTCATCTGCAAGGCTATGTGAATAAGCAAAATTTTAGATATTGGGCTCCAGGAAACCCACATGAGAAACATGAACAACAACTTCACAGCCCAAAGGTGACAGTGTGGTGCGGAATGTCTATGAACGGAATTATCGGGCCATATTTTTTTGAAAATAATGGTCGCTCAGTAACTGTGACATCTCAACGTTACTGCAACATGATTGAAATATTTTTGAACCCAGCATTGCAGAACCATCCAGGATACAATAGAAGAACCTGGTTTCAGCAAGATGGCGCGACAGCTCACACGGCAAGGGCGTCTTTAGAGACTGCGAGGCAAATTTTCGGAACAAAAATTATCTCAAAGTTTGGAACCTTCCCGTACCCACCAAGGTCGCCTGACCTCACGCCCTTGGATTTCTTTTTGTGGGGCTTCTTGAAATCTAAAGTATACGACCCGCCGCCAAGGAATTTGAGTCAACTCAAAAGGAATATCCATACTCAAATAAACCAAATCACGTCAGAAACGTGCAAGAAAGTTTTTCTCGCGATGAAGCGTGCGTTGGAGGAGACTGTACGAGCAGATGGGCGTCATCTCGACAGCATCATTTTTAAAACTTAAAATCCGCATGATTTCTTTATTCATTTCTATCATTAAAAGTTTTCTATAATCATAGATTTTTTTTTCATTAATTTTTTAAGTTTGAAATTTCCCATGGGACACCCTGTACTTTATTATTATTATTTATGTATTTTCACGACATTTACGAACTTTGAACATAATATTCCATAGATAATCTACTTCCATAGACCTGTGGGCCAGGCCACAACAGTACGTTGCGGCGTCGCATCGCAAAAATCAACGACGCCGCACAACGCATCGTGGAAATTTCCGATGCGCTGCCGCAACGTACAAATCTGCGATGCGACAACGCGTTGCCGTTTAGTCGGTGTCCATACTTTGAACGACCTGCACGTGTTTTTTAACACGTTCACTGTCCACTGAGCCACATATGGTTCAGGAAACGTGCACTTGAAAAGCACTAATACGTTCCTGAGCCATATGTGCGTCAGGAGACATATACAACTTCTAAAGCGAATAATTCCACTGGACGTGCTGAAACTTTACTGTTTCTGCATTGGACGTACTGGTACGATCATAAAGTTAACCCTTATTCAAACGCGAGCCTGTGGAGGAGTTAACCCTTAAGCCGGGTCCAGACGAGTGTAACGTGTAATGTAAGATTACGTGTAATTTAGCATCAACAGTGTGGACGGCACACGAACTCAAAGCGAATTGTGAACGCAAAAATATTTCAAAAGCTGTTTCCACTCAGTTGCTACGAACATGCCGAATAGGAAGGTCGTGATAGCTGGTGCGGCTTTTATTTTCATGTATTTACTAACTGAAGACCGCAAAAGTCGGAAGCGTCGATGGTGGAAAACTAATTTGTATAAAAGAGTGAGAGTCAAAATGGCGGGTGTACCATAGCGAATTAAATTATACCAATTACCAAACAAATGTACCTAAAACGTACTATTTAGTACCTAGCTCTAAAAAATCTGTACCTCTTTCAGAACGAAATTATTTCGAAATTAAGGTACACCCGCCATATTGACATCAAGATGGCGGGTGTTCTATAATATTTTATTATTTAACCATTACTCATAAAATATAATTATACCAAAAAATTGTACCTAAAGAATACCTTAAGTAAAAAAAACACTCACTTGATCTGTTGGATAGTTCCTGAGAAATAAAACAACAGTGTCTTGTGTATAAGCATAATCAGCCTATAATGTTCCCATTGCTGGGACACAGGCCTCCTCTCTTCGAGAGGGACTGGGCTGTAATCCACCACGCGGGCCCAGTGCGGGTTGGTAGATGTCACGTCTTTGAATTGTTGGTTCTAGGACATGCCGGTTTCCTCACGATGTTTTCCTTCACCGTTTTGAGAGCAGTGGTGATGAAATTATTTACACAAAGTAAAGCGCCTGCCTGGGTTCGAACCCACGACCTATGACTCGTAAGTCGGGGCCGTTACCACTGGGCCACCACTGCTCTTCTTGTGTATAAGGAAACACGATAATTATCATGATATATTGATATAGTTATTTATACATCTATGTTTTACGGATATTTATTAATTACGAATTAAATGCATACGAATAATTATTATATTAATAAGTTACTACCAACCGTCCGCAACTAGCTTCGTAAATGCAAATTCATGATAAAGTATGTTGCGGGTAGTTGATAAACAATTTGCAATTTGCCCTCTGTTTCCTGATTCATCATACGAGCTTCATAGTTTACAATACGCAGATAACTTTATTTTCATTAATATAATTTTCATTGCGATTATATAGAATTAACACTATGAAACGCGGAAAAAAAAATGTTGTTGATTTAAACGAATAGAAAAAAGTGTTTTGTAAATACAAACATCATTTCCCATCGATTCATGATTTACCTTCACCGTGTAGTGAAATATTTTCAAAAATGTCCAGTGAACTTCAACGACAAATATCACCTAAAGCACTTTATTTATCGATTAAAAGAAATTTTGAAAACTTTTTTCCCGTGGAGGATGAAAACAGTGAAGATAAAAATTATGTAGGTTCAGAGAATAAAACGGAAGACGAAGATATATTAATTACGAAAGATGTTGATGCAGAAAAAGAGATTGAAGAAGAAAATAACGAAGAAAATTTTTACGTCGTGGATAAAACTATATGTACTGAAGAAGGTAAATCTTTTAAGTTTTCACTTGATTTATATCAATGGAGGAGAATTCGGCCAATCTCAAAATGCTCTGTTCGTATGAGAGCCAATAATCCAGTTAAACAAAAAAAGTGGATATTACCTAAATATGAGTGGGCAGACTTGTTAAGGGAAAAAAATTGGGAAAAAACCAAATCTCCTTGCAGTTGGTGCTTTAAAACCTATTATGTTAAATGCAATGAAAGAGTGACTTTTCTCGGTGCATGTAAAGAATGCAATGCTAAAATAAAAATAGTGATTACATATCCTATAGAAAATATTGCTTCTTGCAACAGTTTAATTACAGATTTTGATAAAAATGTTAAACATAATATAAGAAAAAAAATCAAATTGTCACCCATAAAGCGCAAAGAATTGATGGAAGAAATGAAACATGAGTCTCCTATAACAGTTCATAAACAATTAATTAGTTACGCAATGGAAGTTGGGGATCCACAGCCACCCCATCTACCTTCACATGGAACTTTACGACAGATAAAACATGAAAGTAATCTTAGTGAGTATTACCATAAAGATCCAATTTTGGCTTTATTGTACATGGCTCAAAACGTAAAACCCTATAACGATTATATAAAACACATAACAATTCATCCACATTTTTATATTTACTATTGGTCTACGTTACAAGAAATATACTACAATCAATATCATAAAAACCACAGAGTTATACTGAGCATCGACGCAACTGGTAGCATTTTTAAGGAAACTGATTTAACCCTTATTCAAACGCGAGCCTGTGGAGGAGTTAACGAAAAAGTAAGATACGTTCCTGGGTAATTTTGGGTCGTAGATTTCAAAAATACACACAAAAGAAGGGTTAGTGGGGGGGAAGTACCCTTTTTTGGTGGGAAGTATATATCCCGTCGTCTGTTCTCTCTTGTAAAAAAGTTGGAAAGGTGGGAACTATAGCTCCCAGTGTCCAGTATGACATCAATATTTTAAAACACTAGCTAGTGGCCCTGGCTCCACTTGTGAATTAAATTTTAACGTAAAAAATTACATAGATCGTGTTTTTTTAATAAAGGAGGTAAAAGTACTCATCAATGCAAGTTCTTTTACTAAGGGAAGAACTCGGAAATTTAAAAATGAATGACTTGACCATTCATTTTTAGTTGAGTACCTACCTACCTCTAGCTAGATATGAATTTGTAGTAGCAAGTTACTTGTATTGGTGAGTACTTTTTGTGTAATCACTAAAATAAATTATTATAATAGAAGTTTTTTATTCATTTTGCTTGAAATTATACTTATACTTATTACGTATTAGGGACTGTTTCTATCACATTGATCAGAATATCCTTTTCCTGTCAGTCTTTCATATATCTTAAAAAATAAAATACGAAGTAATTCTACCCTATTCAGTTTCAGTGGTATGAAACATTTCAAAACATTCCTTGATGCATAGAGGTACGGTGCACGTGGAGCATACATTTTTTGTCCTTTTCTCCCGTTTTCTTGTGCTACAGAACCGGCATCTCTTATAAGAGTTACTCTCTTGGGGCATGTGTATACCTACATTTGATAACCGAATCTCTTCCGGCACTCCGAATGGGGCCCCTTTCTTGCTTGTAAAGGGTATATTTGGGCGTGCTTTTTTTTGAGAGTAATTGTTTATTAGCGCACGCGCCAAACGCAGTCTAAATTCACGGTGTGAATGTGGTGTTACGGTATGTGTTACACTGTACGTTATGTATGAATTAATGATGGATGCATCAAACATAAAAAAGAAAAGACGCATCCAAAACTTGTGGGATTTCCTATTGATTGGGTAAGAGGATCTATAATGATCAAATAGATCCACCCCGCCCATGCTCATTGTGTAAGAAGCAATTGCTTTTGGGCAAAGAACTTCTACTCTTGACCCATTTTTTTGAGTTCTTTTTACATACATGATGTCTAATGGTTGATGTGCTGTGGTAAGCAATGTGACTTCTTTTGTGTCAAACCATTTTATTGCGGTGATAGGTTCTGATGTCATAGCCGAGAATTGATGCTTTTGTAGTCTTAACTCTTTTGGTTGCTTCTTCATCATAGCTGGGAGGTCTTTTCGATTTGATCTTACCGTTCCTACAGCATAAATATGTTTATCATATAGCTGTTCTAGTAAATAGCAACCAGTGAAGAAATTGCCAAACGCTAGAAGTGTATTCATGGGGAGGTTGGTGCTGAGTTTCATTACGACATTGTAGCCCAGACCTTCGTTTTCGATACTGTCCCCTTTTCCCGTATATATCTGAAATTGGTATAGGTATCCAGTTTTGGCGTCGCACCTGGCCCATATTTTGAACCCCCTTTTAATGGGTTTTTTGGGCATGTATTGTTTCAATGAGCATCTGCCTTTAAACTTAACCATACACTCGTCTATAGACTGTACACTTGAATTGTATTCCTCATTCTGATAGACTTCATTTAATGTTGTAATCATGGGTCTTAATTTGTATAATTTGTCAAAATTTGGTGAATCTCTGGGTGGTTCGGTGCTATTGTCATTCAGATGTAAATTTTCTGTAATTTTTTTGAATCTCGCTATTGGAAATACACGGGAAATTTCAGGATTATTATAGAAGGAGTCACTTGACCAATAAAGCTCCATGTCTGGTAAGGGATTTAAGCCCATTAGGATAAGAATACCTAAATATGCTCTGATGTCATCTTCATTGACTTCAATCCAGTTTTTACTATTTTTATAGCGAGCATATCGATTTGTTTGTTCAACAATTAATTGTATTAAATAATCTGGAAAATGTTTTTCAAAAATGGCTATTGGTTGTGTCTTATGATTGAATTCAGATTTAGGCTGAAATTTTTTGGTAAAATTTGGAATATCATGAGTGGTTCTACATATTTCCCATTTCCGTGGCTGAGATCTATTTCTTTCCACTGTAGAACTCATTGGAATTTGCAAATCCTCCTCTTCAACAAAATTTTCGTCTATGTCACTAACATGTTGCTCAACATGTTCATATATGATTTCTTGTTGAAGGGGATCATCCGTGGAGACAATTTGTTGAATGTTATCTAGCCCTATTTCATGCTCAATTGATACTGGTAAATCACTGTCAGAAATTAGATTTAGTGCCCCACTTTGTATTTCTAAATTAGAATTATCACCAGTATCACTATTTCGTTTTTTTTCTAATATCGTACATTCAGGATTTTCCGGGTTTAGTATTTCTAATAAGTTCTCACATGGTTCTAGTGTTTTTGTAGTTTCCTCATGTTCTTTGTCACCCAAATCATCCATCCCAAACATCTCTTCCAATCGCATCTCGATTCTATCCTCCTCATTTTGTTGCAAAAATGACCTTGAAGGACTTATTATAAAATCACCGTAAACTAAATCATCATCGGAATCATTATCGGACCAATCATCCTCTTCTAAAATGTTTTCTATCAACTTTTCGGTTAGTTTTTTAGGGGGCATTTTTCTAAAACAAAATAAAAACAATAAATTCTAATGTATTGAAACTAGTTGTCTATTTATCTGATGATGAAATGATAACTAATAATATGCTTATACCAAGTTTTTTTGGACACACGGATTTTATATATAGAATTTCCGAATGTAGTGTGCAGTGACGAACACTGGGATGATATCTTCCCACATATAGACTCAATTTCAATCGACTATACCAAGGTATAAAAGAAAGATTCGGGGCATATTTTACGTTTCACGCAACCGTAATACAGTCTAGTTTATATAGCTAAAACTCAAATCTGCTTACCTAATTTTTTTCAGCACTACACAAAAAATAAAAAAATAACGGTCGTTTTCGGCGGCAAAATCACGTCAACTGACTTTGATGTGTGTTTACCATGACATGTAATAATTCTCTGAAAAGTGTTGCCATTAAAAAAGATTCTCTGAAATGTTAAGATTGCGTAGATAAATATTACATTGCATTAGGTTTAAGCATATAAAAATAAAACACGATTTACTTCAATCTGAGATGTGGGAAGTATAGCTCCCAGCGTTTTAATAAGGGTTGTGAAAAATTACTCTTTGCTGTATGTTGCTATAATGTACAACGAAGAAAATAAAAGAAGTGTTCCGGTTGCTCAAATGATTTCTAGTTCTCAGACGATGGATACTATATTAAACTGGTTAAAATCTTGGAGAAATCAGAAATCAATTCCTAACGAAGTGATTTTGGACCAATCTTCAGCGCTAATAGGAGCCACGATCAAAGCTTTTACTGAGCATAAGTGTACTAATGATTATCTTGTAGAATCGTTCAGGAAACTTGACGCTGATGAGACATCACCCGACGCCTTATATGTTCGCATCGACACAAGCCACTTTGTAAAAACGATATACAACCTTAACTGTTTTCTGAATGTGGACCAAAGAACTAAAGCGTTTTATTGTAAATGTATTTTGTATCTTAAAAATCTAAATGACTACGGAACTGCAAAACAAACAATTTTAGATATAATAACCGTAGCTCTCAATAAATACGATAGTATTGGATCTCCATGCGATGAAGCTAAAAGAAGGTTAAAAATATTCGGCAAAACCATGAATCTTCCAGATTAGTTTGCCAGAACAACTTATATTGAAAGAAATTAAAGAAGAGGAACTTACATTTCCCAAATGGTATCAGGACAAATTAGATCGCGAAAATTTGTTAGTTACATTAACAGATGATGACAGTGACTCCTTATCACACGAAAACTTATTTTACATGCCTACTTTTATACCAACACTAACCCGGTTAGTACAGCAACTACCGTTGTGGTCAAATGTGATGATTCCAATATATAATTCAGAAAACCAAACTGCGTCTTCATCCAACGTGGAAAGTTATTTTAAAACGCTGAAGAGGTACTTATGTCATATTGACGTGAAATCCAATAGATTGAGATTGAACCAATTTATCGTCAAAAATGCAGATTTTATAGATGGGGAATTAAAAGAAGCTATAGGTAAAGTAGAAACTACAGAGAAGGGTGACTTGAAAAGAAGAAAAAATACGAAAGCAAAGGTAAATAAAACAGAAGATGATTTCCCAAGACTCAATTTTTTCTAAAACTCCATCGTTTTCTGAAAATTGGAAGGGCAAAGGTGACGCTCGAAAGGCCACGAAGAAAAAAAGAGTGAAAATGCATAAACCTGTGCCACTATTGTTAAATGGAACAAGACTACGAACTGTCATGAAGGATTTACACGTATCGAATACTTGCACATTCGACTCGGTTGCACAACTAATTGCAGTAGGGTGTGTTGAAGGGTTTTATTTAAATACTCATGTACTCAATCATCAAAATGAATTTTGTCAGTTCATAAAAAAATTGATTAATGTCAAAACTACCAGAACAGATTTATACAAGTACCGTGCTCACCTTCTTCAGCCATATTTTAAAAAAACTGATATTAATCATAAAGTTTTCATCTCTCGCGAATGCAATATAGCTTATATTTTTGAGAATATTTTGATCGACGCAATTTACAGTGCCTCTGTACAAGAATCATGTACGAATACTGAATGTGGCATTAACAAAGTACAAAGAAAAATTGCTTTTTTGCCACTTAATTTTAACATGCCAAATATATCAATGCTCAATCAATCGGCAGAGTCTATGTTATGTGAAGAAAATAATATTGTACAATGTAGACGTAATGACTGCAACGGCATACGAACATTAAAACACGAACTAAGTAATACAATAGCTTTTGAGCTGAATCAAACAGATGTAATTTGTCTTAAAGACATACCTATGGAAATAACATTCAATCATACAAAATACGAAGTTCTTGGATTAATTGAGTTTTTACCTTCCGGCGGCGATGTTACAGACATAAACAATATTGGTCACTATCGGGCTCATTGTTGTCGTAATGCTGAATGGAAATGTTTTGATGATCTTAATAATTTTATAACCAAAACTCCGAATTCACTTATCGCTAATTGCATTATGTATGGACGAAAATAAAGAGGTACTTAATAACTTTGACGCGTTATTAAATTCATGATTTATAATTTAATAACTATCCCTAAAATATATATAAATATGTACCTAGATCAATAATATTCATAATAACAATAAACATAAGTAAACGAGACACGGTTGTTTTATTTCTCAGGAACTATCCCACTGATCAAGTCTGTGTTTCTATTTACTTAAGGTACTTTTTAGGTACAATTTTTTAGTGTAATTACATTTTATGAGTAATGGTTAAATAATAAAATATTATAGAACACCCGCCATCTTGATGACAATATGGCGGGTGTACCTTAATTTCGAAATAATTTCGTTCTGAAAGAGGTACAGATTTTTTAGAGCTAGGTACTAAAAATAGTACGTTTTAGGTACATTTGTTTGGTAATTGGTATAATTTAATTGGCTATGGTACACCCGCCATTTTGACTCTCACATTTCTTCGCGTGTAACGTCTGTCCACCGAGTCATGCGGCTATGAACTGAGATGTTGACGTTCTGTTTCAGTTGAGAAGCGTACAGATTTGTTTCAGTGACCATAAGATCTAACACTTCATTGGTCAATATACGTCGATAAATGGATACAACAGATTGTTCGCCTTGAATATGAAGTGTTGGGCTGCTGTTATAAGGTTGACGTGATAGTGGTAGTATTTTCTGACTCCAGCCATTTTTTCTATCTATATTATTTATTTCTTGCGGAGTAAGCCGCATAATCTCACCAGCAGTCCGCCTTCTGCTAGTTTCTGGCCGAGGTGAATTTATGACGATATCGGATGAATTATCAGCTGGCGAGTCTCTACCAAAGTTCTCGGTTACAATGTTTGAACGGGAAATCTCACCTGGATCAAAATCAGGATCATTGACATCGTCATCAGCAAAAATACTCGGTTCTTGATCCGAAATATCAGAATCTGGCTCGTTATGTACATCGCTATTACCGCCGTTCGAATCCGTGTCATCATCACTCAATTCAAAGTCACTTTCTTCCAGTACACGTCGCAATTCCTCAGTTTATAATCTGCGTGGCATTTTCAACAAAAATATCTCATACGATATTATAACCTTCAAATAATTTTTGCATTTGAAACGATTTCATGAACAGAATTCAAAAATATGTCAGTGACGTAAAATAATTGACACTGACAGGTCTATGGAAGTAGATTATCTATGGAATATTATGTTCAAAGTTCGTAAATGTCGTGAAAATACATAAATAATAATAATAAAGTATTTACACATACAAATACTTTTGAAAATCCTAAAAAAAGTTCCCTGAACCACATGTGTTTCATGAACGTGCAGAAGCAAAAATGTCTCCCTACGCTTATGAACCGTATGTGTTTCAGGTAAGTAAAACCTACATGAGTTTAAAAAAAATATATATATATTACTAGGGCTACCCTATGACTATAAAAAAACAAATAATTAAGAAAATCCTATTGGACTTGTCGGTCAATTTTGCATTTTGGTACTGGGACAGGGAACGTGTTAAGGTGCAGCGCAGACGACAGACTATCCGTGACGCACTTTTTAGCCTGTGAAAATAGAACCTATGCAATTATATGCAGTAACGCACACGACGCGCAAAATGTCCGGCGAACAAAAAATCCGTGTAATTCGGGCAGACCGCACCGCGCCGCGCCGCGCCGCTCGGCACAAAAAGTGTGTGAAAAAAATTTAACGTTTGCTTCAACGCGCGCTAACGCAGACGGCGCACACTTTAGTCGGCAATCTGCATTTGCTAGGGGTGGACGTACCGCACGCGATCTATTATCATGGCGCCAGAGGTCGATGTAACGATTTTAATTCGTGTCCGTTTCGACCGCGCGGCCACGGCGAAATTAACCTTTTCACCGCCAGCGTACACAGAACGCGATGCCTCGCCTAGCGCCAAGTTATAAACGTATAACGAAATATACAGGGTTACTGGTAACTCGACGTATTCCTTGCAGGACGTCATAGTAGGGTTAAAATGCAACAAATTAAGCCACCAAATGTTCTACCGAAATTCAGTAGTTTTTGAAGTAGTTAAGAGTTTTAGTTTTTTTATGAAAAATCCCAGATTAAATCATTTGAAACCAATTTAAAAATGATTTACGGCGCGACTGTACTGAAATTTAAGTTATTATCATAGTTGACGCCGTAGCAGACCTTTGTTAATAATTAAAAGTTGAATAATGCCTAAAACTTTGGCAAATATCACTAACCAAACATTAATTTTTTTGTAATTTTTGCTATTACTGCATAAAAAATGTAGTCTAGTGCAAAAAAAAAATACTACACCTGGTGTACAAATTACTAGGAAAATATCCTTGTCTTATCAGTTATTCAGAAAGGTATGATTGTCAATACTTTTGCATGTGTGCCAGGGAAGAGAAGAGTTTTATGGGGGGCAGGTAAAATTGCGAGACGGTCAACCTATTGTTTCGTATTCGTATTATTCGTAGTTTTTACCTGCGCTTGAACTCCAACCACTCGGGGAGCTTTGTGATTGGTCGCTATTGTTCTCTCGGCATGACAGGGGGTGCGATTTTGCAAAATTTGGTCGTCAGCGTTAGTTAGTTTCAACTCTACGTCGCGCAAGCTCGTGTTTTGTCATTGGCTATTTCCCTAACTGTTGCTGCGTATCTTGCTCATGTGCTGTGCTGTGCCTTCATAAGCGCTGACTATGGCTGCATATTCTAATCCTGAATACGCTGACATAATGTACTGTTACGGACTTTGTGACGGTAACGCTGCTGAGGCGCGGCGAGAATATCAACTTCGCTTTCCCAACCGCCGACTCCCCCACGTTAGTGTCTTCGGATCGACTTATCGGCAAATATCTGAAACTGGCAGCGTCCAAAGAAGCAGGCAAGTTGACACTGGTCGTTCCCGGAGATACACGGCTGAGGACGAGGAGCTTATTCTTCAACGTTTTATTGACAATCCTAACACATCGACAAACATCGTAGCGCGTGAGCTTGGTATGTCACAGTGGAAAGTCTGGTCTGTAGTTCACTTGTCAGGCCGACATCCATACCATTACCAACCAGTCCAGTCATTAGAAGAAGGAGATCCGCCGAGACGGCTTGAATTTTGTCGTTTTATGCTAAGTGCCGACGCCGACAGCGAAAACTTTTTAAAAAACATTCTGTGGACCGATGAGTCATGTTTTGATCGTGATGGTGTCACAAATTACCACAACTTACATTAGTGGGCACCGAAAGCAGAAGCAAACCCTAAAAAACTGAAAGCAACCGCATCCCAGCGAAGGTTCTCGCTTAATGTTTGGATGGGTATTATTGACGACAAATTAATTGGCCCACATTTTTTACCCCGAACACTAAATGGGGAACTTTATGAAGATTTCCTCAGAAATCATTTATCAGCACTGCTCACGGATGTACCGGAAGAAAGAAGAGCAAACATGATTTACCAACATGACGGATGTCCAGCCCACTTCCGAATCACAATTCGACAATTGCTGGATGAAAACTATCCAAACCGATGGATAGGGCGCGGTGGGCCGATTCCGTGGCCTGCACGAAGCCCTGATCTGACGCCGCTAGACTTTTACGTCTGGGGTCATATGAAAGATCTAGTTTATGTGACCCCAGTAAATTCAATTGAAGAACTAAGGGAGAGAATTACAAATGCGGCGGACCAGATGAGGGCAACAATCACCTCAAGAATAACAAAAACCGAAGTAAGGAAGCGAATAAGAACATGTATTCGAAACCGAGGGCAGCACATCGAATAAGACGTGTGAAATGTGTGTAACTAAAGTTTTTAATATTGATTAAAAAGAATAATAATGTTCACGATTTTGTTTCTGATTTTTCGAATAATCACCTTTTTGTGAAACGCACGCCTGCACTAAATCAAAAACGATTTTCATAATGTAGTCCATGATTTTGTATTAACTTTCATACCTTTTTGGATAGCTGATAAGACAAGGATATTTTCTTAGTAATTTGTACACCAGGTGTAGTATTTTTTTTTGCACTAGACTACATTTTTTATGAAGTAATAGCAAAAATTACAAAAAATAAAATTTTTGGTTAGTGATATTTGCCAAAGTTTTAGGCATTATTGAACTTTTAATTATTAACAAAGGTCTGTTACGGCGTCAACTATGATAATAACTTAAATTTCAGTACAGTCGCGCCGTAAATCATTTTTAAATTGGTTTCAAATGGTTTAATCTGGGATTTTTCATTAAAAAACTAAAACTCTTTACTAATTCAAAAACTACTGAATTTCGGTAGAACATTTGGTGGCTTAATTTGTTGCATTTTAACCCTACTATGACGTCCTGCAAGGAATACGTCGAGTTACCAGTAACCCTGTATAGTAAACAGTAGTGATGAGAGTAGCGTCATATCGATGAATGAAAATTATACACGTTAAGTTATGTTTTATTTATAATTTTACGGATATAAATAAAAACTGATTAAATCATTGCTTGATTTGACAATACTGTGGTTTTGAGTACACGTGCCAGAACCATAACAAATAACTTTGCACAACATTCGTAATTCCTGTAAGATAGCATTATTTAATGAATAATTGTGGAATCAAACACATAACTTATGTCTAAGACTAAATTCTGCCAGAAATAACCCCCTGTAATTAACAGTATTATGTCATAAGTAACGTGTAATTAACTCGTGTCCGTTTCGACCGCGCGGCCACGGCGAAATTTAAAAAAAAAAACCACGCCAAGATTTTGTAAAAATTTGTAGAAGTTGATTCCCAAAACCATAAATTTGTCAAAGTTATGGTTAAAAAGTTATAAGGGTTTGAACGTGGCCGCGCCATTGAAACGCGGCGAACCGCGCGGCCACGGAGATCTTTAAAACTAAGCGTTGCAGAGATCTGAAATTCAGGTAAATAACAGATTGAATTTGTAAAAAAATATAGAAAAAAATCCTAGGTTTATATTTTGGGAGCTATAAGACTAAAACTCCATGGCCGCGCCATCGAAACGATGAAAAATACGTTGTCGCCGATATCTCGCTGAAAAAGCATCGCAGGGGTCTGAAGTTTTTTGTAAAACGTAGATTTGAATTTGTCGAAACTTGTAAAAATACTACAAAAAATCCTAGGTTTATGTTTCAGGAGCTGTAAGACTAAAACCTCATGGCCGCGCCATTGAAACGGTCAAAAAACACGTTATCGCCGATATCTCGCTGAAAAAGCATCGCAGGGGTCTGAAGTTTTTTGTAAAACGTAGATTTGAATTTGTCGAAACTTGTAAAAATACTACAAAAAATCCTAGGTTTATGTTTCAGGAGCTGTAAGACTAAAACCTCATGGCCGCGCCATTGAAACGGTCAAAAAACACGGTATCGCCGATATCTCGCTGAAAAAGCATCGCAGGGGTCTGAAGTTTTTTGTAAAACGTAGATTTGAATTTGTCGAAACTTGTAAAAATACTACAAAAAATCCTAGGTTTATGTTTCAGGAGCTGTAAGACTAAAACCTCATGGCCGCGCCATTGACACGGTCAAAAAACACGTTATCGCCGATATCTCGCTGAAAAAGCATCGTAGGGGTCTGAAGTTTTTTGTAAAACCTAGATTTGAATTTGTCGAAACTTGTAAAAATACTACAAAAAATCCTAGGCTAATATTTCAGGAGCTGTAGTACGGTATCGCGTAGAAATAAGTCGTGATTATTTATCGAAGAAAGTAATTGAGGGGTATAGTTTCAAAAACCGCTAAGTCCAGTGACATTCATAGTCCAGAAATAGAAAATTTGTGATGACTTCTTGTGGCATTACTTAATTAATGATGTCTCTGTACCTTTTGAAAAATTAACCGTTTCAACTACATTTAGTTACTTATTTATTAATTTATAATGTTTTACAAACGTATAAAAAGCAATAATGTGTTGGACTTAGCTGATTTTGAAACTGAAGTTTGGACATTGTTAATTTTGAATCTGACGTACGTGGACATTGTTGTATTTGCTACGACTAATAATATGTATACGCCGACTTAAACCATTTTGATATTGGTATAGAAATAAAAAAACAAATTTAATAATCAACAAATATTTTTTATTAAACACTTTAATTTACTGAACTAAACAAATTTAATAATCAAATAGAGTAACATAAGGAGAAAGGGGTCTTTGCCCGACAGTGGAACACAAAATAAGCCATTAAATAATCATTCTATCATTTTAAACAATAAGGTCAGGTACACTTTCTTGTTCTTCGCATAAGTGTTCATTTTCATCATCCGCATTGGGCAAATCTATATCAAGTGACGTCTTTGGTATTAATTTATCATAAAAAGACAGAACTGAGTAACTTCTCCAGTTGACATCAAAATGTGAAGTCAATAACTTATCGACATCTTTAATTTTAGATGGTTTTAGTGTTCCCGATAAGCAATGAATATCTTTCGGGACGATCATGTTTGCCATTTTGCCACTTTTGCAAACATTTTTATAAATGCCTAAATTTGCAACATAATGCAGCTCAAATTTTACTAGCGTATTGCCAGTCTTCCGTGACCGCTTCAAACAAAAACGCTTGCACTTTGAAAAAGGCGCATGCCAAGTGCCAACAGGTTTTATAATATTTTTAACAGCATCTTTCCAATCTGTGACTGCACATTCTTCGCCTACGGAAATAACCTTTGAGTATTGTTTTATAATATTATTATAACCATTCGGCTCTAATATTGTGTCTCTTTTGCGAAACTCCTTTTCAATTCTCCCAAAAACGCGGTCTGCGGGGAGAAAAGAGTGGCCCACAACAGGGAATATAATTTCAATATTCTTTATATGCTGTGGGGCTTCTGACAACCACTTGAGGCACATTCCTACTACGGTAGTATTTTTGTTCTGACCTGCGCAGCCATCAGCCATTAATCTTAAAGTATTAATTTCATCTGGAAACGATGTTGAATTTAAACGATGATATATGGCTGAGGCTATCAAGTTTGAGTCTTTCGGAAATTGGTCTTCTGTCCAAACATACGCAAAAGTGTTTTCTTTATTTAATTGTGATTTTGAAGAGCCTGCAACTATTGTGAAATTGTAAAGATAGAACTGTCTCGAATAGTATGTGCTTTGATCAGGAATTTTAGGGAGTGGCATGTTCTTTTGACAGTCAAAAGAAAATATGAAAATATTTGGGGAATCGGCTTTTAAATAACTGAAAAATGCTTTAGCACGTTTTTTGTGGACACACTGTTGTATAATTAAGTCATTTTTAATTCTCTCATTAACAGCCACCTTGATCTTCTCTGAATATTGTAAGCAAACTGAGCATACGTCTGTCAGAGGTGAGCCAAATCCCAAGTTAAAATTAGTGTTGAAAACAGTCCTGAAGTAGCTTCTTTTAAATTTTAGTTGCTCTTCTGCTTGTTCATTGTAAAATGTAAATAACTTGTTGATACTCAATTCAGCAGCTAAATAAAGCCTTGCGCTACTTCCTCGACAGTAATGAGGCTCAGAACATTTAAGTTTTTTGATAAACTCAATTATTGCTGTTTTCTTTCCTAAATATTTGTGTGATTTACGGTCTCCCCCTCGGTTATCGTCTGGCATAAGTCCTTCTTTGAAAAAAATTTTTGATATTCTCTCAACTCGCCACCTTTTAATATCGAGTATATTAATGAATGTCTTTTGACAAACTCTAAACATTTTCTTCGATGAGCGGCTGTAAACGTAATATTTCGTAGTTAACTCCTTTCCTTTGCGATTACCCTGTCTTGGGCGGCGTCTAGAAGTATCTGATCCTTTAATATGTTTTAATATAAAAGCATCTTGTGATCTTTTATCCTTATTTTTGTAATAACGAGAATGAAAGGCATTCAAATCGCTCATTGTGAGAGAGGTACACTGATATTTTTTTTTATGAGTACAGGTAGGTTTTTCTGGTAATTTTTTTGCCGAATATCTGAAAAGAAAGAAGAAGAAGAATCAAGAAGAATCAAAAGCATTTATTTTATTTAGACCATTTACAGGCACTTGTGAATTGTCAAAAAGTCGGTCGGTTAGTCAGAAAGAAAGTTGAAGCTAGTTGCTTGTTCCAAAGCGTAGGTTGGTTTCTTTGGAGAAGAACAAGCAAGAAACTCCATGGAAACTCTTTTCAATCTCAAGTTTTACAATATCTTGGTTACATCATTCGTATTGCTTCTATATGTATATAAAGTTGCACATGAACCAATTAAAATTAATACCCAGATATCAACGGACTAAACAAAATACTAAAAAGGTCATTAAATTAATATAATGCCAACAGGCATACTCCCTGCCTAAAAAAACAACCAAGTTTGTATGTACAAGTCGGTAATTTCAACGATTTCAATTCGTAGGTAGGTATACAGGATGTCCAAGAACCTGGCGTCCAACTGGATTCCCACGATGCCCCAAGTTCTAACAGTACTCAGAAAAATATTTTAAAAAATCCACCCCATGTACTTACAGAATTATACTGATTTAAAAAAAAAAGGGGAAATGAGCACCCTGTGACATACTTTTGAATGCTGTGACTGCTAATGCTGATAATTTCGATATTTCTTGGAGGTTTTGTAATCTAGGGTATTGCTGTGTCTAAATAGAATGTAAAAATAATGTACTTATTGTACCATTTTAAAATAAAATATTATTTTAACTAAAGGTGATATGGAAAACTATTGAATTTCGCAACTTTGACCGACTGTAGTGTAAAAAAAATGTACCAAAATAGTATGGCAAGTGACGTCAAATTTTGACGCGTTTATTCCTCTTTTTAAAAAGGTATAATACTTACACATTAATTTGAAAAAAAAAATTTTGATAATATTTTTACTCAACAACCCAATTTTTACGAAGTGCCTACCTACTAACGGTAACTGTCGGACCCTTTCTTATCTTAGAAACTGTTATGTTACTACTATTATTTACTTCGGTTCCAAGAGTGAGCAAGAAGGAAATACACACAGGTAGATGGGTTCCCAGTAGAATAAAAGCAAAGAATGTTAGTTTAAAGATATTTTATTACAATAAATGTTCAAAATGTTGACCACCCGCGGCAATACAAGCTCTCACTCTCCTTAAAAAGGACCGCTTTATGTTTCGCGAGTAACTTTTTTGACGTATCACCTGCACTGCTTGTGTTATCTTCTCACGAAGGTCAGCGATGTCATTAATGGGCTTCGCATAAACGAGCTCCTTCATAGTTCCCCAGAAAAAAAAATCCAGCGGATTTAAGTCAGGTGAGCGGGCTGGCCACGGGATTGTTCCTGATCGCCCAATCCACCTGTTCGGGTATTGCTCGTCCAAAAACTCTCTAACGGATACGCGAAAATGTGCTGGACAGCCGTCGTGTTGGAACCACATATCTGGTGGGGTCTCTTCTAGTAAGTTTGGCAAATCATTTTGAAGAAAATTTAAATATGATTCGCCAGTCAAATTCTCGGGCATCTCAAATGGACCAATAATATTCCCACAGAGAATACCGGTCCACATGTTCACTTTGAACCGGTACTGGGATCTATCTTCTCGCATCAAGTGCGGATTTTCCACATGCCACTCGTGCAAGTTGTGTAGGTTCATGTAGCCATCCTTCTTAAATGTTGATTCATCTGACCACAAAATTTTGTCGATAAAGTTTTCGTCTTCTCGATGTTTTTGCAGGATTGTTTCACAAAACGCGACTCGGCTCGGATAGTCTCGAGGTAAAAGACTTTGCACTCGCTGTACGTGGTACGGATGATATTCTTCTTTTTGGAGAATACTGTGTGCTGTGCTCTTCGGTATCCCCGTATCAGCTTCTATTCCTCGCACAGAGATGCTTGGATTTGCCGACACCGCCTCTAAAACTTCATCGCGTATGAAGTCATTTACGGGTCGTCCTTCACCAGCTACTTGATTGGGGAACCGCCCGTCACATAGTGATCTGTGCACATTAATGAAAACTCGATGGTCGGGATATCGCGTAGCCCTCGGATACCTTTCTCTGTAAAGTCTCGCTGCAGCTCGTCCATTACCTCTACATTCTCCATAAATGTAGTGCATATTTGCGTATTCTTGCGGAGTGTAGGTCGCCATGGTAGCACACACAAAACACAAACTGTCCAAACACAGGCAAAGGTCGTCGTAAAGAGTTCGTTTCAAAGTCCAGAGCACAAAGAGTAATCGAGTCCAATAAACAAAGCTTTAAATCGTAGTACGTGATCAATGGTAACAATAAGAGAGAGGTGCGTAGTAACGGCAGGAGGCAGTGACGCGTACTGACCGTACTGTTATCCTAAATAGCACGATCCCAGATAGCGTCACTATCTATCTCACTCGCACCTCTAACCTTTTTCTCCCTCACTCTTACCTGAATAATGGGGTACCATAAAGAAGAACCAGCAAATCGCAAAGATAGTTTCTGTCTTGCTCCCTCCTGTTGTAATAACGAATCACTATGGTGAGATGCATGCACATACCGTCCCTTACGGTCTAACCTGTTTTTTGAGAGGCCTGTTGTTATTTTTATGAGCATACAATAGTAATTCTTTAGAGGTTAGATTCAATTCGTCGTAAATTTTTCTTTCTAAGAATTCTGTAAGACATCGTAAAAATTGGGTTGTTGAGTAAAAATATTATCAAAAATTTTTTTTTTCAAATTAATGTGTAAGTATTATACCTTTTTAAAAAGAGGAATAAACGCGTCAAAATTTGACGTCACTTGCCATACTATTTGGTACATTTTTTTTACACTACAGTCGGTCAAAGTTGCGAAATTCAATAGTTTTCCATATCACCTTTAGTTAAAATAATATTTTATTTTAAAATGGTACAATAAGTACATTATTTTTACATTCTATTTAGACACAGCAATACCCTAGATTACAAAACCTCCAAGAAATATCGAAATTATCAGCATTAGCAGTCACAGCATTCAAAAGTATGTCACAGGGTGCTCATTTCCCCTTTTTTTTTGAAATCAGTATAATTCTGTAAGTACATGGGGTGGATTTTTTAAAATATTTTTCTGAGTACTGTTAGAACTTGGGGCATCGTGGGAATCCAGTTGGACGCCAGGTTCTTGGACATCATATTTGAAATCTATGATCAAAACCTCTCATAGTAGTGTCTACATACCTCTCTAATTTCTGCAGGTTTCTCTTCCATTGTTCCGGATTTCTCTGCCGTTTCCGAGCTTTACTTTTATCAACAACGATCGGGGTTGTATCCATCTTCGTAAAGATAGCACACTTACTTTGAAAATAACACAGTATGTAATTAAAAAAATAACTTTTTCACGACAATAACACAACAAAAACTAAGCCGCAGCCATAACAGTTTTGTGTATCACGTGACCAAAATGGTGGCTCGCTATTGGCTTGTAAGGACTTCGCGCTTTTTGAATTGTACTATGATGGACTTGGCGGTGTTTGAAGCTAACAGCCTACTTTAAAGTGAATTTTCTATTGGACATAGCTGTGTATGGTACGATCTGATAATACGAAATTGTGCGGGAAATAATAAAGTTACTAGTGATATAAAAATATTGCTAGGTGAGAAAAATGGACTTAGCGGGTTCTGAAACTATACCCCTCAATTGTAAAGCGAGTTTTTTGTAAAAAACACCAATTAATATGTAAAACTACCGATACTAGGCAAAAAACATGTATTTTTTAGGTATTTATAACTTTCAATACGTTTTGAATATTTCGATAGGGTGACCATGGCTTTTTGTTTACAGAAAACTTTCCACCTATCGTTTTGGAAGATAAAGATAAAGATAAAGATATATTTATTTTGTAAAACATGAGTACAATATTTAGGTCTTATATGTAAGTTAGGTAGCTACATGTTTTGCCATGTATGGCGTACAAAATTGGTCGCACTAAGCAGACAATACAATAAAACTGAATTTAAATTGAAATGGCATAATTCAAAAAAGAAAAAAAAAAAAACAATGTCAGTATCCAAACAATACTAGAAACATAATTAAATAATAATGTCATAGTCCAAACAAATACCAGAAATAAATTAAAATCACAATGTAAGAAAAATTAAAAGAATTCCAAAAATAAAATTAAATCATGTCAAAATCGAAACAAGACCAGAAATCAAATTACATCATAATGCCAAAGATTCAGTTACATTACACCAATAGGAGACACACAAAAATAAAAACGCACAATCAGACTTCTAAATAACAATGTCATTCAAAAATTCATCCACGCTGTAATAGCATTTGTCAATTAATAACCCCTGAAGGGAGTTTTTAAATTTATTTATAGGCATAGATTTGATAATGTCAGGTATTTTATTATAAATATTTGGAGCATTACCGAAGAAACTCTTTTTCAATAATGCTGTTTTACATTTATACTGACATAATAAGTTTTCATATTGGGCACGGATTGGTGTTCTCTTAACTGATGAAAATTTTCCAAATAAATGTTGATTGACTCTTACAAATATTGCAGTTTCCAATATGTACAAAGATGGCAACGTTAGTATTTTATATTTTTTAAAGTAAGGAACGCAGCTATCCGTCGTTCTTAGACCATACATCGATCGTATACATCTTTTCTGCATCCTGAATATGAGTTCCCTATTTGTTGATTGTCCCCAAAAAACAATACCATATCTCAGAATAGATGCGACCAATCCATGGTAAGCTGTTAATAAAGTGTCACTATTGACTTTCTTGGATAACTGAAATAACAAATACGCAGATTTACTCAGACGCTTGCAGATTTCCTCTGAGTGAGGTTTCCAGGTTAGTTTACTATCTATGGTTATACCCAAAAATTTTGCATTTGTTACTTCTTCTACTGTACAGTTATTATAGGCAATGTTAATTGGTGGATTCTTACGGCGCTGATGGAAATGTATAACTTTAGTCTTACTTAGGTTAATCACAAGATTATTATTGTCAAGCCAATTTATAATGTCACTTAAAGAATTATATATGTCATTTTGATAATTATTAGGATTAGTACATTCCACAATAGCTGTGCTGTCATCTGCAAACAATACCATTTTATGATCTATGATTTTTGGAAGGTCATTAATATATATTATGAAAAGGGGTGGCCCCAGTACGCTACCTTGAGGTACACCATATTTTACATGTCTTGGTTCAGATATGTACTTTGTCTCTAATTTAGTGATAGGACAAATTCTAGTGATTTCAGTACATTGGGTTCTGTCACTCAAATATGATTCCAGAAGCTTCAGGATGTTTCCTCTTACGCCATACCCATGCAATTTTTTGAGTAAAATCTTGTGATCAACGAAATCAAATGCTTTTGTCATATCTGTTAGTAAAGCACACACAGGATTACCTTTATCTACTGATGCCATTACAGTAGATAGCAGGTCAAATAGAGCCATGTTAATATTTGTATTTTTCCTGAAGCCTTTCTGTTCATTACAAAAAAGATTGAATTTTTCGAAGTAAGAGTAAACAGAATTATAAATTACCTTTTCAACAATTTTAGAAAACACAGATATTTTTGCAATCGGTCTATAATTTTGTATTTCAGTTTTTTTATTTTTTTTAAAAAGCGGTTTAATAATTGCTTGTTTTAGGCTAGTTGGGAATAAACCGTCAGAAATGCATAGGTTAATTATATGTGATAATACTGGCGCTATGATTTCCTTAACGTATTTTATTACCTTAGTTGATATATTATCAAATCCTACGGTATTTGTGTTTTTTAGGTTGCTAATTATTTTTATTATATCTGAATCTGAAACAGGTAGCATATATAGTGATTGTGAATTCAAATGTTCAATCATGTAATTATTGGTTGAAGTTCCTTTATCTTTTTTTATGTTATTTTCAATGACATCTATAAAATAGTTGTTAAATTCGTTTGCAATAGTCATAGGATGTGTAATAGTTAAGTTATCCTTCTTTATTGACACTATTGGCTCTTGGGGTAAATTGAACTGTGATTTTTTAATGACTTGCCAAGCAGATTTAGATTTATTTTTTGACGTATTAATGTAGTGGTTGTTTTGGGCTTTTTGGGTTAATCTTATTATTTTTCTATATAGAGAGGAGTAATTTTTGAAAGCAAGTTTATTTTTTGGATTAGGATTAAATATATATGTCCAAAGTAACTGCCTTTGCTTTTGACTATACACTTTTATACCACGAGATATCCACTTATTCTTTCTATTAGTATGTACAGTCACAATTTTAATCGGAAAGCATAACTTATACAATAATGAAAAATCATCCATAAAGTGTTCATAAGATTCATTTGCATCTTTGGCTTTGTAAACTTGAGAGAAAGATATGCATTTCAGATGACTCTTAAAATTTTCCAAATTACCCACTGAGATATCATGTTTCTTAGTTTTCCAATACTTTAGTGCACACGTTTGTTTAATAGGAACCTTAAGTAACTGAGACGTATGATCTGAAAGAACCAAGTCGATTATTTCACCCTTGCATTTTTTTTTATAGGAATGAGCAAAATTATCAATGCAGGAGTTACTACTCAATCTAGTCGGGTTATGAAGTTCTAAACGTAAATTATATTGTAAAAGAAAATGTTCGAATTCTAATGTTATTTTATTCCTTTTTAAGACATCTATATTAAAGTCACCGGCCAATATAATATTTTTATTTCTGAATGAACAATATTTGCGTAAGATACAGTCTAGCTTCTCGTAAAACATGGTGTAATTATATTTGGGTATCCTATAAACACATATAACAATAATATTAGAAGATATCAGCTCAACACCACAACACTCAAAAACGCCTGTCACTGACTGTTTAGCAATATCCAATAATTCGCGATACTGCAACCCTGCTCTAACAAAAATGCAAGTACCACCCCGTTTAACATTTCTAGTGAAGAAAGCTGCTGGGCAGAAATTAGGTATATGTAAAATATTCTCATACCCTGTCTCAATAAAATGCTCCGTTATACAGATTACATCTATACTATTTCCGTTACTGTAAAGCTCTTCTAATTTTACGACTAGCGAATCTGGGGGTCTACTCTCTAACTCCGTCAACGACGAGACGGGCCCGTCCGAAGGTAGTCCGATACGATGCAGTAAACCCTACTCCCTATTGATTTCGGACTATTAGGTTTCTAACGGAATCATAGACACTATTCGTGAACGAATGGCGCATGACGATAGAGTTGCGCTATTTTACCGGTCGATTACCGGTTTACTTACTTTGTGGTTTTCAAGCTTAATAAACAAAAAATAATATTGTTATCGTTATAAAATTACCACATTTTTAACAATAAACTGTTTATTATGTTTCCAAATATAGAACTGAACTATTTTAGCCATTTTTGTCCGGATTGTAGCTTGACCCTGTTAATACCTTTGCCTTTTTTCTTTTTGACGGCAATTTTCAAATGAAATGTCATGTCAGTGTTTATTATTATTTACAACCACACTAAATAATTGCATCAATTCGCAATTTATTAACACGACGCGGGATGTTTTTGTTATTAAATATTAATTAATGTTGTAAAATGGCCCCAATCGCTCCAGCAGCAACTCAGGCGCAAATAGAGGCCCTCCTTAATTTCATGAGTGAGAATAATGAGTTGGCACGCGGACTATTGAGGGGTGCCGACGAAAGAATTCGTTCAAAAGGCTGTGGGAAAACCTGTGCAACTCCCTTAATTCAATGGGAAGTTGCACAAAGTCTGTGGAGCAGTGGCAAAGGGTGAGTATAATACATTACTCGTCAATATTAATTTGATTTTTAAGTCTTGTCATCAGTAAAGTGCATACAATGATAATCAGTCATCCTCCAAATGATTATCTGTAGGAGTATACTGGCTTGTATATCGTTTTTTATGTAATTAAAATTAACCAACTTTTAGGTGCGGGCTGATAAAAAACATTTAGCCAATAAAGCTGCTGAAGCTGCCAGACGTTCAGCATGTGCTACAGGTGAAGTCCCATCGGTAGCAACAACCCTCTCCCAAGTGGAATTGAGGATACTATTAATTATGGGAGAGGGTTTTGGACAGCCACAAGCCAAGGCAAGAGTGCCAGCTTTTTCCATCGGTAAGTAATAATTAAATTTATAATTTATGATAGTATGTTTGATTGGTAAAAACAACAGCATTAATGCTTTTATAATGCTGTTGCATGGAGTCTTTGCCATGACTTTAAAAAAAATCAATAACAATAAATAACAAATACATAATTATATATTTGTTGTACCCGTCAATGATATTTTGGTTTTTGTTGTAGGTCCACCTGTAAGACAAGACCCAGCAGCCATCACACCCACCCAAATATCTGCTGCTACACCTGCCAACCCACTTTCCCAAGAGCAACTCTCAATATTCACTGATGCACTGGAGCGGGAGCTGCCAATGCAAAATTAGTGAAGTAAGTATTATTGTTTAGTAGAAAAGAGATTATGTGAGTCATGTTTCAGAAAATTACTTAAAACTGACTGAGATTTATTTTAATTTTTTTACAGCATTAAATTCTCGTCGTGCACATCAACGAGTTCGGCAACACCTCACTGCCGACTCAGCAAGAAGTCGAAGTATTGAGGTGGAAGAACAAAGACTACTAATTGAATCCGGGAGAAATGTGGTGCCTGATGAAATAAGGGTTGTCATTGTGGAACTTAGCAACTTAGTACATAACTAGAAACATTTAAATTGCTAGCTATACATATAATTCTTGAAAGTCACAGGGAGAGGCCTTTGCCCAGCAGTTGGATGATGCAGGCAGTAACATATATTTTTTTTCTCCGTTGCTCTATAATTGCAACATTGTTCACAATGTTGCAAAAATTATTTCCCGAGCTCCTCATCTCTTTTGTTGCTTGGAGTCTGGTCTTCCAACTCAATAATTCACTGAATGAAAGCTTGTCTGTTACCAGCAATTATTTAAGATTAAATTATACAAGTAATAGAAAATGGTATGTGTTGATTAGTTAAAAAAAATCTTTTGATTGTATAATGTTGATTCTTAATTTGAGATTAGTCTAGAATAAAAGAAAATCTATGTATTGTTGATTGTTAATTTTATTCAGATATTAGGTATTTGAGACTGAAATAGACAAGTAAGAGAAACTAAGTACCTAGTAATAAATTAAGACTTCAATAGATACATAAAAGAAAATCTGTGTTATCATTGTTATAGTGTATTGTTGATTGTTAATTTTATTCAGATATTAGGTATTTGATATTGAAGTAGACTAGTAAGAGAAACTAAGTTCCTAGTAATCATTTAAGACTTCAATAGATAAATAAAAGAAAACATATAGTGTATTGTTGATTGTTAATTTTATTCAGATATTAGGTATTTGATATTGAAGTAGACTAGTAAGAGAAACAAAGTTCCTAGGAATAATTTAAGACTACATAGATAAATAAAAGAAAATCTATGTTTTGATTGTTACATTGTGTTGTTGAATGTATTTTTTTTTTAAATTGATTGGTGCTAAATAAAAAGAAAACATTTTGTTTATAAAAACAATACTTTTATTGTGAAATCTTTTTCTTATGTCAGAATCGTCCCGCGCCAGTCCCAACACCCATTATGTCCTGAAAACAAAATAAACAGTTTGTAAAATAAATACTCAAATCAATATTATAAATGCAAACATCCTATGTATTTATGTATTTATTGACATATTTTATTAGTAGAGTAGTTTTCTTGTGAGACTGCATAAGTACCTATTTCTGTCCAGCAATTCCGGTAATCTGTCTCTCGCTCTTTGCCCTTGCTGAAGAGCTTGATGAGCGGGCATAGACTCATATCGCTATCCTCTCTGTCTACTGCACTCTAATTGTAGGTCTTCCTCAGAGAGTCAGAGAGGGAAGTTGCTTCTAAACCTGCCCGATTACACATATTGCGTAGGTAAGACAGCAGGCAATGACAATTTTACCTGCAAAAATAATATTTGCTCTGAAATTTATGAAAAAAAAACTGTTCACCTGTTCAATGCATTATAAGGAAAAATATAGAATTGTGACAAATACCTGCTGTGATGGGTTTATAAAGCAGCTCTAGCTGCTAAGAGGCATCTCCATCAGTCTTTTAAAATTCCAAATGTAAGTCTGCTAAGGCCCACTGCACCTTGGTACCTCCCCCGAGCATAAAAGTTGAGTGCAGCAAGGATCTAAAAGTAAACAAAATCACCAGTAAATACAACTCAATTAATTGCAGAATCTGCAATAAATAAGTATAACCTTAGCTTTAGTCCTTCATTCTTATATCAAACAATTACCTTCATTATTGGATCCACACCATTTCTTCGTATTTGTTGAGGCAAAAGAGGTACTATATGCGCACACAAGTCTTCAAATAATTCCAGCCTTTAGTTCTTTAAGAACTTAACGTCGGGAATACTCGCCAACCGAAAGTTTTGGCGCAAATGTAATCGGCATCGCCTCCGCTCTTCGTGTAGAGCTTCATCGAGCATTCAAAAATGCAGCCATAGGTTCAAGTTTTTGGCAAATTTTAACTTTCGTAGGCAGCACGATAACTATTTTGATGTCGTATCAAATGACATAATGATCCGTCTATACAAGTGTCAAATTCAACTTTTCGGACGGGCAAAAACACATCGGGAGTAGGGTCAACAGTCAAATCGTGGTGTCATTCGTTCTTAGTTCGGGTTCGGGACTAATCGTAAGTCCGTAGGTGATACGGAGTAGGAAACGCCCGTAACGAAGGCCGAAGCTACGGACTTCGTGCTTAGAGAGTAGGCCCCCTGTTTTGTTTACAAGTCCTGCAATGTTTTGATGGAGAATGTTAAGGTAACAATTATAGAAAAAACTGAGACGTATTTTGAGTTACTTCAAATTGATCCTTCTGGGAACAATCAACTATTGGTTGCGCGGTGTTAAAGGTATCGAGATCTAAGATGAGGTCTTGTAAATCAGATATTACGATATTAAAGCCTTTATTATTGAGATTACTATGCCATTTGCTATAAGTGTCATATGTATAAGGTAGATTTAAATTTGAATCTAAGATAAACGCATAGTTGTATGTCTGAACATCCATATAAATTAAATTGTTAAAAGTATCAATCCGGCTATTAAACATGATATTATAGTTATCCATGTATTTAAAAGTAGGTAGACATATAATAAAATTTGTGTGATTCAATTGTAAAAGTTTCTCACGAATTAAAGATACTAGTTCTATATAATTATTTGTTTTTTTGAAATCCTCCTCACCAATCAAAATAATACAATAGTCTGAGCAAGTAAAATTACAAACTTTGTTTTCAATATTTCTTAACATATACTCAATTCCACATCTAGGCGTATGATAATGACACATATTATAATTACGTAGGTGAGTACCCTCACTCATAGCATATATTCTATTTGACAATTCACTGCTGATGACACATATGTTTCGTTTCAAAGGAGTGGATGATGTATTGAGACTATTACTTTTATTACAACTTTGTGGGGGAGTTTCTTGAATAATTCCGCTATCAACATCAATTTGAAGTGGGTTTTGAATAGATTGGATATCTTCCGAAGTTGAGGTCAGTTTTGTTTTTATTTGGTTCGTAGTTATATTTTCCCTCGGAGTCTTGACTTTGAATTTGGTTCTAACAGGACTGTTACAAATAACTTTATAAGTTTTATTCAATTCTAATAATTCCGCATTACACTGCTTCAAGTTACCATTCTCTAAAGACAGTTTATCTATTTCTTCGTGCGCGCCTTGTAATTTAATTTTTAAACTTTCTATCTCTTTCTTTAATAAGTGTAATTTTTCTTCATCCTCATCTTCGGACATTTCTGGCAGGGAATTTGTAGTACAGTCCAACAGTTGGGAAGTTACATCATGACTGTTGTCAGCATTGCATTCCGATCTTGTGCGTGTTCGTCGGAATGTGATGTTTTCCAAGAAATTCATATTGTTAGGTTAAATTATCAGTAGAATGGTGATAAAATAAATCCTAAAAGATTTTCTAGTTGCTGGATTCGAACGCTCGACTCAACAATTTTGTAGACGGATATCTTAACCGCGAGACCAGCTGTCAATTAAAAATGTTATCCAAAATAGTGATATATTACCAGAAGCCACGTTAGTTCGTTGTATACATAATAGATGTCAGTTTCTTCAGAAATAAATCAATAACAGGTAATTTAACAATCTGACAACACTATTATAAGTTTGGTAACACAAGTTGTAACTTTGTTTACTTGATATGTACTAGATGGCAGTGTTTGCAACTTTTTTCAAATGTTGTGTTGAAAAAAAACGATTTATTTTGCGGTCAGAGTTCAAAGATTGCAAACTTACAGTTAATTATGAGTGTTATTTCACTTTTACTTGGATATAATATGTACAGGGAACAAATGTGACTCACTAAAGATCTTGGATAAAAAAATCTGTCACTAATTTGAAAATTCACTATTCACTTAGTTTTTATAGTACGTTTTTCTTTGTAGTCTTTCACTAAAACTCGCTTATAACACTGTCACTATTATTTCGCAAGCTAGGCTTAATAATTATATACTGTAAACAACTTATAACTTAAATTATATATTTTTAAATTCGACTTTAGTAGGAGTACGACAGATCGCAATGTTTACTTGACAGCGCCCTCTGTCGCATCTGTCCATCTGTGAAATTGTATCTCAAGGATTCTAAATTAAATTAAAATGAAACGACAAGATACAAAAAACATATTTATATTTCTTTTATAATCATATAAATCACAGATTATTTACTTACCCTAACACATATATTTCTTTCAAACTCACAAATCACAGATTATTTACTTATACTTTCTTTCAAAGTCACAAATCACAGATTATTTGCTTACACTTACTTACACTACTATATAGGGTGACTGGTAAGCAGTGATCGATACTTAAACACGTGAATTAGCTCATCATTATGAACAACTTTTACTATGGGACCAAACCTGAAATCGCGAAAAAAATATCAGCTGTTCCATACATTTACGATCGCATAACTCGTCAACATGTATGGAACAGCTGATATTTTTTTCGCGATTTCAGGTTTGGTCCCATTGTTGCCATGTTCATAATGATGAGCTAATTCACGTGTTTAAGTATCGGTCACTAATTACCAGTCACCCTATATATATTTCTTTCAGTCACAAATCACAGATTATTTGCTTACACTTACTTTACTATATATATTTCTTTCAAAGTCACAAATCACAGATTATTTACTTAGAATAAGATATTTTTTTTATTAATACGACCTCAGGGCCAAGGACTTTCTGGAACATTTGTCGAAATCTTGCAAAAAAATTGACATTTCAAACAAACCAAAACTATAATAATGAGGTACTCGCCAATATTTTTGGGATTTCGACCGGTTCCTTGGGTCATGAATAAAACTTGTTACCTATGGGAGCTTATTCCCACTGTATAGTTTAATTTTACCCTGTTTTTTATTATTTAATCATCATCTATTAGACCATATGTTAAATTATGAATTGTCAGAGGTTGTTCAGAACTTGCGTGCGTTCCGGTTTTATTATCGTCGTAACAAATCATTATGGAATTATTTACTAAGCAATGACACTTGTAATGACCAATCAGACCTACAACCGGGGGGACATATTCCACAGCACCTATCAGTCCATATTTTTTTTGCTTTATTTTGATGTAATGAGGTGTTTCTTGGAGCATAATTTTGTCTGTGCCATTGAGATCAAATAAAATAATATTACTCAATTCGTACGTAAATCTCTTGGTTTCGTTGTTACATTTTAAACAAATTTTTAAATTGGAGTCATCGATAATGACGGCATCTTCCAGTCCACCGATTCCGAATAAATTTATGATTTCCATATTAATTGACAAAAATACTATGGTTCTTTTTGAGTGGTGGGCGCATGTTTCGATTAAACATTCTTTAGTTACATTGGCACTGTACAAATCCTCTAAAAGTATGTGTTCAAATATAAAAGCCATATCACTATCGCATCCATATGTATTGTTATCCCTTTTGTAATATTGAGTAATGATTTACTCTCGTAGTTTATAAGCACTATTTAAATTTAACGATTCTGCTAATATTTTTATAAATCCGCGGATTAATTTGTTTGTACATGTATTAAATATTTGTTGAATGTGCACGTTTTTTTGGTATGCAAATGCTAACAAAAAGAAAACTGAATCAAACGCACACGTATTCGTAAAATTCATACTTTTATTGACAGAATTTACTAAATTCCCATTTCCCAAAAACAATACTGAGATATTCTTCGCAGAATATCCCTCTCCACCCCAGTTTTCAGTATATGAAGGCTTTTCTGTAAATATGGAATCAGAAGAAAATGATTGTTTTGTGTTTATTTTAATTTTTTTACACTGCTTATTATTCTTTTTTTGTAATTTCCTTTTTCGGCCCTTGATTGTTTGCTTTTTTGTATTTGCTAGAGTTATATTAAGATTTGTCGCAGCTATTTTTGTCTCCCCTAATATAAAATTGTAGTGAATTTTTATAAATTCATCCACGTTGTATTTATGCAGACGTGTTTCAAATAATAAGTGTTTTAAAGTTTTGAAATAACTTTCAATAGCTGACGATGTTGGCGACTTATTTTCTGATTTGTAAAAAGGACACATGACATTGCTCCACAGAGGCAGTTTGATCATTAACCTTTTAAGAGTTGATACTAGATTGGGTAAGTAATAGTCATTTGGTTTTTCTGTTTTATTCTTTGTTTGATCCAACATTTTTTCTTTATTCACAAGTTCATCAAACCAATCTAAAATATTGTCATCGTCGGTTATTATAACATAATCATCACAGAAATCTTTTTTGTCGTTTTTTTCAACTGGGTCTTCTATCTTGACCAACAAAGATTTGAGGTATTTCATAGTAATTTTACAAGTCTCATTGTTTGTGAATTCATATTTGAAAGTACAAATTTTTATAATATGACAAAGCACATTTTTTATTATTTCAAAATTTTCGCACTCTTTCACAAATAAAATACTGCGAATGTAAAACATTTTAATATTTATATCAACGTTATCGAAGCATCGCAAGTTGTATACGTTTTTGACAAAATGACTTGTGTCTAATCTTAGGAATACTTGAGGCAAATTGTTACTTTTACTCATTAAAACTAGAAATGATTGTCGTAGATAGTCTCGGACTGTTTGAAAATTAGTAAAAGCCTGAACGTTTGCTGCTATTAACGCTGAAGAGT
Organism: Dryobotodes eremita; assembly: GCA_917490735.1. NCBI lineage: Eukaryota > Metazoa > Arthropoda > Insecta > Lepidoptera > Noctuidae > Dryobotodes > Dryobotodes eremita. The sequence goes on from OU823272.1 coordinate 828,560, forward strand.
CGTCAGTTACAATCTCGTGAGGCGCAGTACGTACTTCGTTGTGCCATCTTTTCAACCATGACAATATAGAATCCGTTGTGTGGTTATCCGTAATCAATTGGCAAATTGCTGTAGACTTAATAGTTGAAGACGTTACCATACCAACATAGAGGAACATCCGTTTCGTTAGCAGAGATCCATCTGGGAGTTTGATCGTTCGGAAGAATGATCCAGTTGCATCTATAGTCATTGTGACATGAGGAACTTTCTCCAGATACGCCTTGTAGTATTGGATTTGTTGCTCACACCAATAGCACAGATGGAAGCTCGGTAACAGGGTGAACTCGCGAACGAAATTTTGGTATGTTGCCATTATCGACATCATGAGAATGCTCATGATTGGATCAGAGTGCAATCGATTACTTTGCCTTTTCTCGTGTTTCATTTTCCTCAAAGCTTCCATCGTTGGTAGCACTGGACAGTTTACAGTATCATCATCTTTGATGACTACGGAAGCAATTTCTTTGTGAACTACTGTTGCGGGTTTATATTGCAATTTTTTCGCTAGTTTTCGTCTTTTGTACGGAGTGAGCTTTGTCTTCTTGTTTGGATTGTGTGGCATTCTACTATTATCGGTATTAAATAGAGTGCAGGTCACTGCCACTATTTTATCTGTTGCTGCCTTGATCGTTATTTCCGAGACGCAACTACATTGTGAGCACTTTCCTTTAATCAGAACATTCTTGTCTTCGTCGACCCGCTTAGTTTTAAAAACCCATGTGCATGGAAGCCTTGTAGATTCCCACAGTTTCTCTCGTAGTAAGCAAGCCCATTTGTACTTTGGCAGTGTATTGTACTTTTTATGTGTTGAGGTAGTATTAGGATCACGCCTGAAGTAATTAACTGAGACGGGTTCCACTTTCTTCCAGTCAAATAAATCCAGTAAAAAATTAAACTCTTTTTAACAGTTTCAACTTCTTTTGAGGTACATTTCACAGGTGAAGAAACTGTGCTTCGGCACGAAGGCGAAGTTGAGGTGCTTTGTGTGAGTGAACTTTCTCCATCATATCGTTGGCCAAAAATCGTCTTGAAATTTCTCTTCAGTCTCATGAACAATGAATACGGCGTTATTTCATTGTTCAGTTCTTGAGCAATAGTTATAAATATAGGATTATTGTATGATATTTTTTCATTTCTACAAGTAGCTGCATACTTAAGAAACTTGTTATTCAGTTGCACCGCATCAATTTTCGGTTTTGTACCTCTGACCATGTTTCTGTAACAATATAGTAATAACATTGACCAACATCTCTACTTCTTAATCTTTTGTTTTATACATATTTGTTTGACCGCGTGAGAACGATCAACCAACAATCACGTAGGTAATAAAATTATTTATTGTTTTACGAGTTTCAAAGACCGTTACCGTGCTAATGAAAAGAACAAAGAGCAGTATAATGGCAGCGCCGAAACTACGGTTTGTCTTTAGTGGATTTTCAACTTTATGCCCTAGAGCATAAAGTTAAAAATGTATTAAAGACAAACTGTTTCGGTACTCGTCGTCGAGACAGTTTGTCTTTAATGGATTTTCAACTTTATGCTCTAGAGCACATAGTTAAAAATCTATTGGGGACCAAACTAGTATCGGCGACGAGCTCGTCGTAGAGTCTTTTAGAGAATAGCATAGCAGAATTCGTTGAACTAAACAAAAGAACGCCTAGGTAAACATAGCTCGCATAGACTATCTACCTACGCCCCGCTCGGTAAAAAAACAAAAAATACTTTTTTTTAAATATTTTAACCATGTATTCCTACAAAACTAACCCTCAGTTAGCAATATCTTTGTTCAAGCAATTTAAAAATTTGTTCAAGCAGTTTCTTAGAGAGAATTTTTGGTGCCAGAGTCTATGTCTTTTTAAAAATAAGTATAGTAGTATAAGTAGCACTTTTTCCAGAGTTCTAAAAATAAATACCTAGCAAATACACAATTTGGACACCTTTCCGCATAAAAATATCATCACGATAGAGCAACCAGTATTAAAATAGGTACCTAAGTAGGTACACATTATCATAACAAGACTAGGTCAACTAGGTTGATAAAAAAATAGGAAAAGTATTAAGTGGTAAGAGAAGAGAGTAATTAGTATGAATTACTTACCTTGATAAGAAGTATTAATTTGAAATCAAATCCTAAGGCTTACGCCTTACGCTTTCGAAGTTGTAACAGCAGAACGTAGTTTTCCAAAGATAACAGATGTCCGAAACAGTGCACAAATTAAAGTCCGTAGGAATGTCAAAATTTAAAACACCAACGAGCAATCCGTGCGAATTAACTGAAAGTAAAACGACGACTGATCAACAAAAAAGCCTTTGGCGGGAAGACGGGGTGCAGCGGCCGGGATATCTCTCACATATTGGACTGCTGTGATTGGTTATACAGCCTTCGTCTCCCGCGCTGCACCCGCGTTCTGTTCGCTCCTGTGTACTGTAGTGTGTGTGGCCTTATGGTTAATTCCTTTAGTGCAATTCAATGTTGGAATGCATGAGTTAATTACACGTTACTTATGACATAATACTGTTAATTACAGGGGGTTATTTCTGGCAGAATTTAGTCTTAGACATAAGTTATGTGTTTGATTCCACAATTATTCATCAAATAATGCTATCTTACAGGAATTACGAATGTTGTGTAAAGTTATTTGTTATGGTTCTGGCATGTGTACTCAAAACCACAGTATTGTCAAATGAAGCAATGATTTAAGTGAATTTAAAAGAAATAAACATATGATTTTGTATTTTATCCGTTTCATTTTAATTGAATTTAGAATCCTTGAGATACAATTTCTAAAACGATAGGTGGAAAGTTTTCTGCAAACAAAAAGCCATGGTCACCCTATCGAAATATTCAAAACGTATTGAAAGTTATAAATACCGAAAAATACATGTTTTTTGCCTAGTATCGGTAGTTTTACATATTAATAGGTGTTGTTTACAAAAAAAAACTCGCTTTGCAATTACTTTCTTCGATAAATAATCACGACTTATTTCTACGCGATACCGTACTACAGCTCCTGAAATATTAGCCTAGGATTTTTTGTAGTATTTTTACAAGTTTCGACAAATTCAAATCTAGGTTTTACAAAAAACTTCAGACCCCTACGATGCTTTTTCAGCGAGATATCGGCGATAACGTGTTTTTTGACCGTTTCAATGGCGCGGCCATGAGGTTTTAGTCTTACAGCTCCTGAAACATAAACCTAGGATTTTTTGTAGTATCTTTACAAGTTTCGACAAATTCAAATCTACGTTTTACAAAAAACTTCAGACCCCTGCGATGCTTTTTCAGCGAGATATCGGCGATAACGTATTTTTCATCGTTTCGATGGCGCGGCCATGGAGTTTTAGTCTTATAGCTCCCAAAATATAAACCTAGGATTTTTTTCTATATTTTTACAAATTCAATCTGTTATTTACCTGAATTTCAGATCTCTGCAACGCTTAGTTTTAAAGATCTCCGTGGCCGCGCGGTTCGCCGCGTTTCAATGGCGCGGCCACGTTCAAACCCTTATAACTTTTTAACCATAACTTTGACAAATTTATGGTTTTGGGAATCAACTTCTACAAATTTTTACAAAATCTTGGCATTGTTTTTTTTTTTAATTTCGCCGTGGCCGCGCGGTCGAAACGGACACGGATCGTTGATTATTGTGTGCACTACTACACAAGCGACACCTTCTATAGGTGGGTAATTCTACAGGCCAATGAGCTCCAAGCTCAGAAAAACGAATTTCTCGAGGCACTCCAAATAGTTTCTTTTGCCTTGATTCACTTTCTTCCGATTTTACAGACTTACTTTTTTTGGACGCGAACTTTGGCATGGTGGCAAAGGGTCTCTTTCGGAATGTTGCGTTTGCTACTAATTCTCGAGACAATGTCAGCCTAAATTCCTTTTGAAACAATACGGTGTGGTTACGTCTGTTAGAAGCATACAATATATACGCGTCTGTTATAGCAGCATCAATAAGGAAATAGAAGATGCGTTTCCACCACTTCGAGCTTTTTCTTCCGACTGCGTACGGGGTTCTCTTTTGGTCAAACCGGTCCACTCCTCCCATACGCTTTGTGTATTCTGTAATTGTCAGCGGACAGGGGAATGATTTTTTAGATCCACCATTTCGAGTTCTTTCACAAGATGTTTTCTGCTTTGGATGAAATGCAGTGCTCAAAACGCTTACTAATTTGTTATCTTTCCAGATAATAAAGCCAACATTATTTTTTACCCTCCATTTCCATTCTCCTCTTTTCAGCTTTTTTGTTTTTTGGTTTGCATTTTTTACAGCCTTTGCTATCTTTTCATCAATTTCTTTATTACCAGTCGCTTTGGGCTTTTTTACAATTAGTGGCATATCTTGGCGGTCATTTCTGACTGTAGCAGTTGCATATATACCATTATTGTATAATGTTTGTAGTAAAGCTGGACTAGAAAAAAAGTTATCAAATGCTATATGACCCATATAGGTGTCATTTATGAGTGACTGGCATAATGTCATGACAACATTACTGCCTAATCCTGTTTCGACGTTTTCGGTCTTTCCAACATACACTTGAAACTGATACAAGTATCCTGTGTGGCTGTCAGCTCTAGCCCAAACCTTGAAGCCCCGTTTTATGGGCTTCATGGGCATGTATTGCTTTAGAGTAGACCGCCCCTTGAACTTTATCATACACTCGTCAATTGACTGAGAATATGTGTTTTTGGCATTTGTTTGACATTTTACGTTGATGTAATCTAGCAGCGGCCTTATTTTATACAGTTTGTCGTAGTTATCATCGTTCCTGTTCGGCATATTGGCATTGTCATTGAGATGTAAATATTTCATAAGTTTTTGAAACCGCTTCAATGTCATTGTCTCAGCAATTTCAACAACATGCAGTAATGGGTCACTGGACCAATAATCTTCTATACAGGGTAATTTGTGAATGCCCATTTGAATCATCATGCCCAGTAAAGCTTTGATCTCTGTTACTGACGTCTGTTCCCAATTTTGGTCATTGCATTGTGATGCATATAGGTTAGATTGGGTTACAATCATATCGATAGCTTCAGAGTCAAAAAACATTTAAAAAAATACGAGTGGCCTAGTCCTATTGGCTACGTTCCGAACTGGTTGTAATTGAATAGAATCAAAAAGAGTGTTGGCGCCTAGTGCTACATTCGTAGCAACAATCTTTAGTTCATATGAGACGCTGTAAATAGTTAGGAGTTTACTTTTTTTCTTAGTTTTTATAGAGTACCCCACACTACTTTTTATAAATATATTCATTTTGCACAACGTTGATCGCTCCACCCAAAATTACTGTAAAAACCTATTCTGTGTCGAAATACAAGTATAAAAATATCCGGTGGTTTCATTTATGTCCAATTCGAGACATAAAATTTGGCGACCGTGACAGGACCTTTCGCAAAATAAAAACTATCAAGAAATACGAAGCCCGGTCAGCTTGACCAACTAAGCTACAGATCTGCTACATCAAGAAACTATATTTTGGAGGATTTGGAGGTTCAGCCATTGCAGCCTACACCTGATTTACGGTCTAGACACAGTGATATCAACCGAAGTCGCCGTACAGCAGCCCGGCCAATGCAGCTAAGTGACCTTTCCTTGACCTCCTCACACATACCTACGTTTTTTTCCCCAACTGATCCTTCATAATTCATAAACCCCGAGATTTTGCATGTTCTTATTACATACAGATAGGTACCTAAATAACTAAATAAGCAGTGATTAATTCCTAGAATAAATATTTGTGCATAGTTAAAAATTCATTGACATAAGATTGTTCGACCTAAGTACCTACGTCAATATCTTACTGGTTTGAATGACTTACTTATTTTACAATATATATTGTAGGTATCTATCACAGTTACAAGTTCCTATATATTCTAAAGTATTATCTATTATTATCAATTCAATTCAAGCCTAGATAAATAATAACATTTTTTTGCAAGTCATTAAGATTGTTTCGCCGAACATTCCAGGAACGGTGACGTCATTTGCGACGGCCGGGGCCTACAATATAGTCAAGCCTCATCCACGGAGTACTGTCAGGTTCAGTACCGGTACTTCCAGACCTCAGGTGACACTGGAAGAGGGACGTAAGATAAATATTTTATTAATAGTTCATAGTATTCTTGCACAGTTTTACCGTATAGTTCTTATTACTAAAAATACACATTTCTTTTATTTACTTTGTTTACTGTTACAATGGGCAAGGATGACGGTTCTGTGCAAGAATTACAAGATCTCATGGTTAGGCGTAGTTCAATAAAGGGCCAAATTACTAAGTTTAGGAATTATTTAATGAGTATGTTGTCAAAGGAGTCTGTTTCACGCATTGAATTAGCCGAGTTATCACTTAAACTTAGTAAATTTGAGTCACTGTCCGTTCGGTTCGATGAATTGCAAAATCAAATTGAGATATTAAATTCGAGTAATTTATCAATCGAAATTGATGAAAGAGACGATATTGAACAATTATTCATAACAAACATTGCGAACGCTCAGAGTTTCATTCAAGGTCATCAGCCTAATACCCGCCAGGATGAATCTGGCAACTTGCTCAATACTAGCCATGGTTCAGCTGCTCCTTGGAATGCTGACAATCACGAAGTAGGGTTCAAACTGCCACAGATACAAATTGCTAAATTCAACGGAACATTCTTCCGTTGGCTTGAATTTCGTGACACATTTAAGTCAGTCATACATAATAATGAGCGCATTGCACCTATTAATAAATTTCACTATCTATTATCGTATTTGGAGGGCGATGCAGCTAGAATAGTGAGTAACTTAGAAGTCTCCAATTCTAATTATAGTGTTGCCTGGAAATTGCTATGTGACCGGTATGATAACAAGCGACAGTTAATAAGCCATCATTTGTCTTCTTTATTAAACATACATCCAATGTCTCGCGAGTCAGATAAATCGCTTCGTTTTTTGGTGGACCACGTTACCAAGAACCTGAGAGCGTTGTCTGGCTTGGGGCTACCTGTTGATAATTGGGATGTTTTATTAATACATATACTGTGTTCTAAGCTAGATAACCGTACTCTTACCAAATGGGAAGAACGGCGTGGCACTTTGGCAGATTTAATACCTAACTTACAACAATTTAATACATTTCTAATTGATCGAGCAGATGTCCTTGTGTCTCTAAACCACTCTTCATCAAACAATAATAATAATAATAGGGCATCGGCTTCTACGTCGTCTAAAGGTGCCAACAATAAAGCCGAACGTCAGCATAATAAATCTGTTACATGCCAATCTGCTTGTCAGAGTAATTCTTCATCTTCTTCAGGTTGCGTTGTTTGTCAGGGTGACCATAGAATCTACGATTGTCCTATTTTTAAGGCCAAGAGTGTGGAAGATCGTATAACTGAAGTTAATAAATTAAATCTTTGTTCAAATTGCTTAAGGTCCGGGCACATTACACGAAACTGCTACCTCAGACCTTGTCGGGAGTGTAAGAAGAAGCACAACGCTCTTTTACACGTTCCGGTAGTAACCGAAACCCCTGCTGCAGGCACCACCACCCCTGCTGCAGCTATCACCTCATCATGTGGAACGATGGCTAATCATACCACACAGGGTTCAAAACATATTCTACTATCGACTGCCTTAGTTGAGGTATGTAACCCTACAACAAATAAAACAGAACAAGTACGTGCCTTGTTAGATTGCGGCAGTCAATCATCCTTTATGACTCAATCGCTTAGAGACAAATTATCTTTATCAGGTAATTCATTATTTAACAATTATATTAACATTGTCGGCATCGGCAATCATGTCAATAGCAAAGTCACAGAGAGTTGTGTGGCGCAGTTAAAATCGTTAATTAAACCTTTTCACGTCACAGCAACTTTTCTAATATTACCGGAATTAACAAGTAACATTCCCAGATACACAATAAACACTCAGCAACTGCAAATACCTACTGAGGTACACCTTGCTGACCCTAGTTTTAATCAATCCTCCGCTGTTGACCTACTCATCGGAGCAGATTTGTTTTGGGATATTCTTGGCTGCGAGCAGCGGTCTCTAGGCCCTAATAATCCCAGTTTAAGAAATTCCCAATTTGGTTGGCTCATTTCAGGCCCAATTAAAATAAACGATTTAAATAATATATCCAATATTCAATGTCATCATTCTTTGACTTCAGTTAAATCGGAAAATGATTTTAATGTAGAAATATCAAAGTTTTGGGAGCTTGAGGAAGTGCCATTAAAATCGCCATTGAGTCACGATGAAAGATTATGTGAAAAACATTTTTTAACTCATATGACACGATTAAATACTGGCAGATTTTCTGTTCGATTACCTCTTAAAGATTCACCTAATTGTCTTGGAGACTCATATACATTAGCAAAAAAACGTTTTCATAATTTAGAGAAAAGATTCCGAAGGAACCCACAACTTAAATTACAATATGTTAACTTTATAAGAGAGTATGAACAGTTAGGTCATCTTTCACAGTCTGATGTATTAAGACCTAATATATCATATGTTTTGTGTCATCACGCCGTGTTTAAAGAAAGCAGCGAATCCACTAAAATTCGTGTTGTTTTTGATAGTTCAGCTCCTAGTTCATCTGGATTGTCAATCAATGATATACTTATGATAGGTCAAAATATGCAGGACTCTCTATTCTCCATTCTAGTACGGGCTAGACAGCACAAGTACCTTCTGACCGGCGATCTAGAGAAAATGTATCGCCAGGTGCAAATTAATGAGGAGGACCGAAATCTCCAGCTCATACTGTGGAGAGAAGATGAGTCCCAACCTATCAAAACGTTACGACTTAATACTGTAACTTACGGCATGGCAAGCTCCAGCTATTTGAGTACTCGTTGTCTATGGCAGCTTGGCGAAGAAAATCCAGATGAAACCATAAAAAATGTAATCCAGCACGACTTTTATGTAGATGACATGATAACTTCAAGTGACAGTGAACACAAACTAAAACATATTCTTCAAGGGGTTACTGCGGCACTTAAATTAGGTTGCTTTAATCTAAGAAAACTTAAAACTAATATAACTAGCATTTTTGACTCATGTTCTTTAGATGTTAATGAAAGGTTAACACTCAGTGAGTCTTCTAGCACCCTGGGTTTGGGCTGGGATCCATCAACGGATACACTGCATTTTCCAATTCAATCCCCAGTTCCATTGGATAATAATCGCCCAACTAAACGTTCAATATTATCTAATTTATTTAAAATTTTCGACCCCTTGGGTTTGCTCAGTCCATGTGTAATGCAAACAAAGGTTATATTGCAACAGCTTTGGCTGGAGAAATTAGGCTGGGATGATCCTATTCCTGAAAATATTGCTTTGACCTGGGCTAAGTTTACTGATTCTCTATCCGCACTTGGGAACATAAAAATTCCAAGGCATGTACTGTGTGATGAGCCAATATATATAGAACTTCACTGTTTCTGTGACGCTTCCCAAAGAGCGTATGGAGCTTGTATTTATGCACGATCAGTAAACTCTGTTAATGAAGTCACTGTAAAATTATTGTGTGCTAAATCCAAGATTGCACCTACTAAACCTACAACAATCCCGCGCTTGGAGCTTTGTGCTGCGCTCTTGGCCGCTAGATTGTGTAAGGCGGTCAGAGATTCCTTGCGGTATAAGGTAAATAGTGAGGTTTATTGGAGTGATTCCAGTATTGTGCTGGCATGGCTTCATTCGAGTTTAAAGAATCTTAAAACTTTTGTTGCGAATAGAGTTTCAGAAATTTGTGAGCTGACAGACGTAAATTCTTGGCGTCACGTTCCAACATCAGTTAATCCAGCTGATCTCATATCTAGGGGGGTCAGCCCTAATCATATCGAAGACAATTTGTTGTGGTGGTCAGGCCCACAATATTTATTGCAATCAGAAGACCTTTGGCCTGTTTTAAATAACAATGATGTTAATGTGAATAAGTTACCGGAAACCAAACAGAATTCTGCAATTGTCAACTTAGAAACCTCAACAGAATACTTTATCAATTTTCAAAACTATCAAAGTTACGATCACTTAAAACGAATATTTGCATACGCAATACGATATATTAATAATTTAAAATTAAGGTCTTGCAGAAAATCTATAGACTCAGGTACTTTAAAAACAAAAGAGCTACATATATCATTTATTAACTTGTGTCGTTTGGCACAGCAACAGTCATACCCAAGCGAATACAAAACACTCGCCAACGGCCACTCATTAAATTCTAAATCTAAACTTTTATCATTGACGCCTTATTATTGCCCCAATGATAAATGAATTCGAGTAGGCGGTCGTATTGATTCATCAAAATATCATAATGATAAAAAACACCCTGTGTTGCTTGATGCATCTCATCATCTCACGAAATTAATATTTAGCTACGAACATATTCGTAATTTACATGCTGGCCCACAGTTGCTGCTGGGCATTATTAGAGATTACATTTGGCCTATTAATGGCAGACGTCTCGCTAGACAAACTGTTCATCATTGCGTCAAGTGTCGGCGGTTTCAAGCTAAACCGTTGGAACCTATAATGGGTAATTTACCTTCCCAAAGGGTCACGCCAAATTTCCCATTCACTACTGTAGGCATAGACTTCGCCGGTCCTTTTTTTATTTTAAATAGGAAAGGACGCGGTTCGAAACTAGTTAAAGGCTATCTTTGTCTTTTTGTGTGTTTAACTTATAAATGTATACACCTTGAAGCTGTAACTGATTTAACTAAAGACGCGTTTATTCTTACCTTTCGACGGTTTGTGTCGCGACGTGGAAGGCCAATGGAGGTATTTTGTGATGATGGTGGCAATTTTGTATCTGGTGCTAAGGAGCTAAATCATTTTTTTAAGATTAACGCGGACTCTCTTTCTGATTTTGCAAGCGGAGAAGGGATCAATTTTATTTTCTCACCGTCTTACGCCCCTCATTTTGGTGGAATTTGGGAGGCCGGTGTGAAATCGGCTAAGTACCATATCAAACGTGTGATGGGCAATTCCCATTTAACTTTTGAAGAGCTGTCTACCCTTTTTGCACATGTAGAATCTATTTTGAATAGTCGTCCTCTTTGCCCTTTATCCTCCTCGCCTGATGACCTTCTTTGCCTCACTCCTGGTCACTTTCTTATTGGCCGGCCCCTTACTGCTCTTCCGTCACCTACCTTAGAGGACCGCAATACCAACAATCTACAACGCTACCAACGAATACAGCAAATTCACCAACATTTTTGGCGTCGGTGGCAGCGTGAATATATAGCTGACTTACAGCAACGTAGCAAGTGGAGAATCGATAAGTCAAGCCTGAACATCGGTGATTTAGTCCTTTTGAAGGAGGATAATGCGCCGCCTCTGTGTTGGAGACTGGGACGAGTGCAGAAATTGTTTCCTGGATCGGACGGAGTGTCTCGAGTTGCTGATGTAAAGACCCAACGAGGAGTTGTACGACGTCCTTTAGTTCGCCTTTGCCCTCTGCCTTCCTCAGATGAAATAAAGGGTTGAAAACTGAAGATTTCAACGGCGGGAGGATGTTGGCGCCTAGTGCTACATTCGTAGCAACAATCTTTAGTTCATATGAGACGCTGTAAATAGTTAGGAGTTTACTTTTTTTCTTAGTTTTTATAGAGTACCCCACACTACTTTTTATAAATATATTCATTTTGCACAACGTTGATCGCTCCACCCAAAATTACTGTAAAAACCTATTCTGTGTCGAAATACAAGTATAAAAATATCCGGTGGTTTCATTTATGTCCAATTCGAGACAAAGAGAAACTACGGGATTCTGTGACCAGGCCACTTTTTTCCATTCGTCTTCATCTGCATCAGATCCGTCTGAGTCCTCAATTTCTGATGGATCAAAATCTTCTTGAAGTTCAAGTTCTATATGTGAAGGACTGTGTCGTGAACTTCTTGGTGGGGGTGGCTGCATAACATTTTCATTTGAGGGCCCTGGTTGAGGTGATGATGTTGGTCGAGGGCTTAGTTCTGGGAAGATCGTAGTGTTGATTGGGTCATAGTTATTTGACGACAACATACCAGATAAATCTTCCACATCGGAATCCTCCGCTTCATCTTCAGATCTCGCTCCATCACTGAAACCAAATAATTCTTCTAACGCACTTTCTACTTCATCAGGTCTCAGATTCACCCCACGACGATCCATATTCCTATAAAATACACACAAAAAATATAAATATGTAAAACAATAGGTAAGTACTAAACTGGTATTGGCAAACATGTTGCCGTCGTACCCTTACGGTATACAGACAGTGGCATATATATTGCCGACATGATTTTTGAAAATTACGTAAATAATATTTATTGTTTTCCAAAAATATTCAATGATTCGTCAAGAATAATAAACAACTCATAGAATAAATGTAATTACTTACAAAAAGGTACTCCAGATTTTGAGATAAATCGAGATGTAACTGAAAACCACAAAATACGTACTTCGTCACGAAAGTCTTTCTCTGACAAGTGACAGATGTCAATGAGGTCGCATGTCATATTTTTTATTTATTTAGTGCTTCGTTCTCTGTTGCAAAAGTCAAATAACCACAATCTGTTCGTCTGTACTGTCGAAAATGTGAAAATGAGAACATGATGGCATATAAATTGCCATTGTCATTCAAAGGGTTAATGGATTTTTCTGTTTTACTCTGCTAGTACAAATACTGGAATACGAAGAATCATTTCGCAAGACATGTAGTAAACACATGAGGTTGGGGTGCTTCGTGCCGACTTCGTGGTTTAATTTGTTATGCCAGCCTTCTAAATAATTTGTAGTTCGGTGCTGTTGCCCGTATACACACCAAACATCCATAAATCCTTCTCTTAGCCACTGTTTTTCCATGTAGGTACGGATTTTTTTCATATTCTCATCTTCACAAGGTTTGCGCGTGATGTATGTCCAGCCTTTCATAATTTCAGTTGCGGGCAATAAAGGAAGCACAGCGCTGAGTGCTACTTCTCGTATTTTAATTGAATTATGGGATTTTGTGATACCCAGTTCTTTGCCTTTTCCCCAAATTGCTTTATTGTAATGGTAATAGCAACCTATTAAAGCTATTACAGTTGGAAAAACAGATCGAATGGCGTTCATCGCTGCCTTTTCGTAATCAGTTTTATACGTTCTTGGATTCCATTCGGGTATTTGGGATTTTATTAATGAAAACAATATGAAGTACGATTGTTCTGTTCTACTACTCATAAGAGCATAAACGAGTGGCACTATGTTGGTACTGTTCACTGTGCTTCCTAAATCCCCGTGGATTGTATATAGCTGTATGAAGGATATTGGGCAAGACTTAAAGGTGCCATCGCTATAATAGTCAACAATTTCAGTCAACGTCAATTTAGCTCTTTCAGAACAAAAAACTATAACTCTTACTCCATTTTCAGAATAATCTGCCAAAACAAAATCTTGATAGTCTAATGGAATTTGTACTTGATCAACTTCTTTACACTGTAGTCTATCTACACCAGCAACTTTATTGCGAAATCTATACAAAGAGGATTTCACACTAGAATATTTTGGTAAATCACATAAAGTTTCTTCTGTGTTTTCGCACGAAGCAATCAGTGAATTAAATGTTTGAGGAACAGCAGGAAACTTTTTATTTATCAGCGCTTGCTTGACTTGATAAAGGCGCTCTTCGTTTTCATTTTTCTTAAAATCGGCTGCACATGTATGATTGAATTCGTGTACAATGTTGTTATCCTAAAAACAAGAACAAGGCATTATACTATTTTTTTAAATTAAATGATTACATAAATTGTTGCTAGTAAGTGTTACAATTTTTTTCAATAGAGTATTTTTTATATTATAAGATAGATGTTCTGCAAGATGGAAGCGCACACACGCATCTACATACTTATACAACAGAAGTTTATAAATAACAGCCGCGGCTGGAAGGTAGAATTGAAAAGTTCTTAGGAACGTGCATATATATTATTGCCTGTGAATATAATTACTCAAAAATAAGAATCATGCGGCTGCACGCTCTTAAGTGATAAATCATAGGCGTTAGTGACTTACTTTTATCTTTATAAATCTCTTGCATTTTTTTTTCCTTTGGGTGCACTCCCACGTTTCTACGTCACTTTTGTTTTTTCTTTTCAAATTATACTGATGTCCTGCACGAAGAATAATTGTCCGTATTTATGCAAAATGGAACCACACAGCAAACACACACTTTTGAGATATCAAAGGGTTTACAAAAACATGTGCAGCACTGTTAAATGAAGTAAAATTACTATTTCTTTTATTTAAATATGTTGATAAATTACTAAATTTAGTATGTGTAATTATAATTTTTTGTTGATTACTGGTATACTTTCAAAATAATTAAGAAATCGTGCATGTGGTTCCTTTAAACATTAAGTAATTAATAGGTTTTCTCATATACAAAAAAGAACCACAATCTAGGGATTTGTTGATATAAGTGAAACAATGTGATTTATAATCGGGATAAAGCTTTAATTTATCAAAAATACACGTTTATTCGACGTTATCATCAAATTGGATTTCGAAATCCACCGTGTCTAGTCCATCTATGTCGTCTTCTATAGTATTATCACAGTCGAGACCATTATAAAAACTCTGTGCATCTTGTGGTATGAGATGTAATATGGATTGAATATCGGCTAGTTTCGCGGGTGATACTGGCTTCCCCGACGGCCACAAGGGAACTAAATGTTCCATTAAGATTAAAGCTGGTCTGCCACGAACAGGTGCTCTCCCTATATTAACTTCTACAGCATTACCAAAGAAGTCTGTTTTAAAATAAATTGAGTTTGGTGAGTCTCTTTCTATGTATATTTCCCGAGTTTGTAGCCAATTAATACATTATTTGTTAATACCACGTTTTCTATTAATAATAATTTTTTCAACCTTAGAAGTTCTTTTTCTTGCAATCTTTCATAACTTGTACATAATCATCAGGAGTGTATAATCTCGGATATTTTTTCATTGCAGATTCAATGTGGGAAAAATCTCTGTCATTGGGTAGGTAACTGTGTCCGGGAATCAAAAACTTTTGTGTTATTTTTTTCAAAGTGGGATGACAATGCAAAAATGCTTTTAACATCAAAACTATCTTTATGTTACGATTTTGTCCGCCACACGAATCGCTCCATAAAATTAGTTCCTCGACATCTTCAGAAATATGCTCGCCTAAGTATTTTAATAGACAAGAGCCGACTTCCTGAGCACCCTTCCCAGCCATTCCTTCTATCCAAACAAAACACCCACTTGAGTTGGTTTTTGCCGAATAAATACCCATATTATACAGCCAAAGCTGTCGTTTATAGTAAATAATTCCAGTAGGTATCTTAGGCATTGGAAGCGTTTTTTGTAGATCAAACGTGAGACATTCTATTTCCTTACATTGAGTAGCCAGAACAAAATCAGCCTTCATTTTATGCCGCGCCTGTTCCCATTTTCGGCAATGTTCTTCGCGTTCTGTATCTATGGCTGTTTTTTCCTCAGCAGTTTTGCAATGAGTTAATTTCGCTTGTAATGTGTCACACTTGTTACACGTGTCTTTTTTAAGAGGCGCTCGTTTAAGATTAAAATATGTGTAAAATAACTTTGTGTACATAGCCTTACTAACCTTTTCAGCTTCTCCTACATGTTCACAATATAAATCGTACATCTTGTCTAAAGTCATGTCTGGCATAAGATATTCGGTCTCGCGCTCACTTCTTCTATAGTGTGATTTATACTTAGGAAGAGAGTTTATATGACATCTTACTTGGGAAACTAATTCATCGCTGCATTTGTTCTTACCTCCACTTTTCGATCCTCTTCTATCTAAACAATCTTGTGACCTCATTTTAGTCAAAGCAGTATTAACTCTCTTTGTAGAAACACCAAGTGTTTTGACAAATAAATCCCGGCATACTTCGATTTTATCCAATAGATATTTACGAGAGAATTTTTTCTTCATATTGCTATTAGTCATCCTTCTTTTAACGTCGGCTTCTTTGACGCTTGCTGCGATGTACATATTCTGGGTATTGTAATTTTCTAGTTTGTAAAAAGTCTCAAATATTTTCTGTCGATTGTTTGAATCTATTTTTTCCCAGCACTTCGTTTTACAATTACATTTATAATCAATAAATACTTTCGGTTGGACTTCGATATTTTTATATGTAGTTGTGAAAAGGCTTATTAGAATGTCTGTTTCTCTTTCTTTCCATCCTAGATAGACCACCATACTTAAATTGTCGGCCTTTCTTTGGTCTTCCTTTCGTAGGTACTTCGTCATTAATACTCACTGTATCATCATCAGAACATGGTATAAACGCTGGTGATTTTGCAGTATTTTCGCCTTCAGAAGCAGACTCTTCTATGATAGTGCGTCTAGATTTACCATTAGGTAGCCTCATTTTCTTGCCACCAGCAACTATTATATCATCACCATAATCTGATGAATCTGATACATAGTCAGGACTTTTAAAAGGGGATAAGTTTGCAAGTAGGTCTAATAACGGCGAGGAATATTCTTCTAAGCGGTCTGGCGAAGTTAAGTTATTGCTTAGAGGTGAAGAAAGCTTCTCTAGAGGCTGTGACGTACTAGGTTCTTCACTACCTTGTGCTGTAATAAAAAAAACTTATATATTTACAACAATAACGCGTGGTTCTATAAATATATGGCCACAGTGAAATTATTTAGGTTCTTATAAAGCCGTGTCACCGCTAGGCAGGATATGTCGAGTGATGTATGTCGCCGAAGACATCGAGCGACAACGTTGCCAGAAGGGTAATGAAACATAGGGCGACATAGGGCAAATGTCACCTAGTGTGAACGCGGCTTTACGGTTCTTCATAAAGTAGTAACACACACACGCACGCACGCACGTACGTACGTACGCACGCACACGTACACCCACTCTCTCATTACTTCACATCAAATCATACCCAAGTCTTTCATACCTCAGCACTCATCATTACGTAGAAATGTTAATTACATACATGCATACACACACACACACATCGTTACAATCATAACATCATACATCAGCACACGATACAACGCCGCAGTTCATACGGTGCATTCGTGTGAGCTCGTAGGTAATTTGCTATGCGATTTTGCAGTTACATATGAGAGCCCTTATACCTACTTGTCGAATAATCTTTATAAAATCACTTCACGAACGGAATTAATCAAATGTGGATAATGCGCAGGTACTAGTACTTCTCAGATACATTAAGTAGGTACTAAAATACATTAAATAAAACTATTTACCTGTTATGGCTTCATTAGTATCTTCGGTGTTTATGTCCAAAGCTTTATTCACCAGCAGCTTGCCTCTACGTAACATTTTTACACTTAATTCTAAAGAAATAAACAAAAACAACAGAACTTTCTTTGCAGAGAAAAAAAACGGTCGTCACGCATTCGAACTATTTCGTTGAATGTCGCCTATTTTGACAGATGACGTTTGACGTTTTACTTTGAAACTGAGTTATTGCACTTTGAGTCATACCATCAATGAAATAAAGTAAATATTTCGTTGTTTAAAACGAGCAATATGAAATCAATCATGTCATTTTTGTACCTTTGAGCGATCATAAGTTTCAGAACAATAAGCATAATGGAATCACATGCTAGTGGTTCTACTGTTTAACAATATTTATTTATACATGATAGAACCGAATGTTTGTGGTTCCCTTTTGCAAAACAATATTAGCAACTAAATAATAAGAATTTATTTTACGCATAACGATACCACAGAAATTTGGTTCTATTTTGTGTATAAAAAATAATCGTTAATAATAGAAATATGTGTAATGTATAATGGTACCAAGTATGCGTGGATCTTTTTTGTATAAAATTACATGATAGTAGTATCGTTTATTTGTTTGATCAATAGAGTCATGTTGTGCCGTCGTTCCGTTTTGCTTTACAAGTAACGTTTGTTATTGCTGTTGGTTCTGTTCTGCTTTTAATATACCTTGTTTCCAAGGGGAAAATCAGGTGGTTCTTTTTTGTATAAGAATTTAGACCACTTTTACATTAGTATTCTTCAAAAAAAGTAAAAAATGAAATTTGTCGAGTGGTTCCATTTTGCATAAATACGGGCAATTGTCCCATGTCGTCTTTTTATATATAGTATACTTTGTCCGGAGCTGCAAGACGCACTTTGCTCTGACATGATTATAGATAGACTAAATTGCATTTCAATGTCATAGATGCAAAAGCCGGTAAAGGGTAGGGGAAGGGAATGACACATCTATTGTGATTTGTGTACTCCTTATCGCTGAGTCGGTTTTGGAGTGCTTCAAACAAAACAAATGAATACCGACTATAGGCGGCAAAAAATAGCAATAGGTAAACTAACGTTTTACAAGCTTTTACGATTGTTTACACAAAAATAAAAGGATTGTTATACCTACCACAATCACATTCATGAAGTTTTAACTAACTCCTTCATTTTGACGAAACACGTGTTTTATGACTTAATCCGTCGGGTAGTTTATTGTGTGCATTGTTTGTATTGGTGTGGTTTTATTGATAATATTTTGTGGTTTTCTTTAAATCTTGTTTGTATGTCCCTAAAAATATCACTTATCTACTAATAAAACCACATTGGAAATGTGACCGCCAACCCCGTCATCGCGGCCGTAAGAAATATAGTGATGAGGGGGTTTGGCGATCCACGCCGCAATGTACAGCGATTTGAAGTGGGGGCAACAAGGTCCCAGTCGCCACCCGGTGGCAACTGGGATTTTTATCTCCCAATTGCCACCTGGTGGCAATCCATGTGGGGGCGACTGGGACTATACGACGATATTAATAGTGATCGGTATAGACATGGTGAATTTCATACTTTATACGAAAGGCTACGAAACCATGAAGATAAATTTTATGAATACACTCGAATGACCGTAACAACTTTTGACTACATATTAAATGCTGTACAAACACAGTTATCGAAACCCGAAACTAACTTCATTGCCGTAACAATATCTCCTGCGCAGAAACTTTTGTTGACTCTGAGGTAAGAAATCAAAACTATAATAATCATCAATGAATTTTTATTATTAATCAACAATGCCAGACATAAAAAGTAATCAATAATTATCTATATTATCTGGAGGTGCACTGTGATAACCATATTGTGTCATAATATATGGATCTGAAATACTTCCTGCTTGCATCTCGGCCATTATAATTGAATTTATTTTGTTTCGCACTCGCATCTTTTGGATTCCTTTGAACTGTTCCATTTGTGGGAGTAAACTCATCAAATAATGATAATCATCTGATTTTGGAGGTTCTTGTGCAGGCGTCCTTTCTTTGTTCTGAAGTAGTAAAAGTCGTTTTTTTTCTATTTCCAAGAATTCAGAGCGCAGTTCGTTAGCTGATTTCCTCTTTTTTCCTCGACTGGATGTTGATGGAGCCGATGTTGATGGTGTTGGTGAAGATACTGATATGCTCGATAAAGGCGATGCCACATTTATATCACTTATAATGGAGTCTTGCGTGTCGTCATTTTCGTCACTGTCACTAGTTAGATGAGTAGTGATATTAGATTCACTTCGGCTAGGCTGTATTTGATCTTTCATAAAAGACATTTGGCGGAAATGTTTCCAAGTAGATACACAATCAGTAGCTGCATCCCCAGATCGAGCTGGTGGAATTTTTTTTAGTTCCTTTCTGTAGTGGTCCTTAATGTTCTTCCATTTACTCTTCAACACATGGACCGTGTTGTGCAGTAATGATCCAACCAACAAAAACTAAAAGAAAAGTTATGATGATTTAAAACATAAGTTCATTTCTTTTGTGACTGTGATCCTAATACACCATCTTATACTTATAGGTTTATAAAGAATTGAATCTAGATTTCTATATGACTCTTAATATTTATTAAATACCTTCATATTACTCGTAATAGATAACTTAAAAAATAATGATTGGATCATTTCTGTTAAATTAAAATTTTATATGAATCACAATATTTAACAGTTTTGCTATAATGATCCAACATCAAAATATATACATTGAAATTCCTTATTTTGCCACCAACCATTCTAACATTTTTCAGGTATATCACTACTCAAAAATAAAATGCAGATATTTTAATTTTCAACATTTATTTGCTTCCAAAAATAAAAAAGAGCTCAAGGTTCAAAATCAAAGTCTGGGACCGTACCAAACCCATCTACATCATCAATAATTTGGTTACTTCCTTTTAAATTTTCATAAAATGGGCGACAGTCAGCTGGTATTAACTCAAATATTGACTTCAAATCATCAAGTTTAGGTTGGGCTATTGCCTTGCCATCGGGCCATAAAGGGACCAATTCATTCCTTTGGATGTTAACTCTAATAATTCTTTTTCCTGCCCGCTTTTTAATATCCAGTTCTTCGAATTCCGATTCTTCTTTGATGTCACTTCGCATGAAAATAGAAAAAGGAAACTCTTTCTTCAAAAGAATTTCTTTAGTACGTAGCCAGTTCACTTTCTTCTTACTTGTGTACATTTTCTGTTTATAATATTTTCTTCGATGGTTTTGCAGCTCAAAAAGTTTTCATTTTTCATTCTTATGACCTTCAAAGGATTTCGTGTTTTACATTTCCTCATTATATTCATGTAATCATCTACTGTGTATATCCTTTCATATTCTTTCAGCTTTGACTCTATTTTTAAAAAATCCGTATCATTAGGCAGGAACGTGTGCCCTGGCTCTAAAAATCTTAAAGAAATACTTTTCAAATTGCTGTGTGAATGTAGAGCTGTCTTCAGCATTAAAGTTAGCTTGATGTTGCGATTTTGTCCTCCGCAAGAATCACTCCACAAAATAAGGTGCTCTGTGTGTGGACGCAACTCATTATCAATATGATGAAGTAAACACGAGCCAACTTCTTGGGCCCCTCTACCGGCTTCTCCCTCAACCCATACATAGCAGTGACCTTTGTCATCAGAAGCTGAGTGTATGCCACTATTGTAGACCCACAACTGGCGTTTATAAAATACCACATTCGTAGGTATTCTAGGAAGTGGCAGAGTTTTCTCCAGATCAAAAGTTAAACACTCAACATTCTCTTCTGTCTTTGCTCTTTCAAAATCTTTCTTCATCTGTGTTCTTAAGTCTTCTGCTCTTTTTAGATGTTCCTGATGTTTATTTTCGTCATTCGAACCGTTTTGTTTCTCTATAGCATAAGTATCACACTTATTACATGTGTCTTTTTTTAATGACTTACATTTTAAATTAAACTTTTTGTAAAATATCTCTTTGAATGTTCCATATTTTAAGCATTTACGATTTTCTGTTTGAAGCAAGAAATTGAATTCCTTCAGATAATATTCCTCATAAATTTTTCGCACTGTCATTCCCTGTTGCAAATACAAAGCCTCTGTATTTTCCCTTCTATAATGAGAAGTGTATTTAGGTAATTTTTTAATTACATCTACTGCCAATGCTATATCATCTGGAGACGACCGGTTCCAACCTCCTTGAGCAATGCCTCTTTTATCAGTTAGGGTATCAGTACGCATTTTCTTTAAACACACATTAACTTTTTGCGGAGTTATCTGTAAAGTCTTAGTGAACATGTCTCTACAGACCTGTACACCTGCCAAAGTATAAATTCGGCTAAATTGTCTCGGTTTACTCATTTTAGAAGTATTAGTCGTGTATGTTCTTTTTTTAGCATGTTCTTTAACTAATGAATTTATGTATAATAGCTTCGTAGTATATGATCCCAGATGTACATACTTGTTGAATTCTTTTTCTCTTAACTCTTTTGATACAGATTCCGAACAGTTACGCATACATGTGCATTTAAAGTCAATGAATACTTTAGATTCAATTCTTATTTCTTTCTTGTTAGTGTATGGTAAATTATTGTATTTTTTTTGTTTAATTTCTTCCCTTGTATAGCTTCCTTTACGTTTTCTTCCACTTTTTGGTCTTTCTTCAGTCATATTTCTGTAACTATGTTCATTATCCGTAGTAATATTTTCATGTATTTCTTCTACAATACTTTCTATGATATCAAGATCGGTTTGTTGTTGTGCTTTGTGACTATTGTTTTTATCAGAAGTCTGCTGAGAATAATCATGAGATCTATGAATTTGAGCTTCAACTGTTATAACTCTGGGTAACTGGTTAGTTTCAGACCCATCATTACATTGATTATTAATAATATCTGTTTAGTAGTCTAAGTCATCACTGCAATATGTTTTATCGTCATCATCTTCATTAATTATGTAATCCGGATCTTTGACTGAATCATCACTATCATTGAAATCGCATCCTTCCAAAATTTGAACTAGTTTTGCTGTTGCTGGTGACATGGGTGGAACTGGAGATACAGGAGGAAACACTGATTCAACGCTTTGTTCAACGCTGTGAGGATCACCAGGTTGGTATAGCATTTTAGGTATAAGAGGCGTAAAAGCTGGTGCTTCAACGCTCGGTACACCAGTCTCGTGATTGCCAGTTTGATATGATGATTTGGGCGTGACTAGAGGAGAGGCGGAAATTTCGATGCTAAGTTTACTGATGATGCGGTCAGCAGGTGGGTTCAAAACTTGGGGTGTAAGCGGAGAAAAAGCCGGAGCCTCGACACTTTGTTCACCAATTTCGTGATTGCCAGGTTGGTATAGTGGTTTGGGCGTGAGCAGAGAGGCGGAAACTTCGTTGTTTCGTTTGCTGATAATGCAGTCACCAGGTTGGTTCAGAGGTTTGGGTGTAAGCGGAGAAAAAGCGGGAGTTTCGATGCTTTGTTCACCAATCTCCTGGACACCTGGTTGACATAGCGGTGGTGGCGTAAGCGTAAGCGAAGGAGAAGCTGAACCTATCATGCTTTGTTCACCGATCCTTCGGTCAACGGCTTGATATCGGGCATGGGGCGTAAGTGGAGTTTCGTGTGATGTGGAATTTGACATAGGTGCTTTATCAGACAGAGAGTTACACATTGAGGAACCTGAAACAAAATAATAGTGTATTTTATAAAAATGTATCAATGAGGTTTCTGGAAATAGGTACGGCGAATGTTAACGATGCGACAAGATATAAACGACTACTTTACTAAAACGCAATTTAAAATCTGTGCAAGCCACTGAACTTAACTCCGCTAACGAACTCGGTTCCGATATAACCACTTCCGTAACATCAGTAATAATCTAGTAGGAAGATCAAAAGACTGCCAAATCAAAGTTTTCGGATTTGTATCCTGGGGCATGCATCAACGTCTTATCGACATTATTTTTTGTGTACCTACTAGGACAAAAAAAAGTAAAACTATTACTGCAGGTAGGTCACGCATGTTTTAGTTGAGATAGTCACTGGTGTACTATCTCAACTAAAACACGCGTACATTAATCATTTACTGACTTATACAAATAAATAAATATACTTACACAAATATATACACACATACATACATACCTGTATATCCATACAATTACATAGCATAGTTTGTAATCTAGATTAAGGACCCATATTTTAGTCACATTCTAAGGAGACAGATAGTGCTTTTTGACCATATTTTTGAAAGTGGCCAAACTTTGGGCGCGCCTTACTGAAGGCAAATCATTGCATTCTACAACCGCATACCTATAGTTAACATTGGCAAACTACGAACTTTAATAGTGCACATCAATCATCGAAAAAAATTACAACAACCTTCAAATAAACTAATAATAACAGACTTGAAATAATTATACTTTCCAAGTCACCTTTACTTTCAGGTCAGGGCAGGGTAGAAAATGAAAAAAAAAATAGACAGGAAAGGAGCTCTTGGAATCAGAATAAATAGCAACAGCCGCGCAAATCGATATCTCAGGTTAAGCAACGCTTGCCAAGGTTCGACTGAGGATGGGTGACCATTTTCACGTACCAAGTTTTCTCCATACTTTGAAAGGTACGTTAAGCTGTGGGTCCCGGCTGTAATTCGGAAGATCCTTGACATTCATTACGTCAGAACCTTGACAACCAGTCTTACCAAGGGGTATCGGTTTATAACCTAGGTAGCTAGGTTGTGGAAGTCTGATAAGCTCTCGTTTCATATAAAGTACTAGTATTCAGCTGCATCCGGTTAGACTGGAATCCGACTCCACATAGTTGGAAGGAAGGTTAGGCAGAAGAGAATAAAGTAAATAGAAAGAGTATTTAGTAGGTACACTTAACACTTACTTGTCAATTTCATATCATTATGGACAGATTTAATATTTTTTATTGGAGTAGACTCAGGCGAATTTTCTATAATATCTGCAATTAAAACAACAATAGCTAGAACATAGTTTTTAAGGTTAAATAAGTTTGACTAAACATTGTGTTACTCACCGTCCGTGTTTTCGTCTTCTTCTTCTTCAGTACTGTAGCCTAAATATGACGATAAAAGCACTCTATTCACATTATACATTTTTTATTAACAATTTATTAACACTCACATCAACAAAGATAGTTAGGAGAACTAGCAAAATAATTATTATGATGGCTAAATGTCATTATTTGAGCGGGAAATAAAAATGATAATGTTGCCACGTAAATAATGTGAACGTGTTTTATATTCTTAATTCTCTGTTTAAAAATATTATTCTGTTTATGACATTGTTTAGATTATTAATTATTACAATCAATTTCGCAGCATGATTTCTGCGGAAATAAAAACTTCTTCCAAACATTCTGTACAAATGTTTCAAACGCTTTTGGATCATTATCTTGGTGCATTTTGCAGAAATGTATCAAATGCTTTTGAATCATTTTAGGAAATTACATTTCCTTTAGGCTGTAAGATCAAGACGCATGGAACATTTATGAAAAAATATTATATCCTAACTATTATTTGCTATAATGTTTCAAGAGTTTTGAACCATATTTGCTTAATTTTTTAAGTTTCCTTCGTAGGTGTGGGTTGGTATAACCCATCATAAAATAATATTTATAGTTGACAGAATAGAATGTGTCTTTGTGACATGAAAATAGAGATCATTTTCGATTGTTTGGCATCAAAATCTTGGTTTTGCTTAGTTTGTGGATTGGATCATTTCTGCACAACACGGTCCACATTAACTGTAAAAAAAATGGTAAAATGAATATGATTTAGTCTGTAAATAACTGTACGTTTTATTTGCAGGTACTTGTCTACAGGGATGTCATTCAAATCACTAGCTTTTTCCTTCCGACTAGGAGCTACTACTGTTGGAAATATTATATATACTACATGTGAAGCAATCTGGGATCAGTTAGTACATATACACATGCCTCAACCTACAATGGAACATTTGAAGAAAATTGCAAATAACTATTATGAAAAATGGCAATTTCCTAACTGCATTGGGTCAATTGACGGGAAGCACTGTCGTATAAAGAAACCTAAACATTCAGGATCTGAATACTTTAACTACCGAAAGTTTTTTTCTTTAGTGCTTCAAGCAGTTGCTGATGCTGATAAAAAATTCATCGTTATTGAAGTTGGTGGTCGAGGCAAACAAAGTGATGGTAGCACGTTTCACTACTCGAGATTAAATAGACCACTAGAAAACAAAACGTTCAATATGCCACCTCCTCAAGTGCTTCCAAGCACCGACAAGCAGCTACCCATGGTCTTAATTGGCGATGAAGCTTACCCATTAAAAGAATATCTCATGCGCCCATATCCCCAACGAAATATTGACCAGAACAAAGACACATTTAACAAGAGGCTGTCAAGGGCCAGAAAGTGCATTGAATGTGCATTCGGAATACTATGTGCTAAATGGCGAATACTTAATAAATCTATAGAAACAAATGTCAAACATACACGTTTAATAATAAAAACTGCTTGTTTGCTTCATAACATTACTATGGCCAAAGATGTTTACGCCGATCGCCATTTGCATTTAATCAATCAAATAGCTTCACAAAACTTAGAATCAAGTACAAGACAAAACAATAGTTCCACGGTGAGAGCTAGAGCAATACGAAATGACTTTAAAGATTACTTTAATAATTACCATCAAGATAACCAATAAATTTTATTTACCATCAGAATCTCCGCTTATTACTTGTATTTCTTCCCATAGTTTTTTAATTATTTGACGATTCGAATGATTTGCATCGCTACTATTCCACAAAGGTGGCCGAGCCAATACGGCACTTATTAAATCTTCTGTCGACAACGGCATGACGTCTGAACAAACCGAGCGGAAAACGCAAACTGACTTGCGTCCACCCGCCCCGCCCGCGACACACGCTTCTCCCGCCGCGATACCCGCTCGCCCGCCCCGCCCGTACTTGGTGCACCTTGGTACACAAGTATGTGCTTGTCTTACACGCCAGCGGATTCCGCTACCCGCGCCGCTCCCACTGTAATTTCAGGCTAAAACAAGGAACACATTTGCCACATTGTATGTTGGATCTTTTATTATTAGTTGCGCTGCTGCATAGTCGGCAGCGCCTGTATGTTTCTATACCTTCTGGTAAATGCTCACCAACATTGGTGAAACGAATGTCTTCAGGTACCGTAAAATGGGGTGAATAGAAAGGATTTCAACTTTTGGATCGAAATTTTAGTATGTTTTTATCAATTTCGGAAAGTAACAGTTACAGTGTCTTGTGAGTTAAAGCGTAATAAACAGTTTTCAATTAAAGATTAACTTATTTTCCTTCTCATTTATTTAATAAATTACAATATGTACGCGTTTTCTATTTACCCGCGATATGGGTGAATGGAGTCGAAAAGGGGGTCAATAGAAAAAAATGCTAGGGTTGTCAAAATGTATTTATGGATCTAGTACCTACAAATTATTTATTCTTTGACCATTAATATTCAAAAATTACAACAGGGCTGGTAAATTGCATTTTTAATGCAACACAATTAGAGCAAAACACCAGTATAAAAAACTTTTAATAAACATAACAGTGTATTTTATAGAAAAAACACTGTTTATTCCGTCAGTCAGATTATCAAAAAATATTAAGAATTATTATATTTTTACCCAATAAACATCCTTATTAAAAAAAATAAACGATCTTATAAAGTGAACAATTCCTTCTAAATACCTACTTGTGTATGTATGCTTATAGAAGCATACATAGGTACACAAGTAGTTATAGAATTGTCCTTTGCTTCAGCATAAATATAAACTAATATATATAATTATAGACTTCACATCATATATTGGCCTATGCCAATATATGATGTGAAGTCTATAATTAGCAAAGAAACTAAATAAAATCAACAAAAAACAAAACCTATGTGAAATAAATAAAGTCAAAAAATGAAGTTAGCTTATTCTAATCATCAGTACGTAAGTAATAATTAAAATATTATCTGGAGTTACTAGACGATAATACTATATTTAAGTGTTATCATCTAGTAAGTCTTTTAGAATAGCCTCATCATCTTTATAATACTTGTTCGGCCTTGCAGTTTTCTTTAAAATTAGTATAGGCGCTTCAGGGGAAGCTTTTTTTATATTTCTTAACATAACTAATATTTTTGCGAGTTTCTAAAATGTTTATATTTTCTATTATCTTTATTTTCTCCTTTTTTATCTTTGGTAAAGCATTAGTTATAACTTCTGCTACAGAATATTCTTCTCCGTTATTTCCTAATGGACAGTTTGATTGACCATCATGATCAGACTCATAGACATTATTTAGACCAGTTTCGATATTTTCAGCTGCTCCTGTAGGGTTTATTATTAACGCATCACTTAGTGGACAATTTTCAATAGTTAGCTCTCCTCCACATTCCAAGTCATCTTCAAAATATACAGGCATATCCATCACAGGGTCATTGATGTCTATATTATCATTTGGTTTATCTGTAAATGCATTGCCTATGTCCATGTTTTCCTCTCTGATGTCATATAATTCGCCTATCGACGTGCTTATCTCTCTCTTTGTCTTCTTACCCTTTCCTTTTCCTTTAATACTTTTTTTAATGTTTATTGTTTCTTTAGGCAATAGATTTTCTTTTTCCACTGAATTATTAAGCTTGTTTATTTTTCTTTGCGGTTTTGATGTACTCGGGCCGGGTGTTGCTTCCGAGTCTACGTAATCCTCAGTAGATTCACTGACACTCTTTCCTGCCACCACATCGAGTTTCCGCTTTCTTTTTATTTCTTTCACGCCCATTGTACCATATCGCATGTCGTTTAATAAAGTTAGTACAGACTCATCCACTGCTTCCCTATGTCTATTGGTAGCGGTCGACTGTGTTGGTATTCGAGATAGCACTTGTGTAGAATCTAAGGGATAGATACCAGTTTTTTTAAAACCCGCTTTTAAATTAGACTCAGCATTTTCTTGTATAACCTCCATTAATTTCTTTAATAATTTAGGGAAGCAACCCTTTGGCACACATGTCTCATTGCTGCCATCGGTTTTCTTCCATTTAAGAAGTATTTGCCGCCAGGCTGCCTTCATAGGCCTAAAAACGGCTACATCGAGAGGTTGAGTTAGGTGTGTTGAATTGCTCGGTAAAAACACAAAATCAATTTGATGCTCTTTGCATAGTTTTATCATGTCAACCGACAAATGTAAAGATAAATTATCGCCTATTAGCAGCTTTTTTCCCGGTTTGTCAGCGAAGAATGGAATAATGATGGATTGTACCCAATCTTCAAAAATGGTACCATCGAACCATCCTGATGCCGAACGATTATACCTTGCACCTCTAGGCCCGTGAGAAACCCATGTGTTGTACAAATTTTGGGCTTTGTACACCACATATGGTGGTAAAGTCTCGCCTTCTGCCGATCCAGCTATCATTAAGGAAACAGTAGCCTTTGAGTGGTTCATGACGCGTTCTGGATATTTAGTGCCGCGTTTCGTAATAATTTTTCTGCGCCCAGGATCGTCCGCGAGATTTGTCTCGTCATAATTGACGATATTTGATGATGGAACATCGGCCGAAGATTTTTGTAGCTCTTCAAAATATTTTGTTACGATTTCTGCTGACACGGCAGCTCGAGACCTTTTAATATTTTGGCATATCCGTTGGGAAATTTTATATTTATGTCTATTTAAAAAACATTGGATGAAATCGGGCCCAGGGAAATTATTTTTTAATCGCTTATGAGTAATTCCAATCTTGTCCAGGTACATTTTAACAATATATCTTAAGTCTAGTGTGTCCAGTGGATGTTCCCATTCTGCACAAACATTGATATACTGGATGATATAGTCTTCCGTTTCCAACGAAAGGGCTCTTTGCCCACCTTGAGATTTGACTAGTCCTTTGCTGTGACGATACAACACTGATGGATGCATATTGTGTTTGATAGCTACTGTTTTTATCGAATCATTACCCATTAAATAATCTTCCACCGCTTGCTTAAGAACATTTTCGTCATACCTTTTATAGCGCTTGCCTCCAGGTTCAGGTTTATAAATACGCGGCATTGTCCAATATAATCTGAACGAACAAAATACGCAATTATTTTCAATAGTCATAAAAATATGAACAATAACCTAAGTATTTCATAAAATAACAGTCACTAGGTACCTACAATCTACGTAAGTACAAAAATGTATCAGGTATAATTTTGGTTGGCAGCCCTAGCAATAACAATTCTAATCACCCCAGACGCATTGCTAATCACCCCTCGTGCAGTTCTATTCAGCCTTAACGCGTTTTTATTTACCCCCATACTCAATTCTTTTCACCCCTCAGGCGTCTTCTTTTCACCCCGAATTTATAGGACATAACTTTTGGGCATATTTAGAACAGAAATCAAGCTTAATTTGGCTTACCTTTAAGTTTTCTCAATAGTTAAGTAACAAACACTTTTCAACAATTCGTATTGATGGCGAAATTCAATCGTAGTACCAAACAGAAATAAAAGTTGTACACAGCCCAAAATCGCAACCGTTAGTTGATCACTTTTACACATTATTTTTCGCATTTAGGAACAACTTCACTATTAATGACGATGTTGCCATAACAGATTCAATATTGCCGTATGTAAAAAAATCAAATGTAGCTAATTTCATGTAGCACAGTGAGAACATTAATGCAATGTAAAAAGTTTCGCTTTTTTTTCTATTCCCCCCTTGAATTCTATTCACCCCATTTTACGGTACACCAAAAAGTTTTTTCTGGCGAGTGACTGCCTCTGCACTAGCCTTCCTTTTCTTTGCTAAGTATTTGGGAGCAGTTGAAAATTTTCGTTTCCGAAATGTCAAATTGTTTACCAGTTCTCTGGCAAGAGTAAGCCTGAATGTTTTTTGGTTCATGGGGTTGTGCACTCTTGAATTCTTT
Organism: Dryobotodes eremita; assembly: GCA_917490735.1. Classification (NCBI taxonomy): domain Eukaryota; kingdom Metazoa; phylum Arthropoda; class Insecta; order Lepidoptera; family Noctuidae; genus Dryobotodes; species Dryobotodes eremita. The sequence goes on from OU823272.1 coordinate 858,804, forward strand.
GAGTACAATATATGCGCATTTGTGATTGCCACATCGAACAAGAAATAAAACAACCGCTTCCACCATTTTTTGCTTCTACGAGCGACATCATAAGTGGCTTTTTGCAGGTCAAATCTATCGACCCCGCCCATTCGCTTCGAGTACTCTACAACTGCGCGTGGACAGGGAAAGGGTCTTTTATTTCCATCCTTTTGTGTACGTTGACATGTAGCCCCTTCTTTCGGGTGAAAGGCTGTACTCAAAATGGTCACTAATTTTGTGTCCTTCCAGATGGAAAACCCTACGTTGTTCCGAACTCGCCATTTGTGCTGCCCTTTTTGTAGTTGCTTAAGTTTTCTATTTTGCCTCTTCATGATTTCCTCGAAATTTCTTAGACCTGTAGGTTTCTTTACTAAAACAGGCATTCCCAATCTATCATTTCTCGCTGTTGCTGTACTGTATATGCCGTGGTCATATAAATACTGAAGAAGGTCATAACTACTAAAAAAGTTGTCAAAGCTAATATGTGCTAAGCAACCTTCATCAATAAGTGGTTGGGCAAGAGCGTTTACCACACTACTTCCTAGACCAGTTTCCACATTGTCACATTTACCAGTATAGACATGGAAGTGAAACAAATAACCAGTCTTGCTATCTGCTCTAGCCTAAATTTTGTAACCGCGCTTGATAGGCTTGAGAGGCATATACTGTTTTAGCGCACTGCGTCCGTTGAACTTTACCATTGATTCATCAATGGACTGAGATTTTGTATTTCTGGCATTTTTTTGACATCTCTGGTTTATTTGATCTAGTAGTGGGCGAATTTTATAAAGTTTGTCGAAACCTGTTTCACCTCTTCTGGGCATCTGTTCGTTGTCATTTACATGTAGACATTTAGATATCTTTTGAAATCTTTGGAGTGTCATGGTTTCAGCAATCTCAGGGACACATAATGCTGGATTGCTAGACCAGTAATCTTCAATTGACGGTAGTTTGTGTATCCCTATTTGTATTAGCATTCCAAGATATGCTTTGAGTTCGTCTTTAGTAATTTGAGTAAAATTTCTAACATTTGATTGACTAGCAAACAAGTTTGATTGAACAAGTAGGTTTTCAATCACTTCATTATCAAAAAATACTTCAAAATAAGCGATTGGTCTAGACCTACTCGGAAAATGGTTCTGCGATTGAAGTTCGCTTTCATCAAAGGACGGCACATTCGGATCATTTATCCAATCAACTTTCTTCCATTCTATTTCATCTTCAGCAGTGCAGTCACCTCTGCATCTCGTGTCACCACATTAGATGTAGAATCAACGGGTCGTCCAATGGTGGCGCTAGATGTTGAAGCACGGAGTACTCTAGCGTTTCTTTCTCCTTCCACTTCATTATCACTTTCACAATCTGTAGTCCCTTCACTTGTCTCATTCAGAATATTAATCTCTCTTCTGTTGGTGCTTCCTGTAGCTACTTCGTCTTCACTATCATTCCGTATAATATCATTCTGCATTCTTCTATTGTTGCTTCCTGTACCTACTTCGTCTTCACTATCATTCCGTATAATATCATTCTGCATTCTTCTATTGTTGCTTCCTGTACCTACTTCGTCTTCACTATCATTCCGTATAATATCATTCTGCATTCTTCTATTGTTGCTTCCTGTACCTATTTCGTCTTCACTCTCATTCCGTATATTTTCAATCTCTATTCTTCTGCTGTTGCTTTCTGTACATATTTCGTCTTCACTCTCATGGTCGACGTCTTCTTCCCATTCATCTGTTGCCTGTTCTGGCCCATGTTTTCCGTGTCTCCTACTACTTCTAGCTGTCAGCAACGAGTCTGCAAAGTCTGGTTCGACGCAAGGTTGAAAAGAGGAATCGTTAGCCGAAAGCAATTGTACAAGATCATCAGTATCGGAACCTTCCAAACTGTCTTCTGAATCTGTACCATCTGGAAGGCCAAACATGGCTTCCAACTGCAGTTCAATTTCGCGATCATTTATCGACTTACGACGGTGCTCCATTTTTTATTCTGTAAATAAAAACAAATCTCACTGGTACTGGCATATATATTGCCAACAACAGGTAATGTACTAACTGGTAGTGGCAAATATATTGCCGACGTGATTTTTCCAGATTTCTCCAATAATATTATATATTCATCTAAAATAATTATCTAAGGTGGTCATAAAAACACAAATCTATCGATCATAAAAAAAGACTTACCAAAGTAACGGTGTTTTGTCGAGATTTACCCGGATTTCTCTAGAGAATAGAAAAAGCCGCAAATTCAAACTAACTTGACATTTATTTGACAGATGTCAGATGAATGTTACCAATTTTTTATTTTTTTTCATCGTACTAGTTTGTTCTCTACTTCCGGAAATGATAAAACGTTTCGTTATTACAATTCTTCTTTTTTTGGAGCAACGAAATCATGTTGGCAAATATATTGCCTCTACTAGACAAAGGGTTAATTATTTTATTTTTATATAGGGCATGAATTATTGACCATAATTCTGGTTTAAGTTCAATTTCTGTAATAATATCTTCGAACGACATGGTGCGCACGCTCTCGTCACCGCTGCAAACACAAACTGGTTTGAATTTGCACGCGACGCCCCGCTCGACGCAAACAAGAACGCTGCTGCCCCCGCTCCGCTCGGTCGCCACTCAGGACACCTCGTGTTAATGCATCTGTTTGACACGAACGTTGCACGCCCCGCCCCGCTGGACGCTCGATGTAAGCGGGCACTCAGGCTGTACACTTAGTGTACGGACTGAGTGAAAAAGCGTCCTGCGGAGCGTTCAGCGTTCCGTGCAAGCGGCGAAGGAGCGTTCGCCCAGTGGCCTTAGTGCACGCTTAGCGTTCGAGTGAGCTGGTCAATTTTTTCATCATGGCGTCGGGGTCGTACGATATTATTGATATGTATTTAGAAGAAAATGTGTGGTTAAAATATTTGTATAACTCGAGACAAGGTCCAAGTTAGATAATTAAACAAAGAAGGCTGTGTTGTGTGTGTTGTGCTAGTTTTACTGCTATTCCTTCCACACTTTCTGTTTAATTATTCTATTTTTATATAGGGCATGAATTGTTGACCATAATTCTGGTTTAAGTTCAATTTCTGTAATAATATCTTCGAACGACATGGCGCGCACGCTCTCGTCACCGCTGCAAACACAAACTGGTTTGAACTTGCACGCGACGCCCCGCTCAACGCAAACAAGAACGCTGCTGCCCCCGCTCCGCTCGGTCGCCACTCAGGACACGTACGTGTTAATATGCATCTGTTTGACACAGACGCTGCACGCCCCGCCCCGCTGGACGCTCGATGTAAGCGGGCACTCAGGCCGTACACTTAGGCCCGGCGCCCATTATCGGCATCGGCAAGGAAAAGGATCCTTCGGCATCCTACATGCAAGCGCACACTATCGGCAATTATGCTTTGGCATGCTGCAACGTTCTTAGGGATGACGAAGCGTCCTTAAGGATGCCGCACCGTCCTGTAGCTTGCCGAAGCGTCTCAATATCGTATTTCTCATCATCAGTCGTAGAGTCGTCGTCGAGTTGTTACAAGCTAGTTGTCTGAATTGTATTTAATATGGTGGACTGGGATCTAGTGTTCATAGCAACTCTTGCTGAAGAAGAAGAGAAATCTAATCAATCAAGAAGATTTTGGGTGAACAACCTTTGGAAGCAACGATATATGTCCGGTGAATTCAACAATTTATTCAATGAATTGCGTATTGACGTTCGAAAATTTTATGATTATTATAGAATGAGTTATGAAAATTTTGAAAGTCTGGTTCATTTGCTTCGACCTTACATGGAGAAAAAACAATCAAGATTTCGCTCACCTATACCTGTTGAAGAAAGATTGTCTGTGTGCTTGAGGTGAGTAATAAAAAATACTTTAATAAGTTTAATCATATTTATTATTTTTTAATTCACATATACTCGTACAGGTATGATTCGAATGGTGACTTCAGATCGCAGACTGCATTACTATTTCGTCTGAATCTATATTTCTTGCTGCGCCGGTCATAGGACTGTCGTCTTGGAGCGATTGTTGTTGACATTCGAATCATATCTTTATTTTTAATCACATTAGCTTTGCTGCAGGTAAAAAATAAAATGTTAAAAAAAAATTACAAATTCTGGTAATCATTGGTTTCAATATTCTGGTAATCACTGGTTTCAATGTTTTCGTCTTGGCATCTAAGTATGGGTGTCGGAGTATATGTCAATGTTGATTGTATGTTGTCCTCGTTATTTACGGATGTTGCTTGGGGTGTGTAATAAGAAAAATCGTCCATGGTGTAGTTTGATTGATTCACATGAGGTTTTTGTTTCGATGTGGATGGTTCATAAATAGATCTTGTAGTTTCAATATTCTGTGGTGCTTCTGATAGTTCTGAATATTCGATTTCTGCCTTATTAACAAGAAGCAATACATCTCTTTTTACTTGAAGTTGCAACTTTTTCGGTAAAGATTTTACCGTAGCAGACATTGATTTAAAAAATATATCTATAGGATGTTTATCTTCGTTATTTTTAGAATCTATATATTCTTTTAATATCTCAGCTGTGGTTATGTTTTGTGATCGAGGACGCGACTTTTGAGAATCTGAATGTGACATTTGTGATTGTGGCCGTGATTGAGGAGAATCCAAGAAAGAATCTTGTGTCTCCTCGGAAGAAGAATCTAAATTAGATACCTGCGCTCTATTTTGTAAAAATGTATTCAAGAATTGGAGTTCTCTTTCGTGTTTTATAGGCCTTTGTGGCTTTGCAGAATCACCACTTTTGCTTATTCTATTTTTCATCGCTTTTCGATAGTTGTTTCTGATATTCATCCACATCTTGAGACATTCTTGAGCTGAAAATAATATAATAAACATATAAATGAATGGTTTGTTACTTAAACGTATGTGTCCGGCACCCGCAACACAGGTGATATTATGTATAATGTTTCGTAATCCGTATTGTATGATTTAAAATATGATTATCAAAAGTGCCTAGGTATATTTATTCTCAATTTCCAAAATTATAATATTTTTTTTAAATTGGTATTTAAATATTTTTAATAATATTAATAGGTACCTAAGCTATATTTATAAATATAATGTTTCTTTTCAGGTTTTTAATAACAGGAGTCAGTTTCAAAACTTTAGCATTCAATTACCGAATGGGATTTAGTACAGTTCGTTGTATAGTCCATGAAACCTGCCGTGTAATCTGGAATATTCTTGGCCGTGTCGTTCTGCCAAAACCAACAACAGCACAATGGAAGATAATTGCTAAAGACTTTGATGAAATATGGAATTTTCCAAATTGTATTGGTGCCATGGATGGCAAGCACTTCAAGATACGAGCTCCAAATAATAGTGGAAGTATGTATTTTAATTATAAAAAAAAGAAATTGTATCGTTCTGCTGGCTGTAGCAGATGCTAAATACAGATTTGTCATTGTCGATGTAGGTGCTTATGGTAGAAATAGCGACGGTGGTATATTAGATCATTCAAAATTGGGTTTAAAATTGCAAAACGACACGAACGAACTTTTTGTGGAAGTAAAAAACATCATTAGAAGTCAACGTTGCACATTTGTACACACTCTTTTTGTTGTGATTACACTTTGGTTTTTCTGGCAAGGTTTTTGCAGAGTACCTGGAAATAAATTGAAATGAAGGTATAAAATTAAATGTGTAACTTTCTACGTCGTAAACAAATTTACATTGTATCGCTATCTCTTAAAGAGGCGTACAACGTTCAACCTATTACGTGACATCTCGTGGTATACACTCATTCAAACACAAACCCAAAAAAAGTGATGTTGGTACAAACTTAAAATTTGCTAAAACATTGTCTACCTTATCTTAGAGAAAAACACCGATATAGGTACCAATCAATATAGGTACTAAATACCGAGTGCAAAACCCGTACTATTCAGTTATTTAAGTATTAACCAGCCTACTTGCATTGTAATAAAATCATCACCCTTTTTTGGCAGTCAGGTAAAACACACAACAATGACATGGATGGCCGATCCTAATGCGAGTCCGACCCTGTTCATGGACATGCAAAATTTAATATCATATCGCCCTACCGAAAACAAAGTGAAATTACAACGTATTACTTACAAATCTCGTTGTTTCTTCTTTTGTTTTTCATTTGTCTGGAGTTTTAACTTCTTTTTAGCTAATTCAAGCCTCACAACATTTATTTCTTCTTCCATAATTCGATAAAAACGCAAGCGCACGAAACAAACACCACGACACAAAGCCAACAACTGCGGCCATGACACTATGCAGGGCTGTCTGTCATTGGTCGAATCGGACTTAGGCGAGTTTGATTTAAAATGACGTTGTGACTTAGGTTTGTGTGAAAACAAAACGAATATTTTGAGCCTTATTTATACCAGTTACAGAGGACTTAAGCTGGTTTAATCCAAAATCATATTTAATTTTTTGTACAAAGAATCCGGCCAATCAAAAACATTCATTCGTTACTATAGTGGACTTAGGCACGTTTGATATGTATCGACACAATTTTCGTTTAAATGTCTAATCGTGTTTCAAATGGAGTTATAAAACTGATATATAAGAAAGCTTAGATAAAAAGATTGTGTGCGGAAATGAATTGTTGTTGCTATTTTTTGTATTTATTAGTTTATTACATATCTAAACAAATTTAATAAAATATTGTAATGAGGTTAAATTGAAATCAGTCACTTTGGATAAGCGCTAAACCTATTAAAACATAAATAAAACAAAAAAATACTCTCTGTCGTCTACAGCTCCTCGGCAATTTGACTAATGTTTAGTCCTTCCTCCCTCAGAAACAGGATTTCATGCCTCTGTTGTGTAGTGAGACGGAACGAAGACATGGTTTAGCTGTTAACTTGTTACCGAAAGCTCTGCAAATTTGCAACTGACTGAACCCGAGAAATTAGTTGAAACAAAATGTAAAGTATAAAAACATTAAAATTAAAAACTTTCTCATCTTGTTTCTTTTGTTCTATTCCTAGTGGTCGAAAAAAGGTCAGACATCAACTAATCATTGTAACAGAGCCTACAAAAAAAAAACACGAACACCAAAACAACTAAAACGACAAAATATTACTGTTTCATTGGTCGACGCAAATAGGGGCGTTAACAGATTTGGTCATCGTGTTCACTGGATTTTGTTTTCGATCTGCTTAGTTATACCTTTCTCCCATTGTACATTACTGGGCGTTTGTCTTTCCACTTTCCGATGTGTACACTTTCTTGAAAACGTGATATATTTTCACCTTTTTTCAGTGTTTTTTGATGTACTATCGAAGAAAGGCATAACTAAGCACCGTGAGGACTATTTTTGCTTGCAGCGCTCGGCCGCTATAGAAATCTCATCAACCGCGAGGACGCGCTCTGTTGTATTCTCAATGCTCGGCTCAACACCGAGAGTTTAAAATTCAGTGGGCGTAAAAATCCCGCCGCGATATTTTTACATCCGTGCGAACGTGGGCTAATACCTACCTTTAATATTCGGCGCAGACGTGGAAATCGGAAAATGGCACTCGTCAACGGGGTAATGGATATAAACATATGCGTGACACACTTCACACCAATTGTCAACATTTCCCAAAAAGTCCACCAAATTTAACTGGACATTCATATCCAAAATGAAATGGTTTGGACGTCCAGCCTCCGGAATTTCACCATCACATAAAAAACATGATTCCAATAAAATGTAATGGACCTCTTGCCAGGGCCATGACAACTGATTAATAAGAATCTCAACGTAATCACTGTATGTGAACGAGTTATCCACATCTAAAATACTAGCCATGTTAACTGTTGCTGTGCATTTAACGAAATAAGACGTTTTCTGAGTCTACGCCGCCAACAAAGAGATGCCGACAGTCGCAATACTCTTGATATTTAATCCGTACCCAATATTTATCATAAACAAAAATTAGACCAAATTATTGAACGAATGAATCTCCTTTGTTCAAAAAATGATGACAAAAGAGAAGAGTTGTTGGCATCGACCATACAGCTGGTCGATGCTTGTCGGATCTTAAGTGCGTTTCAACACAGCGGGAATTTAACAAAAAATATCTGCTGTCATATGTGTATTGCAGTGAGTTGCGTAGTAATTATGAAATTAAGTAAATTGAAATACACAGTATTACTAATCTTATTAATTTGGATACAAGAAAACACCAGTTGAAACAAAGAACATTTATTGTTAAAAAAAAAAAAAAACAAACTGGGCTGAGAATCAGCACTTTTCGAACGTCACAATCACATAAGACAGTCCCCCAAAACGCCCACCCTTCACCACTTCCTAGTGCCTTTAGCTGGGAAGAAGAAGTGGCGCAACAAACTCACCAGCAGCACAGCTGTCTGTTCAGTTAGAAAAAAAAATGATTCTATACAATAGTATGCAAAATTATTTACATTACGCAACACAAAACATTATTTAAATCATCAAAAAACACCGAGAACTATACTCAAGCTGAAATAAAAAAAAAAGTAATTAGGACTATACATACAAGGAATAATACTACTAAGACACACACACATATAACGCACTACACATACAACACTAAACACTATTTTAACTGAAAACCCAAGCCTAATATTTAGTTAGAGCCCCACCTGCATCTATGACGGCATCACACCGCGCTCGCATCGACTTTATCAATTTCTCGCAAAGGTCCGAGCCGCGAAGTGATTCCCAAACCTCGTCAACATGTGCGACTAGTGCTGGTTTGGTCCTTTCGCACCTATTATCCCATCTCTGGACCATACTACCCCATAAGTTTTCAATGGGGCTTAGGTCGGGAGAACGAGAAGGCCACGGTACCAATCGTATACTTGGCTGCTGCCGGATCCAATTTTGCACCAAGCGCGAAGTGTGTATAGGACAGTTGTCCTGAATAAAAACAATTTCAGGAACTTCGTCCTCTGGATACACCACTCGCACTGTTGGCAAAAATTTATCTTGCAGCAGACGCAAGTAACTTTCACCGTTTGCCCTCCCGGGGATATAAACTAGTTCCCCAGGACCTGCAGCACATATCCAGGCCCACATGTTCACCACTGCTCTTCCTGACTCTAAGTTTGGGAAAACATTTTGCAGCTCGTACCGAGTATTACCTACACGCCATAAATGCCGACGACCTATCTGGCTGGACCTAAAACTTTTTTCATCGGAAAATATTGCGTGTGAAAAATCGAAGTCTCGATAATCTCGCGCGAACCGGACTCTAACCTCCTGATGGGCTTGACTGAGTACTATTTTCCGAGCGGGCTTTCTGTTTTGTATTCCCGCTCGATGTAGTGCATTCCGGACTGTTTTCAGGGTGTAGTCAAATTGTTCTGCAAACTGTCTGGTGGGTGTAAATGGTTCTTCTTGGAATGCCTGAACCATTCTTTCCAATCGCGGCGGGGTGATAATGCGAGTAACGGGTGGAGGGCGGCTTCGCAGATGTCCTTCGCTGTCGTAACGCCGGAGCCAAAGACTGACAATATTTCTCTGTAAAAAGTAAATTAACTTCACTTAGCATTTTTTTTTTTATTATTAAGGAAAGTCATTCGCTTTTTAAAATAAGATAATACATTTAAACAAACCTTTTTAACAGTCCGTTCAACCGATTTTGACTTCTATTGCGATGGTAGCATGACAAATGACAGCTGCAGTAAACAGTTGCTATTGTAACCCCTTTTTTGCTTTTAATGCCATCCTTATGCCTACGGTATAAAAGTCAAAATCGGTTGAACGAACTGTAAAAAAATTATTTTCGTTTAAATGTCTAATCTTGTTTCAAATGGAGTTATAAAAACTGATATATAAGAAAGCTTAGATAAAAAGATTGTGTGCGGAAATGAATTGTTGTTGCTATTTTTTGTATTTATTAGTTTACTAGCTGGTACCCGCGACTTCGTCTGCGCAGGATTAGTAATTACTTCGAGTAGCTTATTATTTTCTCATTATCTATCTTTATACCAAAATTCGTCAAAATTGGTTCTGCGGATTACTTGTGAAGGCGTAACAGACAGACAAATTACTTTGAGAGACCCTTGTTCTATATTGAGTAATGTATGTACGTACATTGAAACTAAGTATTTTTGATAATGATCTCACAATAAAAGGTATTATGAACGCTATATTTTGTGAGGATAGATTTACGGATGTATATAATAAAATTGGAGGTAATGCTAAAGTTATAGGTAGCTAGTCCAATATATTCCTATAAACTATGTTAAACGATTTTTTTCGTTCAGCATAAACACGCAGATTTTGCGATTTAGAAACGCGTGAGCAAGCTACATAGAGCTGGCGATGGGAAAAATATGGTGTGCCCAAATGTATGCCTGCTACCTTTAAGGTTTTACCCTGCGATTTGTTGATAGTCATTGAAAATGCAACTTTTAATGGGAACTGCAGGCGTTTAAAATTAAATGGTAAGTTATTGGGTATGATCGGGATGCGTGGTATAAGAACATTGTCTCCCTTAGCTTCTCCAGTTAAGATTGTGGCCTTCACAATATGCCTTCCTAGTTCGGTGACTTGCAATCGAGTACCGTTGCATAATCTTGGCGCGTCCAAGTTACGCATTAACAAAACGGGTACACCGACCTTTATTTCTAACTTATGTGATGGCACCCCAGATAACTCCAAAGAGTTTAGGAACTCCACGGGATAGCTCGTAGTGTCATCGGATGACATGACTGTGTCTATGGAATTATACACTGATGTTTCGCTGGTTATTTGGTCTAAGATTTATTTATTTATTTTCGCAACAGTCTCATTTTTTGGTGCCAGTATGGTTCTTTCACATAACCAGTTTTCGTCGAGAATATTTTGTTGCAGATTCGGAAAAACTTGATCAATGAGTTCATCTTCCGACTCCACAACATGACAAAATTGGTTTGAGAAAAGAACCATACCTTCTTGGTCGGTGTCTAGACGGCCTTCACCAATTTCTAGGAGTTTTTGGGCATATGCTCCTGACTAGACATCGCTGAATAACTGGACTCGCATGTTAGTGGTAAGGTAAAGCTTTTCAACTTTGGTCCACAGATATGATGCTTTCAGACATGCATTAATTTCGTCAGCTGCAGTGCCTCTCTCGATAACAGGTAAAGTCTGTCTAAAATCCCCTGCTAATAACACTACCACACCACCCATCAGCTTTCGATTACTTTGAAATGTCTTGTAGACAGCGATCAAGCGCTTCGATGGCGCGTTTGTGTGACATAGTGCATTCGTCCCACACAATCAGCTTACATTGTTGCAACAGGGCGCCACGGGCACTGCTCTTACTGATGTTGCACGTTGGGGTTTCTTCGCTTGCTAGATTAAGGGGTAATTTAAAAACTGAGTGTGCTGTCCGTCCACCGCTCAGTAACGTTGCAGCGATTCCAGAGGAAGCCACAGCTAATGCAACATTACGGTCCTTACGAATTTTTGCTAGAAGCAAATTAAGCAAAAATGTTTTGCCTGTACCGCCCGGGGCATCAAGAAAAAAAAGGCCACCTGCACCAAGCTCAACTCGTTGTAATATTTTGTTATAAATGTCTTTTTGCTCGGGTAGCAGGCGTGGCTCTGTTTGGCTGATCTGAGCATCTAATAAAGCGGTATCGTAGCTTAGCTCTTTGATCAAATCGGTCGACAGCTCTCCTCGACGTTGTGGTGTGGGCATGCCGAAGTCGGACAATTTTTTTCCGGAAATTGTTATTATTTTGTCCTCTATAAGTCTCAGTGCTTCATTCAAACATAGTTCATTGTTGACTTGATCCATTCTTTCGAATCTGTGCAAGATATCCTCTGATAAAGCAGTTTTATACTTATCCCATAGTTGAAGAGGATTCGATATACCGCAAGTGCATATCAATATTGCAAATAGCTCTCTTATTTGTGAAGGAGAGCGACACAGCACGGCCTCTTCCATTGTGGCATCCCAGTGGTTGGCATCTTCTAACAACCCCAACTTTTCACACGCTTGTCGAAAAGTTTCAAGTTCTTGGCCGTCAACTGTTTTTAGATCCAAAAAGTTAGTGGGGCCCCGGGTTACATTCAGCAGCATTCGCAAACTGTAACATTCAAAGTTACTAACGTGCACTGTATAAATGCGCCCAAGAGCGTCTCCTGCCTTCACACCTGGCCAGCCGTCGACAGGAGTTCCTTGTAAACGACGTTTCCATTCTTTCGACGTCTTGTTCCATGTATAGTAGCGGGGTACGTCAACATAATGTTTTTGCAAATGCATCATTTTGGCAAAGCTGGAAAAATGCAGTTAGTGTCGTCCTAGGTGGTGCGGCCATTCTCTCTCTAAAATTGTTTTCAGTAAAGTAAATCCGCTCGCCATTGGGCAGATGTACCGCAAGATGAGTGACTGTTGGGTGTCTCTCATGCAGAGGCAGGCCCAAGATCCGCCAGGCTGCTTCGTTACTACTAACATATCGACCGAGTCGAAATGTTTGCACCTCATCTCTCAGGTTAATATTAAAATTTCCTTGCCCTCGGATGTTAAAAATAGCCTGGTCGCTACCTTTGTTAATATATTTACAAATATATTTTATCGCCTGTACCGTATTGCAGAACTCTACATTTATGTGGCAATTAAAAATTTTAGAGAGAAGAGGAGAATATGGGACAATCCAGCGGTTATCAACCAATATTTCATGTCCAATATTTCCTCGGATTTTTTGAGTTATTGTACGCCTGTACAGAGGATAGCCTTTGTCGTTGGTTTGAGTATCTTTTAATAGCTCCCTTGGATACATTTTAGTACATTTATAAAAAATAATAAGAATCATGCTTGTGCATTATATATGGACCTTACCAAAGTTTTTGATAATGTAGACCACAATATACTGTTATCGAAATTGTCTGCTTATGGTGTTAGAGGCAGTGCTTATGATCTAATAAAGTCATACTTAAGGAATAGGAGACAATCGACTCAGATCACAAAGATTTGTGCTAAGACTAAAAGAGAAATAACTTACTCATCAAAAAAGAAAGATTTTGAATTTGAATTTGACATTTTCCTTCCTTCATGCATGGTGATGACGGGTTTAGTGCACCACAGGGACCGTGAATCATATTTTTAGTCACATTATCATAGAGTTTTCGATCAGTTTCCGGGTTTGGTATCTCCGCACTTATGACTTCGTCAATTTGGTTAGGGCGTAACTTTTCCATCAACCACAGTAGTAAGTGCACGTGAGGCAAACCTCTTTTTTGCCAATCGATCGAGTGCATGAAGCACTTCATATCACCAAATATTTTACCTTTTATAAGTAGAGCAACTATTTTTTTAACTTTTATTCTAAATACTCTGGCTGTTAAGTCATGTCTGTCCGTTGAATTTTGACCTGGAATGAGCTCTCTAGTGATTTCTGGCCAGGCGGGATTACACGTCATTGTAATAAACAGATCAGGTCTCCCGTAGTTACGCACGTATGTGAATGCATCCTGTGTGTATTCATGTAGATATCTGGGGCTGTTTACAAATGATGACGGGAGAATTACCATTTGACCCAAGTTATTTGGATCTAAATCCGCATCATTCCTTATCGCGTCTTGTAAATGTATATAATTTTCTGCTCGCAGTTTCGTTTGATTCAAGGCAATAAACCTCAAGCGCTCACTCTCTACTTTAACGTACATGTCTACCAAAAACTGATGAAGGAGAAGTCTACATCGAAGCAATAAATTAAAATTGTTGCTACGTACCATCATATGATACGCATAAAAGTCTTTGCAGGACACTTTTTTGTTTGGTATGGGTTGTTTTGTAACTGGGTTTGTCTGAGGAATATCAAAACTGTATCCCTCTTGTCTTTTCCAAAAAATTATCGGGTACTCAAGAGCATCATAAAATCTATGAGTGTCCGGAACTCTAGTCAGCCGGCCATCGTGCGCCTGAATAACGATGTCCCGAGACGCAGTTTGTTCACTGCTAACTACTACGGCAGCTATTTCATTCGTGGTCGAAGCATTGAATCGTCTTGCATGTTCACCACGTATTACACGATCTGGATGTATCACAACCTTGTAATTATCGCTTGTCACTGTATCTTTAGCCATTTTGAATTCATGCACTAAAATGTTGTGATTATCTAGAACTTGTTGTATTTTTTTAACCGTGTTTTTTTCCACACCTTGTACGTACTCAGAACGCCTATTAACTTGTGCTTCCTCATCGCCCATGAAATAAACTTGCAAAAATTTTGGTTGCGTATTGGGAGCAGGAAGCAAAGAACCAATTGTGTGATATATTTGCCCTTGGATTGTGAAAGTCGGGCAAAATCCTGGCATCGAAACAATGCTATCCGCCCCAAAAGATGTCATATGGAAGCATGTATTGTATTTCCTTATATTTTTAAGAAAACGGCGAGACTCATCTGTTTCATTAGAGAAAAGTTCTTTAAGAGGTTCAACTGGCTCGTCCTGTGAAGGAAGGGCTACTTTTCCCCCTGAACAACACATACCTGCAACTTCCTTTTTCCACTTAAGAGCACCGCAAAATCTGCATTCTTTATTCATCGCTTCTATTTTTATAAGCTTGTGGCTTTCGTAATCAAGAGTCTCGTCATACTCAAATGCAGCCTTATCGAATACCGCCCACATATTTCTTGTGAATATTAGACGTCGCTGTTGTGCCCTTTCAGCTACAGCGCGTCTGCGAGATTCAGCTTCTTCAACGGTTTCTGTAGCTCTTTGAGACGCCAGGTCTGGTTAAACTTCTAACATCATTCAGTTTCATTATAATAATGTGACACAATATTTGTCATTTCTGTAATCTTACTATTTAAAATCACGGATTGTTTCATAATTATCTTTCCAAAAAAATATTTATTTTTTATTTTTTAACTATTTTTCTATTATGTTCCTTTTTTGTGTTCTTAATAAAATCACAGATTGTTTCATAATTATGCAATAAAAACTTGGACAAATATCAAAAACATTGTAAATATAGTTTTCTATAGACATCTATGTTGATGTTTTCTTATACCTTTTAACTAATAATAAAAATACTCTAGTTTTATGTAAAATCACAGACTTTAAAATAGCAAATCACAATTTTTAAGATTCTTAAATAATCTTGATGAAATGGGCAATTTAGTATCTAAACTTATCTATTAAATAAATTAAACGGCTATATCGCTATCGGCTCGCTACTTGTCTCCGTCTGGGCGCTCCTTGCGGGGCTCCACATCGCTGCCAGTGCGGTGAAGCTGTCGACTGCCTCGGACACCATGGCCTATCTTGCAGTAAGAGCGCAGGCCGGATAGCACGACACGCCAGCATTAATGACATAATCCGCCGTGCTCTTGCCACCGCCGGGGTGCCAGCTATTTTAGAACCCAACGGCTTGGCACGCGACGATGGGAAGAGACCAGACGGAATGACCATAATGCCCTGGAAGTTAGGCAGGCCTTTGGTGTGGGATGCAACGTGTGTCGACACCCTTGCGCCATCCCATCTTCCTAGCACGACGGGCTGTGCTGGGGCGGCTGCTGCAAGTGCGGAAAACCTCAAACGGCGAAAATATTCGAATCTTATTGGGAGTTATATGTTCGAGCCGTTTGGGGTTGAAACACTAGGGCCGTGGGGTCCGAGTGCCCACTTGGTTTTTGGAGACATCGCTAAGCGGTTGGTTGACTCTTCACGTGACCAGAGGGCTGGCCTATTTTTTGGCCAAAGAATCAGTATCGCTATACAACGTGGCAATGCTGCCAGCCTTTTGGGCACTTTTCCTGTCGACAGCGATGCGGATGAATTTTTTGATGCCCTATGATTCTTTTCCTTCTTTCTTTTTTATTTTTATTTATTGTTATTTAGTTGTACATACTATTAATATTATTTGTAGATTATGTCAGATATATTTTAAAAAATCTCATGGAGAAATTATTTAAATAAAAATGAATAAATTATTATTAATCAGAACCTAATTTCTCTAGACAATGTCCAACTGAAATTCAGCCATTTTTATAATCTTTTATTGTGTTTTCTATTATATTATTTTTTTATTTCAGCATGTTTTTGATGATTTGAATAACTTTTTTTGGAAGCAATCTAAAAGTTTTGCCAGATTTACGACTCTGTTTTTATTGAAAATTTTATCATTTCAGAGTAATGAGACTGTATAATTATTAGTTTTATTTTTTACGTTATAACACGACCATTTCTCGTGCCATAACTTATGTTCGAGTCACTGAGTTACAATGTAATCATTAAATCTAGAAATACTTTCTCCTTGAGGACATTCGCTCATGATGTAGAGCCAGGCCTCATCCAAAGTCTTCCAGCGGTAAATGTGGCAAAACCGTACATAAGGCAACATGTTTTCTATGTATGCTATTCTTATCTAAACCTAAGTCCCTAGATTTTTTTTAAATTGATTTAAAAAAATGAAAATAGCATTCCTTTGTCTGTACAAAGTGCTGTCTGTGCTTTGTTTGTGTGTCTGTGTCTGTTTTTAGGAAATACTGCTGTAAGACTCCTGACGGCAGCTTCCTCAAAATCGCTTGTGAAAACATTGACTTGCATTTTGGGTGTTGTTGTTTTTAATAATTGAAATAATATTTTATAGTTCGATTTTTGTTTGTTTTGTAATAAAGCATAGGCTAAAGGTTTAACGATATTTTCAACCTCACCGTGGATGATGTAAATTTGAAGAAATGGTTTAGGCGCGCATTTAAAAGTTCCGTCGCAGTATATATGACCGCAGATTTCAAGTTCCTGTCTACTCTTCTGTGTAGCAAATAAAAGTATTCTCGTTTTTCCGTCGTTATAATAGTCAGCTAGTACAAAATCTTGAAACGGTTGAGGTACCTGGATATCCGTTAAATACTTATTTCAAATCATTTGTACTAAACTAAATAATAATGATAATTGTTTATTGTCACAAATATTTACATATGAATACATAGGATGTGCACATATTGAAGAAAGTAAGGTAAAGCCACGTATTCACTGAGCAACAATGTTTCGGATACACAATAATAATAATAATAATCGTTATATTATCGTTAAATAAAATCGTTAAACGTTAATCGTTAAATAGTTATATAGGTATTTAGTACGCTTAACATGATCGTTTACTAACTGTTGAGTGTAACTCTTATTAAAGACTACTTCAAACGGTGTTAGTCCAGTAGTTGAATGAATAGACTGGTTGTATGACATGATACCATATGTCAGGACAGATGCGGCGTCAGTTATTTTCCTTTCATATTTCGCTAATCTATAGATCTCTACAGGGTGTAACAGAAACCCTATTGCTATCCTTAAGCACTAAAGATAATAGCTCCTATAGAATCACTATAAATAGTTTCAACTCAAAATAAAATACTCTAAGAATTCATACCAAATTTTCGGTTTCCCAGGTTTCTTTAATTCAAATCATAACAAACGTGTCACCGCACTACGTAGGTCAATAACATTCCACGTTACTTGCCAATATCACGATAAATCTCTTCCGTAATTCTGCGCGCTTAGTACCCTAGTAGCCTTCGGCAGGCGGTGTTCTTTGTCGGCGCGAAATGACGAAATAAAACATGCCGCCCGCCGCCGCGCCGCCGCCGCCCGCCATAGCGATTGAGCGCCCGCGCAATAAAGCATGCCTACTTTACCGTGATGTAAAATTAACGCATAATTATTGATTTACAGTTTACTTGTTAATTCCAAGCCAAAAATTGCACGTAAAACCTGAGATAACAAAACTTACGTAAAAAATCTAAACAAAGTTTAGGTAGGTTTACTGGTTTCATCTCTTATTATTACTTATTACCGAGTAAACAGTAAAATCTTAAAGATTTGCTTAATTTAGTAAATTGACTTACAGTTTTAAAGATGGCGTTCGATGTGGTGACCTTGGTATTGTATGTATTGTATTGGTATTGGCCGCTCGCTTGTTCATGGACACCTGCACATTGCATAGCATGTCTGGTGTTATTGTCCTGAAAGCGGCCTCAATCCGCAGTTTCATTAGTTCCATAGTATCACACTGCACTGCGTACACTACATTTTTAATGTACCCCCACAAAAAAAAGTCTAACGGGGTTAGGTGTGGGGATCGCGGAGGCCAAACCATGCTTCTACTACCACGCCCAACCCACTGGGGAAAGCGCGCATCTAAATAATGGCGCACATTTCGAGCAAAGCACCGTCGTGTTGAAAAATTAAATTATTCCCCATCACAAGATTAACATAACACTGGTAGCACTGTGAGGACATCGTCTAATTCATTCCTCAGGAAGCTTAAATAATTTAGGCCGTTTCAGCTTTGCGGCAAGAAAACTGGTCCTACGACGACGTCTCCAATTATACCTGCCCACACGTTCAGTCGCCATTGATGTTGGAATGACGACTCTGTCGAAGCATGCGGGTTAGTGTGAGACCAAACATGTTCGTTGTGGATGTTGCTTATTCCCGCTCTCGTGAATGATGCCTCATCGGTCCATAGCACTCTTGAACCAAAATCTGGCGAAGCTTCTAATTGGTTTCGGTACCACTCGCAAAAGGCCACGCGGGCCAAAAAATCTGCCGGTATCAGCTCCTGGGTGCGACGGAAGTGGTATGGGTGCTGACCGTCATTGCTCACCACTCGCCATACCTGCATATGGTTAGAGGCACCCAGTGCTAATGTAGCTCGACGTGTGCTAGTGCGTGGATTGAGTTCAAAATGCTCCAATACGGCTTCTTCAAATTCTGGATCGGTAGCACTCGGGCGACCCTCTGAAGCAGGTGCGTGGAATGACCCAGACCATCCGACTAAAACATGCCGACGAAGGCAGCTGTCGACGCGCAGCATCTGGTCTACCCTCAACATCTGGTCTACCCTCAATAAAACGGCGACGGTACAGTTCTCGGGCAGCTCGCAAATTACCATTTTCTGCTCCGACACACATCATCATTTCGTAATATTCGCTATTACTTAACGACATTTTGCAAACACAACAAAAAAAGTCAATTAGGTGTAGCCGTACTGAACTGATGCGCGTATCACAGGGATAGAAACGAGTGCACTACTAGACGCGGAACAGACGTCGACTGACGAGAAAACTAGCAAAGCAATAACAATAATGCAAAATAAAGCTCCTATTCCCTGCTGTTCTGGTACCTAAATATTATTTCATTAATTTTTTATACCTATAGGGTAGCTGTCTTATTAGTGTCCACTACTATTAAAAAATATTGTTCAAGAATTCAAGATTATTTTACATCTCAATAATAATTTCAACTAAACCCCGTTAAACTTTTAAGTAAATCTAACACACGAGAGCAAACTAATTACGTAATTCAAATTCAAAATTGAAAAATCATTAATTTTTTTGGAGTGGGAAAATCATCAATGACTGTGTGAAGTGTTGAGACTCACTGACTAAAAATCACCCTGTTCTTTCAGAGTTGCCTTTGCATTCCGGGGCCGCGATATCTCATTAGAAGTCTGAATTAGAAGTTGTAATTACCAGGAGTAATTAAAACTACACCGACTGCAATTGGTTCACGTACCCTTAGACCCTAACCCATTAGGTTTACACACATTATGATGCTTACATCGTGTGTGTAACGACGTAATCAGGGTTCTGTGAGCAAACGATTTTCTATTCGGCAATAACAATTCCTGTTACTCATGCGGTCCTAGTACTTTTATTAATTTCTTTCCACAGTTAGAAGCAGTTTTAAGACATTTTTTATTAACTTCATTTTAATAAAGACTAACGTGCTCAAACCAATAAACCCCACGTACCTCACCGACAGACCGTGAACTTACCATAATTCTATCGGCTAGGGCCCTCGCCCACGGGCGACTTTTTGTAGCGATGCAGTCGCGATGCTCTCGCGCGTAGCATCGATACAGACGCGATGCTCTCGCGCGTAGCATCGATACAGACGCGAAGCAGTCGCTAGCTGTGTGCCCGCGACCACGGGACCAGATTCAGTCGCGATGCAAACGCGATTCGGTCGCGATGCAAACGCAATTCGGTCGCGATGCAAACGCGATTCGGTCACGATGCAAACGGGATTCGGTCGCGATTCGGTCGCGATGTAAACGCGATTCGGTCGCGATGCAGTTACGACACAAAAATACCTTGGATCAGTACAGTTGCAAGATGGACTCACGTTGAGGCAACATTAGTCACGTTGTCTTTGGTGCTGCTTTTACGTAAGCAGCCGAAGCGTAGGCAACGGAAGCAGCGTCAATATTGGATGCATCCATTTAATACCCAGAGATTACTTTGTGGACATCATGTAACAACATTCAAAATACTCAAAAATTATGATCTTAAATTCAAAAGTTGTTATAGAATGTCATATTCGACGTTTTGTGAATTGCTTTCCATTGTAAAACCAGAGTTGACACGCAGAAATACAATGATGAGACAATGTATATCAGCTGAAGAACGACTAACCATGACTTTAAGGTAAGAAAAACCAAATATTATATTAATTATCTTTTAATGGTTTTGCACAGTGGTGCTGAAAGTTGTGAGTATCGTGGTAATCACAACTTTAATCAGAATTTTAATCACTATAAAAAAATACTTATTAACTATTCAATATATTATATAATGTATGTGGTGTTGACCACATTTAAAAAAAAATACATAAACAGGTTTGTAATTTCTTAATTTTTACTTTACGGTGCATATAGATTTGTGATAATAGAATCTTGTGTAGAATCATCATTAATATAATTATATTCATTATCATTATATTGCAATGAAGCTGCAGTATTGATGTTGGTACTAGCAGGCGTTGGCAGCGTGTTGTTGTTACTTATTAGTTGCGATTGCGACACGCTACTTTCAGTACTTGTACGAGCTGTTGTGTCGTAACTTTGGTATCCAGACTGATATCCATAGTGACTGACGTATGCAGACGTCTGTGCCATATTGTTATATTTGCGAAGCAAATTGATCATTTCGGCTTTTGCATCGAGTTTATATTCTTCCTTTATGGAATGAAAATGTGGAAAAAAAAAGTAAAAAATGTTGATCTGGATGTTGAATGGTTGGCGTCACTTTGTTCAATTTTTCAGTCAGAATTTCGTATAATTTGTTTTGTGCATCATCACTTGTTTTAAGCTTCTTTGATTTTGGTATTACAAAAGATTCCAAACAGTCTTCGGAGACGGTTCCCTCAGTAACTGTAGGTCGACTTAGCGGTCTGATTTCGGTCAAAGGTTGTAAAAATGACAATAATTTATAGTACACATATTGTTTTCTCGGTTTAGCCCCGGACCCACTGGAACAGTTCTTTTCCTTTGCCCGTTCTCTGTTATAGGAATCTTTTAAACTTTTCCATTTTTTTTGGAGTTCCACAGCTGAAAAAATATATACAAGTTTAATCAACAGGACCTCATTTGACGAAAGTAACAAACTACAATTGTAAAGTGCCAACACAGTTATATGAGTCAATCGCGTTGCAGGACCGCACGACGTGATTGGCTGATATGACAGTATTGCCACTTTACACTTGTAGTTTTGTAGCATGTAACTTTCGTGAAATTAATTTAATCTTTTTTTAATTAATATAAATTAAATTAATCTTTAATAATTTATATTCTGTTTCAGGTACTTAGCAACTGGATGTAATTTCACAGATCTTCATATAGATTTTAAATGTGGACATACTACTGCACGTAGAATTGTTAAAGAAACCGTAGAAGTAATATGGAATAAATTAAAAGTCATATCCATGCCAGAACCAACAGAAGAATCACATTTAAAAACCGCTGAAGGGTTTATGAAACATGCAAATGTTCCTAACATAATTGGAGCAATAGATGGAAAACATATAAGAAATATAAAACCATGTCATACCGGCTCAGAATATTACAATTACAATTTTTTTTTTCCATCGTGTTGCTAGCAATATTTTCTATTCTTCATTATATTCTTCCTATTGTTCTATTAATTATGTGCTATCGAATACCTAAATACCAATCCTTTCATATTCCATTCTCTTTTCAGGACATTCGGGATATGCACAGCGTCCATATTTAATGACGCCTATTGTAAATGCCATAGAAAATTCGCGAGTGGCGTATTACACTAAACTTCATGCTACTGCTCGTAATAGTGTTGAAAGGGCTATTGGTGTACTGAAGGGGCGCTTCCGATGTCTTTTGGTGCACAGAGTGCTACACTATCATCCTGACATGGTTGCAAAAATTGTAGTTGCATGTTGTGTGTTACATAACATATGTGACCGTGCAGGACTACCAGCACCTGCGCTATCCTCAGAAGACATGTTGAACGAGGGGAGACTCCTTCCAAGAATTCAGCATGATAGTAATGAAATTGGGCAAACAGATTTGGATATATGGGAAGAATAGCACGGGCAGAATTAGTTAATAGATTATGGCGATCAAGAGATCAATAATTTGTAAAAAGTTGTTTTCTTTTTGATTTATATTATTTACCTTTATATTTTTTTTATTTATTGGTTAATTACTTTTTGCATCATATTTAGTTTAGTATTTTACTATTTTATTTGTAATATTACATATTTTATTTACAAGGCTTGCTACCTGTCACTTTGGGTCTTGAGAGGTACACCTCATAGTTTTTTTTTATTCTAGCAATCAGGCAGCCCTACATAAACAACGTGTTATTGAAAGTCAAAGTCAAATTATTCATTATCTCCATTTAATATGAAATAACTGAAAACCTCTTAAGGGGTCATTGTACTCATCAGTATGAATATTTTACTAAGTACCTGGTACTTCTTGATAGGCCTACACTGTCCTCCCATACCTATTAACACTAATTTGAAAACATTGTAGAAACAATTTATTTTGAAAAGAGTAACCGTGGAGTTTCTTGCCGGCTCTTCTTCATAGGAAGCGACCAATTGGAACCGTGCACCTAGCTTCTAACGTTTCATAAGTGCCCTTGTAGGTTTATGCGAAATAAAATATTTTAATTTTGAAAAATAACTTTTATTATGGGACCAACCAACAACGAATTGTCTTGGTACTTAACGTTTAATTGCTTCAGCAACAGCCTTTAAACCTTCTCCTATCGCTTTAGCAGCCTCCACCACCAAGTGATCCTTGTCACTGTTGCGTTCCATGACAGCAATCATTCGCCTATTGAGATCCAAACGCTGCTGTTCCAACCTCAGAAATTTCTTAGCCATGCCCATTAAATTTGTACGTCGCTGAGATGGTGGTGATGCTTGGACATTCCTTCTTGTCGGCTGCGAAATCCTGCGACGCCGTCGTCTTGGAGCTGATACAAAAAAACATAAACAAGTTTATAATTTGCAAATATTTTATGTGATGAAATCATAAATTTCTATAACACCTACTTGAAAGAGCAGAAGATGGAGGTTCGGCAATAACAGGCTCAGGCACATACTGCTGTTGCTGCTGGGTGGAGGTACCAGCAGTGGTTGGACGGAGATTAATTTCTGATATGTTTTCCTGCATAATGTACGTACACAAACAAAATTATAATAAGCATATACATAACACAGTAGATACATAATATAGTATATACATATATAATAACTATAAAAACAGAGGTAGGAATTTCTTACAGCTGCAAGATATTGATTAGGCCTGGTGGGAGTGGTGTTGCCAGCTACCGTCTCTGGTTCCAGAAGAATGTCCTAGAAATGAGTTTGTTATGTGTGACATATTTATTTACATCTACTAAAATAATATTAAGTGATGATCGTTACACACCATTAACTGTGATTGGCCTCCATGACCCAGACTTAAATCAACATCAGTAGTGTTCTGTAAAATAACAATAATTATTAATACTTATTATTTTAGAATTTATAATATTAAATTCTTAGAAGATTTCATACAATAACTTGGTCAACAGGTGCTAATGTGCCTGGTATCGCTAGTAAAATATCTTCAGTTTCCTAAAACATAAGTATAATAATTTAGTTAGTAGTAATAAAATTGAAAAATACTAATATACAAAATAAAAAATGCCCAAATCACTCACTGGCATTATAATTGAGAAAGTGCTACTAGCCTGTGACTGTGCTGGTAGAAGAATGGAAGGACTTTAGTGTTCTTGTGACAGTTCCTGTAAAACCAATATTATCAATTAAAAACCTCTATGTAACCTAAGTAAGCAGTAAGTGTATGCTAAGCAAGCTATGTCAAAATATAAACTTACATCAAATGGCTGAATTAGTAAATGCCTATCACCTGTGGCGAAACCTTCACCACCCATCAGTACTACTATTCGCTCTTCTAGGTTAGAGAGCTCTACTAATTCTTCCACCATTCCTCCACTAGTCACATTTCTAGAAGCAGCACGTGCTGTGGCTTTCTTTTTAACAGCACTTTTTTTATCAGACCAATACTATAATATAGGAAAACATGATTATTTTATATAGAAATAATGACTTATTTAATCATACTGTATGTTAGCCAGAGGAAAAATACATACGAGATATATTCACAAATGTGTACCAATACGAACAACTCACCTTTATCCATTTCTTTGTAGTTTTTATTGAACCACCCATACTGTTCAATTTAAAAGCGATTCGTTCCCACATTCCCTATTAGCCGCTTGTTTGGCGGATTGATTTTTTGAAAAGCCTTTGGCCAAACTCGGTTTCCTCTCCAGCAAATCAATTAGCGTCTCTACTTGAGCTGCAGACGGGTGGGAAGAACGCTCGGGGCTGAAGTAGAGAATTAATAATTTAATGTGAATATGGGATACCGCACTAGTTAATTACCACATAACTCAATACTTACTTCATTTCTTGTCTATTTAGCGATACAACACTAAAGTAACTTTAAATAGAATTTTAAAAGGAATCTAATCAAACAAAACCACTTGATGCTTGTTTGTAAACTAAAAATGACATGACGCCACCAGTGTTGCTAGATCTTTTTCGTGAGCGATCGTACGCCAGTAAGTAAAAAAATCGCATTTCCTAGGGAAATAATAGTAAAAATATATTATTTTTTATATCGTCAAACTCAAACTCAAAGCATTTATTTCAAATAAACCAATTACAGGCACTTTTGCATTGTCAAGGGGTCGGTCAGTCAGAAAGATGAAGCTAGTTGCCCATTCCAAGAAGCAGTAAGAGTTCTTACTTTATCGAACCATAAAAACGATGAACTACTGCTGCACAATGTTCTTTACTCATTTTACTTATTTCACTTACTATTGGGAAACTTAAAAATCAAGGTTAGTTCATTCAGTTTAACTACCTATCCGATAGATTTATCAACATGATTTGCTATTTTGAAGACAGTAGGGATAATAATATAGTTTAAAGCAAAATTGCAATTGCATTGCTTAGATACTTATATTTACCTTCTCACTGGTTCAGAAGTTATTTAAAATCTTTCTTTATTATATTTTATATTAGACGACTGTTTTCCTGGGGATCACGCTCGACTCAAGGCTTCAATGGGGTCCTCATTTAACATCTCTTGTAGGACGGCTCAGTTCAGCGGCATACGCTGCGCTGTGAGAAAAATCCGTCAATTTACTAATGTAGGTACCGCGAGGCTAGTCTATTTTAGTTACTTTCATAGTATTATGTCGTACGGTATTTTACTATGGGGACGGGCTGCAGACGTTGAGTCTATTTTTATTCTGCAGAAAAGAGCCATCAGAGCCATATATGGCCTCCGCAGGCGCGACTCTCTAAGGGAACGGTTTAAAGATATTAACATCATGACGGTACCTTGTCAATATATTTATGAAAACATCATGTACGTAAGGAAAAATCTACATAGTTTTAGTAAAAGAGGTGAAAGACACAATTATATCACTAGAAATAGGGACCAATTAGTTCAACCAGGTTTCAGGCTGGCTAAAGTAGACTCATCTTTCATGGGGTACTGTTTAAAATGTTACAACAAAATACCTCCCCATATACTTCAATTGAATGAAACGAAATTTAAATCCTGTATAAAACGCACACTATGCAGTCAAGCATATTATATAAGTTGGGGGATTACATCGCTGATAAAAATGCTTGGCTCAACGCTGGTCCTGCTCCACAGGGGCGCATTAACTAATTGATTAGCATTTGGAACTACTGAAGATTGTAAAAACTGTCTTTACATTGTATAAATTCAATCTTGTAGTATTGTATAATTGCATAGCACATGTGTGAGTACTATGTACCTACTATAAAGATACCATTTTCTAGGTTTGTCTTTCATTGACTTGAATGTGCCCTGGCGGCTGAGAGTATGTCATGCTCACTCAAATGTCTCGCTGGTGGTGGCGTGTGTGTTGGATCATTAAGTTCCCTTCAAAATGGTTGAGCTAAATGGTGCTGATCCATACGTCATGTTCGTGAACGGGCGCCGTCAGTGGGGACTGGTCATCTCTTGGCAGCCACGGCTTATTTTAATTTAATATTGGAATTGTTGTCGTCTCTTTATTACGGACGCTTTTAACGTTCTGCATCGTTCTCACATGCATAATTTCAACATGAATGATGTAACCAATAATTTGTAACCATATTTTGATTTAAAAGAGTGTCCATGGAGTTTCTTGCCCGTTCTTCTCCATAGGTACCTACTACGCTTACGCTTACGCTTACCTACTACTAAAGTAAAATTCTTACGATTCACGTACGATTTAAGTATCTCGATCGTACATTAGAAATGGAAAAAAAAATATGAATACGATTTAAATCGTACGTCTGGCAACGCTGGATGTTAAGCGACGCCGGTTCTTTTTTCGATAAATGTTCGTCCTCGTCATGCAAAAGTAAGACGGCATTCAGCCTAATTTTATTTTATTAAAATGATCTCAATTTTAAGTTACAATTAATAAAATGTATGTAATAATGCATTTATGGCTCAAATAAAATATAATTTATTATTTTTAAGCGCAAACTCAGCTAAAATGAGTGAATCGATATAAATCACGCAATGACAAAATTCATCATCAATCCCTAGTACCATAGAGCCATTTCACTTGTATTTTCGAAAGTCACTCTTCACTTCACTTGGCCTTGATTTTAACTTGAGAATACCGAAACAATCACAAGCGAGATGAGAAACGAAGTGAGTATGATTATCGTGGTGATATTCGAGATGTATTTCGAAATGATTTACCTTTTTTAGAATAGTTTAGCAGGTCTCTTGCACCTCATGCGTTGGTCGGTTTTAATTTGGCTATGACCAAGATTGTCTAACCGAACGTCAGAAGGTGGAAGAACCTGGCACCCTTTCCTTCTATTTGCATCTGTGGTATCAGTGATGCTGCTGTTGCTAGGACGTCCTCTTGTTGGGTGGGTCGTAATACCATAGGTACATAAGACATCAGCCAGCTCTGACCTGAATTCTGACAGATTTTTTAGCTTCTTTGGGTCTGCTCCTTTTCTTGTTTCTAGTTTTGTATAGAACCCAAGAGTTTATAATAGTTAAATCTAAAAGGTGGTAAAAAATCCTCATATACCATTTCCTGGTCTTGACTTTTATTCTATATCTGCCCAGAAATTAATCCATGAGATCAACGCCCCCCATATGGGCGTTGTATTCTTTGACTATTTTTGGGCAGTCTATAATATTTTTTTTCTTCTCTGTTTTGTCATACAGTTCGCTGGACTGTATTGGTTCAGCTCCTACGTAGGTCGAGAGCAGAACTACTTGTTTGTTGTCTTTCCAGCTAACTGAAGACATGTCGACCCCATCAACATGTGTAATATATTCCACATACGACCACTTGGCACTTGTTTTTTCATTACATCCTGCTTTGAGGGTAATTTACATTTTTTACCTAGGCGGTTCCTTTAAACAGTTCCTACACATTGTATTCCTTCTTTAGCAAAATAATACATCAAGGGCAATGTGGTATAGAAATTATCATGGTATATGATGTGATTAACATGTCTGGGAATTATTCTTGCAAGTTTTATCACTGTTTGTGACACAACTCCTATGTCAGGCTCGTTAGGCAAACGATCGTCTTTTTCTTTGCCAGCGTAAATAATAAAACGATAAGCAAAACCTGTTAGTGAACATAATACAAATAATTTAAATCCCCATTTATGAGGTTTAATAGGCAAATATTCTTTTAAAAAATGGCACTTCTTGGTGGCACACATCTGCTCATCAATGGATAAGCGCTGACTCAGTGGAATGCTGGAGAATTTGGTATTGAGATGTTCAATTACAGGGCATAGCTTGTGAAGTCGGTCATGCTGGGGATGGTCTATTGGTAAGTGACTATTGTTATCGTTGAAGTGAAGTACTCTTCTTATTTTTTCAAATTTATTGACAGGCATCGCTTTTATAATTGCCTCAAACCCGTGCTTGTTAGCCCAGTAACCACGTACACTTGGATAGTGGTAGACACTCATATAAACCAAGATTCCCAGATACTTTCGCAGTTCTCCTAATGTTATGACGTCAGGTCTAGCAGGTTTCTTTTGTACAGCATAATTATTTGTTTCAGTAACAATTTGTAAAAGAAATTCTTCAGTAAAAAAGTAGGAAAATATTGGAAAGGTGTCTGAAGGTTCATCAAACTTTCAGGGTATTCTTTAGTTCCATTAAATTTTATGGCATTTTAGTTGAATGGGTGAGGTTGGTTTTTCCATATCAACCTCTGAATGTCTAAAGAATGTACCGGTGCATCATTATTATTTGAAAGAACAGCATCCGCTATTGCAATAGGAGGATCGGGTATAGTTTCTTCGTTATTATCATTAGATCTAGCCTCACCATCGTCATTATCATTTTCTAAAACATCTAATAAATCTTGTTGGGTGGGATAATAATCAAGTTCGTCACCAGAAATTGCGCCATCTTCTAGCTGGCGCAACCAAAACTCGATGTCACCATCTCTCCTATTATTTTCTGCCATTTCTAGAACTTCTAAAATGCGCGGGCGTGAGCACGTCTGGATGGGGGTCTGATGAGAAAACATTAAGCGGTCGAGAATTTAAAAGGCACTCGATTCGTATACGGTTGAGAGTTCCTCATAAGTGAGAAGCTGCTTTCCTATGACTCTATATAAGTGAGTTTTAACACTCTTAATGTTCGATTCCCAAATGCCTCCGAAGTGCGGAGCTCGCGGCGGTATTCTTTTCCACTCAATGCTAGTTTTAAGAAGCTCATTTTTAATATCCGTTTGGACAGTCGAGTTTAATAAGAAAGAATAAATGTCATCAAGTTGCGCCTTAGCGCCAAGAAAATTGGTACCATTGTCAGAGTACATGACAGACACTGGACCGCGGCGAGAAATAAATCTTTTAAATGCGGATAAGAAAGCCTCTGATGTGAGGTCCTATACAAGTTCCATATGTATGGCTTTAATTACCATACATATGAACGAACATAAATAACGTTTTTGCGAACGTTGACCTCTACGGCGAATAAGTATGTAAGCTAGAGGACCGGCGAAATTTACTCCGGTGTGTACAAAGGCTTTAGCATCCCGGACACGGTATCCAGGAAGTTCAGCTATTTTGGTGTTGGATGCGTAGGATTTAGACGAAAACAAGTATTCCATTTCCGACAGCGGGAACGTATGACTGTTCGGCCATCCAATATCCAATACCGCTGCCTTATAATAGACATCAGTAACCCAGGGCCCGTGTAGCAGTACGTATTCTGGTAGTGATCAATAATTAGATCAACTACGCGGTCACGTTTAGGTAAAAGCGGGGATGCTTGGCTTCATATGGTAAATCAGATTTAGACAATCTTGTCTAAATCTGATTTACCATATGAAGCCAAGCATCCCCGCTTGTGCGCTTTTGCGCTTTTTTCATATTGATAGCTACGGAATCTTACGTATCGGGGGCAGTTGCCCCCGATACGTAAGATTCCGTAGCTATCAACAAAGACAGACAAACAGCGCAACTTCTTAGATGGAAGTTCGCCTGCTTTAATTAAATCGTTAGCAAAATGCATATTTTGAACTAAATGAATAATGAAATTTTCGGCGGTTTGAATATTTTTAACAGAGCTATGAATGTGTAGTCTGTTCGTAAATTTAAGAATATACATACTCGTAAATACATGTAACAATTTATTCCATGAACAAACACGGTCAACTACAGTATCTACAATACGCGGTTCAGTATTTGATGTTTCTACAAGAAAAACTTTTGATTGGAACTCTGGCAATGTTTCACATTTAGCAGATAAGAATTTTCAAGGCCACTCACTCATTGACAGATGGAGCCAAGTAGGGCCGTTCCACCATAACGAGTGATCAATTAAATCAGAGGGCAGCATGCCGCGGGACAGACAATTGCTAGGATTCTCTTTTCCGGACACGTGATTAAAACAAGCGGCAGGCAGGCTTTCCTGTATTTTGGCAATGCGTAATATCTCGCCGCAAACGAGCGAGCGAGCCATTTAGCCGAGCGCACGCAAAGTTCGCTTTCGCCCCGCGCAAACCCACCCTCACCCGCGTTCGTCCTTGTTCCCGCGTTCCCTAGACAAACTGTTTTGTCGCATTTACTTAGCCATGAATAAATCACTAAACTACAATCGACGATCTACGTAGCCTGCAAGAAGTTACTACATTCTTTTAATCGATGATAATTAAATTAAATTATGCGATCGACAAAATAAAAAAGTAACTAAAAACAATGAATAGTTTTAGGGAAATCTTAATGTTCTTTTTAATTTTTTTTAAACGTTGGGCCATACTACGAATTTCTCCTGTATTGTGGGTGCGTTTACAAACATTTAAACTCACACACACAAACAACCAGACCCGGAACAACTACTTGTAGGTCATACAAATATTTGCTCCGTGCGGGAATCGAACCCGCGCCACACAGGAGTATTCGACTTCAAAATCCGGTCAAAATTATTACTTGCTATTTTTTTAATGGAGATAATTTAAAATGCTGACTTTAATGCTATATCGTATATGTATATAACGTAATAATCTTGGAAAAAAATAAAACGGTGTAATAAATACTTAAGATTTATTGCAAAATCTGTAATAAACAAACAGGACACAAGTTTACGCACAATAAAATCATAAAAATACCTAACTCAGTTCTTGGATATTTTCAGGACCCACTTCTACAAACAATTCTATAGTTTCTGGTAAGAAACACCGGTTGCTCCTCAGCTTCTGCCGTTTTCGTCCACAGCTCAGAAATAGATCTGAAGTCAGCAAAAGCCTATTGAAAACATCTTTATTGCATAGTTCTCTCGAGAATTTTCTAGTAAAATCGAGTCTGTAAGATCGAAAATGTTTATTTCTGGCCTCAGCAGCCTCTTCTGATAGTTGTCCGATAGGCAGAAGGGCATGTTTAATTAAGGCAGGACCATGTACGAGGATTTTATGTAATGTAGGTGTCATGGCATGCCAACCATATAATTTGACGTATAATTCCGCAGTTTCGTTTGCAAAATTTGCAAACTTGCTTTCATTGATTTCATAACCAGAAGAAATGGCTTCTATTATTACTCTCAGCTTCTGTATGAGACATATGTCGATGCCTGTAATTTCAGCAGCCGTTTCAGGATCGCTGAAAAACCTTCTGGATGTATTTCCCGAGTTTGAGTTCCCAAAACCGGCTTTAGGGACGTCTACAATGAGTCCTGTTTTTTCCTTGAAGTCTTTTTGTATTCTTTCTTTTGTTTGTTTCACAATGTGTTTCTCATTTTGACCCCTAGCTTGCCACTTTTTCAAAGGTAGTTTATAGGCGATATGCAGAAGAGTCTCAAATAATCTAATTCTCGCATGTAAAGTTGAAATTCCGAATCTCAGTGCTTCATGTTTCTCTGTCTTGGTTGCTTTAAAATCGTTAAAATCTTTTGATGTTTTTCCACATATATAACATCGCATAGTGGAAGTTGTATTTGTAGCTGCATTGCACACTTTTGCATCTACCATAGTCGGAACTAAGGTGTGCAGAACATGCATCTTTACACCATTCGAATGAGGTATCTCTGTCTTCGTTAATTGTTTTACCTGGTCCTCTATATACTTTATTTCATCTCTTGTGATATCGGCAGTTTCATGTAGGAATCTTATCCGAATTGGACGGCAGAATCGTGGTGACGATGGTGTTGGGTTCTGCCACAATATTTTCTTATGGTTTTCAATATTGGATTGTAATCGTATGGGAACTAACGAACTTTGGAATATATTTGAATCATCAGCTCCTGAACCATCTTGGAAGTTTTGCTGAAATCGAGCCTGTTGACTACCATCGCAACCCCATTTCGTTATAAGTTCCATATTTAGTAATTCTTCTGAAGTACAGGTTTCAAGTACATCATCCAGATATTTGCATAATCTTGAAGCTGTGTGATTTAATAAGTCTTGGAGGTGAACTTCGGCGCAAGTTTCTGTTACACGCATAGACTCTTCCCTCGGATAGCAATACTTTTTTGCTTCTTTAATGAGCGAATAACACGGATAAATAATTTTGTTAGATTCGTGTAGTATCTCGTACTGTTTCTTGGTTAAATCACACTCAATAAAAAGGGACAAAGCTTCTGAAGCTGAATGTTTCTTTGCAGACACTTTTTTAACATCACACAGCGTTTTTTTAAACTTTTTTGCCCTCGTAGGAGTGGCAGTGACTTCCTTTATTATTTTCGACGCTTCGATGTTTCCTGATTTTCGTTGACTAACACTGGCAGCTTATGTTAATTCTTGGACCGGCACTTGTTCTCGAAGTTCTTTTGTTTTTCGCCTCTTGCTGCGATCAGTTAATTCGTCGAATGACTTGCTTGGTCGCCCTTGTTTTGATGTTGACATTGTTGACCAGCTATGCATTGTTATGGAAATGTCTAGCCAGTTTTTATTCATACTGAGGAAACGTGCTTCTGTATTGTTGGCGAAGCTCCATCTGAGCTTCAAATCTGATTTAAAATATCTCAGATCATTCCTTATTATTCGAAACTCATTTTCTGGACATTTCGTAATCTCTTTAAGTTTCTATTCCATGTCTAATAATTTATGATCTAATTTTCGTTTAATGCTGTCTCTAAAAAGCGTGTATAATGATCTTCTAGACATTTGGATGTCACATGGGGCCGAACCTAAAATGAAAAAACAACCTCTTAACTCAATGTGCAAAATATGAAAAAAAAATACATTCGAAACATAAACAGTCTTTAAAAAAAATGGTGGCAAGATGGGTGAAATATTTTGAATGCCATAGCTAAGGTATATAGTTACCAATATAAATTAGAAAATTGCCCGATCATGACCGGAACTATTACAAAAACACCTTTTATCTGACCAATTTAGTCAAAATATTAATATTTTAGTATCAGTAATTTTAACCTCGAAAAAGAAACTAAATATCAAAAAGAACACCCATATTTTAGCATCATAATTAAGTACATACCCTGTGCTTCGGTATCCATTGAAAATCTTCACAAATATCACCACAAACTACTCAAAACACAAACCGCAAAGTTGTTAAAATATAGGGCGTATCGAAAACAAAGACGTGCGCATTCAACATCGACTAGGTTCCGACTACCTGCACCAACTGCGGGTAGCTTCCAAGCAGTGTTTGGAACTGTTGGCAACTTCGTGGAGCGAGCGCCATCTGTTGCCGACCGGAACTACAAGCGCCGCCTAGCTAGCAGTGACGTTAACTTCGGACGACCGCTGCTCGTGGTGGGGAGGAGACCGGCTCGCTCGGCGCGCCCGGTGACCCGCTCTCTTTTCTCTTGGACCGTACGACGGAACACATGTTTTTAGCTCCATTAATTGGAACAGATTATTATTATTTATTTGTTTAATCTGACGGTTGATTTAACTAATCAGTTTGATCCCTCAATTGACTTTTCTAAAAGGTTTTGTTTGACTATAAATGTTTTGCTGAAAGTTAAAGTTGAATTATTTGCTCAATAATACTTAAAGTGTATAACTTTTAAAATACCTTCATCTGCTCATTAATAAATCGATAATTGTGTATTAATAGTGTCTTATTTTTAATAGAACCGGTTTATACTAGTTCGATTAGTGACGTGTGCAAGCAATGCAAATTGAGTGTCAATTGTTAAAATAGTTTTTTGTGTCTTTTGACCGGATTTTGAGGTCGAATACTCCTGTGTGCCGCGACACGCAGCGCAGCAGTCAATCGCTTAACCACTGCGCCAATCGTGCCGTCGTAATATTGTGGTTTATATAAAATTAATTTCGATAACATTCACTAAGATTACTTATTATGCACTTCTGATAAATGATTCATTACATAACTTTATCGAACCTAATTCTAAGCTATTTATGCTACACTTGTTTGGATAAAGTTAATTACATAGTGAAAACGAGTTCTGTATAATAATTATTTTGTTTTTTAAATAATTGTGTATTTAATAAAAAAACTAGTGCAGCTTAGTGATTCTTTGTAAATACCTAACTTCCAAAGTTGCATTTATGAATTTTATGGCAAGGCCGTAACGCCTAAAATTTACTGGATAGAAATTAGTGAGCTTTTGCATTTCGTAGAATGTGTCAAAAGGAGTCCATTATAGATAAAAACGTATTTAGTGATTTTTTGCAGTTTATGAGTTCCTACAATAAGCCGACGATAAGGTACCTACACTCACAAATTACGTAAAAGAGAATAAATATTTTACTCACTTTTACGTAATTTTTGAGTGAAAAATAAATACAAAATATAATTTTAAATGCTTAGACAGAGGATACAATCATCTTATAAGTTAGTAGCATGATCAGTAACATTAATATTAATTACGAGAATTGGGCTTCTCACTCTGCAGGAGGTTCCCTAAGTCGTGTCTTTATAACCAAACCGCGCGTTCACTGCTGATACAGAACACGCCTGCCCCTGCAGTGGCGACATTAGACAGCGACAAAAATCGGTCGCTAAGTCGTATCGTTGTCAAATTCCTTCAATAGATTTTCAACTTTATTTCGAAAGCATAAGGTCGAACATCTATTTAAGAAATTTGACATCGATAGGTTTAACGACCGATTTTTGTCGTTACATTTGTCAAGACTGCAGGGCCTGGGCATGTTTTATGATTTTTTTATGAGCAAAAAAGAACGCGTGATTTAAGGCTCATTTGCGTGTCAGTCAATTCAAGTACGTTGATTCTAAGGATACATCGCAGAAAATTGTCGCCTTGCGCGGTATTCGTGCCTGTCTGCATGAGGCTTCAAGAGAATTACACGAGTTAAGGAATAACGTGTATATTGTATGAAGTATTTCCACTAAAACTAGAAGAATTATATACTTATACCATTTATTTCCTCCCGAAAATTACACATACACATCACACAAACAACAGACACAATTAATTAATACACATTATTTAGGATTCCTCGCCAAAACATTCTTTACATAATCAAAAAAACATTCACCCTCAGTACAAGTAATACAATACCTCTTTTCACATGCCATACACTTTATTAAATCTTTAGAATTAGAGGGAACTTTTTGTTTACTTAAAGTGCATGCTATGCAACGAGAAATTACTGTCCTTATGGAAGAGGTTGCATTCCTAGAGACGTTTTCCTTTTTTTTTTGCTCAGTTACAGAGTTACAGTTAATCAGGTACAGTATCCACCGGAAGTTGTTCAACTGCCGGTGGATACTGTACCTAATTGGCCGAAGTGATAAACGTAGTATTAGCACAGTCTAACGAGTAAGCAGAAGATAAGTTTTGGCCTTTATCATAAGAGGTAGCTGAGATTGGCTCAGATGGTACAGTTTGTTTCAGCTCTAACAATTTTATGTTTTTTTAATAAATAGCAATCACACACTTCGTGTGTATCTACGCAGCAAAAACTCTATGATTACTATCTTAATACTCTATGATTTATATATAGCGCCTGAGCGTGATATTTTACTTGATGAATAAACAAAGTGCCAGGAACGGCTTTCATACTATTAGGAATTTTATGCGCAATATGATCAGTTTCCGATTTCTCAATATAAAAATATGTCGTGGATAACGATATTGTTTTAATAAAAGTTGCTCAATTGATTAATGTAGCAGTGGGGCTAACGCCGTGACGTTATTTAGTAATGGCGGCACGTGGACAGAGTCGTTTTGGAAAGTGGGGATTGTCGAACGGGCACTTCGCATCGAGGCGCGGACCAAGTCACTTCTCCAAAACGAAACTGTCGGTTTGCCTAGTTAGATTGATTTGTGTGTAGTGTGTTTATTCGATTAATAAAAGTGAAGTTACATTTACACTTCGTGTTATTCAACGCCACCTACGAAATGGACCCTTTACCACCGAACCAAGATGGTGACGACCCTATCTCTCCGCCGTCGCTGACGTCGTCAAATATTTAATATTAGACTTCACTAATGATGTTAATATCTGAAATGTTTTTGTACCATCTGTAACATCCTGGCCATACGCAACTTGCTTATTTTGAGTTCTTTTAACAGCACCACCAATTCCGTCAGCTACACCTTTGCCATGACCGCTTTCTGAGAAATTCCATGTGCAAAATTCAAAATATATATGATAGATATAGTACAAAAAGACTGCGATTTGTTTGCCCAGTAAATCTTACCACAGTGTAATATTACTTGGTTTTTGACAAAATGCGTAGATTGCACTTCCTCCTTTGATTTACATTCGTAATTTTCACTGAAATCACATAAAATTAGGGCCTCAGTAGATTTTAATTCCGCAATTTTTTCACGGTATTGCTGGTGTTTCCAATTAAACTAGTGACTTTTAAGGGTCAAAACCAAAATTTTGGACTATTTCATTTACGTTATTTTTATGTAACAATATCATAAAAGTTACTTATAGGAAAATAAGGGCTGTGTTCATGATGTAAGAGAAAAACAGTCAAATATTTTATTATAATTTTTATTTAATAAAAACGTAACATTCTGAAGGATTGAAAAAGCTCTCACTTCGACGCTTATAAGAATAACTGAAATGCCGTCACAAGCATTTAAGTTTTTCTTCGAAGCTTTTACGTGACATTAATTTTAAAATAACAGATAGTCAATGGGGAATGCCGACAGAACTGAAAACTTTTACGGTGATTGTCACACTGCACTGCGGACCGTACGTAGCGCACGGTGCAGTGTCATAATTGCCTTTGAAACTATCTATAAAAAGGCGCACACGACATACTCATAGCTACCTGGATTTATTGTTAACATTTGTATGTCTATGTTGGGGACGCAGACCTATTTACAAGATTTTTGCCACTGCCGTAGGAAACTTTCTTGTCCAATTGCCTTTTTATTACTCCGCCAATTCCATCAGCTGCCCCTTTGCCATGTGCAGCTTCAAAAAAATTACAAGTTGCATATATAAAACCATAATCCTTTATCATTATGTTTAAAAGACCAAAGTTTTTCTTTTGCCTATATTGGCTAGATGGGCCGTCGGTAAAAAAATGCACAGTATCTATATTTGGAGATCTAATTTTGACATGCAGCAGTAAAGGCTCCGAGTGAGCCCAAATTGACTCTGGTGTGTGTTTGTGGCAGTTCGAATAAGTGCAGAATGTTTCGGGTTCCTTCTCTTGACTGTAAATAATGCTTGTATGCAGCGTAATTTGAGAATGTGATGCTCCAAATTGGACTGCTTGTATTTCGTTATGAAAACAATTATAGTTTTCGGAGAAGTCACAATGCAATAATATTTCGTTGCTCTGCAAATTTTGCCTTTTCCGAATTATATGCTCTATATTGGTGTGATATGTTATAAATATGAATTTTAAAATCTTTCAACTCTTTTTCGAAATTTGTCAATAGAGATTGTAGCGTACCTGACTTACTTTGCTTTACTGTCTTCTTCGCCGCTTTTTTTACTTTATTTTTTCATATTTTATTGTTTTGACCGTCCACTCTAGCCATGATACTGTGTAACCCGGCCCTCGGAGTTGTACAGAATTGGTTAGGAGACTGGATGTTGATGGTCTCCTTCGGTGTTGTACTACTCACCACCGTGCTAAAGTAAATTTGTAGGGTATAATAAGCTGCTAGGGAAAGATTCAATTAAACAAGTACCTTCTTATACAATGCAATGTTTATTACAATAACTCTCGATTGAAGGTTCACAATAATGAATGTGGCTGGCCACATACCTTACCCATACACCTGGGCTTCCACACCAGTACAACCAGTCTCGGGTCTAGTTGTATTGGTGTGTTGACCTGCAATGAGACTATTACAAAAACTCAGAGTCGCTATAGCGAGTCCGTGAGGTGAACCACTTAATAGATACTAGCTCTGTAGCGGCATCTACAACGCCACATGCGAGCTACGCGTCAGACTGACGTCACGCAAAAACCTGCATTGCTCAAGCAGAGTTTACCGCGCAACTAGCATATATACTACGTCCCGACATCAATCGTCGGGCAGTTGCCCACCAGACACAACACCCGTCTGGTCGGAGGATCCTCCCTTTTCCATAGAGTATGAGTGAACTTTACACCCTGTTCCTCATACCTCTATAGCTCAATCATACAAGTACCTACCTATCAAGGCTGTGCTAACAACGGGAACATAAGATTATGCTAAGCAATCCGCGACAATACTTTATGGCAATTGGTCTCATCACCCAG
Organism: Dryobotodes eremita; assembly: GCA_917490735.1. Taxonomy (NCBI): domain Eukaryota; kingdom Metazoa; phylum Arthropoda; class Insecta; order Lepidoptera; family Noctuidae; genus Dryobotodes; species Dryobotodes eremita. The sequence continues at coordinate 897,270 of OU823272.1, forward strand.
TCCATACAATAGGCCTAACTCTCTCATAGACTAAATCGCTACCTTACTGATTATTCTCGGTGATCTCTCAGTACTAATCCCTTCACTTGACAGGACTACGACCCTTGGCATCAAACACAGGATACCCCTGTGTTTGCACGTTACGTGGCCTACGGGTATAATAATGACGCTTCGTTACCTGGAGCGGCGAACTTTCCTCATCACCGATATCGGCTAAGTAAAGCCTTCCTGTCAAACGGATGACCACACCTCAAAGGTTGCCTGCACCCGGATCCATTCCAATCATCAGACCACCGGGCTACTCCAAAGCATCACGTCTCAATTATGTATTAGAGCAGATCATACAAGAAAAAAGAGGCTAGCATAAACAGCCAGACCGGATTCAGCTTCGAATGGGACTTATTGGAAACCCATCGGGTTATTTGGGTACAGTCTGTTCCTCCAGACTTAAGTCCCTATTCCAAATCCTATTCGTATCGTGTCGTGTCACACACCTTCGAGAAGCTTCCACCACCATAGACTAAATAGAATTCTTGTCTATTGGTTATTTTCCATTTCTTAGGCATTGTTTTAAATAAAATGTGGGAAATTATGTCTGTATGTTTATTTATTTAAATTAACTAATACTCTTGTATATAATTTACATGACATAATTTCTCTAGTATTACAGAGAACACGCTGACAGCCATGCCAATGCCTGACACAAGATGTCGCTACTTGTTGCGTTATTTATTGATTTTGCAACGTCACAATGCCCCTCTTCCCACAATAAGGTTTTTGGGTAAGCAAAAACCACACACCGCCCTCGGTGTTAGAAGTGGGAATTCAATTTTGAAACAGAAATTGAATAAGTTCTATTAAAAAAAATGATAATTAATTATTAAGTCCTACTAAATGCAATAACCAACCTTAAATAATCCAACTGCCAGGAAACTCATTCTACTTACAAAATTTTCTACTATCCGGGCATAACCACCCCCCCCCCCCCAATCTTTTATACATCCCTCGTTAACAATACGATTTACAAAACAATGTTTAATAAAGTATAGCATGTGTAGCGGCATCTACAATCGCCACATGCGAGCTACACGACAGATGACGTCACGCAAAATCCTGCATCGCGCAAGCAGAGTTTACCGCGCAACAAGCATATATACAACATCCCGACATCAATCGTCGGGCAGTTGCCCACCAGACACAACACCCGTCTGGTCGGAGGATCCTCCCTTTTCTATGGAGGTTTGAGTCAACTTTACACCCTGTTCCTCATACTTCTATACATGCATACGCCTTGTCTTCGTTGTTGGAATTGTCACCAAACAACACGTGGTAACACGGACTACGGCTAATAAACCCCCGGCTGAGACGACTGGAAGAAAATTTTCCGTCCACTGTTGATCATGTTAATAAATTTTCATACCCTTTATGTGCCAAGTGTCTAGTGGCTTTCCATTTAATCCTATAAGCTCATAAACCAAAGGTGAAAGCACTTTTCCCACTATGCACTGTTGATATTTAGGAGCCAACTTAGATGCCTTATACTTATCTGCATCACTTTGGATGTAAGTTTTACGCCAAACCAACTGGCCTTCACGTAAGGTGACGTGACGCCTACGCAAGTTATAATATTTCGCGTTGGTGGCATGAGTCTTAACAATATTAGCGCGTACCTTTTCGAAGATATCCTTGAGAACTCCTAATTCGCCTGCATACTCTTCACGAGGCATAATTACTTCATAATCACAGTCGTCTGTGTTCTTATAAAACGTGCCGTTTATAGTGGGTTCACGACCATGTACCAAGAAAAATGGAGTAAATCCAGTTGTTTCATTCACTGCGCTATTTATAGCAAATTGTATTTTTGTTAAATTGAGATCCCAAGTCCTATGATCTTCTTTTACGTAGGACGAAACCGCTGTCATTACTGTTTTATTATACTAATTACTATACTACTTAATTTGTGGTGTATATCTTGGCCCATAATGCACTCGAGGTATGTTATATTTCTTTAAAAGGCTACGAAATTCCGATCCCGTGAATTGAACCCCATTATCGGTAATTACGGTTTCGGGAATCCCGTGAGCAAGAAGAACATAATTCTCAAAGTTTTTGGCTACCAAAGAACTAGTTGCACGGCGTAATGGAAACAATAACGTGTATTTTGAAAAACGGCAAGAAACTACAAGTAAATGTACAAAACCCGAGCGTGATTTTGGAAGTAGACCAACTAAATCTATAGATACAGCTTGAAATGGTCTATAACATTGTTTAGGCGGACCCATGAGACCTGGTGTAAGAGTAGCCTTATGTTTATAGGCTGAACAATTACTACAACCCCTGATGAACTCAACTACGTCACGATACATTCCTGGCCATATATACCTCAAAGTTAACCTTTGTGTTGGTGTTTCCGCACGAACTACAACCTAATAAGACAATTCGTCACGTAATAGGGAATGAAAATATACCCTGTCTAAATCCATTTTGATATTTCCCCAATAAAATAATGCAAAAAAAAAACTATGTTTATCTAAATCACGTTTCCGAACGCACCAAACCACATGTACCACATCGTCAAACGTCAAAAAGTCACCTTGACAATATCAAATCGTCAATATGTTTTATAGGTTAAGTTCATATGTATGAAAACGAATGACTAACCAACCTCTAATCATGGTATAGAATAATCTAATCAACTGTTTTATCGAATGCTGTGATCTTGTTTCCAATTAGGGTTTAATGATGAGTGTTAAAACTTTAAACGTCTAAGTGACTGACCAGTCGTCATAAAGATTTACAATGAAAGTTACTGTTCAATATGTCTACAACTTGTATTTCCCTGTATTGCACAACCTCAATTAATAGTGATACTTGCCTGTAGTGTTATTATTTTACTATGGAGATCCTCTCAAGCAAACAAGAAAACGCTTTAACACCTTTGAGAACCGTCTCGTTTGGGCTGTGTAAAATATATCTAGTATAAACCAAAATGTTTTATAACTATTTTACAGTAATTAGTTTTTGAGTTTATTGAATTGTTAAACAATGTTTCACTATTTCAATGCAATACAGTTTATCAGTTATCTGATATATTTTAGTTTTCCTTGTAGTTAAGAACTACTAAGTTTTTATTTTGAACCAATTGTCCAGTTGTATACAATACCCATAAACTGTACCAAAAAATATGCAACCTCAATAAGTTAAAGTTACAATACCTTCCAAATTATAGATAATATCAAGTCACTAACCTTTAAACAAACATTGGGTACATAAATAATCTCATAATAATTACCACAATGCTAATAGTCCAACTTGTCCGTTGGCATATATACAAATAGGTTAGTGAACTTTTAACACTCTGCACCTTACCAGTCCAAACAAGAGAAATTGTTATTCTCGTATTGTGGTGGGTTGACCACTTTACATTCAAACTTAAAAAAGTAGCCTTAATCTAATACATAATCCCGCCAAGTGAAAGACTGAGAGAATTGAGGGCCGGGTTACAGTTGGCGCCCAACGTGAGGCATAAGATTATGCTAAGCAATCCGCGACAATACTTTATGGCAACTGGTCTCATCACCCAGTCCATACAATAGGCCTAACTCTCTCATAGACTAAATCGCTACCTTACTGATTATTCTCGGTGATCTCTCTGTACTAATCCCTTCACTTGACAGGACTACGACCCTTGGCATCAAACACAGGATACCCCTGTGTTTGCACGTTACGTGGCCTACGGGTATAATAATGACGCTTCGTTACCTGGAGCGGCGAACTTTCCTCATCACCGATATCGGCTAAGTAAAGCCTTCCTGTCAAACGGATTACCACACCTCAAAGGTTGCCTGCACCTGGATCCATTCCAATCATCAGACCACGGGGCTACTCCAAAGCATCACGTCTCAATTATGTATTAGAGCAGATCATACAAGAAAAAAGAGGCTAGCATAAACAGCCAGACCGGATTCAGCTTCGAATGGGACTTATTGGAAACCCATCGGGTTATTAGGGTACAGTCTGTTCCTTCAGACTTAAGTCCCTATTCCAAATCCTATTCGTATCGTGTCGTGTCTCACACCTTCGAGAAGCTTCCACCACAATTGACTAAATAGAATTCTTGTCTATTGATTATTTTCCATTTCTTAGGCATTGTTTTAAATAAAATGTGGGAAATTATGTTTGTATGTTTATTTATTTAAATTAACTAATACTCTTGTATATAATTTACATACATAATTTTTCTAGTGTTACGGAGAACACGCTGACAGCCATGCCAACGCCTGACACAAGATGTCGCTACTTGTTGCGTTATTTATTGATTTTGCAACGTCACAACTGGCTCATTTAATGTTCTGTTTTGTAAATCATATTCAATGGATGTATCTTTGCAAATATCACATGTTGAATACATACAATCTTGTGACTTAGAATCACAAACTGTGGACTTTGCAATAATATCTAAAGTATCTTTGTCCTTAAAAACCTTCAAACGTTTAAGTGATGCAAATTTAAATTCTATATTATTGTGCCTTTTGCAAAGGCATGTATCCCGATTTGATAAATTCGGGATCATCACATAAAATGATTTCATACGTCTGAATGTGGTATAAGATATAGGTATGCCAGTGTCTTTTATACATTTGAATCGTAATTTATAAATTGTAAACTCCTAACCCTGCGAATTGCGGTCATTTTAGTTCTTAATCAACATTACTAATTAAAAATTACATATTTTGAGTGTCTTTAAAGTCATTAAAGTCAGTCAAGTCAGTCAGTCATTTAAGTTTTGTCATTTTGTGGCTTTTGGCTATTTTGTATGTCTCTAAATTAATGTCGTTCATTTGTTAGGTGCGTTTTGTTTGTGCAGAATAAACTATTTTTCTTTCTTTTTTCTTTTATTAACATGGCTACCCTTAGCCTCTTGAAAGAATTTTATAAGTTTGGTGTATACGTTGGGCAATACGCATGGTTCCAAATCGTTTAATTGCGACGCGATAATTTTAGCGAAATGGTAATTATTTCGCTTGGTGTCACTTTTATTTAAAGCACAAGCTTCACAATTTCTTGCCCCCGTCGTCGACGACGGTGTCTGGCTGGATTTTTCCGCCACAACACTTCCACCAGCTCTGTTCTTTTGGTGGCCTTGCTAAAATAGATTGGGACGTAACGTCCCAATCATCTTCTTCGTGATCGGGTAGAAGGCTCGTGGAGTCAGTGCGGAACCGTTTACCATCTGGTAAGAAGAAATACAGTATTTAATTTTTCATAATTGCTGAATGCGTAGTGAAAACGTAGTAAGTGTGTCTTTACTAGCAAGATCTTTTTAAGAACATCAATTATTGTGTCATAAAAAAACAAAGAATTGAAACTTTTTGAAATAAGATGTAACCCTATGTATTTAAAATTAGACAAATGAAAAACTATATATTTTACCATTTCTTGCCATTTTACTGCTTCCCGATTACAATATCAATTAATTTTTGTTTAGTTACCACCAAAGGACAAACCAATGTTGCCCGAGATAAATCTGCGTTGCAAGACAAAAGTTAAGGCTGTCAACGATATGTAATAATTAGTACATCGGATGAGTCGAAATCATGGATCAAACACTAAATGCAGCAGTTTAACACGTTCCCTGTCCGCTGAACCAGATATGGCTCAGGAAACTTGCGCTTGGAAAGCACTAATACGTTTCAGAGCCATATGTGTGTCAGGGGACACATAAAACTTCTATAGCGATTATTTCTACGTGACGCGCTGCACACTGTGTAATTTTACTTCAGTTGCGGTCACCTATATTTTATCCTTTCATCTTACAGTCTGTCAAGTAAGAGCGTGGTCGTGTTAATTTATAAACAAAAATATTTTATGAAACTTTCATATTTATATATATGTTACGGCTAATACCCGAAGTGCGGCTATACCTAGTTTTAGCCGGTTAGAACTAGGTGTAGCCACTTACTCTTGGTTAAACCTAGTACGAGCCGATTGTTTTCGGGTAAAACTAGGTCTAGCCTTCATCATGCCGGCTACAACTAGGTCCAGCCATTCCCTGTTGCATAAAACTAGGTCTATCCGATATCATTCCGACTAGAACTAGGTCCAGACAATCCCTGTTGGATAAAACTTAGATGCGTGTCCCGCCAAGCCTTCCGCCCCGCGTCACACTCATAACTCACAGCATCTGCAGCAGCGGCGCGGGGTGGAGGGCATAGCGAGGCACGCGCCTCTGCAGGTTGTGAGCGCCAGGTGCTGCTGATCTACTGCAGGTCTACTAGCGAGTGTGACTCACAGCGCCTGCAGCAGCAGCGCGTGTCTTAGTTTTATCTAACAGGGATTGGCTGTACATAGTTGTAGCCGGCATGCTATCAGCAGAGCTTTTTTAGATATTAAAAAAACATCCAATAAAAAGAAACGTAGAGAGTTTTTTTATTATTATAAATCACATTGTAATAATTAACACAAATTATTAGGAGTACAATTTTTAATATAATAGGAACAATCAGGAACATTTTTTTAACAACAGAGAATAAGTAGTTGCATATTATAATTTAAAGAATGTTATTATAATTATAAATCACACTTTTATAAAGTAACATAAACTATTTATTAGAACAACTTAAACTTGAGTGACATTTTGAGTTGCACAAAATACCAGCAGCTTTGCAGAGACACTTTTTGTTGCCACATTTGGTTTTGCAGTGGCATCTTTTATAGCCTTGCCCACCAGAGGTCGATTGTGCATTGGCTATTTGGCGTAGTGATTTCTTTTCGGGTGAAACCATGTCAATATCTAAAAATTTTGAGTCACACACAGTGAACTGATTTTTTGAAAATAGTTCTGTTATAGTGCCGTATTTGTTTCCTAATTTGTATAACCCCTTGTCGTTCCATTCAAGTACAACCATTAACACATTGGGAAAGTCGCCTCTACCTCTGTCCACGTCAGGAATTTTTACTCGGACTGTATCACCGACTTTACATGGGGGAAACTTTTCATTTGATGAAGCCGTCATTTTTAAAGCTTGTTTTACCAAACCTTCCCGTGCGCCTTTCCTGTTAGTGTCAATTTTTTGTTTTTTTTCACACAGCTTACATTTTTTCTCCTCATTCTGGTCACAAGAGCCCGCAATATGACATTTCGATTTCTTTCTGGCAACTTCCTGATGTTGATGGCTCATTCTCTTTTGATGGCTCATTCTCTTTAGTAGCTTCGTCACTCTCATCATCAACTAACTCTTTAAGAATTTTCTCAAGATCTTCCTCACTTTCTATATTTGCAAGGACTTCAGGTGGTAGATCAGATGATTTCAGCCCGACCTTTACATCAGAACCGAACATTGCCTGGTACGGCGATCTTTTAATTCCGTGATGGTAAGCTCTATTTTTCATTAGCTGAATAAATCGTAAGCCTTCTGACCATTTTTGGCAGTTCTCGTCAGCCATCCAAGTCATAAGCATTTTTTCGATGTCTTGATTGGCACGTTCAACACTACCTTGTGACTGGCTGTGTCGTGGTTTCCCATGCACAATCTTCAAACCTGGCCACATCTGCGTCAAACTTTCCACAACTCGATTCGCGAACTCTCTGCCATTGTCGGATTGAAGTATTGAGGGTGATCCAAAGATACAAAATATATCAAGTAATTTCTTTGATACTTCTTCCGCAGTCTTACTTTGTAACGGATGAAGTTGTACGAATTTCGTGAGGTGGTCCTGATAAACTAGTATAAACTTGTAGTCACCATCTGGGTTTGTCTGCATGTCTATCAAATCTACTTGGCAACGGCTGTTTAGCTCGCTGGATAAAATAGGCTTTACAACAAGGCCTTTTTGGTAGATTTTTGTTTCATTTGACATGGCTTACATAAACGAAGATACAAAAGAATCGCCTCCTGAGTAATATTCGCATACTTCTTTTTAGCTTCTGCAACCATTCTGTTTCTTCCGCCGTGCCCAACACACAGATGTATTTCATGAAGAACATCAAACAAGTCTTCATTCTTGACAAAATATTTTATATTTTCGGAATTTTCGGTGCTCGACACAGGAGAAATTAACTTTTCGATGTCGCCAATACAACAAACATCGAAGCGCTTCAAACGGCGATATTGTAACGTAGAACGTTTCGTGGATATTTTGGCAGCTTTAACGTCTTCTATAAACATGGAATACTGCACATCATTCATATAGCTTTGATTTTCACCATGTTTTGTGGCTAATAAACACTGAAACTGTTCCAAAAAACTTGACTTCATAGTATGTAGGTCTTCATTCATAGCCATTCTGAATTCAAACGTATGAGTGCCCAAAAACAAGAAAGTATGTCTGTTTTGTACAACGGCACAACGCGTACTAAACTCAAAGCGCAAGGGCAAACGCGGGTGTACGGGAGGCGGGGCGACAGGGGCGCGCGAGCGCGACGCGTCTCGCGTGAGCCAGGCGCCTGTTACTTGTTTCAACTTGTTTGCATCTAGTTTTATCCAACAGGGAATGGCTGGACCTAGTTGTAGCCGGCATGATGAAGGCTAGACCTAGTTTTACCCGAAAACAATCGGCTCGTACTAGGTTTAACCAAGAGTAAGTGGCTACACCTAATTCTAACCGGCTAAAACTAGGTGTAGCCGCACTTCGGGTATTAGCCGTAACATATACACTGTACACATTACAAACAATGATGCAATTTGGTCAATAATGTGTCCAGTCACCACCGGCGTCGATAATTGAGTCATATACTTCCAATATCCGCTAACTCCACGCGAAACTTGTTTTCAGTACGAGCAAAAACCAGTTCCGTGGTCAATTGAACACTTTTTTAATGCAATGTTAGTGCTTTTATTAGACAATATTATTTTTATTTACAATTAACTCTCTTTTACGTTATTTTAATTGGCTAAAAGCATTTTTTTTTTTTGTTGTTTCTGATGGAGTTGGCGGATTTTGGTTCAAACTACATGTGGATTTGGCGGGAATTGTAACTAACCAACATTATATTTAGATACAGGGTGTTTTTAAAAAAATACAGTGACTTTTATTACTACTTTATTCAAAATTATTATTAATTACAAAGAATTACAAAAATAGTCGAGAACGAAAAAATAATAGAAAGTTAAACAAATCTATCATTTTCTTCAATTATTTCGCACGCATAGTCATTTTCATCATTATTTTGATCTTCATTGCTGTCATTAAGAAAAGCCTGCTCAGCACTATAGTAAAAACTTAAATCAGGCAAGTCCCGCCAATTTTCTCCATAATGCTTCTGCAGTAATTTACAAACATCGTTCACTTTTTCCTTTTTCATATGTATGCCTACAGGTAGAACGATGGGCGTTATGTTACATACAGATTTGTTTTTTTTTTGGTAACAAGCTTTTTATCATTTCTTTCGCTCTTGTAATTTTCTTCTCCTTGAATAGAAACATTAGTTTTCCCTTAAATAACAAAAATCTCTTTGAAATGTTGAAACCGAAATGCCAACTACCTGGTGGTTTAAGAATAGCGTTTGTTTCAGTTTTCCAATCTAGAACAGGTACTTCTTCAGACAAGTGAAATGTTTTCGCATATGGAGTTAAAATGTCAACGTATTCTTGTGGTTTCATGATCACTTCTTTTCTTCGAATATCTTTTTCTATTTTGGCGAAAACTCTATCGGCCGGGAGAAAAGAATGACCGACTATTGAAAATATTATTTCCATCCTTTTTAGATGGGGTGGTGCATTCGAATAAAGCCATTTAGCACACATGCCAATTAAAATTGAATTTTTGTTCTGCCCCCCACATCCATCTGCAAATAGCCTCAATTTTTTCATATTTTCAGGTATATTTAGGTTTTTCAAAGTATGATAAACTGCACTAGAAATTTCATTTGATCCTTTTGGCCTCTCTGTCTCATACCAATAGTAACTCCGAACGTTTTCAGTTGTCAACTTACTTTTAGAGTTGCCAATCACAACAATGAAATTATAAAAATTAAACTGTCTGCTAAAGTATGCTGATTGATCTGGAAGTTTCGGGAGACAATGGTTTTTCTGGCAGTCAAATGATAATGTCATCACCTGACGGTCGTCTTCCTTCAGTAAGGTATAAAAAGCTTTAGCTTTTAAATTATGCATTCTTTTAGTGACCATCAAGGATTGTTTTTCTTCATTAGTCTTAGCCACCTTTATATTCTCCAATAGTTCGGTACAACGGGAACAAACGTCAGTCCGAGGGTTTCCAAAACCAATGTTATAATTTAAATTTAGTTCTTTTCTGAAAAAAGATTCCTTAACGTGTTCAGAAGATGCACTGCTATTATAAAGACGCCACATTTTTTTTATATTGAGATCGCTGCTTAGATAAACCCTCTCTGCCGATTTTCCTCGGCAATAATGCGATTCTCTACATTCAAACGACTTTATGAATGAGTTTATCGCTGCCCGTTTACTCTCATTTTTTTGAGATCGGTGATCCCCGCCTCTGCTTGCTTGCGCTAATGCGCCGGCAGACTTATGTGATCTTTGTAAGACTCCCCAAATTCTGTCTTTTTTAATATTCAAAATGGACATAAATGCTGCTTTGCAGACACGTACAGTTTTTTTGTCCGTTGTTTTGTAAAGATTGTATGTTATACTCATATTTTTTAAGCACCGGGTACTGTTTTTAGGTCGATGTCATTGAACATTTTTCGTCACACAGTACTTCAAAATGAAGTTATCTTGATGCATTTTACTTTTTTTTAAATAAAAATGCTTATGTATATTCATCAAGTCAAACATTGACAAAGTGCCACACTTCAGACTTTTCTTATTATGTCTACACTTTGGTAAAACAGGCATATCATTAGGCGCGTACCTGGAAAAAATATAAATACCCATTTAAATATTATGGAAGACAATATCACACAAGTTTTTTCTATTTACAAACAAAACAAAGTCTGTATTTAGTATGTTAATTTTTTTTACATAATTGGTCCTAGTCATCAAACAAACCCGCGCCCTCTGGTATATAGACTAGCAACATGGGCCCACCGAGCCGAGCAAATAATAAATATTGATAAATAATCATATTAATCAGCAATTATTATTAGTCATCTATTGTATCATGTACGCCAATATCCAAAAAATAATGAAAAAACTACTTATTAAACATTGTTATCTAATGATAACGATGTTTAATAAGTAGTTTATTACATTGAAATACTATGTACCTACTTGGTTAATACCAAGTAGGTACATAATATTTCAATGTCATTAAAACCATCTCAACAGGAAACACTCTGTATACCGTGGTATAGCCTACACTAATCATAGTAAACGACGCTACTTTTAACGTACCTTTCTTCCCTCAGTTTATTATTTTTCCATAAATCTGTCTGACTTATTCGTTTTCTTCCTTTATTAGGAGCAGCTTTTTCCATTTTTTTTGTCAGTTCTTCCATAATTTTAATTAAAATATGCAATTTAAAACATAACAACAATCACAACTTTGTCACTAAATCGCCATCTTGAGTGTCATGGAATGGTGCATCGTGATTGGTCCAAAATGGACATGGCGGCCATTGGAAGTAATCGTATAGTCGAGATGGCGGATTTTGAAAACAACCACAAACTTTATGTCAAATTTATTAGGAACTTGTCGGTTTTCGCTTACAACGTCATTTGGATGAACAATTGGAAACTCCATAGACTATGTAGAACTATCGACAACCTACTTTTTTCAAAAAGTGGAGTTAGCGGATATTGGAACTATATGACTCAATTGCCTGGCATCTCCGAGGCATGCTTTCTACTAATTTGACGGCGTATTCTAGTGGCAAGTATCTCCAGATCCGACGAATTTGGTAAGACAACTGCTTCAAAGTGTATATGCGTCTTCCACGAAGCTTCTGTTTAATATATGCCTACACATTTTCAATAGGGTTTGCATCGGGCGACTGCGACGGACAATCCAATGTAACGATGCCAGATTGAGTCTTCCACTGAGTACAGAGCTTGCTGCGGTGTTTAGGATCGTTGTCCTCCTGCAGAATCCAATCTTCATTTTTTGTGATGAACCATCGTTTGGCAGATGGCAGTAAAGCCTTTTTGTAGATTTTTATCATTTTCTCGGCATTTAGGTTGTCAGTAAAGAGGTACAAAGTGCCGAATCCCTGCTTTGAGAAGCAGCCCCAAAGATGCACCTTTATTCCATGTTTTACGGTCCGCTGAACAAACCTATTGAGGGAAGTTGACCAGGCTCGCGTGAGGACAGAACGTGCCGATATAGAACATTCATCAGTAAAAATTACATTTTCAAAATCATGCGCCCAAGCGAGTCGCTTTGTCACATGTTTTTCAGTCAACAGAGGCTTCTTCATTGTGTTGTGCCATTTCAGATCATGGGTATGAAGAAGGGTTCGGATAGTTTCGTAGGATATATCTAAACCTTTTGCCATTAATTTTGCTTGTCCTTGTCGCAGTGTTAAAGCAGGATTCCGCGAAAACAGATTCACTATTCTTTTTTCATCTTTTTTGTTCACTTTTCCTATCGAACCACGTTCTAGTAAATCATCGACATTTTTAGCCAGTTTATAACGCTGTATCCACTTCTGTACAAATGCCTTCGACTTTCTCATATATTTAGCAGCCGCTGATTGCGACATTTTGGGACCTTTCGGGTGGATGCAAAGGAACACAGCCTCGTAGCGCGACGCGTACTTAGCACTCATGGCGTTTAACGTGATTCTCTTTCAAAAGATCAACGACAACTGAACCTTTGTTGACAATGCATCAAGGACAAAGCTTCCCTCTATCGGCTCGCGAAGGAATTAGAGCGAAATGTTTCATTAACTGTCGGTAAAGTCGACCACGCTCTTACTTGACAGACTGTATATATCCAGCAAAGAGCTAAAACTTTTGGGAAGGAACTATGATTTCATTATGTTTAGTTTTAAAGTTATTTAAACGTATGCTGATGTCAGCAAAAAACTGTTTTTATTATATGATTTTCATAGATCATTGTTTTACTACAGTAACAATACAATATCTAACTCCATATAAAGTTTAGGTATTGTACATCTACGATGTACAAAGAGAAATGGTTTTTTTATATTTTCAAAAATTGCGGTTTTCTCCGTATTCCTATCGATTCCGTATCTGATTTTAATTCTGAGCATACATAATATAGTTATTAACAACACAAAATAAAAAGCAAATACGATAACAGTTGGACTTCGGAAATATTAAATTTCTAAAGTTTTCATAGAATTTCTATATAAATAGGGTTGTCAAATTGCATATACCTATTTATTTTATTTTATTTAAATAGAAAAATGTATTATTAAATAAAATTGTTAATGTTTGAGTCATTAATTTTCTTTACTCTTCGTCATCCGAAGATATTAAAACTTCTTCAGATGGTAAACTAACATTTTCATCATCTTTGGTTTTTGCAAGTAAGTCCTCGTGATTCAGAACATTTAGCGTTGATGGTTTTAAAAGCCAAAGAACTTTTTCATGTAGAACCAAAATATTGTTATTTTTTTGGCGACTACCGAGTGACATCATGAATAGAAATGGATCAGAAGATTCCAAAGCTCGGTGAAATAGGTCAAGCACAGTTGTCTTCCGGTTTAATTTTCTTGTAAGGTGTTCCCTATCATAACGCCAAAATTTGTTACGAGATTCTGAAGCTTGCTCACTCAACATACCAATTGGTAAGGACTAGACTTTATAATTTCACTTCCGTGAGCTAATATTCTGTGGAGTGTAACTGACATGTTGCACCACTCGTAATTTTCTACATATTTTGCAGCGAAATTCGTTTAATTTTTCAGGATCTGTTTCAAAATTACTTGACAGCGCTACGAGTATACTGGTACCCGCAGTACTTGTCGATGCAGCAGTAGTCGAAATTGTAGCTGTTGCTGCTAACTGGGTACCGACGACGTCGTGGATCCGGTCCGCCAGCTCTGCTAGTTCAGCCAGGTCCATCCTCAACTGTGAAGCTACGATGGCCTGTGTGTTTGCGGGTAGGCGGCTCGTCCATATGCTACGCAGAAATTCCTCCGGTACACCTGGACCAGCGAGGTTGAGAAGGTGGCGATAAAATTGTGACGACTTCCGGTCACCCAGTTCTTCGTGCATGAGAAGCTGCTTCACTTTTTTCTCACGCGATGCCGATAGCCGTTTAATAAGCTCACCTTTTAGCTTCTCATATTTTCCGGTGGGTGGAGGGTTGCCGATAATATCCTCGACTTCGGCTGCGTACTGCGGATCTAGGTTGCCGGTAATATAATAAAATTTGGTGTCGTCCGACTTGATGCTCGCCAGAATGAATTGCGCCTCCATCTGGTTAAACCAGAGACTTGGCTTCTCTGGGTAGAACGGCGGTATGCGCACGCCCACGCGAAATGATACCGCTGCCGCTGCTTTTTCCTCAGACATCTTCGTGCTCTTGTACGGGGTCACCAATGTAGTGTAGGTAGTGTATGTGGTAGGTAGAAGTAATAAGTCCAAGTACGCAAGAAGAAGGATGAAAGTTTATTAGATACACAGACACAGGTTTCAGTTCACATACACAAGAATTACACTTAGTAAGAAGGAGTGATTGAAATGAAGATAGAAGAGGATAGCACGGATAAATAGTTAAAACATAAACGCAATAAAGCTGCAGGATGTATCAGTTAGCGCGGTAAAACTAGGATCGCTAGATTGGAACCTATAGCTATGCGCGGAGCGAGCATACTGATTTTTTGCAAGTCACGGCGCGCGCGCGTCGTCTGTACGGTGCATGAGCGCAACACACGATGGTGCTGTCCCGCTCACGCACACGGCTCGTATGACGTAGGCCGAGCGCCCCGCGCCCGGTCGTCGCGAGAACAATAGACGCGTCATAGCTATGCCGGCTGACTGATAAGTAAGTAGCTACTAATACAATGTTTGTACTTATCTGTTTGTTTGTTGAATATTAAGTTAAATAATGTAAATAGTTTTATTTTACATGTTGATTATAAATGAGACTAGTTTTAAGTTCTTTTGCAAATATGTGTATATAAATTATAATTAATTTTATTTATGAAATACATAATTTATATTTAATTTAGTTTTAGTTTTAATTTAATAATTAACTTAGATTTTAGGACGTAGGTCACCACATGTGTACGTGTAGTGTTTTCAGGTACCTAGTTTAAATTAACAAAATGATTATTTCTTATAAACTAAGTGATATAACCGCTACAACAGTATGAGAGTGAGTATTAAAAGACAGTTTTTTACATTTTAACCGTACTACTTCATATGCATATATATTTAATGACAAGGGACTTTCTGCAATACTGTTAAGTACCATCTACCTAAAAGCTAGACACCTACACCTTTAAGTACACATTTGTGTGTTTTTTCTTTGCTTCATGTTTACTGCAAAAAACGTATTTTCTTTCTTTTTCTTTCTTTCTCATTTGTCTGCTCACGTGTAAACTGAAGAATTACTTATTTTTATAATCCTACTTCCTATCAATATAATGTGGAACACACCTTAAAAAATACAGTGTTTTCATTGATTAGTGGAAATCGTTCGCTAAAACAGGGTAAGCAGATATAAGTCCAAACTTGCACATGATTGATATCTGCTAAGAATGCCCATAGCTACACAAATATTTGGTCTAGAACATAACATGGCATACATAATGAACCTATTAATTTTCTACATCTTTTCTCAATATCCTCATTTTCAGATTTTTCCCTTTTATAAATGCTATGATCATAATTTTGCTCCATAGGAGTCGAAACAGGATTACATTCATACATATCAAAAACTTTTAACACTTTTTCAAGATAAGCAATCTGACAAATAGTAATTGTTCTCTTCCTCAAATTTTGAACAACATTCATGCCCGAATAGTTTCTTATCATACCTATCGTCCTTCATTTTAAAGTTTTCATTTAATAACAATTTTAAATTGTCAATTTTACTTTGACATGTTGAAGCTATTAGCAAATCATCGATATACAAAAGTAAGTAGGTTTTATTACTATTTTCGGTCTTTATGTACAAACAATATTCAAAGTCACTTCTCACAAATCCTAAGCTAGTTATAACATTATGAAACTTAACATAAAAAGATTTGGGAGAATCTTTTAAACCATACAGAGCTTTCCTGAGCTTACAAACTTTTCATTGCATTTTATCACAATATCCAATAGGTAACTTAATATAAAAATCACCAACTATCTCTCCATAGAGAAAAGCACTACAGACATCTAATTGATGTATAGAAAAGTTATTCTGATTACAAAAAACCAAAAACATTCTCACTGAAGTTAATTTTGCTACTGGACTAAATAGTTCTGAAGAACTGAAACGTTGCTGGAAACCTTTAACCACTAGACGAGTTTTGTAAGACACAAACAAACAATATTACCTTTCTCATCTCGCTTTCTCTTAAAACCCCATTTTGTATCAATAATATCGTAACCATTTGGTTCCATTACATAATAATGGCATGTGTTTAAACGCCTATCAGAAAAGTACCTATCTACCTACTTACCTTACTACCAAAAAAATCGAAATACTCACCAAATTGTGTCCACCAGAATGGATAAATGCTCACCAAATTGTGTTTCATAAAGTATTGTAGAAATGAACCTATTTTCCTTTTTTTTTTATAAGGCGTAGTCGATGGAGCCCCGCTTGGCGGGGCTACTACTTCTGGGTGGTTTAAAAAAAATAACCATGAAGAGTATGGCGGGGTCTTTAAGACCCCGCCATCCCCTTCTAACCTAACCTTGGTCAACAATTAATTTAAATAAAATATGTAACGTTATTTTATATTTGCACGCCGAAATTAAAGGCAGAATAAGACAACATTTTAACATTTTACCAACCTTCTGTACCTTATTTATGCAAATAAATTATTTTTGATTTTGAACCTGTCCGAGTCAGGGTGCTCCAAGTCCCGAGCTCGCTTCGCTCGCTCTTGCATCCTATCCCACCCTTGCATTTTGAAGCAAACTTATTTTTGATGGGCAACTTAAACAAGAGTTGGTGAGCATTTATCCATTTTGGTAGGCAAAAAGAATATAAATACAACACGTACAATTATTCTGATGAGTGTATAATTAATTATTTTGGAATTTAAAACGTTCTTTAGGCACCTTGGTATAGAGTGGGTTTATTTTATTTGAAGTTAACATATTTTACTTGGTCTTGGTCTTAGGGTCTAAAAATTATTTTGGTGAGCATTTACATTGTAGCCCATAATAATCCCAAGTGTTATTTTCTTCCAGTGCTTGAAGCTCCCTTGCAATGGCACCCTTCCAATTTTCAGCATCGCTACAAGACATAGCTTCAGTGTAGGTGCTGGGGTCGGCGTCATTTACCACTGTAAATAGTCCCAACTATACTACACTCTTCTTCTACACTATACTATACTCTTCTAAGTAACTTAGAGGTTGAATATTCCTCCTGGGTCTCAAATTATGTGGTCTCGCATCTTTATGCGTCTCATTCTCTGTTTGATCTTCCTCTGCATCCTCAAATGATTCCTCTTCTCTAATTTCGCTGCCTTCTCTTTTCTGACTACTACTTTCCTCGACAATCTCAATCCTTACTTATTCTTCTTGCAGTCCCTCCTCTGATGCTGGAATTCTATCCTTGTTGTCATTATAACTAAAGCTGTCTTCGTCTATAACAGGGACACCAGCCATTTCTTTCCTTTCAGGTACTGCTTGCGGCAAGAAAATAATATCACGATGCACCTCAATTTTCCTTGTGGATGGAATAAATATTCTGTACCCCTTTACATCATTTTCATAACCCATAAATAAACCTGTCTTGTTTTTAGAGTCTAACTTAAATCTCTTTTCTTTAGTTACAAGGACAGACACGAGAGCTCCAAATACTTTTATAACATCTAAAGATAAGTTTTTGCCATAAAAAGCTTCAAAAGGAGTCTTACCTCCGACAGAACTTGGGCCAGTTCGATTTAGTACATAAGCCGCCGTGTATACTGCTTCAGCCCAGAAATGTTTAGGTATACCTGATATCTTTGAACGAGCAACTTCTACTAAGGTACGCATTTCTCTCCCAGCTCTCCCGTTCTGCTGCGGCGTGTACACAGTGCTTCTTTGATGGGTTATGCCATTCTCATTCAAATATGTACGTAAATCAGTATTCATGTACTCCAGTCCATTATCGCTCCTTAGTACTTTCATTTTTAAACCGGTTTCTATTTCAGCTTTTGCAATGAACTTCTTAATCAAGCATTTTACCTCATCCTTTCGTTTCATAAAGAACACCTTGCGATAACCTGAGTGGTCATCCTTCAGAAGCAAGAAATACCTAACCCCTCCAAGCGATCGGGTCTCCGTAGGTCCTCAGACGTCTGCATGGACTAATTCTAGCAGTTTGCTAGCTCTAGACGTACTGGGGCAAAGGGCAAGCGATGTTCTCAGTCGAAGTCAACTGCTTTACGCGATAAAAACTCGCTCACATGCGTAATGTTCTGATGGCACAATTTTCGATGCCAAACACTCAGATTTTCAATCCATTTGGACAAATCCTTTTAACCGCCCGACTTCATATCAATTGTCGTGCCGCCAGCGCCCGGCACAGTGAATCTAAAAATAAATACCTACAACAAAGAAGGAAGTGCAATACTTAAATTTTTCGATGTCGATATTTCGTTTTATATAAATAAAAACTGATTAAATATTTTCATATTTGTTTTATTTAACATTATCCCGAATAAGAAATACCAGTATAAATAAATATCAAAGAAACAAAAACATAACTCTTGCACCATAATTGCGTAATACATGATCTATCACAATCTGAATCGTTTTGAAGCAGATTGCTAATCCATTGCTTCATAGGTTCGAAAAAAAAATCTGCTCAACAACGTAAATAACGCCATGAATGTTGTTGAACTGTCAAAATGAAACAGATTAGTCTTAATCGTTTACGAAAATGAGTAGCGCAATTAGATAGCAGCACCCTAATTACGTAACACACTATCTATCACAGTCTGAATCATTTTGAAGCCTATTGCTAATCCATTGCTTCATATTGAAAAATTTGTCTACTCAACAACGTAAATAACGCAATGAATGTTGTTGAACTGTCAAAATGAAACCCATTCCTACTGTTAGTGTGTTACGTAATTACCTCCCTGGTCTATGGTTTTTGTCTACTCCCGTGTTTCTCTAACTACTTCAGTTAACGTTTTTTTACCGTAGGTATATAAGCGGCAGAAATTTTCACTGTATTTAAAGTGTTTTTCGCCGTGTTTTTTGAAATGGAAAGTATATATGTAGGTACTTATTTATAATAGAAACTTGAGTGTAATAAATAATACAACAGTCTGAAAGCACAATTTAGTTTTATTCACTGGTTTTATCAAATACAAACAAAGTCTTTAAAAATAAAAATTTAACTTTGACACAATCACGAAAATCACGAACGAAGATCTTAACTCAGAGTTGAATGCTATCACGAGGTTGAATTGACAAAATTATATGATAAATTGTCAATTAAACCTTGTATTAGCAACTAATTCTGAGTTAAATGTTTCGTGCAAGTGGGCCTAATTTCAATAAAATCAGTCAAATAATCACAGATAGGTATAATTTGTTAAAAATATAATCAGTCTCAATCAGAGGTAAGATTTTTCAATAATTAGGGTAAGTGCTCCAGTAAATGAACACTTAAGCGATTTCCGAACTTCAATAAATGATTACAGTATGTTACCTCTAGGGTATACAGTTTAAAGCTATATTTTACTAATATGATTATATTAAAAAATGTTTTTTAAGTTGGTTTTACGCCATAACCTGTATACTTTCCTAGATATTTAGCAATAAATTGAAAAATACCCAAATCCCCAGTGAATGAACGAAATTTTCTAGTAAATGAACTAAATAAAACCAGTAAATGAACACAATTTTTGTTTAATTAATAATATAGTAAAATCCTTCTTATTAATAAAAATGCAGTCTACAATCAAGGACATCAGGTGAGGTATTAGTTGCTATGGTCACATCTCTAGTACCATCAATTATTTTTCTACATTTAACCCATAAAGAAAAATATGGATGCTGATGTATTTGCTTCGATAAATAAGTCTGAACGAATTCATGTCTTAAAGTTTGTCCAATTTCTGTTTCAATGACTTTAATTGTACTTCTCATATCATCTCTTCTCTCCTCCGAAATAATCCGCATGCTTTAAAAGCATTCTTTATAGTTTCGACTTTTAAACCAGCTGTATAAGCTTCTTGAAACTTTTTAGCGAAATTTTGTTTCGTAATGGAGGATGTAGAAGATTGCTTATTTTTCCGTATTACTTTCCTCCAACTCTTCTTTATAGGTCCAAAAATAGCCACGTCACAAGGTTGCAACATGTGCGTGGCATTTGGATATAAACAATATATAATGATTCGCTTTTCTCGACAAATTCGAACATTTCCTGATTTATGTGTGACTTATGCCCATCAAGAAAAAGTATTATCGGTAGTTGAATCTCATTTTGTACAAGCCAATCATAGAATAATTTAATATATGAAAAAAATGTGCTCGAGACCATCCATCCGCTATCCGATAGTCAAATATACCAGGAATCCGGAAAACTTTGAACCACTGCCGGTCGGATTCGCTTATATGGATATACCACAAATGGAGGAACATCCTTTCCATCGGCCGCAAAAGTACAAAGAACTGTTATAGATTCTTTTTCTTTTCCACTGGCGATTTCGTATGTATTTCTATAATTCTTAGGTCCCAATATGATTCCGGTTTTGGGGCAGGTCATAACTCCTGTTTCGTCAGTGTTAAATATCCGACTAGGATTTTTTTTAAATATCTAAAGCATGTTCTTCGGTCAAAAACTGATCTAGTTCCTTAAACCAAGCCCAGATAGATGTTTCAGTAACTGCGGCTCTGCCATTAGAAATTAGGGTAAAGCCACCAAAGAGTACGCGCTACCAAAGAGTACGCAGAGCTCTTTTCGTAGGTTTATTTTTTCTCAAAATGGCAACACCTCTGACATATGTCAGTGGCATCGGTTATGTCAAGGTGAAGGACGACAAATTGCATCGCT
The DNA here is from genome assembly GCA_917490735.1 of Dryobotodes eremita. Classification (NCBI taxonomy): domain Eukaryota; kingdom Metazoa; phylum Arthropoda; class Insecta; order Lepidoptera; family Noctuidae; genus Dryobotodes; species Dryobotodes eremita. The sequence goes on from OU823272.1 coordinate 918,327, forward strand.
AAGGTATTTATTATGAATTTTATAGCTAAAATTAGATTTTTGAGGTGTTTGATCTTAATTTTCAACATTTTAAACCATGATTTGTAAGGGTTGTGATTAATTTGCATCCATCGACTGTTATTTTACTAGACATTTGTGTTTTTAACTTTGATGCTTATAAGAGGTTATGTCGCCATTATACATGCTTTCTAAAATAAAACGGTCCATGCCCAATAATGCGTATTAGCTAAGAGTACGCACCTAAAGAGTACGCATGCGTACTCTTAGCTTGTATGAAGCTAAAATAAACAGCATGCTTGAGTTTACAGATTTTTATTTTACAGGACTAACAAGATGGGAAAATATAAAAGAAAATCTGACAGAAAATTAGTTTTTACTGAGGAAATCTTAAAAGAAATAAAAGAAAAAATAGCAAGAGGTCAAAGCAAAAGGTCTGTTGCGGAATCATTCAATATTCCGGAAGCAACATTAAGAAAAAGACTAAAAGCCGACACCGTTCCCGAGTCCCTAGGAAGATTCAAGAGCGTGTTTGGACCCGACTTAGAAAACAGCTTGGCAGAGCATTGCCGAAAATTAGACGCATGTTTCTATGGACTCACGAAAAAAGAATTAGGAAGAATTGCGTACGATCTGGCGGAAAAAAATGGTCTTGATCATAGATTTAATAGAGAAAAGAAACAGGCCAGCAAGCAGTGGGTGGAAGGTTTTGCAACAAAACACCAACTTAGTCTTCGTCAACCAGAAAAGACCAGTTTGGCACGTGCTGCTGGCTTTAACCGTGTTCAAGTACAGCGGTTTTATGACAATTTAAAGGAGGTTATGAATAAATATAAATTCGTTGGCAGACAAATTTTCAATATGGATGAAACTGGTCTACAAACGGTTCCTAACAAACTCCCTAAAGTTTATGCCACCAAGGGGAAGAAAATAGTTGGGAAAATAGTGTCCGCTGAAAGAGGACAGACAGTAACTGCTGTATGCTGTATGGGCGCCACTGGATCATTTGTGCCGCCAGCATTAATATTTCCTAGAAAGCGACAAAAGCAAGAACTGCTTGATGGAGCACCAGAAGACTCTTTGCTGCTTGTTTCTGATTCAGGATATATGAATTCTGATTTATTTGTTTTGTGGCTAAAGCACTTTATTGAGATGGTGAAATCATCTAACGACACGCCAGTTCTTTTAATTTTGGACAATCATTCGTCCCATCTGAGTTTGGCTGCAATTGAATTAGCACGTGCAAATGGAGTAGTTCTCCTAAGTTTAGCACCACATACGAGCCATCGCATGCAATCTCTGGATACAGGATTTTTTGGACCACTAAAAAAAGCCTATGCTGTTGCTTGCGACAACTGGCAAGTTTCTAATCCTGGGCGCGCTATTACGCAATTTCAAGTTGCCAGGTTATTCGGCACAGCATATTTAAAGGTTGCTTCAATTCAAAGAGCGCAAAAGTCATTCGAATCTTGTGGTATTTGGCCATTTAATGATCAAGTGTTCACTGATGAAGATTTTGCGCCAGCAAATGTAACAGATCGTCCATATTTAAATGCAGAAACAGTCGAAAGCCATGCCCTGCATTTGGGAATTGCAAAACCATCGGAAACATCAGGTGTTCAAGATATTGAAGAACCGACTGAAACCGTTGATACCCAAGCTCTTGAAGCACAATTATCTCCATCGTTGCTACGTACACTCTCTGATGAAGGCTTGGAAGAATTCGTACATCGCAGTCAAAAAACTCCAGACCTTCCTGATGATGTTCATGATACTCATGATGATTTTCAAAATATGTCTGCAGATGAGCCGACGTCGTCCACATCAGGTGTTCGTCAAAATATATTAACTGATGAGCCAACACCTTCCACATCAGGTTTTCGTCGAAATATACCTATTAATGAGCCAACACCATCCACATCAGGATTAACAAAACCTTCTGACATTCGGCCTCTGCCAAAGGCAACCCATCAGTCAAAGAGAAATGTGAAACGGAAGAAATCTGAAATTTTAACGAGCACACCGTATAAAAAACAATTAGAAGAAGAAAAACAGAAAGCAGAAAGAAATAAAAATAAGACAGCAGCAGATAAGAGAAACAAAATAAACAGAACTACTAGAAATAATCCACAACTGTTGAATACAAATACAGGTCAAGAAATTATAAGATGTCCCCTTTGTCTTGAAGTCTACGTTGAGCCGCCGCCAGAAGATTGGATCCAATGTGGCCGATGTACTGCTTGGTGGCATGATGAATGCACAGACTACATGGGATTTGGGGCCTTCACTTGTGATAATTGTCAGGGTTGATGTCTTAACTTCGCTCTCTTGCGTACTCTTAGCTTGTATGAAGGGTTGTCACTGCGTACTCTTTGCAACCGAGCACCCTAAGAGTGCGCACGGGACGAGTATTATGTTTGAGACTATTTAAAATTATTTGAGACCGGTTACCTTAGATTAAAGTTTAAAATTGTATTCTTCAATGACCAAAGCTTAAAATTAATAATAAGTACAAAGTGTAATTTTTAAGTTGATTTTTTAATAAATAAAAGTTTATAAAATGCGCACTCTTTGGTGGCTCTACCCTACTTCGGCATTTCTTTTAGTAATCTCGGGATGTCTGTTTAAAAATAACTTGAGCCGCTTTTAACCTGGCCTATTCCCTGTAAACTTACTTTTTCTATTGTTGGTAGTTAAAAAAAATTCAACAGTATCAAAAATTTCTTCTGGGTGCATTGGAAAACCTAATTTGGCTTTATTTATGATCCACTCAGCAATCTTAGCCTCTTCATTTACAGTGAGCTCGGATGGAGGACCCATTTTTCTTTGCAAAGGAACTTTATTAATGAATTTATTATGTAGGGTAGATTTTGGTATCTTAAAAACATTACTTGCTTTATTAATAGTGAGTTCTCCATTAGCAATGGACCTAAGAGCTCTTTCCAATGTTTCTTGGGTATATCGAAACCTTTCGTATTTATTTTTATTGGAATCCATGGTAATCTAAACAGACAATAACAGAAAAAGAAAGATTAGTAGAATAATAATATCTAGGTCTTATAGGGGATGAAATCTAGCTCAAAATGTTGTGTTCATTTATTGGTTTACATCTTCATAACGAAAGCTAATAATTGAACATGATGAGAAATGTTAGTTCATTCACTAGATTTTATGAACCAATAAATGATCATACCTGTCCCAATTCTGGCCTAAAGATCAGAATTCTATTTTCAAAACTACTCCCAAAACATTAATGTAATGGCATATAAATAAATTACACATTTTAATAAAAATATAAAATTGACGTTTATCCTGTGAATGACCGGTCGTTCATTCACCGGATTTCAAACGATTTTTAGTTCCAATGCTGGGACCCACAATAATTTACTTAAAACTGGCAAAAATTGCTATGAAATCGGTTTGAGACATATAGTATAACTATCCTTTATTCGAATTTATTGATAACTTATAGTATACGAGTATTAGGATCAGTCGAAAAAATATTAATGCTCCATATCGACGAGGCGAATTATTGACGAGACCACATTTGTGTAACATTCGATAAACTTTTTCTTACGAGTTTCCTCGCCAACAAAATAACTGTTCGCTAAAATTCTGGCACTTTCTTTAATTGGATCATCAATTTGCTCGTTTTGTGTACTTTCATTTTTTGTTTTGACTAAAGTTTGTGTCGCCGTAGATCTGCACAAATCTGGCGTACTATCAGTACTTCTTTTCTGCGACTGGCCGTCTTTTATATAAACAATATACCGTCGTCGGTCAGCGTTAATGGAATGTCTACGTCTAATTTGTCTTGACTATAGTCAACGGGAGCCAAAATTGACTGGCTTGCTTCAAACTTCCTTATATAACAAATCAAACCTGAGTTATTGTAGTTATGTATATCATCACTTTCATTAGATGCTATACGTTTCGAAGAGCACGTACTTTTGGACCCCATTTTGATCTTAAAAAATTGTGAAATGTTTACTTGATTTTACACACGTCGTGCCACAAACACTCGTCACTGTCGTATATTGCGGAATGTCGACAATGTCTAGCCGACCATAGACATAATAGACTAAACTCAAAAATAGTGATGTGGGATTACGATCCCGATTGTTTTGTAGAATTGTGGTACTCAACAGCACATGGATCTACGCACATATAAACTTTGCATTTTTGACACATTAAACGAGTGTCAGACCGTTTTTGTTTTGCTGCGCACATTTTGCATCGCTGACTTTTGCCAGTCGATATTCTAACAGGAAAATGCTCTAAGTCATCATTATGTAAAAAACGGCTAGGGTCAAGGATGCCGCGCGAAGTTGACTGTTGAGTTAAAGAACTTTGATTGTATTTTTCTACTAGCTGCGCCCCGCGGTTTCACCTGCAGAAATCTCAATCCCGTGGGAATATCGGGATAAAAAGTATCCTATGTCCTAATCCAGGTCATAGTCTACCAATGTGCCAAATTTTATCCAAATCCTTTCAGCCGTTTTAGCGTGATAGAGTAACAAACATCCAAACATCCACACTTTCACATTTATAATATTATATATATATATATTGTAGGGTTTTTAAAGATTTTAATCATTTGTTTTGGTTTGAGAAATGGCAACACTGTCCAACCGTCATTTTTGGTAGGGGTGGTGTAGTTTATAAATAAGGACACTTGGCCGAGAGAGCTCAGTTGACTGTGAAATAATTGTGGTGACTGTATCTGCCAGGGAGTGAAGAGATAAAATAAATTATCAGTATCTACATTTAGTGAGTTTTATTACACTTCAGAAGTGGGATTCGAAAGTTTCACAATGGAAAAAAATAACCGCCACACCGGTTCGTTGGATGTTTCTCCTCGTGGCCGCAAAGAGAGTCGACGGTGCCTGCTAACTCCAGTAAGGTGCTCGTCGCATCATCGACGTGATATTTCCGGCGCACGTGGTAGTAGCACTGGAAGTCGCAGCAAGTCACGGAGGCAAAGTTTTCGTGAGAAAGAGCTTGAGTTTGAGCAAGAACGAGAGCGGTTACGTGTACTCGAACAGGAACTACGGCGGGAACGTGAGAAGATAACAGAGGCGCATGGGAATCGATCCGGTAGAAGCTACAAGAGGAGTACGAGCCGTCAGCACTCGAGCCGGCAGCACAGCTGCAGTCCGAGCCGATCGCGTCAACGTGAGCATCAAGCTACAAGAGCCAAGCGGAGACGAACTCCACGTGAGCAGAGCAACGATAGTCTACGTGCCGACGGCGCATCTCACGATAAAAGGTCACGTACGCCTTCTTTTACCGTTAAAGATGTTATGGACTTGGTGCATTCTATTAAACATGGTTTTACATCTCAGCCGTCTACAAGTGCATCAATTTCCAAGAATATTGATCATAAAAACATTCTCCCTAATTTTGACCCTTCAGCGAAAAACCAGCGTATTGACATTTGGTTGCGTAAAGTAAATGAATGCGCTACCGTATACGGCTGGGATGATAAAACAACTATACATTTTGCAATGCAAAAACTTCAGGGTTTAGCCAAAGTTTGGTATGAGGGTCTGAACACAATTTTGCACACTTGGAAAGAATGGCAAGAAAAATTAATGAGTGCTTTTCCTTGCGAGCAAAACTATGGCCAAATCCTGGAAGATATGCTTAAGAGAAAAAGTAAGTTTGGCGAACCAATTGAAGTATATTATTATGAAAAACTTGCGTTGTTAACTCAGTGTGACATTACGGGTAAACGCGCAGTAGATTGTATTATCCACGGTATCTCGGATAGGACTATGAAATCAAGTTCATTGGCACTTTGTTGTTCTCAGCCTGATCAGCTTCTCCAATTCCTAATGAGCAACAAAGAAAGCCAAACTTCAGATCGTAGTTTTGGTAAAAATAATTCTAACCAATCCAATTCTAAAACAAATCAAAGTAAATCTAATCAGTTTCAGGGTCCTTTGTTCTGCTTTAATTGTAAGGAGCGAGGTCACCCTTATTTACGTTGTCCGAAGCCACTAATAAAATGCAATAAATGCAACAAAATCGGTCACAAGGTCGATAATTGTCCGCAAGATCTTAAATCCGATAATATAGTAGGTAAAACTGGAGCACCAACTAAAACAATGTGTATTTCAAGTTCTAGTCCCAACTCAAAATTCATGAAGCTAGCCACAGTAAATGGCAGGACTGTCGATGCATTTATTGATTTCGGTAGCGAAGTAACGGTGGTTAAAGAGTCGATAATTTTGAATCTTAATCTGGTGCATGATCAGGTCCCATCGGTTATGAAAGGATTCGGGAATGAGGTGGTCCGATCGTTAGGTAATGTGTTGCTCGATATAGTGGTAGATGGAGTTGATGCGAGGGTACCTTGCAGAGTTGTCAAAGATAATCTGTTAGATAAACCTATATTAATAGGTCAGTCGTACACTGAGCAACCACATATTCTTGTGTTCAAAAATTCACAAATTTTGCAGTTTCGTAAGTTGTACACTGAAATCCCAATGGTTTTTCCCGATGCTAATAATAATCAACTTGCTGAAGTTAGGATCGCTGCTGATGTCGAGCTTCATGGACCTGCATCCATAAAGGCTCGCGTAGATCCCGAATTTAGTGGCTGTTTACTGCTGAGCAACAACATCGTGGGTGGTCCAAATCAAGAGGTTGTTGTTTATGGGAGTGTTTACCAAGTCCAGCGCGGGAATTTAGACATTCTTGTTTATCCATTTGCAATCCCCTGTAGATTACGAAAGGAGTTCGTTGCTAGTAGAGGAGAAAAAATAGATTTTGTCCAGAGGATAGTAATACAGTCTCCAGGAATTGCAGAGTCTGCATGTATTCAAGATAATAACTGCGAACATAACATTCCGGAGAAAGACGTACGCATAGGTGATTCTGTATCAAAGGACGATAGACAAAGGCTTATGACCATACTGAAGCAATATAAACATTGTTTCGCCTCAGAATTGAAAAAATTGGGTTGTACAGATGTTACGCAGATGACAATTGAGTTGAATAATCAACGTCCTATTGTCTATCGCCCTTACAGGTTGTCACATCATGAACGTGAAAAAGTGCAGTCTATGTTAGGTGAAATGTTGGACGCAGGTATAGTTAGAGAATCGGCATCGGAGTATGCAAGTCCTATAATATTAGTTCGTAAAAAAGATGGCAGCTTTCGAATGTGTATTGATTATAGAATGTTAAACTCTGTAACAGTAAAGGAAAGATACCCGATGCCGATCATAGACGATGAGATAGCAAGGTTGTCTGGGCAAGCGTGTTTCATAACGCTTGATTTGGCATCTGGGTATTATCAGGTTCGGATTTCGGAACCATGCAAACATCTAACTGCGTTTGTTACTCCAGATGGACTGTACGAATTCAACCGTATGCCATTTGGTTTGGCAAACGCACCGGCAATTTTTCAGAGAATGATTAATAAGGTCTTAGGGTCAGCTCGATTTACCCATGCTACAGCGTACATGGATGATGTACTTATTTTTGGTAAAAATGCTGCTGAATGTCTTGATAGGCTCGAACAAATTCTAAAGCTATTAGAAGATGCAAATCTTACGTTAAATTTATCAAAATGCAATTTTTTGCACGATAATATTGATTATCTTGGGTATGAGATTAGTTCATCCGGAATTCGGCCAGGTGAAAAGAAAATTCAGTCGGTTATGAATTTTCCACGACCAGTTAACATTCATGGTGTTAGGCAATTCCTTGGGCTTGCTAGTTATTTCCGAAAATTTATAAAAAATTTCGCACAATTAGCGTCGCCAATGATGCAATTATTAAAGAAGGACTCCACATGGATGTGGGGCCAAGAACAAGAGAATGCATTCCAAGTGCTTAAGTCACATTTAATAGACAGACCAGTTTTAGCTATTTATGATCGGGGCGCAGAGACTGAATTGCATACCGACGCCAGCAAAGATGGCGTTGGAGGTATACTCTTGCAACGGGGTAAGGATAGTGGTTTTCTTCGGCCAATTGCGTATTGTAGTAGGCGAACGTCGCCGGAAGAAAAATATTATCACTCCTACGAATTAGAAACGCTGGCTGTTATTCGTTCATTAGAGAAATTTCGGGTCTATCTATTGGGTAAGGAATTCAAAATAGTCACAGATTGTAGTGCTCTTCGTTCCACTTTCATGAAACGCGATCTTATACCTAGGATAGCGCGCTGGTGGCTTTTGTTACAAGAATTTAATTGTTCAATTGAATATCGACCAGGCACTAAAATGTTCCATGTAGATGCATTATCTCGCAATCCTATTCCAAATGATTCTATGACTGGTTCCTCTAGTCTGTGTGCTCAAGTTATGGTTATTAGTAGCGAAGACTGGTTACATACCCTTCAGCTGGGGGACTCTGAATTGGAACGTATTAAACAGGTTTTAGAAAAGGATTTAGATCCAAAGAATCTCCAATATATCAAAGATAATTATATGGTTAGAGATAACAAGTTATATAGGTATGTTAACGGCGATAAAGACAATATTCGCTGGGCAGTACCAAAGGGGGCGAGGTGGCAAATATGCAGGAGGAATCACGACGATATTGGTCATTTAGGATTAGAAAAAACTTTGGAAAGGATTAAAAGTAATTATTGGTTTCCAAAAATGTCACGTTTTATCAAAAAGTATGTGTCCGCCTGTATTGATTGTGCTTACGCTAAGAAGTCCATGAGTACGAAGGAAGGTTTATTACATCCAATCGAAAAAGTAAAATCGCCATTTCACACCTTGCACGTTGACCACCTAGGCCCCTTTGTCAGATCCAAACGAGGATACTCTTACCTTCTAGTAGTGGTAGACTCGTTTACTAAGTTTGTGTTTATAAGGCCAGTTCGAAACACGAATACACAAAATGTAATTCGTGCCCTAGATGACATATTCTACATATTTAGAATGCCTGACCGTTTGATCAGTGATCGTGGCAGTTGCTATACGTCTAACTTATTTAAAAGATACTGTTATGATAAAGGTATAAAACATATCTTGAATGCTGTCGCAAGTCCCAAATCAAACGGCCAGGTTGAACGATATAATCGGACAATCCTTGATTCATTGAAAGCGCTAAACCTGAGACATGATGAGAGGGATTGGGACAACCAGTTAGGGAAAATACAATGGGGACTAAATAACACAGTCCAAAAGACAACCGCTAGGAGACCATCTGAAGTCATGTTCGGTACGTTCATGAACAGTGAAATCAATCCTACTCTAAATGAGATTGCAGATGTGACTAGGGAAAATATAGATTTGACCACTATCCGCAATCAAGTTAAGGAAAGAATAGACACTGAACAAGCAAAGCAGAAGCTACGCTACGATCATAACAGACGCCCTGCTAAGGTATATAGTAAGGGTGATTTAGTCAAAATTACTAAAGTTACTTTTAGTAATGATGGGAAGAGTAAGAAACTTCTCCCATCTTACATAGGACCATACCGGGTCACTAAAGTTTTAGGCCAAGATAGATATAAGATAGCGGCTATTCCCGGTTTCAGTAATAGCACTAGTAAACTCGCTACCACTGTAGCAGCTGATCGCATGCTGCCGTGGGTACATGTAGCTGCGTTACAACTAAATAAATCTGATTCTAGCGAATCTAGTAATGAGAGCGAACATAGTGATGCATAGTGGTCATCAATGTAGGATTCTTCAGGACAATTATTACAGAATGTTTAATATTATTGTTTCAGACCGAACGTGAGAATTGATTGGTTCACGTCATCGGTTATTACAAATTTCGAGACCTGGCGTGAGAATCGATTGGTTCACGTCATCGGTTATTACACAATTGGAGGCAAGAATTGATTGGTTTGCCTAGGTTTTTGGAGTCTCTGATCAGGTGTGAGAATTGATTGGTTCACAACCTGATAGAGTACGTAAGTTGAGTAGCGAGAATTGATTGGTTCGCACTAGCATATGCATAGATTTTAAGTTCTGAATGATTGATAAATGGTTCATAATCAGAGAATAAAACTAGTCCTTTACATATAAGTATTTTCGGCGAGAATTGATTGGTTCGCCAAAATTGTTGATAATTCGTTATTTTTGTGGAAAACTGTTATTAATTTAATTATAATTTTTATTCAACTAAAGTAGTAAGTACTAGACTTCTAAATGTATTAGTTAATCAAATGTTTGTAGTTTACGAGTACAAGTATGTTATCTAATGTAACAAAATAAGTACTACCTACTTAGTTAAGTTTTTTTTTTTTATGTATTTTTTATTTGCTTTTCTTTTCATGAGTCCTCTCAGCCAAGAGTGTAGGGTATTTTCGTTACCACTTGGGGCGTGTATGAGGGCATACACGTCGTCAGGACGGTCGAGTGTAGGGTTTTTAAAGATTTTAATCATTTGTTTTGGTTTGAGAAATGGCAACACTGTCCAACCGTCATTTTTGGTAGGGGTGGTGTAGTTTATAAATAAGGACACTTGGCCGAGAGAGCTCAGTTGACTGTGAAATAATTGTGGTGACTGTATCTGCCAGGGAGTGAAGAGATAAAATAAATTATCAGTATCTACATTTAGTGAGTTTTATTACAATATATATATATATATATATATATATATGAAGGAATGTTCGAGCGGCTGCTGAGACACCACGTGTCGTTCTTGATCAGTCATCTGCTGGTCCTTCATCATGGGCGTGTACGTGCAGGTGTTTGGAAAATAATACTCGCAAAATAACCCATATGACGGAATGTTCGAGCGGCTGAGACACCACGTGTCGTTCTTGATCAGTCATCTGCTGGTCCTTCATCATGGGCGTGTACGTGCAGGTGTTTGGAAAATAATACTCGCAAAATAACCCAGTTAATTTACTTTCAAATATCGCAACGAGACTTAACTATAAAATTGAATGATTACAATGATTATCACTGATTAAGTCTAATCACAACAATTGTTAAACTTGCATTTAGAGCCAATGGATTTGTGCGTGTGCATCGCGTGACGATCGCATCACTAAGTGCTCGCCATCGCCGCTATGACACTCACAACCCCATTCGGTGTTACCCGCTCTAAGTTAAAAATACCACTAAAGAAATAAATTCTAAACCACAGAGTAAAAATAACCGATTACAACTTTTAAAAAGTGTTACAATAAATTGACTAAATAATCACGCGCCGTCATATATATATATATATGTATATATATACATATATATATATATATATATATATATATATATATATGTACTTCCTACTATATATATATATATAGTAGGAAGTAGGATTATTTGCCTGATAACGTTTAATTGGAAATCAGCTAAACTAGATTTTTGTTAATTTTTTATAATTTTAAACAAATAGAATGCGTTAAGTAAAAACATGTCAATAATGTAAAACCCAAGCATTTTATGCCATTTTTTTTTATTTTCTTATACAGCCCAATGTGCTAGTCATCATATCAGCAGTGTCAACCGACCCCATATTTTTTGTGTAGTCTACCACACACTGTGGTTTCATTTTGGGTAGCCCAGTTGTACAGTCTACAGTTCTACACTGTCTGATGGTATTATTTTGTAATCGTGTATTGCAGACAACATTAAGACCGGTTTCTTATCTTGCCATTTTAGGGCTAAGAGGGGAGGCGACGAGTAAGCGGCTATTTGTCCACGTTTCAGTGTTTGAAATTTCGGCATCCCATTCCTATTCGATTTTACGGTACCATACGATTTTGCATAAGTGACCCTTTCTTTTAAATATATTTATAAAAAGCTTAGGACTGGAATACCAGTTATCTACATATAACTCTCTGTTGCAAAAATAGTAGTCTTTTAAAAGTTCAGTCACAACTGATCCAGTTATGCCTTTTGGTACGGTCTCTTTTTCTGTTTCCGATCCACAGTACACTATAAAATCTACGATATAACCGGTTTCGACATAACATAAGCCGAATAGCTTAATGCGAAATCTATTATCTATTATCGTTTTTACGTAAATACTGTTTTATAATTAGGCGACCTTTAAAAGGCACAATACTTTCATCAAAGCACACTTTTTTACCCGGGGTAAATGTTCTTTTGAAAGTTTGACGGGAGTGGTCAGTCAACATTTTTACTTTGTGCAATCTCGGTACACCACTTGTCCCTGCAGGTGCTTCATAAAAAGATAGATATTGCTCAACAATATCTATTTCGAAACATAGTACTCGTATTATGGAACACCGTACTATGTAATAACGGGTGTGTAGACCAGTGTTCTTCAATTGTTATTCTTTGGTTTCTAGTGAAAAGCATTGTTACTGCTAGGAAAATGTAAAGGTCGTCAATAGTCACGTCTCGCCATTGTTGCAGTCTTGCATATAATCTCAGATCAGTATGTCTTACGAAGTGTTGATACTATTTATTTGTACAATTGGCAATTTTCTGTAACAAGTCTTTGCTACAAAAATGTTCGTAAAGTTGGAATTCCGTGGAGGTACCATCTAATTTGACAGTAGGCGACACTCCACAAATAAAGTCGTCGAATTCCTCTAACACTGGGGGAGTAATTTGCGTTGTCCAATTAGCGGCTGTGACATCGTTTCCTTGAATCTGAAATAATACCAAAAAAAATTGTAGAGTAATAAAGAACAATGGCCACTTCCCATACATTTAAAAACCTGATAATGAAAGTGTATGTATAGTTATAAGGTATAATAGAAATACTACCTGTAAGTTTAGAAAATAATGTCGTATAGTCATTTTTACGATTTAAACGCTACGAAGGTCAAAAAATATGAATGTTACTTTTTAGGTTAGGATTTTCCGTTACGTTAGAAATAAATGTGCTAGAAATAATTATTAAGGCTCAGAGTTTAGTCTAAAATAGGAACACTTTCATAGCTATGGTCTAAAACGTCTTTTTTACTACTTAAACTTACTGCCCTTACGTCACTGCTTAGACTCTCGATGATTGTCACTATAAATTGAGTGTCGAGTATGAACTGCTGTTTATCTAGCACACATTTCTATATCTCTAAAAAGTCTACCTTAGTTCTTGTATTGCCGAAGTGATCACTTCTCCAACCAACACATTTCTTTGGCCTACGGTATATAGATAAATACATGCCTGATGAACAAAACGGGAAAAACAAATAAAACACTATGTTATAATGGAATGGTTTATTAATTATCATCATTTTCATCTAAATCTCTTGTAACTACGTCATCCAGAAATTCTGCTGGAGCAGAGATATTTTCTTGATACCTAGCCCATCCAAGGTACCACACTAATGTCATAACGTGAGCGCAACACCCGATGGTTCGTCGGCCGACCAAACAATTACAACAATATTCGACTATACCAGCTCTGCCAGACACATTATTTTCTATTATAATGTAGACATAGTATTGTTTTCTTGAAATGTGCTTGGACTTAATTTTTCCTCTTATTAATGTTATGTCAGCACTTCCTCTCAGACTATACTGAGAAAAATCTTGTGTGTCCCTACATATTTCTATTCTATATGATCCATGAAATCGAATATGTTCCCCGTAATACGATCTGGCTTGCCTTATCTGATATGTACCTAGAGCAAATAGTATTAACTCACTATAACTTAATCTAGGAAATATAAATAGATTATCTCGGTCAGCTGTTATACTCTGAAAAACAGTAACCTTCTATTCATATTTAGTTCCGTAACCAATAGAGCTAAATTATTTTCAAAATTAATTCTCTCTCTAATTATTGTAACTGTTTCATTCGAATCATCTCTATCACGAAGACGAACACCAAATCGGTTAAGGATACTGGCAGCTATCTGAAAGTTCTGCATCATATTTGGAACTGATTTATTAAAATAGTCTTGCCTCAGGAGCTTAAATTAAATGATAAATGATAAATGATTTTATTTCTGTAAGTAGGTTTGAACAAACACTTTTACACGTCAATCATATTTTAAAAACTAGATGAGGTCGGCGTTTCCTATCTGACTACTCTGAGAAGAAAGGCCGAAACAAACTCAGAGGTCACAGTCTCTTTTAAAGTCCAGACATAATCTTGGTCAGATCATGTGAAGACCATGTAGATTTGTGTCTGAGATGGTCTTTTGAGGAAAAACCACACAGATTGAGTGGACCTGTCCAGACAGTGCACGCATTTGTCAGTAATCGTGTAGCTCAACTCAGAACTTAAGGAGCTCAACGATTCGACGAACAATACCAAAGAAAAGACATTTGGGTAGGCCACAAAAATTACTCAAACTGCCAGACCATGATTAAAATTAACTAAGGAGAGAAAAAAAGCAACAATGACCCACATAGTCTTCACATTCACAATATTAAAATGATAATCAATGTAGCCTGAATGCTACTCACATTCACAGACAGTTTACTCTTTAAAAGTCATCAAAAATACCATAAGTTATTATATAAGGACATCATCAATTCTAAAACACTCATTCACAGTATAAAAATGGATTGTTGCTTGGGGGTACATTGAAGTGGCTTAGTTAATCCCAAGCCTTTTTGTCATCCAAGTAATCTTTAACTTTATAGAAACCTTTTTGACAGAGTTTCTGTTTAATAAATGATTTAAATTTATTGAGGCTCAGTTCTTTAACAAGACTTGGGAGTTTGTTGTAAAAACGTATACTTTGGCACTTAAATGAATTACTAATTTTTTGGAGCCTAGTCGAGGGCACAATAAGTAATTCTTTGTTTCTAGTATTAATGTTATGCACGTCGCTGTGTTTGGAATATAGATTAATATTCTTTTTTACATAAATCAGGTTCTCATATACATATTGAGATGCGACTGTCATTATGTTTATTTCCTTAAATTTATCCCTCAGTGAATGCCTACAACTAAGGTTATAAATTGCTCGAATGGCTCGTTTCTGCAGCACAAATATAGCCTGAATGTCGGCTGCATTTCCCCACAGCAAAATGCCGTACGACATTACACTATGGAAATAACTAAAATATACTAATCGAGCTGTTTCGACATCAGTCAAATGACGGATTTTATAAACCGCGTAGGCTGCAGAGCTTAGCCGCTTCGACAATTTGGTTATATGTGGGCCCCACTGTAGCTTCGAGTCCAAAGTAATACCTAAGAACACAGTGGTGTCCACGAGATCCAATTCCGCCCCATTAACTAGTACATTGGTTTTCACCTGCTTAACGTTAGGTGTCAGAAATCTAATACATTTAGTCTTTTTCTCGTTTAAAAGTAAATTATTAACACTAAACCAATGCACTATTTTAGCGATAGCATTATTTACATCATCAGTAATTATCTGTTGTCGTTTAAGCTTAAATAAAAGTGATGTGTCATCTGCAAATAACACTATTTCATGACTATTCTTTACAAGGGAAGGTAGATCATTAATATATACGAGAAATAAAAAAGGGCCAAGAATTGAGCCCTGCGGAACTCCCATTGTGACAATAGAACCCGGGGATCGCTTGCCGTTAACGTCCACTCTTTGGATCCTATTATCCAAATAAGAGATAAGAAGATCCAAAGTAGTGTTTCTAATACCATAGTGATGCAATTTCCTGACCAATGTATCATGAGAAACACAATCGAAGGCCTTTGACAAGTCACAAAAAATACCTAGGGCATCATGCGACTTTTCCCAGGCCTCAAAGATATGTGCAAGAAGCTCAACGCCAGCGTCGGTAGTAGAGCGACCCCTTGTGAAACCGAATTGTTTACTGTTTAATAATTTAAATTTAATAAAATGTCTTTGCAATTGATCTAGCATCAATTTTTCAAATATTTTACTGAAGGTGGGTAGCACAGAAATCTGTCTAAAGTTCGTGGGGTCTGATGTGCTGCCCGATTTAAACAAAGGTATTATTTTACTACTCTTCATTAAGTCAGGAATTACACCACAGTCAATACATTTATTAAAAATTATTGCCAATTCAGGCGCTACAGTGTTGATGATAAATTTTGTAACCTCTACGGAATTTCCCCACAGATCAGCAGTTTTTTTAACATTAAGTGTATTGAAAGTTTTAATAATATCTCGAGCACTAACATAGTCGAAATTAAATACATGGTTACAAATATCAACATTTTCTTTCAATAGGGACTCGGCAACAGTGGGTGAAGAATTTAAAGTTTTTGTGGTTGAGACTGGAATATCGGCAAAGAAATTTTCAAAAACTGAGGCAACATCTAAATCTTTTTGAATAACTTTATTATTAATATTAAGGCTGTAGTCACTACTACGCTTTCTGACTCTTCCAGTCTCATTGTTTATAATTTCCCAAGTCGTTTTTATTTTATTTTGACTGTTTTTAATCTTGGAGCTTAAATACCGACACTTAGTTTCACTACAAACTTGTTTAAATAATTTGGAATAGTTCTTAACATATTGATAAAATTCTTTACTTTTATTATAATTTCTTTCTTCATATAGTTCAAAAAGTTTGATTCTACTATTAAATATCCCTTTAGTTGCCCATTCACTGAAGGTTGCAGATCCATTAACTGAGATCTGCTTGGGTATAAATGTTGAATTAAATTCTGTACAATACATGGCAAAGAAAGAATTGTACAGTTCATTGGGATCATCACTGTAAGGCAAGTAAGGTAATTTACTACTAAGTTTATTTTTAAAGTTCTCCAAGCGACCTGCAGTTTTTGGCACTACAGTGATATTTTTCTTAGCCACTTTTTTATTTTGCTTACTAAATGTAATCAGTTGTCCGCAGTGGTCAGAATCCAGTTGGCTTATATTTTTTTTATTAATAGGTAAAATGTCACTAAATATATTATCTAAACATGTAGCTGAGGTAGCAGTTATTCTAGTAGGCTCCAAAAATAAATGATTAAGATTATATGACTGAAATAAATTTTAAATTTTAACGCACATCAATGAGTCCTCTAATAAATTGACATTAAAATCACCGCATACAATTATATTCTTTCCTAATTTACCAAGTTTTTGTAACACATCATCCATGATACTCTCAAAGCAATCATAAATCGATGATGGAGGCCGGTACACGCTCAATACAACAAGCCGCTCCAACTCCACACAGGCTATTTCTATAGTCCGCTCAACAGAGAGGCTTACAATATCCTTACGTTCTTTGAATTGAAGTAGTTTATTTAACAGTATCAATGAGCCACCATGTATTGCATTTTCTCTGCTGAACGAACTACCAACCTGATGATTACTGAAATTAAACATGAACTGATGGCTTTTTAACCAATGTTCTGTAATACATAAAATATCAATGTTGTTACAGTTCATGAATAATTCAATTTCAAGGTCTTTTTTCAACATACCTTGAATATTTTGGTGCACCAGGTTAACTGTGTTCGAACTTATTCTGACATTTTGATGATTTGGACTAGTATTTAAATTTAAATTATCTCTATTAATAATGCAAGAGGTTTTCTCTATTGTCTCAATTTCTAATTTAAATTAATGTCAGCTTGTGTAGCCAAGTTATTGGCTGAATCAATGAAAATGTCAGGTAATTGCTCAATAGAAGCAACAGTTTTATTAGCCAACTTCTTGGCTGAATCAATTAAAAAAAAGTATAGCGCTAAAGCTATTTGTCTTTTCAAACATTTTGGCAAATACAATTTGTATTTTGTCACACATAAATATTTACTAACATACTTGTTAGAGTCAATGATATGAAATTTATTATTATTTAATGTCACATTATTTAACATTATATTTAATTTGTGCATAAAATTATTTTCTTTCTGTGGCAAACTGTTACTATAAGGAAATGTAAACATAACAATCTGTTTTAAGTCTAGCTCACATAGTTTGTTAATGTAATGGAGCAGACTGTCCTGATTCACATTTCCTCTGTTACTAATTAATATTATTAAAGTTGTATCCTGGTGGAAATTTAAACTAATAATCTTTCTCATTATATCCACATAACTTAAGCCAGGCATACAATAATTGGTAACTGACTGTCCCTTGCAAAT
Organism: Dryobotodes eremita; assembly: GCA_917490735.1. Classification (NCBI taxonomy): domain Eukaryota; kingdom Metazoa; phylum Arthropoda; class Insecta; order Lepidoptera; family Noctuidae; genus Dryobotodes; species Dryobotodes eremita. The sequence continues at coordinate 936,234 of OU823272.1, forward strand.
ATTTGATAATAACTGGCCCATGTCTTTCCCAATTTCATCACTAAATATCACAATATCACTAGTTATTTGGGTTTTTAAACAGTTATGAGTTTTTACATTAGCTTTAGCTGGTTTGAGGGAACTACCAGAGATATAACTTTGTTGCAATGAAGTATCACATGCCGGCGTCAAACAAGCCGGTGAGGACTGATTATGGGACAAGCTGTTGTTGGTCAATGATTGTGATCGCTCACACGAACATGAACTAGCACTCACTATTAACTCATTCATCGCCAGCATGTATTCCCTCATTTGCATTTCAGAGATTTTGTATTTATTGGTCATAGATATTAATTTTTGATTAAGATTTTCTATTTCGAAATTTAAATTTTGTGTGTCATTTTCATATTTCGAAGTAATGTTTTTACATTTTTGAGAATAAAAATCTAGTTTATCTAATAATGAAAGGCGTTCCCTATTTAATTTAACATTTTTTATGAAGAATTTCTGTCTATGAACTAGTTTTTGAGTTTTTCTAAAAAATTTGTTGATTCTTACATATTTTTTCAATTTATTTCTGCTACATTTGACCACCCTTGTTGAGTTATTAGACTTAATGTTATCATCGCAGGTCAGATCTATAGTGACTGTGGGTTGAATGTTAATTGCAGCAGAAACCATATCCGGGGCAGTGACCACCAGCTCATCGAACAGACTTTGGTTTAACGAGGCAGTGATGTTATGTTGAGTGCATTCTAATTGTGAAACTTTATTGTTTGCCTCATGAAGCTGTTTTTCTAAAGTCTGTATGCGGTTAAGAGCAAGCTCATACTCAGAACTGCACTGGTCAAACCCGTCTACAATAAGCTGGAGCCTGTCCCGGGCATCAAAGGCTTCAGTTTGTTGTATATGTAACTGAGCCATTTCTGATTTCATATTTTGGTTCCTTGTTAACAAGTTCATTACTTCGCTTTCATTGTCATCAGCTTCCCTTATCAATCGGTCACACAACTCCTTAGAAGCCTTGAGTTCGCTCAAAGCCTGGCTGAGTTTTGCCTCTTCCTGGCGAGCATAGGCTTTACGGGTCATAATCATGATTAGAAAAGGAGAGGAAAGAGAGATGGAAAGAGAAAAATTATAGCTAGAATATAGGATAAACGATTAACAGCGATAATGTTGAAAATTTGTCAAAGAAGTTGTGTCACCTTTAAATAAGGTTATGTTTACGTTTTTTAAAAGTGAATCTAAAGATGACTTGTACTTGTTCAAATATGTTTAAACCAGTAACAAGTGGGATAATTGTAGTAAAAACTTTCTATAATAAACAATTTCAATAGTTTAGTACCTGTTTACAAGATGACAATGCAAGTTTCGCATACGCCGGTAGCCGTCACCGAAACACATTAGTTATTTACACTTTAAAATGCCACAAAAACGTTGTTTTTGTAAGTAAAACACTTAGTTACACTTTCTACTTAGTGATTAATTGGAATTAGGGCTTAAATATACTAATAATCTAATTATAAAAATAAAAATTACGGGACCAAATTTAAATCAGCTGTTAGCTGTAGTGTTGCCACAGAAAAAGCAGAATTAAAATCTCTTTTGAAATGTCCATTTATTGCCTCAATTACCCAGCGGCATATTGTTACACAGCGGCTCCGGTTGGCCTGCTGTGTTGTTAGTTGGTGTTCGCCTTCTGATAGAGAATCAGGCATATATGGCTGATAATTACTACCTTCTAGCATTCTTATAGAATCTCGGAAACCCCTATCCAATATAAACACATCATTTTCTTGAAAATATAATCTAAGAGGAGAGTTTTCATAATCAAAAAGGCAAATCATTATGTCAGCATCGGATGTGGTAGCCTTGTATGGACCATAACAATCTAAGATGTAACCATTACATGCCACGAATAAAAATGGCGTCAATAGATTTCTATATTTGTGTAAAGAATAAGTATCTTTTTGGAAGGAGTAATTGGAACTTTTATTTATATAAATGTATGTCCCATCGCAAATAATAATAGCGTTTGTATAATTTTCATTGTATATACCGTAGAATGGGGTTACTTTAAATCGCGGGGCGACATTGATCGAAACTTCTTTTAGAAACTTAAGTGCAAATATTGAGAAAACGGAACGCACTAGCCCACTTTTTTTTCTCGTGTTGGCAACACTGATTGTCAGCCATCTTTCCCTTAGAAGCATAGGCGAGTGCGGCGGCTCGTTTTGCATAAAACAATTGAAAAGGTGAGTAACTACATATTAATATCTTTTTTTAGCCTGCAAAACTTTGTCCGTAACTAATTCGCTTTGTGTATAGGCATAATGCAATTTATATTCGGTTAGTTTAACTTTAATTTGTTAACTATAAAAAAATATTGTGATTTCCTAACCTCAAAATTTGCTTGTGTTATTGGCAAAAAATTAACGCAGGGTGACATTGATCAACAGGCTGGGTGAGATTGATCGGTGATCAAAGTAACCCTACGTTTCAAAGTAAGGGTGTGGTTAACTACTTTTATCCGATTCTTATGATTCTTTATATATTATTATTAATCTATTGCTTCAGAAACATCATGCCGCGAGATTACAAAAAAAAACCCGGAACGAGAAGATATATAAACTACAGTGACGAATTATTAAATGAAGCTTTGTCAAGAGTAGTGACAGGAGCTATGTCTTTACGGGCTGCATCCAAAGAATATGATATTCCCTTTGGAACTCTGTACAATAAATATAAAGGAAACTTTACTAGAACTCCAAGTGCACAACCTATTTTTAGCCATACCGAAGAAAAATCTCTGTTGAAGGCGGCAGCAAAATGTTCTGACTGGGGTTATCCTTTAACCGCACTTGATTTGAGGTTTTTAGCAAAAGCTTATTTAGACAGACAAGGCCGACATGTTGCTAGATTCCATAATAATCTCCCAGGCCCCGATTGGGCATATTCTATATTAAAAAGGCACAAGGACGAATATTCGACAAGAGTCGCCGCAAATATAAAAAGATCCAGGGCAGGTGTTTCAAGGGAAAGTTTAAATGTATTTTTTAATAATTTAGAGCCACTTATCAAAGATCTTCCGGGATCTAATATTTTTAATTACGACGAATCAAATTTGAGCGACGACCCAGGAAAAAAGCAAGGTATCTTCAAGCGGGGTGTTAAATACCCTGAGCGAGTGACAAATTTTTCCAAAAGTGCTACGTCCATTATGATTTGCGGATCAGCAGATGGTGTGATGTTGCCACCATATGTTATTTACAAGAGCCAACACTTATATGATACATGGAAAGAAGGAGCGCCATCTGGACCGCCTTGCTGTGATAAACGTTGTTGTACGGGAGGAACAAGATTTAATAGAACCAGCAGTGGGTGGTTTGACTCTGAGACATTTCGAGATTGGTTTATTAAATGCTTTCTACCTCATGCTAAAAGTTTACTAGGGCGCAAGGTAATGATTGGCGACAATTTATCGTCCCATTTAGACACAGATGTTGTGAGACTTTGTGCAGAAAATGAAATTGATTTCGTCTGCTTGGTGCCACATTCCACCCACTTGTGTCAACCATTGGACGTAGCATTCTTCCGCCCTATGAAGGCTGCCTGGCGTGCAATCCTAGCAGAGTGGAAAGCTCAAAATATGCGAATCACAAGTGTCCCTAAGGACACTTTCCCCCGACTGCTTACTAAGGCTCTGCTTAAAATGAACTCAGCACAAGCAAAGCCAAATACACCATTTTACACTGAGTCTTCAGGAATAAAACGTAATCTGAGAAGTGGTTTCAAATCCACTGGAATTTTTCCATTTAACAAAGAGCAAGTCTTGAAACGATTGCCAGATAACAATGCACTTGAAAACTCAGATGCGCCGGTAGAGTCGGTTTTAACTGATTATTTACGCACACAAAGATTTGGTGACTCTTCTTCATCAGCTGTACGCAGAAGAACGCGCTTAAACTTAGCTCCAGGTGCTAGCGCTTCTACAACAATTCCTGAAGCAAATGAAGAATTACCTGGCCCTTCATCTCCTGAAGTTAATGAAGAATTACCTGGCCCTTCGTCTTCTGAAGCAAATGAAGAATTACCTGGCCCTTCGTCTACATCAGCTGATTTTGAAAGAAACGAAAATGAAATTTGTGTTGGCAGATACGTTCTTGCAAAATTTTTTACTCCTCGTGGGAAAAAAACTTTTAAATATGTTTGTCGGATCATTGATACATCGCCGCACATTGTGGTAATAGGATATAAGTCATTAGAAAATAAAAAGGTGTTTGAATTAGTTAGAAGTGACATTTCGGATATAGAAAAATGTGATATAATTTCATTTCTTCCAGAACCAAAGTCTTTAAATGAGGAAGAGCCAACCTCTAAAGTAGAATTCCCCTTTGATGTAGACATTCTAGAGTTTAAGTGATGATATCATATTGGTTATTGTTCTTTTATAAAGGACATTGGGCATTTTGGTCCTTATGACCAATGGGCTCAAACCGTACATCGATGGATAGGTCTTTTCAAGAGGAAAAAAGTTATTATTGGGGTACATTTGAACTTGTTGTCCGATTCGAGATATCGGCTTATAAAATATGTGTTTTCAGTATCTCGGATAGTGCGCAAAAAATCAATAAAATACGTATTGTGTAGTGATTACTAAGCTGGAATGAGTATATGAACTCATTCCACATCGGCAAAAACTGCATAAACATATTATTTATATAGGTACGTACATAGTTTTTTTTTTAATATGAATTATTATTTAGGTAAAAAGGCATTCATATAGATTTAGGCTTACAAGTTATTATTACCAAGCAAGTATTAACAATAGCCTTATTCTGCGAATAGGTCCGGTCGGTCATTGGAGACGCAAAACACAGCTATCCCCCTCCATCCCCCGCCCGCTACCTGGCAGCGGCCGGGGCCGGCGCACGCGCCGCCATTTTAGTTGTTTATGTGTGTGACTAGTGTGACTACGTATTCGTCTCTCATCACGTTTACAACGATTTTGACCCCTGCATTCTTTTGAACTCTGTTTTCTGCATCTTACGTTGACCCTGGCTTGAACTATTACTACCGAAGTGCTTTACGGTTGGACTATTTAACATAATGGAATCCTTCCGTTCTTGTGTGATGTGCCGAAGAGGACTACATCGAGGCAGATATCAAGAACATATTTTATCTGAAAATCTGCCGACAACGCGTCCAGAATTAGCAGCATTCATACAAGAAAATGCTGTTTTGGAGGTTAGTACCTAAATAGTATTACTTAAACTTCTGGAAAAATGGATTAGACGATTGTTATATCTCAGTTAAGTCTGCTAATCCATTTTTCTTGAACTATACACACGTTCAATAACAAATAATGAATCCCTTTATGTTGCACCTGCCATGTTTTGTCTCTATATTAAGTCCACCTTTGTACGGTATTTTTTGTACTTGTACATAAAGTTTTAATAAATAAATAAATAAGAAGGTACACACGGCTACACATCAAGCTATACATTTCCAGTTTACGCTGATCTCACACTGTACGGAAATCCTATACAATGTGAGATCAGCTTATATTGGAAATGTATAGCTTGATGTGTAGCCGTGTGTACCTATAGTGACTTGTATACAGGTTTAAACAGGTAAGTAAAAGCTTTTCGTTAGTGTTTCCTATTTGAGCGACCTTACTCTTTCAAAGGGATTTATAAACTAAAAGGCTTACTCAATATTATTTGTTTCAGGTAGTGTTCGATGGTAGACGGAAGGTGTGCCATCGTTGCTGGCAAAGGGCCGAAAATGCGACTCGGCATCAACCTGAACTGCCACCACAACAGCAACCGCAACAAAATGATGTGCTTCATGTACCGGACTACAAGAGAGCGCCAAACACAGCAACGCATTGTGTCTTTCGAGGCTGTCATAATACAACTCGCCATCGAATCCCGGAAGTTGTAAAAGTTCATGTTTTAATGGAACATAAACTGTATATTCCCGAGAGCGCTAGAGTATGTCACGAACATCTGCACGGAAATAATTGGGACGATTTACCTGATTTTTGTAACATCTCTCATGACTTTACGGCCGCGCATTTCAGTGATGTTTGTGATATACTTAGGAATGCTTTCAAAAATGGACGTCGATTGAGATTTGATGAATTGCAAGGTATGAACGAGGAAGAAATGCATTTTTGGACTGGACGTACCCATGAACAGTTCAATACTATGCTATCACAGACGCCTTCATTAAGTCAAAGGTGTGCAGATCCTAGAACGGCTTTGGGTATTCTTATCACTAAACTACGAACAGGCGAACCCGACGAGAGACTTGCAACGTTGTTTTCTATGTCGCGAAGAAAACTTGAACGCATTTTGGCCATCGCTCGAGAGTGTCTCAGCAACGATTATGTGGTACATCATTTGGGATTTCAACATTTAAACAGAAACGACATTTTGAATAGAAACCTCAGGATCCCAAAACATCTTTTCGGAAATGAGGAAAATACAAGAGCTATAATTATTTGTGATGGAACGTATATTTATATCCATAAAAGCAGCAATTTTCTTTTTCAAAGGCTATCTTATAGCTTACACAAATACCAAAACCTTTTAAAGCCATTTCTGCTTGTAACATCGGATGGTTACATAATTGATGTGATAGGACCATTTGCAGCCACAAAAACAGATGCTGAAATAATGAGCGAAATCATGAATAACGATCAACACCCACTTCACACATTACTGCAGCCGAATGATGTTTTTATTTTAGACCGCGGCTTCCGTGATAGTTTGAGTCACATCGAAGGTCGTGGATATGTCCATCACGTTCCACCGACGAAAAACCGAGAAGATACGCAGCTCACCACCGATCAAGCAAACGATTCAAGACTAGTAACAATATGTCGTTGGGTAGTGGAGGTGGTAAATGGGCGATTTAAGGTCGAATTCAAACTATTCAGACAAAAATATTTTAATAATGCACTGCTTCACATGTTCTGTGACTTGAAAATAGCAGCTGCCATAACAAACCACTTCCACATCCCAATCACCGACAGTCAACATTCAGAAGGTTTTATTGAACGAATAACACAAAAAATGCACACACCAAACATTTTATATAACTACGTAGAAGCTAAACGACTAAATCACAGAAGAGCTGATTTCCAAAGAATGGAAGCCAATGATGTCGAAGGATTTCCTCGATTAAGCGAAGAAGATGTCATATTACTGTCCTTGGGAACTTATCAGCTCAAACTTGCAAAATCGTATTGCAGCGAGCACTTACATAATGGACTCTACACTATCGAAACATATAGGGAAGATGCCTTACATGACATACAACAATATGGCATACAAGAAAATACGTGGCTTTTGCGAGGTCGCATTCAGTCTCGACACGTTAGGTCAAAGCAATACTTTTGCTATGTATTAATAAACTCAAATAATAATACAATTATTCAACATTATTGTACATGCTTGACAGGTCGGCGCACTGTGGGCTCCTGTGCTCATATTATTTCAATAATATGGTACCTAGGATATGCTAGACATCAAGGTTTCACGGAACCCGCAATTTTTTTGAACAATGTAATTATTGACGATGCTTAGTTATTTAAGTAGGTACCTATTATTGTAATGAAGTAGGTATGTGTTATGTAAAATAAAAATATACTAAAATGAAAGAGCTGTTTTATTTTAACCAAAATGTAATGAAAGTAGAATTGATGGTGAAAGAGTTGAGCAAGTGGTTTGTATGTAGTGCTGTGTTGGTTCCTACGTTGACTTATGGGAGTGAAAGTTGGGTATAAGTTGGGTATAGGATCCATAGTCTCTGCCTACCCCTCTGAGAGACAGGCGTGATGTATTTATGTATGTATAGAATATAAATGTAAAGAAACTAATTAAAATCAAGTACTTACTTATTTTCCACTTTCGAGCAAAAAATAAATAAATCCTAACACATTACGGTAAATCCCAATACATTAAAGCTCACGGTCGCCATCTTTTTTTAAAATATTTTATGAACACTATAACACTGGAGAGATGTATACCTTTCATTTAAGATTAAATCATTAGAATCGGTTCGGCCGTTTGAAAAATATTTCAAAAATACTTAGAGATTTAATCAAAAATTGATTTAATATTCAATGTACGCGAACTCCGATCGGACAACATATCAGAACAAGCGCCATATCTATTCGTGCTCTATGAGAATATACCCTTCTAATGATATACTATTTATATTTATTGGGTCCAGGACCAGAGTCCATACATTTGTGCCCAAGGTCTTTTCTTCTCATTTAGTTGAAGAATATCGAGTGGTATTTTATTATAACATTTTACACAGTACCCCATAAAAGAAGTATGTACTTTAGATAACCTGAAACGTGGTTGATCTAATTTGTTCCTATTTCTAGTGTTGAAATAATGCCTGTCACTTATCTTACTACAAAGATGTAGATTTTTGCGAACATACATAATGTTTTCATATATATATTGACAAGGTACCGTCATGATGTTAATTTTTTTAAACAGTTCCCTTAGAGATTCGCGTTTGCGGAGGTTGTAGATGGCTCTGACAGCCCTCTTTTGCAGAATAAAGATAGAATCAATATCCGCAGCCCGTCCCCACAGCAGAATACTGTAAGACATGATGCTATGAAAGTAACTAAAATATACTAGTCTCGCGGTATCCACGTCCGTTAATTGACGGATTTTCCAAACAGCGTAAGCGGCTGAACTTAGCCGCCCTGCAAGTGATGTTAAGTGAGGACCCCACTGTAGCTTTGAATCAAGCGTAATCCCCAGGAATACCGTTTTTTCGACGAATTCTATTATCTCCTTATTCAATACAACGTGACATTTACTACTTCTAACATTCGGTAACGCGAATCTTATGCATTTAGTTTTATTCTCATTTGATACCAAATTATTTACAGTAAACCAATTATGAACCTTAAGCATGGCGTTATTTACGTCGTCAAGCTCATGTGCATGTCTGTTTATTTTAAGATTTTTAGTAAATGAGGTAAATCATTTATATATACTAAAAAGAGGAACGGACCCAATATTGAACCCTGCGGTACACCCATTTTGACTTTTAAGCCCAATGAATTTACACCGTTTATTTGAACTTGCTGCAGTCTATCATTGAAATATGATTTTACTAAGCTAAGCGCAAGTTTACCCAGTCCGTAATGCTCAAGTTTCAAGAGCAGTGTTTCGTGATTCACGCAATCAAATGCCTTGGATAGGTCGCAAAAGATGCATATTGCATCTTGTGCCTCCTCCCATGCGTTAAAAATATGTTTTAATAGTGTAACACCGGCGTCGGTTGTACAACGTCCTTTGGTGAAACCATACTGTTGATCGTGTAGGATGTTATTACGATTAAAATGATTGAGCATTTGATTTAACATTACTTTTTCAAACACCTTGCTGAAAACTGGCAAAACCGATACGGGTGTATAATTATTAGAGTCTTTGCTGTCCCCAGATTTGAAAAGTGGAATTACTTTACTATACTTCATTGAATCTGGGAATACCCCTTGATCTACACATAAATTAAATATTAAAGCTAAATAGGGTGCAATTGTCTCAATAATAGGTTGACAAACTTTAGTAGACATGCCCCACAGATCTTCTGTAATTTTAATCTTAAGTTGCTTAAATGCCTTTACAACGACCACAGGGCTTATAAGTTTAAATTTAAATTCTATAGGACATGCTGAAACATTCGCTCTTAATAAATCAATAGCAAGAGAGGGCGAGGAATTTAAAGTTTCCGTAGTTTTAATTGGAATATTAGTAAAGAAAGTTGCAAATTCCTGAACAACGTCGATGTTATCGCTAATGAGACCGCGGGAAGTGTCTAGTGTGTAATCAGTATTATGCCTTTTGTTCCTGTTCGTTTCATTGTTAATAATTTTCCAAACTGTCTTTATTTTATTGTCTGCTGATTTAACCTTGTTGCTAATGAATGACGCTTTAGCTGCTTTGCAGACATTTTTAAAAGTTTTCGAGTAAGTAGCAACACACTTATTGAAAGTTTCCGTGTTAATATACGGCTTAAGGCCATACAGTTCAAATAATCTTTCCCTACTTTTCCTGATGCCTTTAGTTGCCTAGTCACTGAATAAAAACTTAGGGCAAATAGTTTTAGATTTCTTCTTAAAAGAATTATTGAACTCTGTTTGCACTAATGAAAAGAATTCTTTATACAAAATATTACCATCATTCATATTTAGGCCCTGAGCTCTTAACTTGCTAATTAAAGCGCTATTAAACTTATTTAAGTTAGCCGATGTTATTGGTCTAGTTTGTATCTGCACTTTTTGTATTGGTGTGTTGGACTCAAAAGTAACAGTTTGACCGCTGTGATCAGAAGGGAGATAATTTACAATGGCTTTATCTAAATAGTCGCAGCAACAAAAAACATTATCAATAGATGTAGCAGTAGCCTTAGTTATTCGCGTTGGTTCCAAAAACACATTTGACAGATTGAATGATTTGAAGAGGCTTAAGAATCTACTGCTATTTGAATTATTCTCCAAAATATTAATATTAAAGTAACCACAAATAATTACTGATTTATTACCAGTTGCAAGTTTTGCCAAAACATCTTGCATTACTGACTCAAATATAGAGTAGTTTTGATAATTTGGAGGTCTGTAAACGCACACTATAAAATGCTTATCTAGCTCAACACAGGACAGTTCAATGCTATGTTCCACCGATAGTTCAACTATGTCTTTACGAGACTTAGATTTTATACAATTTTTAATTAAGATTAGTGAACCTCCACGCAGCATGGATTTTCGGTTAAAACAACTGCCCACACTATAGTTTTCATAATTAATTAGCATTTCATAATCTTTCAACCAATGCTCAGTTGTACAAATAATATCAAACATTGTTTTTTCTAATAACAATTCAATTTCTAATTGTTTGGAAGAAAAACCTTGAATATTTTGGTGAAACAAATTCAAGGAATTCTGCTTAGCCCCTTTTTTACCATTAAATAATTGTGTGCTAGAAGGTACCTTGTTGATGGCGAGATTAATAACATTATTACTGGTTTAAGACAACAGTGGGTCTGTTGTCTTACTGACTAGTTTAAACTATTATGGCTAACCACCTTAATATTAGTACTATTACTCATTTTTGTGGTGCTAATTACAGCAGACTTCGACATACTACTTATGTCTGAGTTTATATTAAAAGCTTATAGCCATGCTATTTGACGTCTAAAACTAATAGGCAGATACGCAGTATCCCTAGTCGATCTTAATTTCTCAACAAAAGTGTTGGTGTCAAAAAATATAAGTTTGTCACTATAGTGATTAACTAATAAATGCATATGGTTATTTAGCATAAGTATATTATGATTTTGCCTACTTGACAAGTGCTCAAAATATGGAAAAGCACACAATATTATTTTCTGACAATTAACCTTCAAGATTTCAGTGACATTGTCAGTGATGTCATCTTTTTTTACATTAGTACTCGTACCTACAAATACAGAAATAATGGCTTTCGGATCATATTTATTCCCAGTTATTGATAACATTATCTCTTCATAGGATTTCCCAGGCATACAATAATTAACGGAAGATTGACTAAGGTTGTTGCTCAATAGTTTACCTAACCCTCTCCCTAAACTATCTGAAAACATAATGGAAGAATAACAAACTTTACTCGAACAAGCGAGAGCACAAGTCTCTGTCTGTGCTACTTGAGATGAACCCTGTACAAGATGTGGTGTATCTTGATCGGGGATACAGGCAAGAGCTCCCCCAGCCTGGGACGGGTCCTCCGTTGCCTCAGGCTGGGGAGCCTCGAGGTTGGATTTCCTTTGACAAGAACAATGAGTGCTGCTCAAAGTCATCGAGTCCACTCTAGCTGCCTCATCATTACACATTTCCACTAACTCATTTGCAGCAAGGATGTGTTCCTTTATTTGTTTTTGAGAGCTCACATACTTAATATAAAATAAATGTAGTGACTCTTCAAGTACCTCAATTCCAGACTGTAATTGTTGAGTGTCAATTTGATAAATGTTTTTACTATCTTCTAATTCTGCTTCTAATTCTAAGTCTGCTTACTAGGTTATCAATTTGATTTTCTATGGTAAAAGTAAAGACTAAACAAATTCCTTATGCATAGTTTTTATAACAGAGTGAAATAAAAACAATCGCAAAGTACCTATGAATGCAGATTTTGATTAAAAATCCTGTTGACTTATAAAATTATATTTATTAACGTACTATCGGCCCAAGTTAAGCATGCTCACTTAAGAAAATATTCCTGCGAGAGCGCAGCTAGTGACAAACCACACCCCTTCCTAGTTTCCCCCAATTAGAGACAATATGCATTTGTGTGAGTAATGAGCGAGTAACATAAAATAACAAACATTAGCTAGAGCGCGGCAGTGCCAATACAAGGAACAACTGCAAAACATTTGAGATAATCCTAAGGTAATAAAAAAACGTATGGCCCTTGTATTAAGCCGTCCTCTATTGTTTAACCGAATTTCCAGACATTCCCACTAAATAACAATGGGTCTTAGATAATGAACTTATTTTTATTTCAGTTGCAAGAGTTGTGCGGCTTGCGGCCTTGCGTTAGCTACAAACAAAAAGCTCTGATAACATTGTATGAACTGCGCAGAGTATTGGTTCAAATATTACTGTAATTTTCAAGTATTCCCAAATTGCCCAAGTATAAACAAACACATAGAAATTTAGATAGTTATTTACTTTTAATAAAGTCGATTAAACACAAAAAATTTCAATATAAACATTTGATACCTTCATGCAGTGCCGGTCAACGCACCTATACCTAACGTATTCAGGGAGCCGTGAGATAAAAGGTAAACAAACCATAAATGTCCGTTCAATCGATTTTGAATGCTATTGTGTTGGTGGCATGACAAATGGCAGCTGCAGTAAACAGTTGGTATTGTAACCACTTTTTTGCCTTTAATGCCATCCATAAGCCTACGGAATAGAAGTCAAAATCGGTGGAACGGACTGTAATAAAACGGTTCGTTTCAATGTCTCATCTTATTGTGAAGGGAATATGGTGCGGTTGCTGCGGCATGCGGCATCACATAGGATATGGTGAAAATTGGAGAGGCAGTGAAAGTGTTCATAAATAACCTATATCTATAGACCCGATAGAGAGAGGAAAATATTAAAGTGGATTAATACATATAAATTGTAGTTTATTAGTTATTACAAATTATTTTTGTAAATACTGCAATATCAATAATACATTTTCTAAACCAAACAAACAGAAGATATGAGTACTAAAATTAATTCTTGTCCATAATAAAAAAACAATTCAATTCAATAACAAAGAGCTCACGCCGCCGCCGCGCCGCGCTGGCCGTGCCCATTAAAAACTCGTCTCTTAGCAGAAACAAGTGAGCATAGTACTCTCCTAGTGTGAGTGTCACACATTCTATACATGATTATACTAATACGAACACCACTAAAATACGCTTTGTGCATCCTATTGGTCAAAACTCGTGCATTGTGCGATCGAGTCGTGAGCCGTGCTATGCGATTATCGCCTTAGAGGTGAGCATGCAGAAGTTTGGCCGATAGTACATCAAAAGGCTCTTAAATAAAAACATGAGTCAAACTCTCAATAGTCAACCAAAACTAAAAAAATAAACTTAAGCTAAAATCATTCTTATTGATAATGAACTACTCGTTGTCATTGGTAATGATTTGACCATCAGTTTGCAAATCAGTGGAGTTATCACTCGTAGGTAAGTTCAGCCAAAACTCCCTTTTGCTCAATGGCATTAGGGGGACCAATTTTGAAACAATACCATCTTTCTTTGATGATTTAACCCCTCGGGGGACAGTATTTGAAAGTGGGGGAATAGTGTTGACATTAAATTTCTGCATCAAGAAGTTCAGTTCTTTGTAAGACTCATCAAAATCTGTTTTATAGAACAGAATTCGTGATCCTTTGAGGAACTTAGCTTCAACCACTGGGTTTAGCAGAAATGTGCTGAGAGGATCGTCATTTGTTTTACGCCGTGGAACTCGTTTCTTTTTTACCCGTTGGTATGATTTTTGCACTTCGATAATGTCAATGTTCTTTCTACAGTTCGCTATAATAGACTTGTAGTCCTCTTAATCATAAACTCCATCTCGAAGCCTCATCTCTTTTTCTGTTTCCGTGTACGCCGTCAGCAGACATATGGGTGTGGCCTTTAGTGAGAAATCTCAAAGTGGTACTATCAATATTAATACACTCAAAATTAACAATCATTACCAGCGCGTAAAAAAAAAACAATTTTTATTTTGTCCAGTGCAATTGTCACACCACAATGTTAATTTTTTCACATCTCTTTCCGAAATAAGAAAAGCCATCAATTATATTATTGGCATCTCGACCCGTCATTGCTTCATGCCACACAACACACTTGCTGTTTATCTTTGCGTTTTTACATATTGGTGCAAATGTTAAATTGAAAGCCACTAGACGACTCAAAAAAATGCATCTTTAATTTTCGAAATATCTGGCAATAATGTCACTTTCTGAAGATCCATAGAAAAATACTGTTCCATAGTATCGTTGCCTTTATTCGCATCTTCTTTGTAATTTTTTATAGCTTTTTAAGCCTTACCCTTGTGTTGAGCGAAATCATTCTGTAAACTTTCGACAGCTGATGCCTCACTTTCATTTTTAATCTTTTCAACGCATTGGTCTCCTTTAGGATATTTTAAGGAAACTTTCATTGATACCATAGTATTTCTGTAGGTTTCAATTGAATATTTGACATCAGGATTCTTCGATATGAAGTCAGTATGCATAGATTGCAGCGTAAGCGTTCGTGGCAAGTACCGTGTCAGCGGTGCGTTGTTTCTCCTGTAGTGACTCAATGCCGGGTTATAGCTCATGATGTGGTCTTCGATTGGTGTTCTTGATAGTCTAGGTTTCTTGCCACCTCGATTCTCTTTAACATGTTCGTAAAAGGGTTTCCGTTTTAAAGCTCTACTTAGCTCGGTAATAACACCATCAGTACAATAACCAAGAGTATTCAGGAAAAATGATTTACAAACATTTATCTCCTCATGTCCGAGATAAAAGTAGTAATACCTAGACTCGTGTTTTACGTGTTTTTTGTCTGAGTTAGGAATAGATGTAGATTTCTCATTGACTGGTGCCATCTTTACACATTTGTTCAAAAACTGGCGGCGCTGAGTAAAGTTCATATTCCAGTAACCATTCCAAATATCCTCTCGCTGTTTTTCTGTGAGGTTATTGCAACGTCGTCTACATTTACCGTTGCACATTTTAGGTATCATGGGATGCATCGTTTTATTTTTTATAACCTTTGCTGTTTCTTTGGGATTATCTGAAATTTCGGTTAATGTACTCGTATCAAATATAGGGCCTGGATAATTTGCAGTGAACCGAGCTTGTGGGCGGTAGCCGGTGTCTTGTTCCGAGTCTATGAAAATAATTGTATTTGGGTAAGTTGCAATGAAAATTGGCATTTCTGGTATGGGGGTTTGCATTGGAGGTAGTTGAGGTAGATTTTCAATGGCAAACGTAGGTTCAAAACGTAGGTTAAATTCAAAACATAGCAAGTTGGTATTTCAAATTCATAACTCAGTAAGTCGCTTGAGCTGCTAGGGTTTTAAAGGGGAATGCCAAGGTTTCCTACAAGACTCTGCCAGAACCGACAAAGATGAACAGTATATCATAAAAAAGGAAAATAATTATAGAATTCGATAGTATAATTAGTTTTCTATTAGAAGCACACCAAAAAAACTTATAGTTCATCAAAGTTGACCAATTAAAACTTTGGATTTTAACGATAACGTGACAACTATTAACCGATTAATTAAATTAATGACTTTTGGCACATTCTCGTCGCATAAATGTTTGTATAGTAAAAATATAACATACCTACATTATTTAAGAATGCATAAAAAAAACCACATGTATACTTTTTAACAATTTATTATTCATCAAACAGTACATCATCATATTTAATTAATAAATCGTCCAAAAACTGGGCTGGAGGGGTTATATTTGTTTGATGTCTAGCCCAACCGAGGTACCATAATATTGTCATTGTATGTGCACAGCAACCTACGGTTCTTCGCCCAACTATGCAATTACAACAATAATGCTCAATTTCCTGTCTCCCACTTTCATTATTATTAATTATAACATAAACATAATATATTTTTCGACTTAAATGTCTGCTTTGAATTTTGGCTCTAAGGAGCCAGTGATTTTGGGAGAGTGACAATTCTTCCCGTAGGTTGCTAAGATGCGCCTCTCTACACACTTCAATAGTATAGGAACCATTGTGCCGAATATGTTCGCCGTAATAAGACCGTGCTTGTTTTATTTGGTAAGTACCACAAGCAATTAATATCAAATCTTCCTGTGTAAGTTGAGGAAAGTTACTTATATTTTGTGAATCAACATTTATGTTTGTGAAGTGCGCTCTCCTTCTATTATAATTATTATTGTTTATAAAATCAGCTAAAACATTATTTTGATACATTTTTTGATTTATTATTTCTAGAATCTGTGCAGCATCAGTTCTGTCTGTATAACGACAATGAAATCGGTTTATCAACGCAGCAGCAATAGAAAAGTCTACCATCAAATGAGAAGATGCTCTATTAAAAAATTCATGGCGGAATATTTTAAATTGTTCTTTAAATATACCATTTACTGTTTCCACTACCCAACGGCACATGGTTACTGTCCTTGATTTATTTGCTGCTAACGTTGACAACTGTGTTTCATTCTCTTGTAATGACAGTGGCATATGAACATTATAGTTACTATTTTCTAAAACTGATACTGCATCTCTGAAACCCCTATCCAGAATAAAAACATCATTATCGCGAAAATACTGCCTTAGCGGTTGAGACTCATTTATAAATTCATTTTTCATAATTTCAGCATCTGATGTAGTTGCTGGATAGGGACCAAGAGTCTCTACAATATACCCATCACAACACACAAACAAAAATGGTTTCACAAGGTTTCTATACTTATGTAAAGAGTATGTATCCTTTTGATACTTATAATTTGAGCTTTTTTGGCAATATATATAAGTGCCATCAACAATGACAATTGGTAGTCTCTCTCCACTCGCATTTGTACCTCCAAAAAGACCATTAGGGATCAAAAGATTTCTATTTGCAATCTCTGCCCTCGCCATATGTCGTAACCCTAAATGCATTGGCACAAAATCATGTTGGAGCAACTCTCTCGCTTTAGCCATTAAATTCTCCAAAGTACTGCGAGGCATTTGGAATAAACTTGCAATTCGCTCATTTGAATCTCCATTTCTTAATTTTAATAATAATGCAGCTAGTGCCGTTGACCCTCTATGCATTTGAAATAATCTAGGGACTTCTGCCAACAATGTACGGAATTGCTCTTTGCTTACACCAAACCAAAAATGTACTAAATGGTCATCCATCATGTCAATATTTTCAAAATCAATTGATGTCTCTAGTTTTAATAATGACACGAAGTCATTTATATATGCCTCTGTGAAGGTATGATTCACTTCAATTTCATTTAATTGGTGCCATAAGTTACCTCTTAAATGATAATTGCAGATGCGACAATCTGCTGGGACATAGAATTTAAAATCAGCAAAAAGTCTTATTCTTATAGATAATGGCACTACAAGTCTTTCAGTATGGTTACAACCTGAAAAAAAACAGCGGGCCTGTGTGTCTGATGCTCTCCCATACTGAGACAAAACTATTGTCGGTACTTCTTGAGGGAGGGACGGAGAAGGTCTGATTTCAACAGGTTGTGTTACTTGCCCAGACAATGTACCCGGAAGATCAACAATGGATTCTTCAGATGTTGATCGTAGGAATGGATTTGCAGATGGTTGCGATTGTACTGAAGATGATGTGGATGGTTCAGTGTAATGTTCAGCCAAATTATCACACCTCTGCCAACAAGGGTGACAAATCTGATCAGATGTACGTAGCTGTAACAAAATATTAAATAAATTATTAAAAAAATAAACACCGATGTGCCTTACCCTTCAGGGAATACAGGCGTGATGTTATGTTTATAAAAGTACAGCATAATTACAAATATTGTTTAGGAGCAAAAATAAATAAATGTTAGTGATATTGAAAGTTTTGTTTATCATTTTAGAGCATTTTGATAAAATATTAATATGAATAATACGTACTGAGCGTGGCAAAATCCTCTCTGCAACCACAGCTCTTATACGTGCTTCTCTTTCCGTATTGCTTGATAATGTATGAACTCTTGACCGATACAAAGATCTTCCACAGTGTACACATAAGTTTCTATGCCCTACAGTATGGGTACACGATCCTGGTGTGTCAATTGATTGATGTAGTAGCAACCAACAAGCATGACACACAACACTATCCAAAGGTATCTGTAAAAAAAAACAAAGAACTTAGATTGTGTCTCTGTCTTAATACAACATTGCTAATGAGATACAAATAATTATATGGGTTATGTTGATACAGTTTTTATTATAGCTCAATGACTTGTTTTTATCTATTTATTATTTTGTTTGTAACTAGCAATCGCAATGTAGATGTTGTTATTACAATATTCACGATAGATATATAACTTACATCAGTAAGAGCATTTTGGTGCAGGATCAGTTGCTGAATCTCTTCAGTCTCAGTTTCTAACGAGTATCGTCGCATCCGAAAGGCATTTACTCCACAATTGATGCAGCGAATCATGTTTAGTAGACTAAAGGTTCAGTTATCCGTATGAGAAAAGCCAGGTCAACAAGAAGGCAGGTTCAGAGGTTCGGTTGGGCGAGCCGGGTCAGCGAGTAATACAGGTTCAGGTTCAGTTTAAACAGCCAAGGTAGTCGTAAGTGGTAGAAAAATCGGAGTCCGGAACACGGCAATAAACAAAACAAAACAAAATTCACAAAAAAAAAAATACGGAAACACTTCGTCGTTCGTGATATCACGCACGAGAAATAAAACTTTTGACAATTACAATGACAAATTGACATATACAATCAAGAGTTGCCAGCACTATAATAACATTAGAAATAAACTATTCTAAACGGAAACGATATTCAAATTAAATTATTTCTAATTATTACATTATTATAAAATATATATTAAAAAATATAACATAACACTATTTATTATTATAAGAAGTACGAGTTAAGACTTATGTAAGAAATAAATCCACTTACATAGCTTCATATTGATATTATTATAATCGATTTGCAAGTGCAATATCGTATCAATATTATTTTATTTTGTTATTGGCAACATTTTTAATTGAAATTGTAAGTATGAAATGTGTTGATGAATTGATTAACTATTTAAAATGACCATAACACGGTGTGCTTCTACAGATTTTATTTACATTGTATAATTCATTCTATTTTTTACTATGAATTAACCTTAATATAGAAAGTCTGTCGGACGCTATATGATTCGAGCCGATTTTTGTCTTTCTCCTTTGTATTCTGACATACTAAGTTTAGAATTTGTACTTCAAGGAAATTTTCGTAATCATACCAAATTGCTTAGACTTGCTAAATTAAATTTTTAAAATTACTTATGAAACTGGGTGTTTTAACCCTTTAATTCGCAATGTATAGTATAATTTACACTACACTTTAAACAATTCGAAACCTTATAATATTTTTTAAATTTGTTTGTGTGTGTGTGTCTTATCAGTACACGAACTTGTATGGAAATGGTGTGTCCATCTTGTGGCAAAGATGATCATCAACGTTCATCTAGTGCCAAATGCTCAAATAGAAAACGTCGTATACGTGAAACTGGTCTAGACTCTGATCAAGAAATTTCAGCCTATAGTGTTAAGAAGGGCCTCACCTCTGTGTTGTGTCCATTGAGTGCTCGTAAGGATGCGATTGTTCTTGCTATACGTGATGATGTACGAGAAATGTCTAGATTATCAATAGAGTTATCGTATGTGGTAAACTTTTTCTACAAACACTACAGTAATCGGAATGATTTTCACATTCTGTTTCCGAAATTTGATGCATTGCAGTTTTCATATGCATTGAAGGGTGCAAAGTATAAGTTAAATGATCCCGATAATGTGATTTCTACATATTTAACATTGCGGAATAATAATACACTTTACGATGGTCGATTGACATCATTTCAATTGTGCAGATTGGAAAACAATACAGTACAGTTCTCGAGACAAATATATCAACTCATGCTTTCAAAAGACTCAAAAAGATACATGTATCATAAATTTGGTGAAGATATGGATAAATCTGAAGTACACTCGTCGACTTACGATGCGTACTATAACAGTGTACGTAAACCTAACAGCATCGGTGCATGGTTCAGTGACAATCTAGTGACTGATAAAGATGTAAAGACAAATTTTTGGCAGTTCATTCCACTATTCCTAAGGATTCAACACGAGTTGCATGAACAACGTAAATCGTCATTTAACGTGTTCCCAAACTATTCACATGGATTAAAATTTATGACATATGATTCCCGATGTATGCTTGAATTATTACGTAGAGTAGATCCGGCTAACACAGGTGTGTTAGCCGGATCTACTCTACGTAAAAATTCATTCATTCTAATTGGCCTGAATTTTCTGAGAACACTACCATGTATTGGAACCGACATTTCACGTTACCCCGTAAGTTTGGGTATAGTTTCTCTACCGATGGAGTGAGTGTGTTTCTATCTATGAATCGGATTGTACAAAAGGGTCAAAAGTTCAAGTCAAAGAAGGCTAAAAAGTCTGAAGAGTCTCTAGAGAACACTACCGTTGGTGGTAGACGAAACTATTCAAAATCATAGCAGTAGATCCTGGGGCCAAAACACCTATAGTTACGAGTACATGCACGCGTAACGGAGTTGATTTCTCATACAAAGTCTTGAAAAAGGAACGCGTAGTATACGAATCAAAGGAGTACCACAGAACTCGTAAAAGGTTGAGTTTCATCAAAGATATAGAAGAACGTATAAAATTGGATAGAGAGTCTACCGAACAAGAGTCTGGTGTTGAATTGACTAGAAAATCTCAAAACGCAGAAGACTACACAAGATTTCAATTAAAGTGGTTCAATGAAAAACAAAGATTATATGAGCAGAGAAGAGTTCAACGTCTAAAATTCGACAAATACATCAATGATGAGAAGATTTTGCATAAAATTCTTGACGAGTATTTCGGAAAGGTGCCCGATACTCTGGTAGTATACGGAGCAGGATTTGATTTCATGAATAAAGGAACCTTCAAGGGTCATAGGAAGTTTAGACATAATGAAGTTCTGAAGATTATAAAACAGAGGAAGAATTTGTCAGTGTTTGTGATTAATGAAGCATTTACTACTAAAAATTGTAGTTATTGTCATGATCGAGAACATGCTCAGAGAAAATTAAGTGTATCAAAGTCTCCACACCGTTACGTATACTGCAGTGTATGTCGTAAAGGTATCCATCGAGACAAAAACGGTGCAAAAAACATACTACTCAAATATGAGAACAAGTTGCCGATTAGTCTTTCGTCTGTCGGTACTGATATGAATCTTGTGGATGGTGGAAGTTCATAAGGTTCATTATCGTAACTCGGTATTTGTCGTCAGGGTAAATAAAGGGGGTTCACATCATTTTGATACTGTCTAGTAAGTCGAAAAATACCAAAAACGTTTTTTTTTCAAATCATCTGTTACTAGGTTTCGAATTTGGACAGCCGACTACTCCCGCGTACTCAATCGATACTAATACTTACTATTCGGTCGCGCGGCGCAACAGCCCCCCGCGCCCCGCGTACAGTGCATTAACTGCACTATACAATATTTTACTACGCTAAAGATGAGCATGCGATAATATGCAGTCTTAGTATTTTTGGTTCTATTGTATTTTTTTTATTTTTATTAGATCAAACGATAATCCATGTTATAAAGTAGTTGTAAATCTAAAAATGTAATTTTCGTTAATTTGATAGTTACGATAACATACGTTAGAAGTGTCGAAATGATATATTTAGGATCTCAGCTATATGTTTTATAGTTATTCTTCTGTCTTCCAAAACCAGATTCTCAACTTGACATTTTCTTTCGTAACGGAGGTTGAAGGCCGCCCAGAACGCGGGTCATCTTTACAGCTTGATCTACCTCTTGTAAATTCAGCCACCCAGTACGCAACCGTAGAATAGGGTACAGCATCTTCCCCTAATCTCTGCTGAATGTCCGAAAAAATTTCCTTCGTAGATATTTTTTCAAACTCTCAATATTTTATCACCGCAAATAACTCACTTTATCCATAATTTAGGGTTTTTAGCAACTCGTTGCACAAAACAGTTTATAATGTGCGAACGAACTGACAAAAACAAGTGACAGTTTGCATAGATATTGTGTGATTGACACTCTTTAATTTGAATATCGAACTTCTCCCAAAAAGGTTTTATATATATGTAATTCTAAGAACTTTTTGATTCACCCTCGTAGTGAATTATAAATACAAGTACATATTTCAAACTAGTCTCACATTTTAGCAGTGGAGGGTTGGGGACTTATGAGACTACCACTGGTAACCCTATTTCACTAACCTGTAATGGCGGCAACACGAGCCTGTACACATCTTAATGGAATAAGTGGGGCCTCGTTACGTTTTTCACGTTAAAAAATTTTTTTTTCTTTCAATAACATCTGTCTTTCACCACTTCTTAATGTTTTGGGCATGATTCTAACACAGAAACCTTAAAACATCTGCAGAATCGTCTTTCCAGATATACTATCTTAATAGACAGGGGAGCCAACATTATAACATAGGAACTATTTGTTGAAACGCACCTTAAGTTCCTTTGAGCTTCGGTTAAAAATTGAAATGTGTCAGTGTCAAATGTGAATCGTAGGTAACTCAACATTTTAAACGAGTGAATGAATGACAAAATAATGTTACCATATTATTGTTTTTTGATAATATAATACTATCTTATTATGTTTTTTATTTTTTATTAGATAGGTAATATAAAATTATATGATAAAATAATGATTCCATGGCATCATCATGATTTTGTGTTGATTTATTATTCAGACTGCGTATGATAGCAAAAATGTTCCGACATCCTTTTGTCTTAAGGCTTAAACTTTAAATTTTGAACACAATAGATTTATGTAGTATTGTACTCGGTACTAGGTATATCAATATTGTATTATACTGAAGCCAGGTGCCGCGCCGGTGATAACACCTTTTAAACAAAAAGGTTCCGGCTACGGCCAACCGCTCTTATTTAAAATGTTAATGTTAATGTTTAAAATGTTTATTGGACTACTAATCTATGCAGATCGTTTTAAATAAGTTTTTGTAACCAAAATTAAGTATTATTAAGTCATTTCTGCTTTGCTTTCGTGGTGAACAGACGTACTCTTCGTGCTCTCCCTTTCGATAGTCTCTCTTGCGTTTTATCTTTTGACCATTGCTTTCTTTCTGGACCTCTGATTTGCCCCGTGATTACTTTGGCTTGTGATTTTGGACTCTGGAAATACCTTGTGATCATTTGGTGTATCGTACTGGACTCCGTGGTTAACCTTGACAAGAACTTTGTGTGTGAAGTGTGGTGAATCTTCGTGATCTTTCAGGCTGTACATTAGGGTGGGTCACTTACATATGGGGAAAATAAACGTTTAGTTTTTATATGGGCACGGCGACAAAACGGTGCTAAATTATGAGTGTAAATAGATTATGAAGTTTCATTGCAATCGGAATGTATCTTTGTGCCTCCGGAGTCATGTGGAAATCGTCAACAAATTTGGTTAAAAAAGGCCTAACAGCATGGCATACAAAGAACACTATTTATAAATAAAAGTCTTTAATCGATAGTAAATAAAGGTTTATTAATGAGCAAACAATTTTTACAACAATAGGACCTCCTCCTGTTTTGGTAGTCGGTTAATAAATATAAAAGAATAATTATTAAAATTCAGTGTTACTTTGTGGCGAAATCCTTTTTGCTGTCGAATTTCGGCATTGCTTTTCTCGAGTCTATCTGAGCTTTGATAAAACCTTCTTTCATATTTTTATTACATAAGGTGGCTGATGCTTCGGTCACAGCTTTAACTGCTCTTTCTGCTGCTTGTGTGTGATACGGAAGGCGTAATAAATCCAAATTTCCTTCTCCTTTTTGTTGAATAAACAAACGGAGATTTTCTTCGGTTACAGATTTTAATAAAGGAGGCTCAGTGATATTTTCTTGCCAATTCAAGGTCATAATAAGTTGAAGCGTTAAAGTATATCTTTGGTAACTGAAACATACGCAATTTTTTTGGTGTTTCTGATCACTTTCAAAATTCGCCGTGCAGCTAATTCACGAACGTGCGGCTGGGGATCTGTCAACATTGCAAGCAATAAGTTTTCCGGTTGTGCGAAATAGCTGTTTCTTTATAGTAATAGTAATAGTCCATTTATTTGTCAGAATATTGTGCCGTTTCCGGCGTACAAATACATTTTCGGGTGTTGGTTAGATTCTCACATATCACATTAAATGAATTAAGATAATATTCAAATTACA
The DNA here is from genome assembly GCA_917490735.1 of Dryobotodes eremita. NCBI lineage: Eukaryota > Metazoa > Arthropoda > Insecta > Lepidoptera > Noctuidae > Dryobotodes > Dryobotodes eremita. The sequence goes on from OU823272.1 coordinate 960,749, forward strand.
AATTAGTCAAAGTTAGTATAAGAAATGTCAAAAGGATTGAATTAAGTTAAAGAGATAATACGAAGAGATAATTTCTAATATTTAAGTCTAGTTTTCATTCATAAAATCATTAGTCGAGTAGTAGCATTTACTTATGAGATAATTGAATAATTTACATTTAAATATTCCAAAGTTAAGAGTTTTAGAACAATCTGGTAGTTTATTATAAACTTTGGTCGCCATACAAATACATACGCTTATTAGAAAATAATTTATTAATTCGTCTCGGTACACGAAGCATGTGAACTTTGCTGCTAGGTCTAGATACAAGATCATTATGCAGATCAAATTCGTGTCTATTTTGGTACACAAAAATATATAGAGCTGGGAGTGGCAATATTTTATGTTTTTTAAATAATGGGACACAGCTGTCTAGTGGGTGCGCTCCACATATTGAGCGAACGCATTCCTTCTGAGCTCGAAACACTGTTAATTTCTACAGAATTACCCCATATTATAATGCCGTATCGCAAAATTTATGAGACAGCCATGGTATGCACATAGTGCCGCATCAACACTAGCCACACGTGTTAATCTGTACAGAACGAACACGAACCTATCTACGCTTGTACAGAACTCGTCAATATGAGCTTTCCAAATACAGTGTTTGTCTATTGTTATCCCTAGGAACTTTGTACTCTCTACCTCTTCAACTGTGTCATCTCGTCGACACTACTAAAAAAATTGTCCATGTAAATGGAATGACCGCTATTTAAATAATCCTTTAAAAGTTTCATCACCACCTTGTCGACATGGCCTTTACCCACTTCAATATCATTGGAACCTTTGTACATATGTATTCTATGGACTAGTCCTCTAGGATCGGCCAAAACATATAATTTAATGCCATACTTGTGCCTTTTATTTGTATATACTGTCGGAAAATCACTCGCCCTCTAAATCCAAACATTGATTCACCAATACAGAATTCCCTTTGTGGATAAATAAAATTTTTCATCATATCGATAAAGTAATTTAGCAAGAAATCAATTTTCGAGTACTTAATGCGTGTTTCGTAAGTAGTATTAAAAAAGGCATCTTAATATTAACAGAAATCTGTCCCTAGACATATATTTATTAATATTAAATTTCACGTCGCAATTTTTTCGCCAATAAGCTGCTATTTTATTCAGCCTAGCGGTGCTGATGAAAAAAAGAACTCCTAAAAACGTCCACAATTCAGCAGTATTTGTATTTTTCCACTTTGGTAGGCAGCTATTAGGCTTAAGTGGCCTGGACATCAAAATTTGGGCATGCATATTGGTCATTTCCGCTAGGCTGGTCATGAAGTTTCCTTGGAAAACAGTTTAAAGTAATCAATAGGCCCTTTAAAATATACTTCTGCGAATATAACGAAAATAATCGCTTGCCGTAACTATGTTTACGACAAATGCAAGTCTCTACATCTGAAATTTTGTGCAAAATCGTAAAATAACTTGATATATTGATGTTGGTACGCTAGCGAACATCGTATTCATAGTTCGATTTTTTCAAAGACAATTACTGGCCGTAACAAATTCTCCTTGAATAAAGGGAAAATTGGTGATCATCGTTTAGTAAAAATAATAGTTTTTCTTGAAAATTTTATAATGTCTATGTAAACCTTATCTTGAAAACACACTTTTTCATAGAAACTACTAAGTAGCAGTACCCATTTTAAAGAATTAAAATAACTTGTTAAATATCTAGAGGCATTAAAATTTGCCTCCTTGCAACACTACGTTGGTGTCAAAGACAACTTTTGACAAGAAAACAAACAACAAAATATACTATACTTGAATTTTGAACTTCACAATATTTTTGGTTTTTGTGATAATACTCGTATTTCTCGAAGAAAAAAATGGTTGAAGACGAAAGTGAAGCAGGTGCAGCTGCAGGCCCGGCTCCGAGAGCCGTCAAGTAAGAACCTCAACCTACAACACCTATTTTCGAATTTTAATTTGTTGGTTAAATATTGAACGCATTTTCTATAGACTATTCTAATCAAGTAATGTTAAAATGTTTAATATATTCTAGTTTACTTAAATATTTCAGGCGTAAGCGTACACCGCGTGTTATGAGTGGCCGAATGGATGCCTTCCTATCTAATTTAGAAGCTCGCCCGTACCTGCACACCCGCAAGTTTACTGGCCTTCAGGGTCGGAAAATTTTTGATGCGGGCTGGAAGGAGGTTGCCGCAGAATTGAACCAACTGCTAAATGGTTCCATCAAAACATCAGAGCAGTGGATGACGGTAAAGTTTACACCCATTAGTTCGATACCTACTTACACTGCCAATATTACTAATAAAGATTTACTTTAATTATTTATCTTTCCTACAGGTTTGGAGAGACTTTAAAGTCGCGCCTGCTGTAAAGCAGCCCGGCTGCGAAAAGAAAGGGTGCAGACTGGCAAATGGAGCCATCACCACTGCTCCTCTGACTGAAGTGGAGCGTAGGATTTTGTCCCTGATTGGTTTAGAGTACACTTTTGGCACCGAGTGCCCGGATGCTATGCCGGAGGAAGATGTGAGTTCGGAATATAATGTATAGTGTGTCATACATGACATATGTATTACATCTTCTGTGATATTAATAATACTAATATCAAATAGTTTTACTATTATTTACAGATAATACAATGTGACATGGAAACAGGGGTCTCCACAAGTGAGGTCATCAGCCTACCTCAAACTCAATGTAAGTTTTTAAAATGTGTTCACAACTAATGTACATTCTGTTTCAATTTTCATTAATTAGTTTGAATAATAAAATTCAAATTACATTTTTACAGACAGTGAATTAGAGTTTCTGGAGGTAGAGAACTCCGTGCCAGATGATAGTGTAGCACCAAGTGGCAGCAGGACCACTGTGATTATGGTTTCACCACCCCCAACTGAGCAACAGGTGCAATCAGCTATCACCAGCACCACAAATAGGTAAGTTTGAGTTTTGTTATTGTTATCGTTATCACACCTATATAATCCTACTAATATCCTACTATATCCTACTAATATTATAAATGTGAAAGTGTGGATGTTTGGATGTTTGTTACTCAATCACGCTAAAACGGCTGAACGGATTTGGATAAAATTTGACACATGGGTAGAATATGACCTGGATTAGGACATAGGATACTTTTTATCCCGATATTCCCACGGGATCGAGATTCTGCGGGTGAAACCGCGGGGCGCAGCTAGTGTATTATATTTTACTTATAACTTTAGTCAACTGCGGCAGAGCATGAAAGAAGGGTAATGTTTTTAATGCATATTTAATTATTTCAGCAGCAAGTCGCACATCACAACCTGCCCCCATTGAACAGCGAGAGAGGTCCACTCGAAATAGGAGTAAGCTTAAATTTTTAGTACCGTATACTGACAATAATAATATAAAATAAGGTGAATTAAAGTATGATTAAGTTTGGTTATTCAGATCTGTATCCTCGTCGCAGCGTTGACGAGCAGTATAATTCAGCAGGACGGGATTTTCTGGCTGTTGCAGAATCAAATGCTGAATCAATAACGGTATGTTTTAGCCTACATTCAATTATCCTGAACATTTATCCTGTCCCGAACCCTTAAGAAAAAAACAGGTGTAATGTCATGTTTTGGTATTCTTAAGATTCAACATGCAGCATGATTCAGCATGCTACAGGGAATTAGCAAACATGTCTCAATCCCTCTGTGATTTTAATTTCAGATGCTTGCAGCCGCAGCTAAACTCCAAGGAGAAGCTGCAAAATCGCAAGCGGAGGCGTCCATTATATTTGCCAACGCTGCAGACAGAATTGCTAAAACACAAGCAGAGACATCACTCGTTCTTACGAAGACTGCTGAAAAAATTGCACAGGCCATAATTAAAATAAGCGATTTTTTTTTGAAAAATAAAACTCCGTGGTTTAAAAAATGATTTTTATTTATAAAAGTAAAATAATTAAGTAAAAGAAGTATTGATGAGACGCCTTTGGATTCTTTCTGCTACTGCTCTTCCAGTGCCAGTTACTACGAACAAAAAAATAAAAATAAGAAATCGTTGGATTTTAAGATTATTCTGATATTACCTAAACAACCATAGTGTGTACTAAGTATTGGTAATTCTTTAAATGGAACACCAATAGCATAATATGCATTTAACATTAGCACACCTACAATAAATAGTAGGTATATGGCTCAGAGGTAGTCAGTTACTTATAGTCGAGTTGTTGGATGTTAGTTGACGAAAACCACAGACTTCACGATTATTCAGTATATTCGTAAAAGTTATAGGTAAGATCCGTTGGATGCTAATCTGCGGTTATAGCGCTACGGCAGCTATTGGTCAACTAACTTATTATAATTATAAAAGTAAATAAATCGAGTAGCGAAAAGTAGGTCGCGGCGTTAGCATTTTGCCTGTACGTGAACCGTACATGCTCCCGAGGGAAAAGTGAGATGAGCATCCATTACAAAGCAAATACGAAAGAAAAGTGTAAATTAGATAATTAAAGTTAAATAGTAAACAATAGTAAAAGTGTAAAAGTATGAATGTAAAAGTATATGTGTATCACTCAATTTAATTCCTCAAAGTGAAATACTTTCTTCGGCTGTCTTGCTTCGCTGTAAATGGGCTCCGCTGCTGTCGAATCTATTTCCTGTAGCTCGATGTCCCCTCCAAAGTTATCCCTTCCTCTAGGTGTCACTCCGGTTTTAGTAGAGAGTGTTTTGACGCCTGTCTTTGTTTTCCACCATCGTTTAATGATAATGTAGAGGGAAAGCACAGCGATTCCTCCAAACAGCAAAGAAGTAACCGATGGAGATAGATGTCGTAACTGGACATGTCAGACGCCTTCGGTAATACTTCTCTGTTTTTCTGGAATTCCAACTGCTGGTCTATTTTTCTTATTTCTACTGCAGTTGGCGTTTCTTGATCTGTTATATTTCATTTTGCATTCTTCCAGCCGAGATCAAAGATGTTGTTAATTGTCGAATTTATGGTTGGTATTTCTATCTCTGGTTCCATGTTAAATCTGCTTCCCAGCTGATTATGTGGTAAATATTGTGGCGTCCTTTTTCTGAATTAAGCACTTTGATTTCAAGGAAATCACTCCAGTCCCGTCAATGACCGCTGGCGTAACTTGATCGTTACATATGGCGCGCATCAGCTGTTTTTCGCACAATGTAAATATCCACATGTTCGATTTGTGAAGCTTTGTCCAGGTTTCTTTGCATGTTACGTCATTGAGGACGCATGATAAAGACTCTTGTTGGTTGAAGACTTGGGCCTCACATGGGGCGTCTTTATCGTGCATGTTGTAGACAGGATTACGTGCGACACAAATGAATTCGTCTTCTCCGTATGAAGTACATTGGCGCATGCCTTGGTCTTCCATTGTTATGTAAGAGTTTTTTACAAAGTTGATTGCGATGAAGCTTGGACTTGGTTGTACGAGTTTTAAATATCGTTGTCTAAGGAACGGTATTGGTATGACTCGATATATCTTGTAGTCTTCGTCGCTCAGCAAGGGGATGTGTATTTCAAATAGCATATACTCGTAATTGTTTGTAATTCGAGCCTTCACATGAATGAGGTCATAGATATTTTTCAAATCCCTTTGAATATCCTTTACAGGTAACGACAATCCCTGTGGCAACCTTCCAGATATTATGTTTAGCTGTTTGATCAGTTGGTTGGCCGGAAATAGATGGGTATCTAAATGTCCTCTGTAAATGTTGGCGAGAGCATTTATCATCATTTCCAATATTCGATTTAAATCACTTAAAATCAGAGCTGACGTCACGGCAGCGGAATTTATGTCATTCATCGTGAATAGCAATGGCGCCTTGTTCCCTATTTTTGTGATTTCGCTGCAAGTTTGATCCATGTAGACACGCAATGTTTTGAATTGTTCATCCATAAAGGCATTGTTTCTTTTTATAATGTTGTTTTCAGCCTCTACAATTAATGTTTGGTTTTTCATAAGTTTTAGAAGGTAGTAATCATTTGATTGTGGATTCTGTATGTCTCTTTCGTACTTTTTAGCAAAGTCTGCGTCGAGCACTCCGAAAAGAATTCTTGTTAATTTCCCAACTCCATCAAAGTAACCTTGTTTTGGTCTTGAGTGTTGAGTGAGCAGCATAGAGTTGTAGTCGACTATGTGACTCAGTTTATGACGTAGGTGGCCGACAATTGTTTCTCAAGGCGTGTACTCATGTGATATTCTTTGGCATAGTTTATCTATTTGGTTCACATAATCATTGATCCAATCAGTTGCTTGCCAGTATGACGTTAAGTTGTAGTAAACCATAGACTTCACGATTATTCAGTTTATTCGTAAAAGTTACAGGTAAGTTCCGTTGGATGCTAATCCGTGGTTATAGCGCTACGGCAGCTATTGGTCAACTAACTTATTATAATTATAAAAGTAAATAAATCGAGTAGCGAAAAGTAGGTCGCGGCCGCGGTCGCGTAGGATTTTGCCTGTACGTGGACCCTACAGTAGGTATTGAGGTAAAGTACTACTACTGCTAATGCATACACAAATTATATAGGCGAACATAACATTTAAAGAGAAAAGAAATTCGACAAAAGCAAAATTAACAGCAATAAAAGATAATAAAATAGAAATTAGTGAAGGCTATGATCCTTTCATGGTGCAAAATTAGTAAATAAGGTAGTTTACACCATATGTTTCTACATAATATAACTACAACAGAAATGAGATAACTGAATGTTATAACTGTCAAGAACATTAAATTTATTTAAACTGCATCATTACCTGTATCTTCAAGGCTGACATCATTAAATCCATCATCATTGGTTGATGTGGTGGTGTCTGGTTCTTCCATTAACCTTTTTTTATTCTCATGTTGTGGAGAACTGCACCTGCGTTTATAATTAGGCTAGCAGTATAGGGCTCGTTCATCAACTGGCGTTGATGTGATAGACACCGAAACACAGACTTCAGTACACCAAAGCATCGCTCTACGATGTTCCTTGCAGAGCAGTGAGCATCTGTATAACAACGCTCCGGTGTGCCAAGGCGTCGATTTTTCAGTGGAGTCATCAGCCATGGCTCCAATGGATATCCATCATCACCTAAAAGATTAAACATTGAAAGTGTATCTGGCGGTCTTATTTGCTCACTCTTGCAGACAACCTTGGACTGTTACCTACCAAGCAACCATGTATGGCGGTCTCCACCATCAAAACGTCGCTTCATGACCGTGCGCACAGGCGAATTTGTCCATATGTGTGCATCGTGTCTTGCTCTTGGCCATCGAGCATTTATGTTTAATATTAGTAGGTCTGGGTCACACACCTAAAACAATTGAAAATATAAGCATGTAGGTAGGTACACAATTTTGCTCATAAATTTGTGAAACAATACCTATTGAAGTTAAACTTACAGCTTGCACATTCAGTGAATGGCCCTCATGGTGACCACTTACATAGGCCTCCTCGTGAACCCTAGGAGCCAAAATTTTTATATGGCTGCAGTCAATGGCTCCGATCGCATCTGGAAATGGGAGTGGAGCATTTCTAAACTTCTCCTTTGCTACACGCCGCTCTTCCTGTGTCATAGGAAACTTCACATATTTCCTTAACAATTTTTCATTAATAGCCTCAGTTACAGCATGTATGCAGCGGCTAACTGATTTTTGGCTCATACTGCAACCCCACTGCAAACCAGTAGGCAACTTATAGCAGCCACTTGCGTAAAATTGGAATGCTGTTAGTACCTATTTGGAAGAAAATAAAAACAAGTATTAAAAAATATTATGAATTGGGTATTTTAAATAAAAGTTAAGTATGTAACGACACTCACTTGAGACTCCACAGAAAATCCGTAAGGTCGATGTCTCTGCAGAGATGGCTGAAGTGCACCGAGGAGTTCACTGAACATTTGTTTATGTATCCTGTATAAAGACAGAAATTCACCGTCCTCCAAATCTACTACTGGCTTTTCACATTCGCGACGGCTTCGTCCGATTTGTCTTCGTTCAATCACGTCGCGTCTATGTTCAAGCACGAATACATCCCAAGCTAAATATGCCTCCGCCATAATTAATTAGATTGATTTTTTCCTCTAACAATAAATCGACCCCAATAGCAATCCTACCGAATCACTTTGCGGGCTGTCAAAAAAGTCCGCAAACTATTCATAAACACCATACTTCTAAATGTCTATGGTAAACACTAAAACGTAACAAATTCTCCTTGAATACAGCGAAAATTAGAGAACATGATTTAATGAAAATAATTATTTTTCTTAAAAATTGTATAGTGGCTATGTAAACCATATCTTGGAAACACTATTTTTCATAGAAACTAATTAGTAGCGATAACTATTGTACGGTGAACCCGCACATTTCATAACATCAAGTAGGTTAAGCTACATCAGCGTTTGCATACGCGCGATCATTTAGTGAACTGGCTAAGTAAAATAAATCAGTGATTTTACCACACTCAACACGGGCGGTTTAATTCTTCATCCCCGGGTTTCCATCATCACAAGTGTACAGAACAATCATCGTACGCTTGAACCAACTGTATAGATTATCGTTGTACATTTTTTTGGTCCTTCGAGCCGGATCCTGTATCACGCGTAACAATCCGTCGGGTGTATAGATCAAGGTGTGTTGAAATCGCAGCCACACACTTGATTATATTCGTTGAGTATTTCGCGACAGTTCCGTAAATAGTTTAAGTCAGTCCATTCAGTGAACCATCAGTGAATCGTTCCAAGAAGACATCGGTGGAGCTGAATCTACACATCTGTATTGCACACGGCGTCGGCAGCCCATAGTTGGTATCGCAAATCGTCAGTGTTCAAGTAAGATTGTTCCTTTTATTAAATCATAATGGCCGATTTAAGCGCTCGTCAATCGGAAATATTAGAAAGTCTCAATAGGATAAAGGTCAACTTTGGTAAGGATCCGTTGTCTAGAAAAACTCCGGAATATATCCAAAAGAGAATAGAGTCGTTGGATAACCTCTGGGGAGAGTTCGAACAAAATCACTTGAAACTCTCTGAGTTTCCGGATAAGGAACCTCAATATTTCGCATCTAACTCGTATCAACAGGGTAAGAGCCTCTACCAGTCTACTCGAAACTTGCTTACGGCCTTTGGTTCGGATGAAAAGGGTACGCAGTCAAACCCTGAAGCCACTGAACTGTTGGCTCAACAGAGAACCAACTTTAGGTCGTTCAACAGGTTGGTGAGGAGCGTCAACGTAGACGAAATATCCGAAAAATGGGAACTTGAAGACGAGCTTAGGGCTATACAAGCCAAGTGGAACACTATCGATACGTTACATCTGCGAATCGACCACATACTTCAAGGTGGAGATGTATCGTACGAAAATGAATTTAGCATGTACGAGCATAGCTACAAAGATAGGAAGCGTTCGCTAAATAAGAAAATATCGTCCATGGTTCATGTACAACAGGCAACGCCGAAGCTAGAGATTCCTACTTTTACGGGAAATACACGCAGTGGCCAACATTTTGTGACCTGTTTACAGAAGCTATTCACGACAATAACACAATAACCAAGGCTCAGAAGATGCAACACTTGAAAGGAAAGATCAAGGGAGAGGCCGAACGCCTTATTCAACATCTTCATATTTCATCTGAAAATTACGACACAGCTTGGGAAATTCTAAATCACCGATATAAAATAATGCCCAAGTTCTGTTTACAAATCAAATAGAGATATTTTTAAATCAGCCTTCTATCTCCAAACAAACAGCTTATGAGTTAAAGCGGTTATATGATACCACCACGGAGTGCATCCACTCTATACATAACCTTGGTGTGAACACAAATACATGGGATCCGTTGTTAGTACATCTTCTCAGTAAGAAACTGGACCAGGAGACTTACTGTGACTACAAACAGGCGCGTACATCACCCAGGGAGGTCCCATCCTTGACAGAATTTATGACGTTCCTCGAAAACAAGTTCACAGCACTAGAACCCTTACACCGAAGAGAGCGAGAAACAACGAAGCCTGCCTTTAAACGAGAGTCTGGTCAACAGCGTGAGAAACCTGGGAACCACTACACGAAACAGTATCAAGTCGTCGCTACTCAAGGGCCAGACTGTCCGATTTGTAGTAAACGTCACTCTATATTTCGTTGCAGGAAATTTACGAAAATGACCCCGGGTGATAAATTGACCTTGGTATCAAAAAATCAATATTGTAAGAATTGCCTTAATTATCATCCTGACAGTGAGTGCAACAGCACAAGACGTTGTAGAAAGTGTAACAGTGAACACAACACTTTACTGCATGACGCGTGTGTACCACATCAACAAACCGCAGCGACGACAAGCGCTACCGTGCAGCCATCACCGACGCAGCATAATGTTAATCACGTCGCAGCTGATAATGAAGAAATACTGTTAACCACGTTGTCGTTAACTGTATTATCTGGAAATGGTACATATGTCACGTTACGAGCGCTTCTAGATCAGGGGTCCCAAATTTCGTTGATTTCAGAAAATGCGACGCAAATGCTAGGCTTGCAACGTCGACAACAGCATGCCTCCATTTCAGGAGTAGGTCCAGTCTCCAAACAAAGCAAAGGAATTGTAACACTAGACTGCAAGTCCATCTACGGAGATTACACCTTGAAGACTCAGGCGTTGGTTGTATCAAAGGTGATAAACAGCCTACCGAACTCATCATTCCGCAAACACCCGTGGTCTCACTTGCAACATCTTCAGTTAGCAGACCCGGAGTATAACGTATCAAGACCTATCGATCTTCTTCTGGATGCCAGTGTATATTCGGAAATTATATTAGGCGGTCTTATCAAGGGCCCAGCGCAGGCCCCAATAGCTCAACAAACCAAAATGGGTTGGATCTTATCAGGAAATGTCAAAAGGTTCAACTGTCATGTCGCCATCAATAACATTGAAGAAATAGCCAAGTTTTGGGAGTTGGAGGATATTCACGACTCATCATCATCAAACGTGACGATCGGTGATCAATTTTGTGAAGATTTCTACAAAACCACCACGAGACGCTTAGATAATGGAATGTATGAAGTTGGGATACCCATGATGCCAGGCTTTCAGCAGCAACTCGGATCATCAAAGTTTAAGGCTATAGCGCAATTTAAACAATTAGAATCAAAAATGTCTAAAAATACATCATTTTCAAGTCAATACAAACAATTTATGAATGAATACCAAGAATTAGGTCACATGCGGCAAGTCGACAGTAAAACCGATCAGGCGTACTACTTACCACATCATGGTGTATGGAAACTTGATTCCACAACAACAAAGTTGAGAGTAGTTTTTAATGCCTCATCCAAGACTACATCGGGTAACAGCTTGAACGACTTAATGTACAGTGGGCCCAACTTACAACAAGACCTATTAGCACTCATCATAAATTGGAGGCAATACCAATATGTAATCACTGCGGATATTGAAAAAATGTTCCGGCAGATACTCGTTAGAGAGCAAGATCAGCCTCTGCAAACGATCATTTGGAGAGATTCAATGGATGATCAATTGAGTCCATATCAACTAACCACTGTAACGTACGGGACCAAAGCAGCTCCGTTTTTGGCTATGCGGACTCTAAAACAAATCGCGGCAGATGATGCCGAAAAATATCCACTAGCAGCAGCAGCGGTACAGAACTCCTTCTACATGGATGATTTGCTGAGTGGACAGAATACCGCCGATCAAGCAAAAGAGCTACAACAACAACTTATTAAAATGCTCCAGGGTGCTAGTATGAACCTGCGAAAATGGTCAAGTAACAAGCCAGAACTCCTGCAGAATTTAACAACCGACCAATTGAACAGTCCCTACGAATTTAAGTGTCTCGAATCCAGAAAGACTCTTGGATTAAAATGGAACCCATCATCTGATACATTCATGTTCCAAAGTCATGTAATCCCTAAGAGTAATGCAGTAATTACAAAGCGGCAATTATTGTCAGAAGTATCAAAGTTATTCGATCCTTTTGGTTGGTTATCACCGCTTACAATCAGAGCGAAGCTATTGTTTCAACAAACGTGGTCCATTGAAACAAACTGGGATCAAGAACTACCAAAGGACATGCAAGAAAATTGGCTTAAAATAAAAGAAGATATCAACTGCATCGACAAATTTCGCATACCAAGATTCTTAGGTAACACAGAAAAAACCTGTCGATTACATGCATTTTGCGATGCATCAGACAAAGCTTACGCTTGTGTTATTTACCTCGTCACCAAGAACAATAAGGGCGAGTACACATCGACAATTGTTGCTGCGAAAACAAAGCTGGCACCGGTTGCAAAGAAAACATCGCTCCCTAGACTGGAACTGTGCGGCGCGCTACTTCTATCCCAACTTGTAAAGAAGGTAATTGAGTCCTTACCAAATATAGATATGACGCTTCATGCATGGACAGATTCCATGATAGTTTTGGGCTGGTCACACGGAGATATATCCAGATGGAAGTCCTTTGTAGCCAACAGAGTTAAGCAGATAACCAACATAGTCCCGGCAGAATTCTGGGGTCATGTCAGCTCTGAAGAAAACGCAGCCGATTGTGCTACACGAGGCATAACGTCTCATCAATTGTTAAACCAATCATTGTGGTGGGAAGGCCCTGAATGGCTAAAAGGTTGTGAGAGAAAAGATGCAGTTAAGATCGTATCGTCCCCAACAATAGAAACAAAAGCGGTTTGTGTGAACACAGCCTTAGTGAAAAATAATGTTACGTTTATTACTGATTTACTGCAAAATTACAGTTCGTTGACACGAATTGTACGGGTTACTGGCTGGGTGTCACGTTTCATCAAGCGAATTCGCGACAAACAGATTCCAACACATGGTTTTTTAGAGTCATCAGAAATAAATAACGCTTACCATTTAATTATTAAAGAAATGCAATCACATGAATTTCAACAAGAATTGCAACATATTAAGGGTAAACAACACGTGAGCTCGAAAAGCAAGATTTGCAGTCTAAACCCTTGGCTAGATGAAAATGGCTTATTAAGAGTTGGTGGACGTTTAAAACACGCCAGTATAAGCAAATCGGCGAAGCATCCCATCATCCTACCAAGCCACAGTCGACTTACTGATCTTGTCATTAGCCAGGCACACATAACAACTCTGCACGGTGGTCCCCGACTAACACTTTCCTACATAAGGGATAGATACTGGATCATCAGCGGATTCAGGACGGTAAAACGGCAGTTAAGACTGTGCGTTAAGTGTCGCCGATTTAACAACGAAGCTCAACAGCAAATTATGGCAGACTTACCACGAGCCAGAGTCACTCCGTCAAGGCCATTCACGCATACTGGTGTCGATTTCACGGGCCAAGTAGAGCTGAAAGTCAATAAAGGACGCGGGATCAAAACAACGAAAGGATACGTAGCAGTCTTTGTCTGTCTGTCAACGAAAGCGGTCCATGTGGAACTGGTTTCAGACCTGAGTACGGCCGCCTTTCTAGCAGCGTTTCGTCGATTCTGCTCCCGACGTGGATCACCAGGCCACATGTATAGTGACAATGGTACAAACTTTGTAGGCGCTAATCGACTCATGAAAAAGGAGTATAAGGAGATTATCCAGAATATCAACCCGGACTTCTTTAACAAAATCAGTGAGCAGAACATCCAGTGGCACTTTAATGCACCAGCCTGGCCTAATGCTGGAGGACTTTGGGAGGCGGCTGTGAAGAGCCTGAAATACCATTTGAAAAGGGTCATAGGCGACCAACGTCTTACGTACGAAGAGTTTTCGACGTTACTTTGCCAAATAGAGGCGTGTCTGAATTCCAGACCTTTATGCCAACTCACGGAAAATTCAGACGACGACTGCCTTACTCCGGGACACTTCCTGACTGGGGCGCCGATTTTATCACGGCCTCAAACTGAACCGGAATCATCAACGCTAAAGGCGCGATGGCAACTCGTCCAAGCTATGACAAAGAATATCTGGCAACGGTGGTCATCGGAGTATCTGCAACAGCTACAAACCAGAACCAAGTGGCAACAGGCACGACGTAATCTTGCAGTCGATGACTTCGTCCTCATCCGTGACGAGAACGTACCTCCGGGTAAATGGGCAATGGGACGAGTGCACCTACTTCATCCTGGAAAGGACGGGTATGTGAGAGTAGTTACTGTCAAGACAAGCAACAACACCATACAGCGTCCAGTCAACAAGCTTGTATACTTGCCTGTAAATGAGAAGGTATCCCCAGCCAAACCCATGAACCAATGTGAGGATGAGTCTTCCACTCCGTCACCAGATCAAGTTGAAGGCAAAAGGCGGCCTCCGCGACCGCGAAAGCAAAAGACTTTGCAAGCCTTTTTAATCAGTGTTTTACTAATGCTTTTGTTTGCATCTCCTAGTCTACAACAAAAAGTTCCGACATACAACATTACGCAAATTACCACAAACCAAGAACTTTACTTCGACAAGATGTCCAACCTCCAAGTTATCAAGGATGATTGGAAACTCATCGTATTTTATAACATGTCCGCGTTTTATCACGGAGTATCGAACATTAAGAAATATGTCAAGCACTTAAATCAAACCGCCGATTGCATGGGTTCGCAATACGACAGCGTCATCCTACAATTAGAGCACGAAGTAAAGGAACTTGAACATTATCAAAAACTCCTTGAAAACCCGAACGCCAGAAGGCAAAAACGTGGTTTAATCAACGGAGTAGGATACCTGGCAAACACGTTGTTCGGAGTATTAGATGAAAACTTCGCTCAGCAGTATAAGCAGGACATAGAAAGCATATCTAATAATGAAAATCATCTTCAAAAGCTACTGAAGAATCAAACCTTGGTCTTGGAATCGGAGTATAACATTCTGCGACGCAGCGAGGAGACTATGAACAAACAGTTCAAATTTATAAAACAGCATCTTCAAAACGTCACTAAAGAAATCAATAAGGTGCGTCTGGACAACAGAAACGGCATTTATGTAACATCATCCGCCTTAGCTGCGAGTATCATATTGTCAAACTTAATGCGAATCCAACACACACTTATCAACACCGTGACAGACATTAGCCACGGCCGCATCGACCCGTACCTTTTGACTCCAGAACAGCTGGTTCGTCAGATCAACATAATCTCCGGGCAATTGCAGGGAAATCTAATGACCCCAATCGAGTCATCAAACCTATCCGAGCTGTATAAGATTATGAAGGCGTCTGCAACGCTGTATGAAGGCTATCTTATTATAGAGATTAAGATTCCGCTTGTGAGCAACGATATCTTCGAGTTAGATAGAATCATACCTATCCCTCAGAAACGGGGGTCGAATCACGTTCGCACTGTCCCAAACTCACCATATATAGCCTACAACATAGAAAAAGACCTCGCTCTTCTCTTATCAGATAGCGATCTGCAAGCATGCTTTCATATCATCAGTAACAGTCGGCTACTATGCTCCATTGATAAACCTGTTTACAATCTGGGAATAAAACAGTCGCTATGCGATATCCAGACTGTAAGTAATATGAGGAGCACTTGTAAATAAGACGTGTCCACGTGCCACAATTATTGGGTCAACTTACACAATTTAAACTCCTGGTTTTACACCTGTTGTGAGTCATGTGAACTCCGTATTTCTTGTATTGCTGACACAACAACGACCATTATACGAGGCAGTGGAATCATTGACCTAGGTTATGGATGCACACTGAAATCGGATTCCTACAGTATTCACACGCACAACAACTACTTACGCTATATGAACATGTGATCAAATATCGATGTCCCAGAGGTTTCCATATTGAACTCTCTAATAAACACAACCTTGCCCAACGATTTCGACGTACCGGAAAACCACACCCATATGTGGAATCAGCTTAGAGACCAAATAACCAATATAAAGGAACAATCTACTACACAACTAAACGTCCACGACATCCACCATTATTCCGTCGTGTACGTTACGTTGGCCTTGGTCCTCGTCTTAGGCGGCATATGCTTATACCTAATTATAAGAAGTAAGTGCGAAGCCGCACCTGCGCTGCAGCAGCGGGAGATGTTGGAGGTACGTGTAAGCCCCGGCGAGCGAGCTCCGGGGCCGGAGGCGCAAGCTGACCTCACAGGATCGGGATCTACTGAGTGCGCGCGTGAAACAGTGCGAGTGCCAGTAATCAGTGAGTTCAGTGATATGAGTAAGCCAACCGAAAGTATAAATAAAGGGACCTCTCCTATGGTGAAATATTAACAAGAACAAAATCAGACAATTTAGTGTTAGTTATACATAGTATTTAGAGTAGTTATTGTTGAAATCACATTGTATCAGCTTTCATCGAAACATTGTATCATCTATTCTAAGTCATCATTTTTATTGTATTTAGACACATTTAAACACACTAGGTTTCATCTAGGTTTAACATATTCCCTCGTCTTCTCCTTTAGAGTTGGCAGTATGTACGGTGAACCCGCACATTTCATAACATTAAGTAGGTTAAGCTACATCAGCGTTTGCATACGCGCGATCATTTAGTGAACTGGCTAAGTAAAATAAATCAGTGATTTTACCACACTCAACACGGGCGGTTTAATTCTTCATCCCCGGGTTTCCATCATCACAAGTGTACAGAACAATCATCGTACGCTTGAACCAACTGTATAGATTATCGTCGTACAGCTATTTTAAAGAATTAACATAACATCTAAGGACATTAAAATCAGCCTCCTTGCAACATTATTAACCTAATCCCAAACTTGTGAAGTGTCAATGTCAAGTCAATATGGTCTTGTTTAGTTGTTTTGTTGTTATTGCAAGCAAACTGTATTTTCAATGTTAATTACTTAATCATTTTTCATACATAATACAAGGTTAATGCATATGATTGCTCGGCTAACCCATTTTGGCTCAGAGGCGACCCCACTGACTATAGTTTCTCATTAAAGTATATAATAGCTGCGTTATAATAAGACACTTGAGACTACAGAAATTCGGCTGTTGTATTTGAAGAAATGGCTAACGTTCACCTAGGAGCTCTGTAAACACGGGTCCTGTTATTCTGTAAAGGTACAGAAATTAACAAGTCCATAGGATTTTCACTTTCGTGAGATTTGCCGTCTCATAACCATATCAAGGCTGTCGGAGGACTCTGAGGCAGCATGAAGCAAGCAGTCCACTCTTCAGAAGGCCACATAGCTTGGAGATGCGTTATTTGTGGTTGCTATCTCCTGTAGTGGGGAACGACGTAGAAGAAAAAAATAATTTGAACTAAGTGAATAGTGAAAGTTTACATTTTTATTAACTTGATAAAGATATTGCAAAAGGTATGCAACATGCCTCGTGTAAACAGTGTCTAGATTATTAGGACATGTGAACTTAAGAGAGGATTGTGATGATAGAAATTTAATAAAGTTGAAAACATGATTTGTGGTTGTGTGTTATTTACTTTTCAATAGAATATTTATTTACAAAGAATGTACGAGACTAAAATCAGTTGTTACAGTTGAGAGGAATCTATGCACATTATACCTAATATAGCAGGCTAATTTAGTTTATTTAAATTAATCACAAAAGCTAAATTTCAATTAAGTTAACCTATCGCCTAACAAATGTTGTGCATAATAATAAAAACTTCTACTAATGATGCTGTTAGCTGTTTTCTAAAATTTGCAATGGTAGATCTTTAATATTGTTAGGTATTGTATTATAAGTTATAGGTGAGATGCCATACAGATATTTTTTTCTTGAGAGAAGTTTAAGAATCCCGTGCATATCAAGTTCTGATATTGCCCATTGACATTGTGTCACCCTATGTAAATTTCTACATTTATATCTGTAATTTTTATGGTGTATAAACAGTTTTCTATCTATCTATTGAGATCTCATATCTCTACCATGTTTTATAGATTCATTTGAGGTAGAAAGTACATTTTTATTAGTTTTTACGAATACGGCTACTTCAAGGATGTGAAGGCATGGGAAGGTTAACAATGAGACACCAAACCTTAAAACAGAAAGTACCAAACCATGGTCAGCAACCAATATTGTCGGCAGCTTAACTTTTTTGATAGATTATGCAGCATTCAAAAGTGTACATGCAGAGCTACTTGAGTCTTTTTTTTTAAATATCCTCTGCCTGTGCCTTCTTCGTTAACTGGCTGCCAATTAAGATCCCTAGAAATTTTGTGATAATTATATTGATTTCAACAGTTTGACTGGTGCAATTTATATTCATGGCTCTCACGGATATCCATTGGTAAAAATGCATGATTTAGGATTTTTGGAGTTTTATAGTTAAATTTTCATATTGTCGAGCCACTTTATTAAACTGCTGAGTGCATTGTTAATGTCATGTGGATAAGTATGCAACATGTCTCGTGTAACCAGTGTCTAGAATTAGAATGTGTGAACTTAGGAGGGGATTTTGATATTGGAGATTAAATAAAGTTTAAAAAACGATTTGCGGTTGTGTGTTATTTATTTATATACGAAGATTGGACGATTTGCTCCCTTCCATAAAATTTCAATGTCTTTGGCTCCCTCTAATGCGGTGATTGCCGGCGACGCTCGTTCGCATGTAGTATGTCCGGATCTTATAAATAGGTGGACTTAAAAGCCTCATCGGTACATAAACACAGACACCTTCGAATACGCCTATTCAACATAATTTTTGTTAATAATTACTTGCAAACACCAAAACAACAAAGTTTACGATCAGTTTGGGGGCTGTCATTTGTCAAAAATACCTGTAAATTCGTAAACCGTAAAGTTTGCGACAATGTTCGGTCAAATACCGATAACATTCAATAACTTTGAGTGTCGAGACTACCAAATATCGTTAACTCCGGATCGTTAGGATTTTGCGACCGAATTTCGTCGTAAAGTGATCGCTATTTATGTCGATTCTGCTGGCCCAGGTGTTTGGGTTTTCGCTGCGTGGTCGATAACTTTTCTTTTTTGTGATTTTTGAAATTTCTTTTGTTGAGATTTTATTGGAGTACTAGTCAGAATTTCAGATCTTAGTGGCTGTCTGCATGTGTCTCTTTTTCTGACAGTTGCTTGTGACAATGGGTAAATTTTCTGAAGTATACTTGTATTCTGGTATCCGATTGGTGGTGGCGTAGCTGTCCATGTTCCACGTTTGTTACACTATGATCAGATAGATCCATTGGTTCTATAACTTGAGCATTTTGAGGTTGCTGGTGTAATCTTTCGGAACAGATGTTTGATGGAGCTATTGGAGTCAGCATAGGTTCTGTATATTGAACGCTTTTCATCAGCTGTTGTAAATTTTCAGATCTAGCGGCTGGTGCATCTATTTCGAGTTAAAAATCAGAGCTGGAACGTTTTCAGTCAACGTGGTGGTTATGGTAATCAGCGTGATTGTGTTCTTGAGTTCACGATTGTACACTTCAGATGGCGTAAAATAATCTTCCTCGATCGCATATCGATCAAATTGTTGAATACCTGCTGCTCCATAGCTTCATAAAGTATTTTGCGGCGTAGCTGCTTTAAGATAAGCTTAGGTACAAGTTTAGCAATATCGTACTGGCTTATGACTGCCAGAATGTTCTTTCTGAAATTTATTCATTTCTATTTCAAAAAAAGCATGTCAGGTGCATATGTCGCAGGCAATTAGGATGATTCCGCCGTTTACACACGGCGTCGTCAGTTTAAAATGCTCGTAGTTATGTAATATGCCAAAGGCATAATGATTACTCGTTCAATTGTTATAATTTTGACATTGGTTGTAGTTTTAGGGTGACCATGATAAAACACAGTTTGGGCAAATCAGGCTTTATTTAATCATCTATAGATCGAAAAAAGCGCGCGATTCCAATCTACACGCGACCAGCTGGGACTTGGGGCACCCCGACTCGAACAGGTTAGGTCAGACGGGTCTGGAAGACCCCGCTATCCCCTTTGCGGTTATTTTTTTTTTAAATCACCCAGATGTAGGAGCCCCGCTAAGCGAGGCTCCGTTGACTACGCATTATTATTATTGCCATTCAGAAAAAGGAGGCCCTTATAGGTTTTCCTGTCACTTACAATGATTTAATTACACTATAAATCTTTAAAAATCTTTTCAGGCGTAAGTGTTGTAGTATAGTTTGGAAACAGAACGCGCGCGTCCAAATTACCACCTATACACGGCTAGTACGCAAAATTCGTGTATGCATTGTAATCACAGATTTAACCCTTGGAAGCCTGATTTAACAAATCAATTTAAAAAAATGTCAATGTGTTCACTGCAGGAGCTAGATAAAGGGAAAAATAATAAAAAAATCATAATACATATTTTATATATTTATTCCGAAAAAAAAAAACAGGTATCAATTTTGATACTTCAGGTATTATGGCCATAAATAAGTCGGATTGACTAATAATAATAATACTCATAGGCATGAAATAATGCAAAACATTGGTTATTTTTAAAATCACATAGAGAAACTTTACATTTTTTACAGATCGAAGAGGTAAGTTTCCTACAATTGTTATATTTACATTTATTTCTAGAATCCATACATATTTTTTCATGTCAAACACGGTCGTAACGTACGTCAGTAGAGGGTAGGACTTGTACACCCGCCCGAGGTCTTTTAGACGGTTCAGGGATCTCTTCTCGTCGACTGTTAGTACTTGGTCTTCCCCTTTTATTTTCTGAGCGACTTTGATAACGACATAAGGTCAGCAAACTCGGTTCTGAAGTCAGCTAACTTCATAATATCCTTCTGGGATTTTCCGTTCACTGTACTAACCTTTTTGTACAACACCCAAGCATTTATCACAGTCATGTCTAAGAGGTGATAGAACAGCCTTGTTGTCCACTTTCTTGACTTTATGTGAATGCGATATCGACGCACGTTCATTTCCCTCAAGTCTCGTCAGTGGAGGCTCTTGGACAAGTTCCAAATATTTTTGACTATAACAATAGAACCCCGAGACAGAATCTAATAGACTTTTGCCAGAATCATAAGACATATAAGCACGTTTATTTCCCCAAGTCTCGTCAGTGGAGGCCCTTGGACCAAGTGCCAAACATTTTTGATCATAACAATAGAACCCCGGGACAGAATCTAATAGACTTTTGCCAGAATCATAAGACATATAAGCACTTTCGTTTCCCCCAAGTCTCGTCAGTGGAGGCTCTTGGACCAAGTTCCATACATTTTTGCCCATTGTCCTTTCTTTGCTTTTAGGTACCGATGTATACTTTAGTATTTTGTTAGATGGTAATAGGAAAATTCCAAGTGGCCCTGTTTTGCAAAGAACTTTGTTCGGATATGTTATTGGAGGTAACATAAATATAAAAGACTGCAATGTTGACAACAATTATGTTTCAAACATGGCTATATGTGAATCTAACAAACTAGAAAATGTAATGGAGCAGTTTTGGCTCACTGAAAAGGTTCCTGAACCAATTGATAAGCTGTGTAGTGAGTATAAAGAGGCTAAGGTTGCTTTTCAAAACTCAGTAAAAATTTAAAATAAAGTATTTCAAGTTGATATGCCAGTAGTCTGTGACTTAGAACAACTACAGCTTGGATATTCCTTTTCAGTCGCTCATCAAAGATTTCTGATACTGGAAAATAAATTTAAAAGAAATCCATTGTATCTGGAAAAGTATAAACAATTTATTGAAGAATATATTGCCTTGGGACATGCAAAAAAGGTTGACATTGGTGAATATGAAATTACTAATGAACATGTTTACTTTTTAGCTCATCATGCTGTGATAAATGAGGGTAGCAGACAACCAAACTTCGTGTGGTATTTGATGGTAGTACGAAGTCAAAAGGTAGAGTCTCCCTGAATAATGTCATGTTGAATGGACCAGTTGTGCAAAGAGAGCTATTTGATATCCTGCTCCTATTCCGTACGTACCTTTTTACTTTAATTTGTGACATTGCCAAGATGTTTCGCTGTGTGAATATAAAACCAAAGCGGGTCTGCCTCCAGAATATACTTTGGAGCCCACAAGCCTCCTCCATCCACACAAGCCCATCAGTTGTTTACAGCTGCAGACTATTACATATGGGTTAAAACCATCTACATTTTTGGCCACCCGATGCCTAATAGAGCTGACTCATAGGTATGGTAAGAGGTTCCGCTTGCAACAGAGGCTATGTTATCGAATACTTAATCATGTCAGGTCACAACATTGTTGATTGAAAGGGAACATTTACGTCTCTTGCATGCGGGACCCAAGCTGATATTGAGTTCTCTATCTCAGAATTATTGGCTTATCAGTGGTCATCGGGAGGTTAAGAAGGTAGTACACAAGTGTATGAAGTGCATACGTTTGAAGGCTGCAGCGGCTAGACAGCTGATGGGCTCTCTGCCTAAAGAAAGGCTTACATCACAAAGACCATTCAAGGTCGTAGGTGTAGATTTCTGTGGTCCATTCAATATGAAGTCTGCGAGGATTAGAAGACCTCTGCAAACTAAATGCTATGTCGCGCTGTTTGTTTGTTTTGCTGCTAAAGCGGTTCATAAAGAACTTGTTAGTGACCTCACTACAGAGACTTTTTTGGGATGTCTCAAAAGGCAATAGGTAGGTATTAGGTTTATTGCAAGGCGCGGTATGCCCACTCAGATT
The DNA here is from genome assembly GCA_917490735.1 of Dryobotodes eremita. NCBI lineage: Eukaryota > Metazoa > Arthropoda > Insecta > Lepidoptera > Noctuidae > Dryobotodes > Dryobotodes eremita. The sequence goes on from OU823272.1 coordinate 983,318, forward strand.
TTTTGTGACATTGCAAAAACTTATAAAGGAGCCTCTAATCAATTAAAGGGTCTGTATGATTTGTTTCCGTCAAAGGCTCACAGAGACTCTGTAGAACAGTTTTGTAATACAAATATGATAAAATTTAACTTTATTCCGAGTTATTCTCCTGAGTTCGGGGGGCTCTGGGAAGCTGGCGTCAAGAGCTTTAAGTATCACTTTAAAAGAATCATAGGTAGTTTATGTTTAACATTTGAAGGTCTATATACTCGTACCATCATAACAGAAATTGAAGCTGTGCTGAACTCTCGGCCCCTGCTGCCTATGACCTCGGACATTTCTGATGTTAATTTTTTTTAAACCAGGACATTTTTTTTAGACTTTACAGGAGTACCCATCAACAGACTTAACCCTTCTTTGCATGATTTTTTCTATTTTTTTTAAATCAATCAGGGTGATGTAATTAATGCTCTAGATTAAAGGAAAAATATTTAAAAAATCCTAGTGTAAATAAAAATATGTATTATGTTAAAAACAATATGATGGAAATTTACATCATCATGCATTGTCACATATTTAGCTCAGTACTAAATAAATAAAAATATATAGTTTACTCATTCTTTATTCTTTATGATAATTTAAAAAACAATTATTATTCTTATTTAAGCATAAATTGACGCCACATTTATTACACGAAATTGTGGAATAGCCTTTACATTTGGGAAATTTGCACCGGAGTGACCCACCTACTTTTGGCCAATGTTCAGTACCATCTTTTCTTATGTCTTTTGGAGGTGGTGGAGCTGGAGAACCTTTTTTTTTTTTTTATTGTAATTCTTCTTCTAGTACACTGGTACTAGGACGCCCTCTTTTAGCTTCTTTGGTGGTTCCTCTGTTGCATAGCACAAAGGCCAATTCATTTCTGAATTGGCCCATTGTAAGCAGTCTCTTTTTAGGTTCAGCTCTTTCTTGAGCATTTTTTTCATAAACAATCCAAGAGTTTATAATAGCTAGATCAAATAGATGAAAAAATATACGCAAGTACCACTTTTTAGACCTCATTTTTATATGATTTCTGCCCAAAAAGCTATCCATGAGATCTACTCCTCCCATATGTTTATTGTACTCTTGGACAATAAACGGGCAAGTAATATCAATTTTTCCTTTTGTTATCCTGTCAAATCTATTGACTTTAGTTACAGGCAATGCTCCAGAATAAGAAGATAACAGGGTTACTATCTTATTATCTTTCCAAGCCACACAACTCAAATCTATACCATCATGCACAGACACTCTTTCCTCAAAACTACCTCTGGGCACAGATTTTTTATGAAATTTTTCTTCTCTGGAAGTTTATTATTTGGTATCCTGTTTTGTTGCACAGTTCCCACTGTGTGAATTCCTGATTTAGCTAAAAAAACTACCAATGGCAAAGAGGTATAAAAATTATCAAAGTATATGATGTGGTTTTGCTTTCTTGGCACTCCTCGAAGCAAACGAACTACAATTACAATTACGAACTACAATTTTACAAACACTGCTTTACAAATACCATACGTACACAATCACCCAATACAAATACATCCTTGGTGTTTAATAAAATTCTATCATAACATTCATTACATAATGCGCCATGTTTTATAATATTTATTGCTTAATCGATAAGTCAAAATGTCAAACCTACAGTTTTATGACAGCTGCGCGCACAGATCATTAAAGCCCGGCGGCGTATGAGTCGTTTCCCCGGAATGTTACCACGTTATAAATATTATGTTTATATACTTTTTGAACTAGGTCATAGTGTATTTATTTTATTTCTTATTTTAATGTTTATTTTTAATTTTCGTATGCTGCACTGGTTGACGTCATCACGTCAGCGCCGGCTATCGCTGAAAACCAGCGCTGGGGCTCTGTCTCGCATAGGGTCGTAGCATTATACTGAGCGATTGTCGTTTTGCGTGAATGTGACGCATATTTTTCCCCAACTCGTTATTTTTTGTATTTGTGTGTTTTTTCTTTGCGTCATTTTTACCGCAAATAAATGTATTTTCTTTCTTTCTTTCTTTACAACATTTCCTGTTGCACCAAGATCTGGTTCATCTGGGAGTTTCTCTGTACCTCAAACTTGTGGGCATATCCCATCAAATCACAGAGAACATATAATTTGAAGCCCCATTTATGGGGCTTCTTAGGCTGTCTATTTTGGTAGAACACATGTGTTCATCCACAGAAAGTCTTTGATTCATTGGCACTGTGGCAAACCTCTCATTGAGATTCTTGATAACAGGGCGGATTTTATAAAGCCTGTCATGTTCTGGATGACCTATAGGTTTGTGAAGATCATTGTTATTAAAATGTAATGATAACTTTATTTTCTCAAACTTGTTTAGTGGCATTGTTGAAGAAATGGGCTCATATCCAAACTTTGGCGACCAGTATGATCTTGTGCTAGGAAATTTGATTACTGACATGTATAATAATATACCAAAGAACTTATACAAATCATATTCTGTAAATGTTATAGATGAACTGGGGTTAGTCTGTATTATATATAAATTTGTCTCCTCTACTAATGTTTCGATAAAATCTTCAGTGATAAAATGGTTAAAACATTGATATGGAGTTTCTAGGTGTGATAGACCACCTGAAGCAGTAGAACTCCCCAAGAAAGTAATTTTATCTGTGTCAAACACCAGATTCCTTTTTTCCAAATCAAGCTTCTTTTGTCAAATGGAAAACTGGATGAAGACTGCAAATTGGATGAAGTTAATGGGTGAGAGGGTTCTTGATGTTCTGGTTCTACAAGAGGAGGATCAATGTCAGCAGTTTCATCCACATCATCATCATCATCATCGTTCTCCTCCTGCAACACTCTTATAACTTCATCAGCATCGCGGTTTTCATCATCGGAATCTTGGTCATCAAGGCCATCTTCTGAGAGCCAACCGCCTTCTAACTTACTAAGATAATCTTCAATATCTCTTTCATTCAAGTTTCCCTAAAAAACAACATAAAATAAACATTTACAAAAAAATGTTTGCCATACATTACAAGTGAAGTTACTGCATAGTGATGTAAATTTCCATCACATAATTTTGAGAAATTTATTCACAGTGTTTTGATATAAATTGTACATAAAATAACAAAAACATGAAAACAAACCTTTTTTCCACTCATTTTCACTTTTATTGTATTTTATATCTCCGTTTATTTCCATAAAACAATTTAAAATCTCGCTCCTTTCTTCCAGTCACAACAAACAGCGGAATGACAAGTTCTAGGCCTGGTAATTCACAGTGGCGTTTGTTATTTTTTGACAACTGCGTTTTGTTGTACGCAATAGTCGCTTAAAAAGTTGCCAGCAACAACAAATTTACAGTACAAGGGTTTTGAGTACCTTTTTTTGTTGACTAAATATTATGATTGAAATTTCCATCATCATGCAAAGAAGGGTTAAGTTCTGGAACATGTGTTCAAAAATTAAACAGGACTTTTGAAAGGCTTTGTCAAGGGACTGTGTTACGCAGTTACAAAGCAGGCCTAAGTGGCATGAGACACATCCTAATTTAAATGTGGGGGATTTAGTAATTGTAAAACGACAATGTGCCTCCATTAACATGGCCTATGGCCTGGTTTGTAAAAATTTACACCGGTCCTGATGATAAGGTCAGGGTAGCTGATTGTAAAATTGCTAATAAAATCTACACTCGTTCTTTAAGGAAACTTTGTCTATTGGCTTTATAAATAGAAGATAAATTTTATACTTAGTTTATTCATTAAGTTCTTATTTCATGGTTTAGTTGTATAGATAACTTGCCGGCCCCAACTATGTTAAAGTAAATTCAACATATCAACTTAATATTCAATCTGCAATCATTAAAGTTTGTCATTTTAGTAAGTATATTTGTAATCGATTAGTAAGTAATTTATTAGGTTGCAAAATTGTAATCAAGCTTAACATTTTCCAATGTCTAGCAACGTTTTTCTCTCTCGCTCTGCATTCATTCCTCCAACTGGCAAGTTCATTTTGTTTTCTCCACTTTTGTAAAACTATTAAACTCATCCTATTTTCAACGCATGACTTTTATTATACACAGGGTCAGCGGGCAAATTACCCACATTATCTTACACTTCTAGCTCCATCTGAAGGTCTCTTTGACTCGAATAGTAGTCGATGTCATTTTCATTATGGCTGGACTCGTCCTCCGAAATTTCACAATTTTACTAGCTGTCTCAAAATAATAATAATAAAATCGTTTATTTATAAGAGGGACACATTTACAATAAATACCTTAAAAATTAAAATAGAGCACAGTTGCTAATTTGCTTGAACTAGGTTGAACCTGTGCTTTAGGCTAGAAAGTGCATAAATACATAATGTAATAAAATAGCATGTTAGCGTTTCTATTTGCAGACAACAAGTAGATCTTCTGTCTGTGCATAATTGATGGTTAGTAAATACTTAAGTATAATGTTTTTACAGCTATAGTAATTTAATTTATAGATAATTTTTTATTTAATGTATTGTACAGAAATGGGTCTAAGAATGTGAAAAATCTTTCAACAAAGACATGTTTTGAGATGGCATTAGATATGCATACTATATCATTCCGTCTCTTGTTAGTATTGTCAGCATTGTAGGTAAGCATGGTGTGCTGTTTTAATACCAAGTGCATTATGAAAAGCTGGCGAAATGTCAGTACGTTGCAGGATTTATAGAGCAGATCTGTGGGAAAGAAGAAGGGATGGAAGTTTGCTATCTTTAAAATAGCTCTCTGAGCTCTTTCAAGAGGAAGTAAATTAGTTTTTGGTGCGCCACCCCAAGAAGTGATACAGTATTGAATTATAGATTGACATAGGGCCAAATAAACTTGTGTGATTAATTTTGAATCTGCTAATGTTCGCAATTTCTTAAAAACATAAATTAGTTTGCGCACTCTTTTAACTAGGCTTTCAATATGTTTTCTAAAAGAAAGTGTGTCGTCCATTATTACCCCAGGTATTTTATGTTCCTCGTTTTGAGGATAAAAGGACAAACACACATGTTGCCTGTACGGTTTCCACATTGATGGGCATATAGATGAGGGTTAGTAATGTTTTGTTGAGGCTTGCGCATGGAGAAGTTAATATATTTTGTCTTGTCGGCATTTAATGGTGCAAATTGCTACGAAGCCAATTAGTCACAGTATTAAAACCCATTTGAGCGATTTCAAACAGTTCGCTACTGGATTTAGCGGTAAATAATAGGTCTTTACCTATGAAATTGCCGTTTTGTATGAAAAAATTTAAACGATTTTTTTTCATGAATTTTTTATTTGTATTAATCGAAGTAATCACCCATGCAATCAATGCATCTTTGCCATCGCAGTGGCAGTTTATTGATGCCCTTCTTAAAGAAATCAGCTGGACGGGAGGCAACAAATTCTTCAAAGGCATTTTGTACTGCCTCTCGGGTATTAATTTTTTTTCCCGCCAAGAAGTTATCCAAATTCTGGAAAAAGTAGTAGTCTGTAGGCGCAAGGTCTGGTGAGTAGGGCGGATGACGGAGAGCTTCCAACCCCAGTTCTTGCAACTTGGAGACCGTCTGCTGTGCAGTATGAGGTCGCGCGTTGTCGTGCAGGAGCAGCGGAGACGAGCGATTGACCAATGCTGGTTGGAGATGCGCCAGCTTCTCCATCATTGTGTTCAGTTCTTCACAGTACACATCTGCAGTAATGCTCACCCCGTTTGGTAAGAAGCTGTGATGAATCACACCGGCGCTAGACCACCAAACAGTGACCATCACTTTTCTAGGGGTAAGTTTTCGTTTAGGGCATTGTTTAGGTGCTGAACCAGGATCCAACCAACTTGCTGAGCGCTTACGGTTATCAAACAGAATCCATTTTTCATCGCAGGTAACAATGCGGTTCAAAATTCCTTCATTTGTGTGTCTGTTGAGCAGTGCAAGGCACGTCTCGACGCGTACTTCGCGCTGGCGATCATTGAGTTCGTGGGGCACCCATTTGTCAAGCTTTTTTACCTTGCCAATTTGACGCAAATGGACCAATATTGTTTTGACGCTAACGTCGAAAGCTGCTGCTAATTCAGCCGTAGATTGTGTATCATCAGCTTCCACAATCGCCTTTAATTCGTCATTGTCGACCAAAGTCTTCGGACGACCGCGAGGTTCATTTTTCAGGTCGAAATTTCCAGAACGGAAGCGAGCAAACCAATAACAGGTGGTGCGTTGGTTTGTAGAGTTAGCTCCGTAAACGTCGTTGATGTTGCATGCCGCTTGTGCCGCGTTGCTGCCACGACGGTACTCATATTCCATAATTACTCGAATTTTTAACGTATCCATGATGACGAAAAAGATTGAAATGCGATGAAAATGTAACACTAATCAATAAAGAAATGACTACTTTTAGAAAAAAAAATCCATGTTTTTAAAAAAAAAAAAAATTGAAATTAGAATTCATAGCCAAACAAAAATTATTTTGATTTGAAATGGCCAGTACTGCAGAACGGCAATTTCATAGGTAAAGACCTAATATTAACGCCGTGTCGTCGGCATATGATATAATTTTGCCGTCTTTAATATTTAAATTACACAAATCATTGATATAAATCAGGAATAGGGTGGGGCCTAGAATACTTCCCTGAGGAACACCAAAACCAGTATTTTTCTGTTCATCACTTGTAATATTATCTATTCTAACACATTGGTACCTGCCGTTTAGATAGTATGTTCTTATAAATACTACGAATGTTTTGGGTGAGTACGGTTAGTGAATTTTGATAGTCGGAAAGATATTTTCTGCAGTCCTCAACGTCACATGTCTTTGACACAGTTAAAAATGTGTTATGTATATCGGTAATTAAGTTATCATCCATACTAAACTTAAAAAAAAGCAAATACCAATAATAAGTTAAGTCTAAAACATAAACAAGTATATGGCGCTCTTAGGCGCCTTCATAATCTGTCGAATTAATGTACCTGTATTCGGCAGCTTTTTTAGCCAGGCAATCTGTGTCTCGCGTCTTGTGGTTGGCTTGTTTTTTAAAGCGCAAATTTTCGATTTCGATTCGCTTTCTTTGCACAGTCTTGGATTGTGTGCCCTTCTTCACCGCAATGTCCGCATGTGGGGGCAGTTATTTTGCATGTCTTGGCTGCATGACCGTACTGCTGGCACTTGTAACATCTAGTTACCAGTGTGAAGTCTCGTACCGGGCAGGACGTCCAATTTATAAATAATCTGTCCTGTGTGATGAGGGCTTTTCGAATGATGGCTGGAACTTCTATAATATAGTTGCAATTCTCAGCATCTTTCCTGCCAGATTTGTGGCTCAGTTTTATTGAGGTCAAAAATGTATCTTGGGACATAGTCGGCAATTTGTCGGCCAAATTCTGTTCATAAATACATTTATAAATCCCATTTTCAGCCATTTATGTGGGAACTCTTAAAACTATAATGCGAGGTTTGCGCTTTTGAGGTTCGTCGACGGTAAGCCCTGACGAAGCGAGTTGGACTATTTGTTTGAACTTATCTAGGTCATCTTTGGTCTCAGTGCTGATTATAAGTCCTCCTTTTCCTATTTTGCGTACGCCTCATACTTTTAGCTTCATTTCTCCAGGGCATATGATTTTTTGGACCATGTTCTTTGTTTCTTCACTGGTCTTTGAGTTATCACAGGGATAAATCGCTACGGAACTAAAAGTATTGGGACGAACAAAGTTGTTGGACCCCGTCTTCACCATATCTGCAAAAGATGTAGTAGCCGCACCCTGCTTTGTACAGGACTCCTGAATCGTCCGGTTCATCTCCGTAAGACAGTCCGATAGGTCTCGAGCTCCGGTCATAGTTTTAAGGGAGGTATGGGTTTGTATGGTTTTTTGCTTAAGTGACTGGTATTGAACAGCCATTTGCGAAACTCCATGTCCTACTTTTCGGCAAAGATTGCTTATTTTTAGCTTCTGCTCAGCGTTTAGCTTTCCATCAGAAGCAAATAGCACATACCTCATTCAGGAACTGCTCAATAGACCCCATCCAGTTCTAGATCTCCGGAGTGGACACTACTTCAATTGTATCATCTTGGTCCTGTCTTGGTTGTTGGGGCGGTGGTGATGCCGGGGTCAGTACCGGGATCGGTGTCGGTGGAGGGCTGCGTCGTATCATCGCGCTCCGATTAAAGGGGCTGCCTTCCATATATCACAATATATTACCAAATAATCATGTCAGTTCATTATTTTAACTTTGTCACTTAAAATGTTTCTCTGTATAACACGAATACACTAAAACTAGGTCACTATTTATGCAAACGTTCATTTATTTTATTTTTAAAATGCATCGATGAGTACGTCTGTATGCTTTGAATGCCTTCAAATCACCATCAATGGCTTCGATATCATCCGGCTTCATTTTCGATAAATATCTATAAAGAAACTGATAAAAAAGTAATTCCAACACCAAACCAAGCAGGAAAATAACAAAAATGCAAAGATACATCCAAAAAATATGTTTAGCTAAAGAATTAGTCAGTAGGTTTCGTACAGCCCGGAATGTCTGAAGTATCAACATTGATACACACAAACATAGCACGATTTTCTTTAAGCAAAGAGGCAATCGAAAAAAAGAATTGTATATTAGGCTGATTTTAGTCTCACGCTCACTGTCAGCGCTCATAACTCAACGCGTAGTTTGTCAGCGCTGAGGCTCAGCGTGGCTCGTTTTAGTATCGTACTGACCGCCTTCCTGTACAGACGACGACCAAAATGCGGAGTGTATTAATTTTTGCTGCTTCGTACTATCTATCCCAAAAAAATAAAAACCGGCGACAATGAAGACTCCATGTTCATCCATTAATTGAGCAGAGAGCCGTTGCAGAAGACTTTGTCTTGTTATATGGCACTTTGAGGGCTGACGAAAGTAAATTCTTTAATTACTTTCGAATGTCAACTAAAACTTTTGACGAATTACTGGCAAAGATACAGGATAAACTGGTCCATTGCAGCTTACGAATCGTGCCTATACCACCGATTGAACGACTAATGGTGACTTTAAGGTAAGGAAAAAACATATTGACTCGTTTTATCATTATGTTTAATCATATTATATATCCTCCTATAGAGAAAGTTGATCTTTATGATGAACCTAACATGTAGTGTTAAGAAACACATTTTCAAAAAAAAATTGATACAGAATTATGTAAATCAAAGATTACTGGCGATCCCCCTTAAGAACTCCACATATGTATAGTCGGTTATATTTTGTAAAATATTATGAATCTTCTCCATCTTCACTGCGTTTTTATTTTTTCTTTTCTTGGCAGGTGTTTCACAGTTTTGTAATTTAATTATAAGAATATCATTTACCTTCTACCTTCTTTCATGAACTCCGCCACCAATCGGTAAAATCCAACATGTCTTTTAGAACACACTACTTTTATATGGTGGTTGAATGACTCAGCACTGTTTTGTGTGCGTGGAGCCGAAGAATGTGCGTGGAGACACCAAAAGCTTGCACTGTACACAGGCTGTTGATTATTTTTTCCATTAACGTAAAACTTGTTGAACCAATTAGCAATTCTGCGGGCATCATTGGACAATGTTTCAACAAGATCCTTATAATACATGTCGACATTGTTTAGGTGAAGAAAACACAATGCCAATAAAGATTTTATCTCACGATTAAATTGTCCATCATTGTTATATTTTGAAGACAAACCTCCCCTTTGAAGTTTTCGGTAGATGATCTGCCTCAAATGAAAAAAACATCCTTTGAGTGTCACATTTTCAAAATGTTGACGCAAACTTAAAAAAATTGCAGCCTTTTCAAAGTCCAGTATTATAAACGTCGGATTAAGCGTTATCTCATGTTAAGCACACAATTCCAATAATAAGTCCAGCATCATATCATACGACGACGCTTTGTCTTTGTGGGTACAAAGGGCAAACAATAACAGGAACGTCTTTTCGCTGCCGTGAACAGGACCGCGCATCGTATATAATTGTTGGTAAATCATAGGCACAATTTTAAATGTGCCGTCCATTACTAAATAAAGAGCTTGGCACAAAAAAGTTATTAATTGTTTGGTACTCAACAACGTCACTCTTTTACTGTCTGCAAAAATTCTGTCTTTGATGACAAAACTGGTATCGTTATCGTACATTGTTGCTTCCAAATCCAGGTCAAAATCAAAAGAAGTCGGCTCTTTTGGCATTTTTAGAGGTTTTTTCTTTTCGCGCGTAATTACTTGCCGGAGCACGTCTCTGGAAGGCATATCCGTCGCAATACTTGAGCTCGTACTTGCCAAGTGGTATTGTAAAATTTGGCAGGCTGATGGCAGGTTTGGTAGGCTGGTCTGATGTTTTTGATTTTAATTTTTTTATATTGTCTGTAACATCGGCACGAAGCGGTGTGCTTTCATGGGAATTTTCATTATTTAATGATTTTAATGTTGCACTTTCAACATTCGCGAATACATTGGTAGTAAGGGTAGCTCGGCACTTATAAACATCAAGTCTTATATTTACAGTTCCAATAGCATTTATCCGTGGTTTGCAAGGTGTAGAAATCACAACGATCGATTAGTTGTGTTTAAACCATAAAAGAACTCGGGTCCCAATGATCGATTAATCGGGATACCTGGTGATCGACGATCGATTAGTCAATATACTTCAAAGATTACCTCGACGATCGATTAATCGAGGGAGCCTTTGCTAACCATTCGCTGAAGCCGATCGATTAAGCTTGTGCAACAGGAGCAAGACGAACGAGTAGCTCTGGCATAGTTGATCAGACGCGAACCAATCGATTCTGGCATCCAATCTGAAACCACACTCCATTCTGTAGTTACATGCCTCACAAGGGACACCAAAACTTAATTAAGTATATCCAATCATCATCTGTGTCGGAAGCAGATTCAGAGTTCTCATTCACATCTAATGCAACCACGTGGATCCAAGGCATCATGCGGTCCGCAGCAACAGTCGTTGGACGCTTGCCTTGTGTATTACATAAACCAGGTACTGGAGCTACAACATATCGGTCAGTACCCAAGACCTTTGTAACCCGATAGGGACCGATATACGACAGCAGGAGCTTCTTACTCTGCGCTTCATTATTAAAGCAAGTTTTAGTAATTTTAACCAGGTCGCCTTCCGCATATGCGCGCGCAGGTTTCCTACCCTTATCATAATACCGTTTTTGCTTGATCTGCTCATTGTCTATCCTACTTTTAACTTCCTGGCGTATAGTGGGTAAATCAGTGTATTCACGAGTTTCATCAGAAATCTCATTAAGGATGGAATTTGCCGAAACATTCATAGAGGTACCGAACATCACCTCGGCAAGTGTCCTGCCGGTCGTTTTTTGAATAGTGTTGTTTAGTCCTCACTGAATCCTTCCTAAATAGCAATCTCATTCTTTTTCGCCATATTTCACGCTTAAAGCCTTCATCGAGCTGAGAATTGTGCGGTTATACCGCTCGACTTGACCGTTTGATCGGGGACTAGAGACAGCATTCAGGATATGTTTAACGCTTTCGTCAAGACAAAATCTTTTGAACATATGTGACGTGAAGCAGCTGCCACGGTCACTCACGAGGCGACCAGGAGTTCTAAATATCCTGAATATGTCTTCTAGCACCACCTTATTACGTTCTGAGTGTGCGTGTTCCGAACCGGTCTGACAAAACAAAATTTTGTAAAAGCGTCAACTACTACTAGTAAGTAAGAAAAACCTCGCTTGCATTTCACGAACGGTCCGAGATGGTCAATATGTAGTGTATGAAAAGTTACCTCCACTTTCGTTATAGGGTGAAGAAGACCTTCTTTACCACTTTGATTATTTTTTGCGTATGCACATTCAATACAGGCGCTCACGTATTTTTTAACGAATCGTTTCTTTAATCGTTCCAAAGTCTTTTCAACCCCGAAATGACCGATATCGTCATGATTCATCCGACATAATTGCCATCTCGCACCCTTCGGTACTACCCAGCGCACATCTCCCTTTTCTTCACTTACACAACGAAATAACTTGTTGTCCTTAACGACGTAGTTTTCCTTAATATATTGCAAGCCTTTCTGATCTAGACTACTATCGAAAATATCTCTAATCCTCCTAAGTTCTGAATCCCCAAGTTGGAGGGTATATAACCAGTCTTCGCTTGAAATGGCCATTAAGAAGTTAGAAGATTATCAGATTGATTTTCCTCGGACTCGACTACAGGATTACGGGTTAGCGCATCAACGTGTCCATTTTTATGCCGGCTCTATATTCGATTGTGCAATTAAATTCTTGCAATTGCAGCCACCAGCGCGCTATCCTAGGAATGAGATAAGTAAAGTTCTCGTTCTCGTACTCGTTTAGTAAAAGTAGATCGAAGAGCGCTGCAATCTGTAACGATTTTAAATTCTTTCCCTAGCAAATAAAGTCGAAACTTTCATAGGGATCAAACCACTGCTAAAGTTTCCAGTTCATAGGAATGGAAATTCTTCTCCTCTGGCGATGTTTGCCTGCTATAGTATGCAACCGGTCGCAGCGTGTTATCCACTGAACGCTGAAGGAGGATGCCTCCGATACCTAACCTACTCGCATCAGTGTGCAGTTCCAGCTCTGCTCATGGATCGAATATTGCGAGAATAGGTCTATTTATCAAACTAGCCTTCAAATCCTGAAAAGTAGTTTCCTGATCATTGTCCCATTCCCATAGTACACCTTTCTTTAACAATTTGCTGAGTGGAAAAGCTATCAGGGCAAAATCTTTAACGAATTTCCGGAAGTAGCTTGCTAGCCCGAGGAATTGGCGAACATTGTGTACATTTTCAGGACGTGGAAAATTCATTACACTAGAGATCTTTTTCTCCCCAGGCCTTACACCTGCTGCTCCGATTTCATATCCGAGATAGTCGATTTTATCGCGCAGAAAATCACATTTCGATAAATTTAAAGTAAGATTCGCCTTTTCTAACAATTGCAATATGACGGCACGGTTGGCGCAGTGGTTAAGCGATTGACTGCTGCGCTGCGTGTCACGGGTTCGATTCCCGCACGGAACAAATATTTGTATGACCTACAAGTAGTTGTTCCGGGTCTGGCTGTTTGTATATGTGAGTTAAATGTTTGTAAACGCACCCACAATACAGGAGAAATTCCTAGTGTGGGGCAACGTTTAAAAAAAAAAAAAAAAATACATCTTCATAATTTTTCAGACATTCCGACGAGTCCTTGCCAAAAATTAGAATATCGTCCATATATGGCGTTGCCTTACAGAAACGAGCTGACCCTAGAATTGTATTGATCATACGCTGAAATACAGCAGGCGCATTTGCCAGGCCGAACGGCATGCGATTAAACTCGTATTGGCCGTCCGGCGTAACAAATGAGGTGAATCGCTTACTTTGCTCCACGATTGGTACCTGATAATAACCTGACGCAAGGTCTAGAGAAATAAAACAGGCCTGACCAGAATGGCGAGCTATTTCATCCTCAATGATTGGCATTGGATATCTGTCCTTGAAGAGTTACAGAATTCAGCATGCGGTAATCTATACACATTCTAAGAGATCCATCTTTCTTGCGTACAAGCAGAATAGGATTAGCATAGTCGGAAGATGATTCGCGCACTATACCTGCGTCTAACATCTCATCTACCATTGTAGGCACCTGCGAGCGCTCATGATGTGACAGTCGATATGGCCGGTATACAATGGTACGTTGACTGTTAAGCTCTATTTTCATTTGGGCAACCTTAGTACAACCTACATCCTTCAAGGATGACGCAAAACAATGCTTGTACTTTCTGAGCAAATCTAGTAACCGTTTCCTAGTATCATCAGGTAGCTTTTGACAAATGCGATCCTGGCTTTCATAGAATTTATTACCGGCAGCATCACTCATCAGTTCAGGCGATTCAACGACAACCCTGTTGACAAAATAGACCTTTTCAGCTCGGCTAAAATACATTGTCCTTTGGAATCAAACAGAAACTAGCATGGGGAATAACAACTATATTCAAACAGCCATTTGTCGAATTATAAAGTCCTCCGCGAACTGAAAATTGCTGATTGGGTTTTCCTGCAACACTATTTTTCAGTAAAATACTGCCACTAATGGTAGGATCAACGCTGGCTCTCATCGAAACAGCAGTGCTATTCTGAAAAGTTAATTTGCGAAATCACTTCTAAATCGGTAGTGAGATTCGAATTTCGTATTCCTAAAATGAGTGAGTTCGACACTAGCGCCATTAAGTGATAACAGAAGTGAGAAGAATTACACCAAGTGAGTATTTTGACATTTTTCAATAAGATTTGGTATTCTGAAACAAAATTCGACCGCCCTAACGAAAGTCATCTCGTATCCCATAAACGAATTCATCTGTCAAATTAAAAGTTACTATTTCTTGAGTGAAATCAACGCCAGGCAAGAGAAATCGTTTATTTGCGGTTTTCTTAAGGAAATATTGAAACGGTAAGAATGAAATACTATTTATTTTTACTTCATCTGCCTCAGAATTGTTTGTTTTTATCGTTTTCTTGTTTTTGCAGATGGCTCATTCTTTTTTGTTGTTGAGCTTACTGAAGGAAGCCGATACCCTAGACGCGATCGCAAGCCGTCGCCAAGCCCAAAGAATAAGATCTCTTCATTTAATGAGCCGTGGTCAAGACTATGTGCATATTTACAGGTTAACAGAGGATCTTATCAGAAATTTAGAAGAAGAGCTCAGTCCTTTATTACCTGTAATCACCCAACAAGAAAGAGGTCTGACAAATAGAGTTAAGGTAGGCAATTTAATCTACTAGGAACCTACAGTATCATGGGTATAAATTTGTAAGTTATTTTCCTTATATGCAAATAACACTACCTACCTACAGTATAGTAAATAACTAGGCCAGGGTGAAGTTGGTTACTGCGCATGTTCCCCGCCTCCAAATGACACCCATAAAATTATTACCTACTGCAAGTTTTGTGACAACTTCACTCCGGCCAAGTTAAATTGCGCATACTGTAGGTACCTCTTAATGTTCTGTAAAATCTCATATGTTTAAGATATTAAATTCAAGTCTTTATTTTTCAGCTGCTTTGTACCCTGTCATTTTTGGCCAATGGAAGCTATCAAAAAATTGTAGGAAAAAATATAAATACTTTTGTTTCGCAATCTTCAACATCACGCAGCCTTCATCAAATTATTAATGTATTGAACCATCCCACAATAGTAAAGAAATAAATTAGATTTCCACAAAATGCAGCAGAAAGACAGGCATTAAAAGAACGGTATGCATAAACTGTGCTTTGAGATAATTTATCATCAAAATACAATAAAAATAATCATTCACTATAAAGTCAGTGGTTAAATCCATAGGTACTTAAAATGTAATATTTTTTAAAGTGATCAAAGTTATTTACGTCTAAACTCTGTTTTTTCTTACTTGTCTTATTTAGTAAAAAATCTTGGCATGTCTTTTTAATGTAATTCGTCATTATTCATTATTATTTAGACATTCTTAACAATTTTACAAATTAAACAACAGTTTTTTAACCAAATTACATGTGTAAACCTAGTAATTATATTTTATGAGTAGTTATCAAAAAATCAACATTAAAAAGACATGCCAAGATTGTTTACTACATAACACAAGTAAGAAGAAACAGAGTGTACGAGTGAGCCATTTAAATTGTGGAAAGAAAAATCGCTCACAAGCAGGATTCAAACCTGTGACTCCTGGCTAAGTACGACAGTGTACTTAATTAATTAATCAATCTTTTTGTTTAGGTTTTATGAAAAATTTAGCATTCCGGGTGTCATAGGATGTATAGATGGCTCATTGGTAGCTATGATAAGACCAAAAGAGCATGAAGAGAGATATTTCTGTCGCAAGGGGTATCATGCAAGGAATGTTCAATTGGTAAGTTATCGTAGAAATAAATACAATATTGTTATATTTCTATGAATATACTATTATTAATGAATAATAAATAATAATAATAAATTAATTAATTAATACTAACATTGTATTGTCATTAACAATTTACTTTGATTGCAGATAACAGATGTGGACTTAAATATACTTCATGTAGATTCTTCATATGGTGGAGCATCGCATGATAGTTTTATATTTAACCATTCACAAATAGAATACCATTTAGAAGCAGCGTCCAACTCTGGCGAAGTTGTTTATTTATGAGGTAAATTTATCAACATTTAATTTAAGACGCAACATCATCACGCTAGGCCCAGAAAAAAAACTCGAGTACCTAAATTGTTTAGCTTTAGTTTGTTCCTGTCTGTTTTTCTTTTATTTGTATTTTTCGTTTTTCTTCCTATTGTTCTATTAATTATGTGCTATCGAATACCTAAATACCAATCCTTTCATATTCCATTCTCTTTTCAGGAGATTCGGGATATGCACAGCGTCCATATTTAATGACGCCTATTGTAAATGCCATAGAAAATTCGCGAGAGGCGTATTACACTAAACTTCATGCTACTGCTCGTAATAGTGTTGAAAGGGCTATTGGTGTACTGAAGGGGCGCTTCCGATGTCTTTTGGTGCACAGAGTGCTACACTATCATCCTGACATGGTTGCAAAAATTGTAGTTGCCTGTTGTGTGTTACATAACATATGTAACCGTGCAGGACTACCAGCACCTGCGCTATCCTCAGAAGACATGTTGAACGAGGGGAGACTCCTTCCAAGAATTCAGCATGATAGTAATGAAATTGGGCAAACAGATTTGGATATGGGAAGAATAGCACGGGCAGAATTAGTTAATAGATTATGGCGATCAAGAGATCAATAATTTGTAAAAAGTTGTTTTCTTTTTGATTTATATTATTTACCTTTATATTTTTTTTATTTATTGGTTAATTACTTTTTGCATCATATTTAGTTTAGTATTTTACTATTTTATTTGTAATATTACATATTTTATTTACAAGGCTTGCTACCTGTCACTTTGGGACTTGAGAGGTACACCTCATAGTTTTTTTTATTCTAGCAATTAGGCAGCCCTACATAAACAACGTGTTATTGAAAGTCAAAGTCAAATTATTCATTATCTCCATTTAATGAAATAACTGAAAACCTCTTAAGGGGTCATTGTACTCATCAGTATGAATATTTTACTAAGTACCTGGTACTTGTTGATAGGCCTACACTGTCCTCCCATACCTATTAACACTAATTTGAAAACATTGTAGAAACAATTTATTTTGAAAAGAGTAACCGTGGAGTTTCTTGCCGGCTCTTCTCCATAGGAAGCGACAAATTGGAACCGTGCACCTAGCTTCTAACGTTTCAAAAGTGCCCTTGTAGGTTTATGCGGAATAAAATATTTTGATTTTGAAAAATAACTTTTATTATAGGACCAACCAACAACGAATTGTCTTAGTACTTATCGTTTAATTGCTTCAGCAACAGCCTTTAAACCTTCTCCTATCGCTTTAGCAGCCTTCACCACCAAGTGATCCCTGTCACTGTTGCGTTCCATGACAGCAATCATTCGCCTATTCAGATCCAAACGCTGCTGTTCCAACCTCAGAAATTTTGTCAGCCATGCCCATTAAATTTGTACGTCGCTGAGGTGTACGTTACCCCAGCAGGAAAGTGTCTCCTAGAGTTATATGAGTGGAACATTTAATTGGTGCCTTAGCTGCTGTAAATGTGCCCCCACATAAAAAATGTGTGCCCCCTGTCGTTTTGGAAAAAAACGGAAAAAACGATTCCTGCTGGGGTAACGTTTTTCTAGCAGGAAAATTCTAAACGAATGATCGGAGAGAGAAAAATTGTGCATGGCCAGATAGCTTATATGTGTGCCAAAATGTGCCCCCAAAAATAAAATCTGTGCCCCTTCAGGTTTTCGAGATATTGCATTTCCTGCTGGAGTAACGTTTTGCAGAATCGTATATCTCTAAATCCATTGCATGTGCCCCTGTAGAATAAACATACACGAGTAGCTCTTGATGTGTGCCCCTTAGTGCCCCAATTAGATTTAAGAAAATATTTGTAGTTTTCAAGTTATCGCGGCTTTATGAAAACCCGAAAAAACATCGCAGCGCCTAAATGAGAGAAGGTATAAGTTCGCTGAAAACTGTATTCAGTCCTTCTTGACGCTAATAATAACCATACAACGTTTCAAAACTGTTAATGCATCCGTTTTTGAATAATCTTGCTAAAAGTCAAAACGATGGTGTCATAACTTTGACGGCAAAATACAAGGAACCGGTTCAATCCCAGATGTGTAGGTGTAAACCAAAATCTTGTGCCTTTAGTCAAAAATATATGGTGAAAATATTCAGCTTGGAATGTTTTGCATTAAGTAAATATTAACAAAAAACCAAAATATGTAAACAACGGCTGGTTATCCGACCAAATTCGAATGACTACTAAAAAGCGACGGATTCATACATATCGATGACCTTCTTTACTTTACTCACTAACCGGTTCACACGTGTTGTGCCTGAGTACACTGAAGTAGAAAAGTAATAAGTAATAAAATAAAGTTGTTATTGGATTATATTCCACTAGCTGTTTCTGTGACTTTACACATGATTAAGTACATTATAAATAGTAGTCTAAGTGCTATTCCAAGGTAAGCTATCTTCTCCATTCTAAATTTAATTAAAATACATCCAGTAATTTATGTGTGAACGAAAGAAATACGTACAGATATTTGCCAGGTCTTTGACCCAAAATTTGATTGGTCCCGATGTTTAAAAAAAATATAGTTCATGAAATGTGTAATGTAAATGAAATTAATAATAAGGAGTACACAATTCTGTCTGCCATAGAATATGAACCCGCTTCGAAACCCAAAAGTATTGGACATTACAGGGCTCACTGGTACAGAAAAAAAAAAAAAAAATTTGAATGTTATGATGACCTATATGATAAAATCCAACGACGTGGGAAATATAATATAATGCCACATGTAATAGTCTACATAGTAGAATAGACAAAATTGTACAGGGTTAACCAAATAAATTTTGGTACCTACAGTTTTGAGAGTTGTATTTAGTGTATAGCTTATATACGTATAGTCAACCGCACAAAGATCTGTGTTGCAACAACGTGTTTCCATTATGTAACTATGTCGTATTACATACCTATGATGGATTTATAAATATTAACCTACGATTATATTAAAGCTGATTATGTTATGTCACATCAATTTTGATTTGATGGCGTTTTAGATATTTAAGTGTCATTCCACAGTCAGGTGATAATGTTGTTACGTATATGGGATAAATATGTTTATATAAAGCCCATCAGATAATTTGTGCACATTCGATGTTTACAGTTATATCTATATGCGGTTTTCTATACTAACACGCTTTATCTGAATCTATGTATAAGCAAATTACTCGTAAGAAAATTATATATCTGTGATTTAAAATTTAATATTTTTTTACACAATACTTATAATACTGATCTGTGATTTTTTGTGATTATGCGAATTTACTAATTATATTTTTAGACTTAGATGAAACACTGATCTGTGATTTAAATAATAATGACTACACAACGTGCAAATAATTCCTAATATTTATAGGTAGGAAATTTGATCTGTGATTTGATGCAATAATTACTTTAAGAATTAAAATTAATGGAATAAAAATAATAATTTCCACATCAACAAGCTGTTTCCTTTAATATGGTCACAAGGCGCATTTAATATATATTTTAATTAGCCCCCAAAACTTTTGAACGTGACTGTACGGACAACAGCTCAGGTATAATACGTCCAATAAAGAAGGTCATCGATATGTATGAATCCGTCGCTTTTTAGTAGTCATTCGAATTTGGTCGGATAACCAGCCGTTGTTTACATATTTTGGTTTTTTGTTAATATTTACTTAATGCAAAACATTCCAAGCTGAATATTTTCACCATATATTTTTGACTAAAGGCACAAGATTTTGGTTTACACCTACACATCTGGGATTGAACCGGTTCCTTGTATTTTGCCGTCAAAGTTATGACACCATCGTTTTGACTTTTAGCAAGATTATTCAAAAACGGATGCATTAACAGTTTTGAAACGTTGTATGGTTATTATTAGCGTCAAGAAGGACCGAATACAGTTTTCAGCGAACTTATACCTTCTCTCATTTAGGCGCTGCGATGTTTTTTCGGGTTTTCATAAAGCCGCGATAACTTGAAAACTACAAATATTTTCTTAAATCTAATTGGGGCACTAAGGGGCACACATCAAGAGCTACTCGTGTATGTTTATTCTACAGGGGCACATGCAATGGATTTAGAGATATACGATTCTGCAAAACGTTACTCCAGCAGGAAATGCAATATCTCGAAAACCTGAAGGGGCACAGATTTTATTTTTGGGGGCACATTTTGGCACACATATAAGCTATCTGGCCATGCACAATTTTTCTCTCTCCGATCATTCGTTTAGAATTTTCCTGCTAGAAAAACGTTACCCCAGCAGGAATCGTTTTTTCCGTTTTTTTCCAAAACGACAGGGGGCACACATTTTTTATGTGGGGGCACATTTACAGCAGCTAAGGCACCAATTAAATGTTCCACTCATATAACTCTAGGAGACACTTTCCTGCTGGGGTAACGTACACGTCGCTGAGATGGTGGTGATGCTTGGACATTCCTTCTTGTCGGCTGCGAAATCCTGCGACGCCGTCGTCTTGGAGCTGATACAAAAAAAACATAAACAAGTTTATAATTTGCAAATATTTTATGTGATGAAATCATAAATTTCTATAACACCTACTTGAAAGAGCAGAAGATGGAGGTTCGGCAATAACAGGCTCAGGCACATACTGCTGTTGCTGCTGGGTGGAGGTACCAGCAGTGGTTGGACGGAGATTAATTTCTGATACGTTTTCCTGATTAATGTACACAAACAAAATTATAATAAGCATATACATAACATAGTAGATACATAATATAGTATATACATATGTAACGGGTACGATTAAAACGTAAGGACAATATAAACAATGAGTTTATTCCAGTTCACAATGTATACTTATGTAGGTACGACGGTAAATAAAACTACACGGTACGTTCCCGACCAGTTCGTGACACGTGATGTGTCGCGAAACAAGTAGGATGCGTCACCGCGGGGCGCGAGGGTAGGGGGGCGTCTAAACTAGGCGAGCTCTTCCAATGCGTGGAAACAGCGGCGCGCTAGTGCAGACTGACTGCAAGCCACGGCGTCGGCTTCTTATATACGCGAGGTGGCCTAACGTTGTGTGCGTGAGTGTCGTCCCGACACAGCAGTGATGTGTGGCGCGTGGCTGTAGACTTTCGGTGGTGCTACAGGCTCCCCCTCTGGATGCGAAGTCGCCCCGACGAGTAGCCAGTCAAGATGACTGTTCCACCGGCACAGCTAGGCGAGTCGCGTGTCGCCGTGGTCGTCCTCGTCCACGAGAGGGCGGTATGGCGCCTTCAGGGTTAGGCCTAGGTTTAGGTGGACGCCCGCGTTTCTTGAGTGGGCGCACGGGCAGAGGAAGGGGACTTGCAGCATGGCTTTGGAACGGAGTCAAGGCGGATGTATGATAAACTCCAAGGGGTTTATCTGGAGCAGCGGGATCTGAAATCAGATAAGATGAAGCACCATGACGTGCTAGGATTAGATAAGGACCGTCCCTGCGAGGACAGAATTTAGCACTTATTCCTCGAGCAGCATTACTGATTGGATGGGTAGTTGCTAATACCAAGTCACCGGGAGTGTAACCAGGATCTTCTCTACGTCCTTGATCTACCATCTTTTTCCTGCGTTCTTCTAGATTCTCTCTGATGTCTCTAGCCTTATTTAGCGTATCGGAGAGAAGTAGTAACTTCGGCGTAATTTCAGGCACAAAGTTTTCAGACAGTAAAATCTGACGAAAATCATGAGCATTGTCATCCGGAGTGCGCAGTTCTCGTGCAAATGTTAAATACGCTGGCGTATGTCCTGTAGTGAGGCAAGTTGCGGTATTCATCGCAAACCGTATGCTGGGTAACTTATCACTCCAATTCCCATGTTCATCTCCTACTAAAATGGCCAGTTGTGTCTTTAAGTCTCTGTTTTTCCTTTCCACAGGATTTGCTGCTGGGTGATATACTGGTGTGAATGTGTGCTTTATTCGCAGACAATAGGTTAATTGTTGCATCACAGCACTCACAAATTGTGGTCCATTGTCGCTTATTAGGCGTCTGGGTACACCGTATCGAAGGAAAATCTCGTTCATCAAAACTGTCGCACAATTTTCGGCGCTGGCAGTTTCCAAAGCAAATAATTCTATCCAACCAGTAGCAATATCTTCAGCTATCAGTATCCATGTCTTACCGCTAATCGTTGACGGCAAAGGTCCAAACAAGTCAAAGGCAAGGGTTTCGAAACGTTGGTTGACGGGCGTGGTTTGGAGCAAACCAGCTGGTTTCAGGTTGGACGGCTTAAACCTTTGGCATGCAACACAGTTCTTAACATATGCTTCGATATATTTTCGCATGCCCTTCCAATGATAACGCTTCGAGATGCGTTGATATGTCTTATCAGCACCGTAATGTCCCGCCAAAGGATCATCGTGGTATACTGAAAGAACGTTTGCCCATTCATGTTGCGGAACTACGAGTTGAGCCTCCTCTGAGTCATTCGACGGGTGATATCGGTACAATAACCCGTTGTTCATGACATACCCTTTGTTGCTCCAATACACGGCATTATCTTTACGATCTGCGTCTTCTAAGGCAGTTACGATGCTGGCGATATTTTCATCCTTCAGCTGTTCTGCCCTAATTTCAGATGATGGTCTCTGCGGCATATCCACGGCCACGCTACACACTCCACAGGTGTTTTCGGTGCTTTCATCGCAAATAGGCCTGGACAGCGTATCTGCAACCACATTCGTCCTACCCGGTGCATACTTGATGGTAATATCATACGCCTGTATCTGCAAAGCCCATCTAGCTAATCGACCAGTTGGTGACCGCAACGACATCAACCACTTCAGGGCTTGATGGTCCGTAACCACTGTTACTGGGAGCCCTTCAATGTATCCACGGAATTTTTTAACTGCCCAAACTACTGCGAGAGCTTCTCTCTCGGTTGTGGAATAATTGCGTTCTGCAGGGGTCATCAGCCTACTGGCATATTCGACGGGATGTTCGTCCTCTCCCTCCCCCTGCACTAGAACTGCTCCAAGTGCATAGTTGCTTGCATCACTTTTGATAATATAACCTCTTGTCTCGTCGGCTTGTCGTAGGACAGGGGTGGATGTAAGACGTATTTTGAGCTCTTGATAAGCCTGCTTCTGTTCCGCTGACCAAGTCCATACCGAGTTTTTCCTAGTTAAACGGGAGAGTGGTTCACTGATTCTGGCAAAGTTTGGTATGAATCGCCTGTACCAGGAACAGGTCTGCAGGAACGTCATCAGATGCTTCAGGTTCTTGGGTGCTGGATAGGCTGATATTGCTGCTACCTTCTCGGGGTCAGCTTTCAGACCCTCTGGAGTAATAAAGTGCCCTAAATACTTAATTGTTGAGCAACAAAATCGGCACTTACTAAAGTTTACGTGTAGGTTGCTTTCTTTCAGCCTACTTAGTACTTTACCCAAATCTGATAGGTGTGCTTGATAGGTAGCCGAAAAAATTATTAGATCATCTTGGTACGCTAACATCTTTACATTCTCCAGGCTAACTCGAATCCTGTCTATCAGACGCTGGAACGTAGAGGGTGCATTGCGAAGTCCAAATGGCATCCTCTTAAAACGGTACATACCGAATGGAGTTATGAATGCCGTCTTGTCCTGATCCTTAAGCTTTACTTTAACTTGCCAGTAGCCAGCGCGTAAGTCCAGGGTCGACATGAAAGGCGTTGGCTTAGCAGCATGAAGCAGATCATCAATGCGTGGGATAGGATACTTGTCAGGGACCGTTATGGCATTAAGTCTGCGGTAGTCAACGCAAACTCGTACTGAACCGTCTTTCTTTGGTACCATTACAACGGGTGCAGACCAGGGTGATGAGCATGCTTCAATTACTCCACTGTCCAACATCTTCTTCACCTCTTTCTTTAACACAGCCATGCGTGGTGGTGAGAGGCGGTATGGAGGTACAGAGATGGGGTTATGCTCACCCGTGTCGATGCAGTGTTCAGTGAGGGTAGTCGGTTCTCCACCTTCAGCGAAAACTTCTTGGTAATCCCATAGCACTTCCATCAACTGTGACTTTTGAGTTGCGTCTAGCGTGTCCGATGAGACCTCTTCCACTTCCAAAGATCCAATTTCGACATCATTGCTGCTATTACTATGGTCGCTGGGGAAAAGCGCCTTGGAGTGTGGAGATAGTACACACGGAGCATCGTGAAGCTGCATTTGGGCATCTCGGACCATAAAGTCTACGAACCTTGGAGAATACCCATCGAATAATGGTCGGGATCGCTTCCTTGGAATAGGGGATAGCTCAATTGGCACTACGCGATATGGGATCATGTTTGTGGTGCAGGCACTTGTTTCCGGAAGTGCTGGTTCTCCGCTGGATAATGGACTGCACGTTACTGGAGTGCATGCACTGGATTGTGGCAGCGCCGGTTCCAGTACGCCTTCATCTCGTGGAGTTAAGGAGAAAGGAGAAAGAAATTCAGGCAGCTCGACATCTTTTAGCATAGACCGTAACCGAGGATTAAAATATACGGGCGTAGCCTCTACCTTGGCCATTGATATCTCCTCAGCATCTTCGTCTTGAAGGTCGAAGATGTCATCAGGGGAATCCTCGAAATGCCATGTCTTCTGCGGAATGTTAATTACCATTTTAGCATCCTGGATAAAGCCGACGCCCAACAGTGTGCGAGATTCTCGAGCTTCCGGGAACACGATAAAAGACGTTTGCACAACACGGTAACAGACACTGATGGGTGCTTCTACGGTCAACACCTCTCTCGTCATCTTCGTGCCATCAGCCAGTTTCACCGCAAGCTGTTGTGTCTGGAATGCAAATCCGAGTCTTCGTAGACATTTGTAAAGCGTGTATGATGCAACGCTTGTTTTTGCGCAAGTATCCACGTAGGCGCTACCGGTTATTTTTCCTATGGCAATACCAATAATCGGCCTTGGACGTACATCTGCTTGAGTATTAATCGAACAAAAACTTACTTCAGCCTTTCCCGCCTTTGGCACGGCCTTGGCGCAGGTTGTGCATTTTGATCGGACTACTCCTGGTGCACCACATCCGTAACATGCAAACTTTGGTGTAGAAGGTGATGGCGCTTGGGTGCTTATAGCGGCATTTGTAGGCGTAGGTTTCGTGGCAGAAGTACCACTACCAGATGCGAGATCCTTCTTCTCCTTCTTCCGACATGTCTCAATTGAATGTCCAGGCAATCGACAGTACGTGCAACGCTTCTTTTTAAATGACACGTTTTCTGTCTCTTTTCTCTTCTCTGTCCCTTCTTCTAGCATTTCCTTTTCAACCAAGAGCTCTTCCACTCCTCTGGCTGCCTTCACTAAGGCGTCAAAGGTATTGACAGTCTCGCGTGCCATTTTCACCCTTATCTTGTACTTCAATTGCCCGTAGATCATATCGATTTGTTGGGTCTCTGTGTGTGGCTCTGGCATTTGTGCAATAAGAGCCCTCTTCTTAGCCACAAATACTTCTGTTAATTCATTCTCACCTTGTTTAATGTTCACAACGTTCTGGTACAGCTGGTAGGCAGGTCTTTTAGGAGCAAAGGCGTGGCGAACTCTCGACTCAAACTCTGTCCATGTTGTTACCTGGTCCTTTATCCCGTTCCACCAGGTGGCTGCCTCTTCCCTCAAAATTAAGGGGACGCTCATGATGGCATCTTCGTCGGAGATCTGTTCTACAGACTTGAACACTGAAGCCGCGGCAAGAAAAGATTCTACAGATTCAGTGTCTCTGGCACCATTAAAAGTAAACTTGCAAGTGGCGAATGAGCCTCGTCGCTGTTGGTTACCGATCACTGACAGTAACTTCTCGAATTGCTCCGTTGTCAAATTCATGGTGGTTAGCGGTTCCTCCTTTATTTTCCTCCGTAATCTTGATACTGGGCTAGCCTGCTTCCGAGCCTTTACGTTGAGCGCCAGTTTGTAACGGGTACGATTAAAACGTAAGGACAATATAAACAATGAGTTTATTCCAGTTCACAATGTATACTTATGTAGGTACGACGGTAAATAAAACTACACGGTACGTTCCCGACCAGTTCGTGACACGTGATGTGTCGCGAAACAAGTAGGATGCGTCACCGCGGGGCGCGAGGGTAGGGGGGCGTCTAAACTAGGCGAGCTCTTCCAATGCGTGGAAACAGCGGCGCGCTAGTGCAGACTGACTGCAAGCCACGGCGTCGGCTTCTTATATACGCGAGGTGGCCTAACGTTGTGTGCGTGAGTGTCGTCCCGACACAGCAGTGATGTGTGGCGCGTGGCTGTAGACTTTCGGTGGTGCTACACATATATAATAACTATAAAAACAGAGGTAGGAATTTCTTACAGCTGCAAGATATTGATTTGGCCTGGTGGGAGTGGTGTTGCCAGCTACCGTCTCTGGTTCCAGAAGAATGTCCTAGAAATGAGTTTATGTGTGACATATTTATTTACATCTACTAAAATAATATTAAGTGATGATCGTTACACACCATTAATTGTGATTGACCTCTATGACCCAGACTTAAATCAACATGAGTAGTGTTCTGTAAAATAACAATAATTATTAATACTTATTATTTTAGAATTTATAATATTAAATTCTTAGAAGATTTCATACAATAGCTTGGTCAACAGGTGCTGATGTGCCTGGTATCCCTAGTAAAATATCTTCAGTTTCCTAAAACATAAGTATAATAATTTAGTTAATTGTAATAAAATTGAAAATAGTTAATAGTAATAAAATTGAAAAATACTAATATACAAAATAGAAAATGGCCAAATCACTCACTGGCATTATAATTGAGCAAGTGCTACTAGCCTGTGCCTGTGCTGGTAGAAGAATGGAAGGACTTAAGTGTTCTTGTGACAGTTCCTGTAAAACCAATATTATCAATTAAAAACCTCTATGTAACCTAAGTAAGCAGTAAGCGTAAGATAAACAACCTATGTCAAAATATAAACTTACATCAAATGGCTGAATTAGTAAATGCCTATCACCTGTGGCGAAAGTTTCACCACCCATCAGTACTACTATTCGCTCTTCTAGGTTGGAGAGCTCTACTAATTCTTCCACCATTCCTCCACCAGTCACATTTCTAGAAGCAGCACGTGCTGCGGCTTTCTTTTTAACAGCACTTTTTTTATCAGACCAACACTATAAGATAGGAAAACATGATTATTTTATATAGAAATAATGACTTATTTAATCATACTGTATGTTAGCCAGAGGAAAAATACATAAGCACATAAAATAAAATATATTCACAAATGTGTACCAATACGAACAACTCACCTTTATCCATTTCTTTGCAGTTTTTATTGAACCACCCATACTGTTCAATTTAAAAGCGATTCGTTCCCATTCCCTATTAGCCGATTGTTTGGCGGATTGATTTTTTGAAAAGCCTTTGGCCAAATTCGGTTTCCTCTCCAGCAAATCAATTAGCGTCTCTACTTGAGCTGCAGACGGGTGGGAAGAACGCTCGGGGCTGAAGTAGAGAATTAACAATTTAATGTGAATATGGGATACCGCACTAGTTAATTACCACATAACTCAATACTTACTTCATTTTTTGTCTATTTAGCGATACAACACTAAAGTAACTTTAAATAGAATTTAAAAAATAATCTAATCAAACAAAACCACTTGATGCTTGTTTGTAAACTAAAAATGACATGACGCCACCAGTGTTGCTAGATCTTTTTCGTGAGCGATCGTACGCCAGTAAGTAAAAAAATCGCATTTCCTAGGGAAATAATAGTAAAAATATATTATTTTTAATATCGTCTAATATAAAATATAATAAAGAAAGATTTTAAATAACTTCTGAACCAGTGAGAAGGTAAATAAATATAAGTATATAAGCAATGCAATTGCAATTTTGCTTTAAACTATATTATTATCCCTACTGTGTTCAAAATAGCAAATCATGTTGATAAACCTATCGGATAGGTAGTTAAACTGAATGAACTAACCTTGATTTTTAAGTTCCCCAATAGTGAGTGAAATAAGTAAAATGAGTAAAGAACATTGTACAGCAGTAGTTCATCGTTTTTATTGTTCGATAAATTAAGAACTCTTACTGCTACTACTACTAAAGTAAAATTCTTACGAATCATGTACGATTTAAGTATCTCGATCGTACATTAGAAATGGAAAAAAATATGAATACGATTTAAATCGTACGTCTGGCAACGCTGGATGTTAAGCGACGCCGGTTCTTTTTTTGATAAATGTTCGTCCTCGTCAGGCAAAAGTAAGACGGCATTCAGCCTAATTTTATTTTATTAAAATGATCTCAATTTTAAGTTACAATTAATAAAATGTATGTAATAATGCATTTATGGCTCAAATAAAATATAATTTATTATTTTTAAGCGCAAACTCAGCTAAAATGAGTGAATCGATATAAATCACGCAATGACAAAATTCATCATCAATCCCTAGTACCATAGAGCCATTTCACTTGTATTTTCGAAAGTCACTTCACTTCACTTGGCCTTGATTTTAACTTGAGAATACCGAAACAATCACAAGCGAGATGAGAAACGAAGTGAGTATGATTATCGAGGTGATATTCGAGATGTATTTCGAAATGATTTACCTTTTTTAGAATAGCTTAACAGGTCCCCAAAATTTAACAGCTCCTAAAGTGCGAACCTTTAAAGAGTTTCCACTCTCTATGTCAACATCAGAAAAAGGCAATTTATTGCCGCTATCTAAGAATTTCAATTCTGAAACATTTTTATAAGCAACTATATGGGAAAGTACCGTGTAAGCTGACCAATTAGCAATGGCTTCTCCAAAAAATCGTCACTCACAACCTTACAAATAACCCTGGCGTTGACATCGTCTATGCTTAGATCAAGCGACAACTCTCCAAGCGATTGAACAACACTATTACCGAAACCTTTCATTTGAGTGTTATCGTGAATTAAGCCTAGCTCCTTGGTTACCGACTCCTTAATTAAAGTAACCTCGCTCCCAAAATCTATGAACCCCTGTAGGGGCACCCCATTAACAATAACCTCTTTTATAAATTTGGAGTTTGGGGTTTCAGTATCCTTTTTGATAAAATCTATGCGCATTGTCTTTGAAACAGTAGCACTAGAATTCGCCGGCTTTTCCCCTGGCTTGCTAAAACAGGTTTCTATCGTATGACCAAGTTTCTTGCATCGTTGGCACTTCAAGAGAGGTTTAGGACAATGTAGGAAACTATGCCCCTTCTCCTTACAATTATAGCAACCATTAGGCTGACCCGATCTAGCTATAGATTTTGGAGCTTGGTTTTGGTTATTATTCTGATGTGTATTGTCTACAATTTTATTACGAAAATGGCCACGGTCCACTGAAGGCTGATGAGTATCTTTATTGCTTAATAAGAACTGCAAAAGTTGGTCAGGGTGATTGCAACGTAATGCCAAAGCACTCGATCTAAGCGTCCTGTCACTCAAGCCGTGAATAATGCAGTCCACAGCACGCTTTCCTACTATATCGCATTGATTCACAAGAGCAAGCTTTTCGTAATAATAAACTTCGATGGGTTCATTGAACTTGCTCTTCCTTTTCAGCATATCCTCCAAGGTCTGGCCATAATTTTGTTCACAAGGAAATGCATTTATCAATTTGTCTTGCCATTCTTTTCAGCTGAAAAGAATGGAATTCAAGCTTTCGAACCACATTTTAGCCAGGACTTGCGAGTTTCTGTATGGCAAAATGAGTGGTAGTTCTGTCGTTCCAGCCATATACCGACGCACATTCGTTGACCTTTTTCAGCCATATATCAATACGTTGATTTTTTTGTTGAAGGGTCAAAATTACGCAATATATTTTGGTGGTCTATCTTTTGGGACGACTGTGCATTTTGGTTATGTGGCTGTGACGTCAGATCTTCTTTTAACAGTTTTAAAACACTAACAAGATCGTTCTTAGAAAAAGATGGATTACGTGACCTTATAAATTCTCCCGCATTGCTACGTTGCTCGGCACGTGGCTCTGCCCGACGCTCAGCTTCCCGACGTCCGGAGGGCTCGCGACGCTCGCTGGCACGTGGCTCTGCCCAACGCTCGGCTTCCCGACGTCCGGAGAGCTCGCGACGCTCGCTGGCACGTGGCTCTGCCCAACGCTCGGCTTCCCGACGTCCGGAGAGCACGCGACGCTCGCTGGCACGTGGCTCTGCCCAACGCTCGGCTTCCCGACGTCCGAAGGGCTCACGACACTCGCTGGCACGTCGTGACGATGATCGACGACGGTCCTCCGTCGCACGAAGTCGTTCACGCTCTCGGCATAATTCCTGCTCCAGCATCTGTACTCTCTGCCGTCCCAGCAGGAAGTCTTGCTCATCTCGAGAACGATTCGGGCTGCGCATACGCAGGCCGCTTCGACTTCGTGAGCGAGCCTCTCGACTAGGTGTCTCCAGTCTACGCCGACTGGAGCCTCGATTTGAGTGTTCTCTGCATCCTGGTGGCTCGACCATAATCTAAACACTCGCAGAAAAAGAAGGTATGTAAATAATAATTACTAAAAATATGGTGAACAACACCACTTTATTCGGTTCAATTGAAGGATGAAAAATGCGTCATATCTCGGAAACAATGTGTCCTACGCCAAAAATAAGCAAATTTTAGTACCCCCTTTTAAAAACCCACATAGGCTAATATTCTCTATCATTTCAGGCACTTACTAAGACACACACACAAAAAGAATTTAGGCACAAAAATAAAATAAACCGTTATAAAATACTGTAGGTCGCATAAAAAAAACACAATAGAACCACTCTCAAAGACTTTTTAGAACTGCAATTTAGATAGGTGTAAATATAATAATATTCTCTAGCATTTCAGGTACCTACTAAGACACGCACACACAAAAATAATTTAGGCACAAAAATAAAATAAACCGTTATAAAATACTGTAGGTCGTATTACAAAACAATAGAACCACTCTCAAAGACTTAGACTACGTTTAAAACTGCCATTTAAATAGGTTTAAACGCTGTTTATCTCTAAATACTTTCATTGATTCCGTAATACGACCGTTATACTTTAAACTACCACTGATTTCAGTACCATCGCTAGTATTAAGCAAATTTGAATTAAATATAAAATTATGATAAATATTATAATGCAAAGATTAAAACACAAAAAGAAATATAATTCAGAATAAAAATAATAAAAATCATGGGCGTGTACTTACGTTTTAAGTTTAGTTAGCGTGTCACGTGTCACTTCTGATATATTAAACTATAAAAATAACTGACTGGGCTAAATAAAGACTTTCAGGATGCCTAGGTGAAGTACTGAAGAAAATCCAGGTAACAGGAAACAGAACTTTATTCTTCCTCACGACCTTCTCGTCCCACAGCTCGAGTCAGAATGTTCAACCCATGACCCTCCGAGAGTGACACAAGCTTACGTCACTATCCAGTTGCCACTTTATTGCAACAAAACAAGAATTATGGAAACATTTTCAGTCACCATTTTGTAAAAAAATATGTATCAAGCATTTAAATATCGTTTTGTTTTTTTAATCAAACGAAACAATTCAATTTAAACTTATACCGACGTAATTGTTAGTTACTCGTAAAACCTCATTGATTTATCGGATTCGCACAGGTAATAAAGGCGGTTGGGGAGTTACTATGACACACTACTGGTAACACAGCGGTGATGACGTAGGCTTGTGTCACCCACGTGACCACTGTGTCTCGGAATGCTATACCTGGCGAAGTATATTATTATACCATGGTTCAACCGACCTTTTCCCGCCTCCTAGGTTTTCGATCATTTTGCGCGGTAAAATCGAATTCTGTGATTGGTCGTCAACCAATCACAGATGACAATGTGCTCGCCTCTGATTGGTTATACAATCAGAAGCATCCAACGACTAACTGACAAACTAAAGTGTTGTCAGTACTAAATATTCGAATCAAATAGTTACTAGCCAAGAAACTAGTATTTTTGCGTTTCAATTTAATTAAATAAAAATGTAAATTAGCGAACCCTAACAAAAGTATCTTGACTCATTATAGCAACCACTCGGTACTAAGTAGCTAACAGTGACTACGAATGAATAAAACATTACGGAATAAAATCATTTTTCGAGATCTACCCCCACTATAAAAAAATATTGTAACATGTCAAACAGAATCCCCACCGTCATAACTGTGTTGTAGTGCCATCTATGAGTAATCGCGGGAACTACGTCGCCGCTCTTTGGGATTTCATCCATCGGGGTTTCATCCTTTCGGTCATTTGGACATCGGTATTTTATGTTTCGATATAACGGCTATCGGCATTTACAACTCTCGGTATTTTGAATTTCGTTGTTTTGGACGTCGGTATTTCAGTCATAGTTATTATGAAATTTCGGGATTTTAATACGTACCCGTTGTCTATGACGAATGGAATTTATGTAATAGTGACACATGGCTGACTAGAAATTATGTACAGTCAACGTCTAGAAGTCCACTTACACCGCAATGACCATTATTACCTGTGCTATACGGGCTGCGGCGAATATACACACATATGCTTATTTATCCGTGTGAGTGATGTTCCAACGCCAACAAATTTAATGTGGTCAATGCTAGACAAGGATGACAATATCAGTAACTTGTTTTTTTATAGCCGTCTGATTATTTTTTTCATAGTAATGCAAAATATCGAAAAGTGAACATAATTTAACATTAGCTAGATCGGTATGAGGTCGATATGTCGGATATATCGGATGTCGATATGTCGGATGAGGCTGCACTCGCTAATGTGATCGGGATAGATGGGAGTTCGTATCCGAGTTCGGCGAGTTTTTTTTAATGTTTTATATAATTATTATTATTTGTATGTTTTAGTAATTTATTTTAGTAAATTACTTTGAACAAATAGATATTACAATAAAGGTAATTTATTATTATAATATGATAATAAATGAAACAAATTTTGATATGGTAACATTGTAATATTTTTTATATAAAAGAAATCCTTTACACTTACTTATTTTATTATTATAGTATTGAATGTTAAAAAAAACATTTTAGGTTAAATATAGATATTATGAACATTCTGATATCATTAAGAGGTTATAGCTTAATTATTCATTTTCTCAATAAAAAGAGGATTGAAACTTAACCGCAATATTACAATAATATAAACACTAATTTGTTAACGTTACGGCCACTATGTCCCCTGACACAAAATTACCCTACCGGTTTAGGATTTTTAATATTTCGTGTAGGGGAGCGCGGTGTAATGGGAGCCTACTAAGGGAAAACTTTCATAAAAAACACATTTATTAATCTTCTTATATTTTTTTATTAGGAACTCTTAGAACAATTATTCAGGTATGTTTTAAACACAGTTAGAATTGACTACAGTCATATATTAAGGTACAATAACGATTTTACAAAAAAAGTCAATCGCTCTAATTACCCGACACGTGCGAGTAATGGGAGCCCATTTCACGCTCATATGGGAAATGGGAGCCATAATATTTAGTCTTCCGCAAAAGTTTAACTAAACATAATTTAAATGTGATCTTAGTTAGTTACTACGAACTATTAATTGTAACACAAATAAAAAAAAGAACTTTTAAACAAAAACAAGAAAAATAAAGATATAATTATTAAAGAAAAAAATATGACCCCGACCTTACGGATCCAAACAAAAAGTAAAAAGTATAAGAATCTGGACTGTCACTTCCAGAACATTCTTCATGAGCCCAGTTTCCGCAACTTCTGCATCGGTACCACATCTCCCCACTTTTTCCCGTGTCTAAACAAATTGCACATAAAGTTTCCTCTTCTGAGTATTCTGACTCATCGTCGCAAATTTGACGTTCGTCAACTTGATCAGCAGATGAATCTTCATCATCACTTTTAAACAAATTATTTTTTACGTTTTTAGCCCTTTTGTTTCTGGTTGTGATCTTCTTGCTTTTAACCTCTTTATCTTTTGTAAGTTTCTGTTTGTAACATTTTCCTGTGTTACATTTACCCTTGACACAATTTTCTTTATTACAGTCTCCTTTATTTTTTTTAGTCTTATTCTCTTTTTCAGTCCTTTTTCTCCTCTTTTCTTCAAATACTGCTTTCATTGGTGTGCTTGTTAAGATTTCAGAATGTTGTTTGTTCTTCAACCTACTTTCTTTATTAGAGATGTGTTGTTGTGGCAGTGGGCTCACGATATTTACAATACTAACAAAGTCAGTTACTGTTTCATCGTCATCAGTATCGGTCGCATTAAAATATGATTTAGACGGAGTTGCGATAGATCTGACGGTATATTCCTCCCGAATAGCAGCTTGTGTTTGTGTTGCACATGATATGGTTAGAATCGGAGCTGGGCTTCCATCAGCTTCCTCCTGAACTACTTCTGGTTGAATTTCTGCGTCACAAAGAATAGATGGACTCGTAGCAGAGCCAGCATGCGGTTGCTCATTAACTGTCTGCTGTGACGTAGATGGGATAGAAGATGTGTTAGTTGGCTGCTGTCCTGCGTCATGCATAGGCACAGATCTGACTTCCTCATCAATGAAGTCATCATCACAAAATATTTCAGGATTCATGGGATATATTCCCGTTGCTTGAAAGCTTGATACTCCTTTTTCTATAGAAGCTACTCTAGTGTAGGCTTTATTAAACAGTCCTGCAATGTCATATGGTGTAATTTTTACCAAATTTCTTGATTTTATATGTAAGTTACATTCTTTGTTGTAAGCTCTTTTAAGCGGGGAATAAAAAGCAACATCAAGAGGTTGAAGACGGTGCGATGAATGTGGTGGAATACTAAGCATTACAACATGATTCTCTTTTGCCAAATCCCAAGCTTCGAGAGTAGCATGACTGTTGTGATTGTCTAATATTAGCAAAACGGGGGTATTAGCAGTAGGTTTGGCGTGTTTAATAAAATGACGTAGCCATAAAATAAATGTATTTTCGTTGGTCCAGCCATTATGAGTACATGTGTAAACAGCTCCGTGAGGTCCATCTTTTTCCAGCTGTGGTGAGTGACGTTTACGTGGAAATATGAAAAGGGGTGGAATGAAAGACCCTGAAGCACTCATAGCACATATAACTGTGACGGTCTTACCTCTTTCCCATGACGTCACAGATCCAACGCGTTTTTGCCCTTTGGGAGCTATAATTTTTTCAGTCTCTTGGACGGTCGTTATACCAGTCTCGTCTACATTGTAAATCATCGTAGGTTCAAAGTGGTGTTGCGTCATCAATCTCTCCAAGTTATCAAAAAATAGCTTTACTTCAGCCTTGTTAAATCCGAGAATTCTGTTGATACTAATAGCTTCCGCCTTTCTAATACTCAACTCAGGATGGCGCTGTAAAAATCCAGACAGCCAATCTTTTCCCGCAGTTTGGCTGACTTGGTTAAACCTTTTTTCAATACCCATCCTTTTAGCTACACTATAACATACTTTTCTAAATTGTTCTCTCGTTAGGCCATAAAATTTATTTGACATAGTCTGAAGATGACTAGCCAGTATTTTTTCTTGCTCAAAACTGAATACAGTATACCTTCCCAGCTTAGGTTTTTTTTTGTACCGATCGTCGTCAGCTTTCGCTAAATTAAATCTCTTTTTTAAAGTGCTGTAAGGTATGCCAGTTTGTTGAGATACTTTGTACACCGAAATGCCTCCTACTCTGAGGATACTGACTGCATTTTCTAATGTATCAACTGTCCAAGAAGCTTTCGTGGTTTTCCGAATTGTTTTACGTGGCATCTGAAATAAAAGAATAATAATGTATGTAAAATGGTACGAAAATATATTGTGAAAGCTAATGGGGTAATGGGAGCTATGTCGGGTAGTGAGAGCCATCCTAGGCTCCCATTTCCCGCTTACTACCATTTTGAAAAGTAATTATATAAATATTGTAACTCTAATTTCAATCGCAATTTAACAAATTGCACTAGTTAGTGGATGAATCTACGGATATAATGAATATAAACATAATAAAATAAGAATAAAACTTCATGCTTACCTTGGCGCTGGCAATCCGCAGTTTCTTATAAGCGTGGAGCGAAAAACACACAACCGGCCCTCGTGACTGAACGCATGGCACTAACGGCTCGTACCGGTCAGGCGAAGTTTGTCGATGGTTGGCGGAAGCGGCCGAGTGTTTACAATCGCGCAAATATGCCTACATTCCGTTCAATCATCATAGCTCCCATTTCCCGACCGCTCCCATTACCCCGCGCTCCCCTACCCTCGGTTGGCCTCGATACAGCTAATGAGACGTCGACGCATAGACGCCACAATATTTGCACAGATATTTGTGCCGCGCAAACTATCCCATAACTGCATGCAATGGGATTTGAGTAGCTCAGGGCATCTCTCGTCCCGAGCTTCCCATCTTTGCACCATTAAACCCCATATATTTTCTATGCGGTTTAAGTCAGGGGACCGAGCTGGCCAAGGAATATAACTTTAATTTCCGGATGATTACTAAACCATTCGCGAACAATGCTGGCACGATGAATAGGACAATGTCTTGCACAAATCTTATCTCGTTTAAGTCTTCTGCGGGGTAGATATTACGCACCGTAGGCAACATTATATCGTTCAACACTTCCACATAGTTGACACTGTTGGCTCGCGTCGATATAAAACTTAATTCACCGGGCCCTTGAGCACTTATCCACCCCCACATATTCACACTGATTCTGCCTGATTCCGTATTTGGTCTGACATTGCCTTCAGACCAACGCGTGTTATTTTTACGCCACAAATGCAGCCTTTCTTTTTGGCACGATTTAAAAGATTTTTCGTCGGTGAATATTGTCGTCTCCCAATCAAAGTCCAAATATTCCCGGGCAAAACTTAACCTCTCCTCTTTATGCCGTTGCGTTAAAAACGGTTTTTTAGCCGGCGTTCGGTGATGAAGACCTTCGGCATGGAGTATGCGGCGAACGGTGCGTACTGATGTGCCGGACTCATCGGCAAAACGCCTTGTTGGGATGAAACCATTCGTCTCATATTCAGCTACCATATAACGTCGCTGAGGCTGGCTAATAAGAGGTGGTCTTCCGCTCCTCTCATGACTCTTCAGGCTACCTTCTTCCTCAAATCTCTTCACCGAACGCCTAACAGTTTCTCTCTAAAAAAACAATCAATATTACACACTTGCAACAAACGATTAATCTACCATTATATTTTGTAGGTATCACATAAAATTAAAAAAATAAACTTACGCATAAGCCGGTTTCATTCGATATTTGAGATATATTAAGGCCATTCGAATATAGGGCCACGATATTTGCCTTGGCTTCAATACTAATATTAGCCTGCATATTGAATTCAGAAGAATACTAAAATAGCAACAACAAGATAACACAAACGCTTGTAACTATGTTCACCAACCAACAACAGCGAAAAGTGGAATAATTTATGTGAACTAGTCTTTGACTTTGTTTCAAATCTACCCTCATATTTTAACTACTTTTAGTTAAAATATGAGGGTAGATTTGAAACAAAGTGAACTTATCACTTTGTTTCAAATCTACCCTCATATTTTAATAACGACGCTGAGATCTTCGTTTAGTTGTGGAATTTAACATATTTGTTAGCAACTCGGCATTCTTAATTCACATGTAATACTTAAAAAAAAAACATGTTTGATGTGAGACTCGAACCCGAACGTTCGCCATGCGAGGCACAGTGCTAACCACTTTGGCCGCCGTAACGCTTACGAGACTTAATGAAATTTGTAATAACAATCGTAAGCGGGCAACAAGTTGCCAATGTGTAGTGTTGTCAAACGTTCTTATAGAAGAAGGTCATAAGTCCAACTAATATTGCTATGCCATGGTTTTGTGAGATTACTAGTCGACTTCTGACTGTTATAGTTCATAAACATACTAATCAGCGTATAATTTTCCCACTGCTGGGACACAGGCCTCCTCTTTTTGAGAGGTAATGTGCTGTAATCTACCACGCGGGCTCAGTGCGGGTTGGTAGATGTCACACGTCTTCGAAATTATTGGTTCTAAGACATGCCGGTTTTCTCACGATGTTTTCCTTCACCGTTTTGAGAGCAGTGGTGATGAAATGATTTACATAAAGTAAAGCGCCTGCCTGGGTTCGAACCCACGACCTACAACTCGTAAGTCGGGGCCGATACCACTGGGCCACCACTACTCTTAATAATGATGATTGTATGTTGTCTGTGACGAATGGAATTTATGTGATAGTGACAGCCGACATGGCTGACTAGAAATTATCTGAGGTTATGCAATGTGCTTGTGTAATGAATCTGTAGTGTATACAATTAGCTTTTATTAACAATTATGATTTATTTGTATAAACTAAGAGTAGTAACCAGGCCCTCTTTTTTATTGAATATTTTTTTCCATGACACTGGAACATGGTCGACCAAGTTTACTACTCGTTGCAGGTTTATTGGCATAGCACGAATCTTCACCACTCACTCACTTGAAATCGGCTAAAGGCAGCCACACAGTACAGTTTGGTAACTCTTTTCCTTTTTCTTGTGACGTCGCACTTCAGAAGACGGTTTTTCTTCACTGTTTAGATTTTACTTATAGGTACTTTCTTTTTGTCTTCTTTTTCTCGTTGCTGATCTTTTATTGGTGTACTTGGTAAGTATTTTGGCTGTTTTTGTTCTGCCAGTGTTGGTGGTATTCACCATAATTTTAATTGATGGCCTGATGTCTATTGGAGTTACTTAGGGTGCCGCAATTTCTGGTTTCGGATCCTGCTCGTTACTATTGATACTACTGACTTCAATCGTTTCTGGAGTCAAACGGTTGCAAGAGTGTTGCGCCATTAGGTCTTGGCCTGCCATTAATGTTGGAATTTTGCACACGGAATTACGATTCAAAAGCTCGTCTGAAACAAAGGGATGTTGCGATCAAAATCAATAGATAACCGAATATTTTCGTCTAATGTGAAAGATATTTCAATGCTATTTCCTGTTTCAATAGTAGGCAACTTTGGCTCATTAGGTGCTGACACATCCTCATTTTCAATTGGTTCTGGTCTGTCAGTCATCACGGATCAACGGATTTATCAAAAATAGGACGGTTGTTTGGCCATACGCCGGTGGAGAAGAATCCATTGACAGCATTCTGGACACTAGCCGCTTTCATGTAGGCCTCGTTAAACAACCTTGCCACCTCATACTGTGATACGATACGCCCAACATGAGCTCGTTGAAACAAGGAAATAGCTTGCTCAAAATCAATATTCAAAGGTCCGTACACGCACGTATCGAGCGGTTGTAATCGGTGTATCTCGTGTGGTGGAAAAGAGACAAAAATCACATGGTTCTTCGAAGCAAACTCTAAAGTTTGAAGCTATTTGTGTGACTCGTGGTAATCCATCACCAAAAGAATCTTTCTTTGTTCTGTGGGCCTAGTCATATCCACGAAGTGACGTACAATTCCAAAAATGTTTTAGCATTAATCCAGCCATTGTCGCACAGAGCATCATTATGCATTGTCGGTACAACTAGCTACTGATTTAGGTATGGGTCATTGACGGTTTTTTGGTTAGTGTAATTTAACTGTTAATCATCAATGGTCAACAGGTTTATAAAGCTGTTAAATTATTAACATGTTTTGAATATTCGACCGGTAGCGTTTAGCGTCAATTTATGTCAACGTTTTCAATCATTGACAATTGATTAATTTATTGATTTGATATGAATTTAAAAAATTATAATGACTTTCTCATCGTACTCTTTCCAGGCTTACGACTGGCTGGGTATAAATAGTATTATAGAGGTATGAGGAACAGGGTGTAAAGTTCACTCATACTCTATAGAAAAGGGAGGATCCTCCGACCAGACGGGTGTTGTGTCTGGTGGGCAACTGCCCAACGGTTGATGTCGGGATGTTGTATATATGCTAGTTGCGCGGTAAACTCTGCTTGCGCGATGCAGGATTTTTGCGTGACGTCAGTCTGACGCGTAGCTCGCATGTGGTGTTGTAGATGCCGCTACATCACTCCCTCCCGGAGACCGGAGGTCGAGAGTGGGCTGAGTCTTGTATCTTGCGATGCTTGCCAGGGCCAGGTGAGGTTCCAGTGAGTCGGAACCGGGTGTCGCATAGTTCGCGGTGAGTCGGAACTGTCTGCGAAGATTCCCCAGTGAGTCGGGGTGGCGCTGCGTTATGCTCCAGTGCGTCGGATGTGGTACAGCGCCGGGTTGAGGCTGACTGCTGGCGTCGACCAAGAGAGGGTTTGAAGGCTCTGCTTGTGGACCGGCCGAGAGTGCAGTGTGCTGTGCCAAGGTTGCTGATGAGGCTGAGGGTGATGACCAGGTATGCGCGGTCGCTGCATGCTGGTGGTCAGGATACCCGTTGAAGCCGTGGGTGCTGGCTGGCTGTGTGACTCGCCGCTCGAAAGCTTGAAGGAAGTGATGATGACGTCACGCTGATGTACTTGCACGAAGGCTGCGCTGACGTTCATGTTCGGGGTCACCAGTATAGAGGTATGAGGAACAGGGTGTAAAGTTCACTCAAACCTCCATAGAAAAGGGAGGATCCTCCGACCAGACGGGTGTTGTGTCTGGTGGGCAACTGCCCCGACGATTGATGTCGGGATGTTGTATATTTGCTGTATAGTTGTTGTGTTGTATAGTTGCGCGGTAAAATCTGCTTGCGCGATGCAGGATTTTTGCGTGACGTCAGTCTGACGCGTAGCTCGCATGTGGTGTTGTAGATGCCGCTACAGTATCCAGGCGTCAAGCAATGTTTACATAAATTTTATGTACATTGTTTTTCTCTTTTTTTCTGGAATTTTAATATGGCAATTTCGTGATACACTTCGTTTGATGATGCGTTTAGTTACTTCATCTTGTAAACGTAACAAAAATAAATTAACTTCTAAATGTTCTGATTATTATCTTATTTTTCATCACATTATTTTTGTGAAAGATATGAAAAAGTACCGTTATTTCACATTTCAGATTAATATGCGTTTGGTTAGCTTACTGAAAAGCCAAAAGACTGCTTCAAGGTCAATTATTATCTTTTTTTTTGTCATAGTATTTATTTACCATTCATGATAATGTCATTCCGTTTCGGTTTCCCGACTCTGTTCGTTGGTTTCTCGTCTCTGAAGTGCTATTTCGTATATATGATTTCTTAATTGTTGATTTGGATATTCTTCCCTGGACTTTCGATTGAATTCTTCCATCCTCTGACGATCTGGCTAACCCATTTGGATGTGACACTGATTTGGCTGCGATCGTTCTTTCGTTGGATTTTGATAACTGTGCTATTATACTCTATACTCTGATTAAACGGACTTTTCACATAAACATGCCATCACTGCACCTGTCTCCTTCCTAGACTACATCCTAGTTATAGAATATTTTGAAAATAAGGAAATGGAATAAAATAAAATAATAATCCTCTTATTGGTTTTATTTCAAAAATCCCTAGCAACAAAATTCTCATTGGCATTAACACTCTAATGAATAATTCCTTGTTACATTGTCATTACTACCTATTGACCTTCACAATGAAAAACAACCTGCAGCAATAGTATAATACGGCTATACAAAAATAATTATGGATGAATCAATATTATTATTCTGACTATATGACTTGATTGTCGTCTTAGAATAGCTATACTCTATTTGAAATAAGATTAGAAAGGACAATGGGCAAAACACTATAGGAGTAGGGACCCAACTCACATGAGATATTGTTTTTGTGATAGGTCATAACACACAACTAACGAGAAAAATAAAAATAAAAATTAAATGTACCGGGTTGTTGTACAGTCACGTGGAAAAGTTTTATTTATTTATGTTAAATATTTTGCAATTAATAATTGTTTTTCAATACGAATGAAGGAATATTACTCTAAAATAGCACTGGAGCCACTCCCAAATGCTGTTGATTGCAATATTTGCAATTTAAAACATCCATCGACAACTACGTATAATAATAAATACAATAAATGAAACAACAAGTTTCCTTTTACGCATTTGTTTATCTTTCTTTACATTAGTCTATATCCAGAATAATAGAATCTAAAAATGCGGCTGGAGGGTTAAATCCTTAAGGTTTAAGGGTTAATCCTAAGCCCATATACCAAACTACGGATAAAATGTGCGCACAGCTTCCCAGCGAACGACTTCCGGTCAAACAAGTACAATAATATTGTATAATAGAGCTGATGCCAGTTTGGTCTCTGTCAATTAATATGTAGCTACGATACTCGCGCGCCCTCGCATGTCGTGATTGAATATGAATTCTAATCAAAAATACATTTGTTTGAAAGATATTAAA
This sequence comes from Dryobotodes eremita, assembly GCA_917490735.1. Taxonomy (NCBI): domain Eukaryota; kingdom Metazoa; phylum Arthropoda; class Insecta; order Lepidoptera; family Noctuidae; genus Dryobotodes; species Dryobotodes eremita. The sequence goes on from OU823272.1 coordinate 1,025,676, forward strand.
ATCTGTCAAATCTTCTAATTGCTCGTCTCGATAAACCTCAATTATGTAAACGCCATCCCGTAAATGTTCATTGCAGTAAGACCTTGCCAGTTTCAATTGATATGTGCCCAGCGCGAAAAGTATTATTTCTTCCTCAGTCAAATGTGGAAAGTCCTCTATTTGATTGTCTTCTATTCTCACGAAAGAAATCCTTTGTCTGTTAAGATGCTTTCGCTCTACATATTCTTGCAAAATGTTAGGTGTGTGTACCCTTTCCTGTATGCGGTTTATTATCGCAGGAGAGCGTTCACTATCACTGATTACAGGATGAAAATGGTTAATTAATGCTCCGCACACCTTAAAATCATCAAACATGTGTAAAAGTGCTTTGTTGAAATATTCCTGGCGTAAAAGTTTATAGTCACGCTTAAAACGCCCGTTGACTACTTCGATTTCCCAACGACAAATTGTTACTTGTCGAGACTTGTTGGCTTGAGTAGTCGTTAATTGTGTGGCACTTCTATCTTTTGTAGGAGGGAAATGACCTTCATAGTCATACATTCCAAGATTTTCGATGGCATCACGAAATCCTCTATCTAAAATGAACACATCGTTCGGGACAAGAAATACGTGCAGCGGGTGTTCTTCGTTTTCCAAAATGGAATTCAATATGGTCGCATCACTTGTTGTTGCAGCATATGGACACAAAATATCTATTATGTATCCATCACTAGTTGTAATTATGAACGGTTTCAATAAATTGGAAAACTTATGCAAGCTATAACTCAGTCTCTGGAATAAGAAGTTGGAACTTTTTTGAATATTTTTTTTTTTTTATATGTTCCATCGCAAATCACAATCAACTTCGTGTTGTCATGATTTCCGAAGAGATATTTAGGTATTGCCAGATTTCTTTGTAGTGCATCTTCTCTGGTGATGTGGTCAATACCTAGATGCTGAGGAACATATTCATCAATCAAACATTGCCTTGCAATCGCCAGCTTCCTCCGACCATAGTTTCGAAATCATACTGCTTGTTAGTAATGATTCCTTCAGTGAAGATGTTACACACGTCTGTGAAATGTTCTGCTGTAAAGTAATGAGAAATTGTGCAGTGGTTCTCCAATTCATCCCACATATTACTTTCTAAATGTTACCTGCATACTCGTGCATGTTGAGGAATATACAACTGATGTGTAGTCATCATATACAACTTGATTGTTTTCGGTATACGCCGGTGGTTATCGTTACCACAAGCGCCAAATATGCAGTGGCTTGATGTGTTTGGTGCTCTTTTATATGAAGGCACATAAATTTCGCCATCATTGGAACCCTGTACATCATTTTGCAAAGGTGGAACTGGAACTGGTACTGGTGGTGGAACTTCTGGTTCATGTTCTAGTGGATTTTGTACTGGATTTAAAACATTGTGGTCGACTCTTTGCCAACAACGATGACAGACAGATTGTGTGCTGTTGAATGATACCTGCAAATAAAATAATTCACAACTTAGATTACCTGTTATACACCTTCTAAAGGATTAAGAAGGTATTCTAAGCAAGCAGCCTATACGAGTTCCCACCGAGGAACATACGGTTCATAGAGAGGGCCTGAGGAGGCCAGAGGAGCCTGCGCTTTACATGTATTAAATATACTTACATGCGTTAGATAAACATTATTTAAATAACTGATATTAATAATAATAAACGGTATAAAACTCACCTGTTTTATAGCGTTTTCCTGTATATAGGAAACATGCGCAGGATGCGTATGTAACAAGCTTGCTTGCAAAACATGATTTTGTCTACGTCTATGAACAGAACGTGGACACAGAACACACAAACGTTCTTCCTGCATTTTAAGAACAGAATTCAAGTCCGTAAAGATAGCCAAAGTCAGTTCATGTAAGAATATCACCGGAGTCCAAAAACAAGCACGGTCGTCGTAATAGAAATACGTTAAAAGTAAGAATAACAGGAGCACTGCACAGTCAGAAGCGGAGAATACCGACTGACCACTGAATAAAACAGTCGAACGAAACGATTTACTTAGCATTCGCGTGTTATCTTGCTTGAGGACTAATAGCACACAATGCCAATATAATAAGCAACGGTCTGCAATTCACTCTCGCATAGGTACATAGAACTTTTATTACGCCCTCTAATAGTCGAAATACACTTATTATTATTTTTGTAACAGGTATATTGTGTTATTATAATCCCATGTGGCTCTATGTGGTTAGAATTAGTGACTTAAGTAATATTTTAAAGTAATATTCTTTCACTCTTATTGAAAAACATTTAATAATTGAAAAATATTTGACATAATTAAATAAAACTTTTCGACGTAGCTGTACAAGAACCCGGTACATTTTTTTTTTTTTAATTATTTTTCTCGTTAGTTTTGTGTTATGACCTATCACAAAAATAATATCTCATGTGTATTGGTCATTAGGCCCAATTTGTCGCATTGTCCTTTAAATATACTTTTTTACAGTCCATTCAACCGATTTTGACTTCTATACCGTAGGCAAATGAATAGCATTAAAAGTAAAAATGTGGTTACAATATCAACTGTTTACTGCAGCTGCCATTTATTATGCCACCAACGCAACTCCTCGTATATCGCAGAATGACCCAAATACCTACTTTAGGTCCCCTTGACTTGCTCGCGAAGGAGGAGGCGGAGCGCGAAAGGGAGAGGCAATCTCTGCGCCCTCGCGCCCCTAGCCGCCGCAGGAGGAGGAGACACCCTGGGCGTCGGGAGTCGATTGCCAACTCCCGGCCACCGTAGGCGCGGGCTTCCGGACGGCGAGCAATGGGCAGCTCGCCGTCCGATAAGGACCAGGCCCGGGTCGACGGCGCGTCGTGTTCCACGCGCGCCTCAAAGAGATGTCAGCAAAATAGACGGGGTCCGATAGGACCGATGCCTGCCGGGGCTGCGGATTGTTCGAAAGAGTTACCGTGGCCCTGGCGCACAGGCAACTGAAGGAACACGGGTGGGTTTTAGTCAGTAAGAGTCTGACACGCCCTTCCGCTCCGCCCAGAGCGGGAGACGTCATTTGATGATTTCCCACCCAAAAAAAAAAAAAAAAAGGTCCCCTTGACTGTCAGTAGGTCGACCTTTTAAAGACCGATGTCCGGATGACCATTACCGTCTCACCTGAGGTACATTCCGAATTAGCGTGAGCGCTATAATGATGTCCCGTGAATAGTCATAGATGACGTCATGACATGCGCCATCTTGCGATAACACCGACCATGCCCTAAATCAGGTATGGGCAACCTTTGTCATGTTGAGGGCCAAACTTTAGCGTGCAAATACGTTCGCGGGCCGCGTTTAAAAGTATTTAGTGCATTTTAAAGTAGTGATAATATTTTTTGCGATAGATATTAGACATGATATAATACGACAATGTTATTATAGTACAATTTATTAAAATAACAAAATGAAATTAAAAAAATGGTACATTATAATTAAATCGTTAAATTTGCAATTGTTACGAACTACGAAAGTTACATACACCGAAATCAATGAGACCCTTGAGCTTGAATTTGGGAAACTAATCCATCGATATTTGGATTAATTCCACTGATACAAAGACGTAAAGAATTTTCCAAATTATCGTCAGTCAACGATGTGTTGATTTATTAACTTTCATCGATGAAAAGAACTGTTCGCATTTATAAGTACTGCCAAACGCACAAATCAATCTTCTTGCGAATTTTCTAAGCTGCGGAAAATTGTCTTCTTCTAGGTATTTTTTGTAGAAATCGCACAACTCTACGTCTTCAAATTTGGATTTTAGGAGTGAGTTTTCTTGAATCTCGATCAACTCCATTTGTAAGTGTATTGGAGCATTTTGTAGGAGTAGCAAATAAACTGAAACAGTCTTCCATGTTTTTGAAGTCGCTAAATCTCTTCGAAAATTGTTCCGACAGTAACTTGAGTTCTTCAGCATATTGAGCATAAGCAATATTTTCATACGCAGAGGGCGTGTTGAAATGGTAACTGTTACCAGACAGCATCTGTGACTCCCACAAGCGTAGTTTGATCTGAAACGCTTTCAAATGGCTGTACAAATCATTTACTAACTGTCCTTGTTTTTGAAGTTTCAAATTTAAATCATTCAAATAGCCTGTAAGATCGACCAGAAATGCTAAGTCACATATTCATTTTGGGTCACTTAATTCAGACAGTGGTTTATCTTTTATTTTCATAAAGTCTGCTATTTCATTTCTAAGCTCGTAAAACCGTTTCAACATTTTTCCTTTGCTCAGCCATCTGACTTCACAATAATATGTTACGTCGTTATATTCAGCTGATATTTCATCCAAAAACGCCTTGAACTGACGATGGTTAAGCCCTCGGGATCGAATAAAGTTGATGGTTTTTACTACCACATTCATAACATTCTGGAGTCGAATGGACTTCGAACACAAGTTCTGTTGGTGGATAATGCAATGAAGGACTATCAAATCATCTTTTTGCACATTTAATTCTGTTGCTTTTTCATTCAAAATTCCGATGAAACCTTTACGTAAGCCTACCATAGAAGGTGTACCATCAGTGCATACTCCAATTAATTTTGACCATGGCAAACCAAAACTTGTGAATACCTTTTGAACTTCAATAAAAATATCCTCTCCTGTAGTGGTTCCTTTAAGCGGCTGTAAAGCAAGCAATTCCTCAGTAACAGTGAACTCCTTATCAACAGCTCGAATAAATATAGCCAGTTGAGCTGTGTCAGACAAATCGGTGCTCTCGTCTAATGCTATGGAAAATGATTCAAAACCAGCCATACGGTCAGTCAATGTTGTTTTTATATCATTAGCCATCATTTCTATACGTCGAACAACAGTTCGTCTTGACAAACTAATTTTTTCAAATTCATTTTTCTTTTCAGGACACAAAATACTGCAAACTTCTAACATACACTCCTTGATAAATTCTCCTTCGGCAAATGGTTTTAATGCCTTTGCCAATTTTGAGCTAACTATAAAACTAGCTTTCACAACATTATCAAGTTGTGTTCTTTGTTTATGAAACATTTGTTGCTGTTTTTCCAAAGCGGTAAGCTTCTGGATTTTGTCTGTTCTTAATTGTCCTGTCAGTGAGTGCAGCGTAGCATGCTTAGTTGAGTAATGCCCCTTTATATTGAATTCTTTCATTACTGAAATGGATTCATTACACAGCCAACAAATAGGCTTGCCATTGTGCAAGATAAAAAAGAATTCTTCAGTCCATTTTTCTTGAAACTGGCGACCCTCTGTATCTACTTTTCGTTTCTTTCCACCAGACATCATTTTTGTTTACTTTTCGTTCAATAAACTTAATAACAAACTATAGTTAGTAACCACTCAAGATGCACACAAACTCACAAAGCAAGTTGACGGCTCGAGCAGTTCGCTAGGATATCGCTTGTCCAAGTTATCACCTCGGTAGCTCAAATAGAACTGAACTAACGTTCGAGCCATCCACCCGCTTATATAGGCAAAAGTAAGGAATAATCTGGAATAAACTAGTTTAGAATAATTGAGAAGCAATAAATCTTTTGATGTGTCGCCCGTGAGGCGGCAAACCTCAAAAAATTTGATCGAGCAAGCCGAGTGGCGGCGATTATCAAAGAGTGAGTATCACTGTCACTCCCGTGAGTATAAGTACCTAATGTAATATATTTTTTATTGGGTTTTTTCAAAATGTCTCGCGGGCCGGATCATATCTTACAGCGGGCCGGATCCGGCCCGCGGGCCGGTTGTTGCCCATATATGCCCTAAATTATTATCACCGTGAGCGCTGTCAAAAATGATAGTTGTGCTGTTTTGGGTTTTGAGTCGCATCATGTTTTTAAGGCAACATAATTTTGTTTTTTTTTGGAATACATTAAAATCCAAGACGTAACAGCATACCTGAAATGAGTTTTAAACTAATAATATAATTTATTTTCTCTCAAAAAGGTACAATTTTGGGACATAGTATATAAGTTACAGACAGATTCAAACCTTTGTGAGAGCTGGAGTCTATACTGGGTTCGGGACCTGTATGATAGATCTCCAGGCTCACACCCTTAAAATTACAATATTAAATTGCACTTACGTACTACAACATTATAAAAGCTCCAAGTATTGAAAGGAAGAGTATTACTACATGACTGACTGACTGATGACTTGTGTGTCTACATTTATATCTGTTATTTTTTATGGTGTACATAATAAAGAGTATTCTATTCTATTCTACTATAAAAACAAAAGGAGATTTGCTATGTGTGTCTTTGGAGAGTGTGGTGTATCCGTGAGTGCAATAAGTCCTCACGCACAGCGCCCACGAAGGGCACTGAGCGTGAGCACCTACTTGCCTGAGGGTGTGTGTGGTAAACAAGGTGAATCGCGATCTACGATTAATTGGAGTAGGTGAATATTTCCAGTAGACGAAATTATTTTATTTATTTATTTATTTATTTTATTTTATTTATTTGGGACAAAAAACAGTTATACATTACAGCATTTACAAAAAATAGTTATATTACAGTTGAAAAAACGTATAACCCACACTATTGTCCACGAAATGACATCAGAGTATAAAAACGAACGCATGTTAAATGAAAATAAATAAATAATAATAGTAAAAAACAAAACAGAAAAAAAATACATATTTAGTAGAAAAACACTATATGCCGATGAATCGTAGGAGGCGGATGTCAAGAGCATCCGTCTTATACGCGACTTGCAAGAGATTGTGAAACCATTTTTTTAAATTTAGATTGCGACAGCGCGAAAATATCAAAATCAATGAATTGTGAGTTATAGGTTTCTAAAAGTCGGCGAAGAGGGGCTCGCACCCCAGCGTTCGTTCTACATCGTGCAGTGTAGAATAGTCGAGGTGCGCGCACCTCCCGCCTAATAACAGTTCTAGGTACTACGTAGCACAATCCATTCGAGAGCTCAATACAATTGAATTTGTTGTTGCATATACCGTACAGCATCACAACCATGATCAGTGAACGTCTGGAATCCAAGTTCAATATCTTATAGTACTTTAGCAAATCTGCATAGGGAATCCTTGTACGGAAGCACTTATAGTGCGTGGCACGAAGAAATTTTTTCTGAACCATTTCTATTGCTTGCTTATATTAGGATATTTAGTATATTTTCAGTCTCTGCATAATCCAATTCAAGTATCCATTTAGTAATAGTTCTTTTACATTTTGATCTGCACATAAGATATATATTTAAAATTTTATTAGCCTTATTATATACGTGGCTACAGAGGAAGGCGAAACTCCGTTGGGCCGAACGACAATTTGTGCGGATGGAGGGACAGACCGTATGTTTACGTAGTTGGGAGCCAAATTTGCATGGAGCATAGGGATTTCGAGAGTGCGTGGCTAAAACAAGATTAAGGATAAACGGTTTGCGAACAGAGAGAACCGCACATGTTTTATAAAGATCGATGGTAGGAAAGCGGTAAGGTAACCGCCATCCAACCTTCAGAAGTGCCCTTTGAGCGCGTTCCAATTTCAGCATGTAAGTTTTTGCAGAACCGCCCCAAGTAATTATACAATATTGTATAAGCGATTGGCAGAGAGCGAGATATACAAGTATTAGCACCGTAGTGTCCGCAGCTTGACGAAGGGACTTAAAAATGTAGATCAACCTACGCTGTCTTGAGGTGAGTGTATTTATGTGTGTAGAGAATGACAGGCAATCATCAATTTGTACACCAAGATATGTGACAAAATTGATGCGAGAAAGGCAGGGATAATTACAAGCTGTCAGGCGAGGTGAAATACAGGAGTGAGAAATCAGACAAGGAGAGGAGGGAGGTTTCCCAGCTGCAGTAAAAGAAAAGGTTAGGTATTTAGTTTTGTCAACATTTAAAGTAAGCAGGTTTTGAGCCAACTAGTTGGTGACAAGGTTGAGTCCGAATTGTGCATGCTGGTGTAGGAGAAATAGGTGTCGTGTGCGTGTCCTTTTTGTTATGTGAGGTTACCTTCAGGGAACACAATTAAACGGTCCAGACACTTTGACAACAGTTTATTCTCACCACCAATATAAACCGCAACAAGCACAAGCGGATAGATATAGTTAATAAGATAAGAATAGGCGATCGTTAACTGTATGCGGAAGGATTAGATTTTGCGCAGCCAGCGAGCGTGCGTCTACCGTGGTAGTGGGAGACGGACTGTTGAGAGAGGGCGCGCGCGTCGCTGCGCCGGCGATGGTTTCGGTGAGTAACGGGACTTGGTGCGCGCTTACTCGGTACGACACGACGGCGACGCGACTCAACGATGCGGCTATGCGATACTGGTAAGTTTGTATTATTATTATGTTATGTGTTATTGTGCATGTTACATGTTTGTGTTTGTATTTTGTGTATTTAGTATGTCAAGTATTTTATAGTAGATATTAATATATACTTAAATATTTACTAATACATATTTGTGATATTTATTTATAACAATGTATTGTGGCTACGCCACACTGGAAAACCAGCTCCCACGACTCTCCATGGAATAGCAGGGCAGTATCATCGGCATAGGTGAAGATGGATGCATTGGGAAGCATTAGCCGGCAGAGATCGTTTATAAAAACGAGAAAAAGGGTCGGGCCGATAATGCTTCCCTGGGGGACCCCGTATGATACAGGGAGCTCGTCGCTTGTCCAATCCCCAATCCTGACGCACTGTCATCTGCCCGTGAGGTTACTCTCGAAGAGAGCAAGTTGAATGCCTCTAGCACCGATCCTTTCCGGTTTAGCAATAAGATTGGGGACTGATATCGTATCAAAGGCTTTTGCCAGATCCAAGAAAATACTAACTACCTTCTGCTTTTTATCCAGGTTGGAGAAGATGTCAGTGGTTAGGTCTAGTACAGCATTATTTGTGCAAATTTCGGAACGGAAACCATATTGAGAGGAAGAAAGAATACGATTTTGCTCTGAGTACTTAACCAATCTGTAATTCATGAGCCTCTCAACTAATTTTGAAAGAGTAGGCAAAATTAATATAGGTTTGTAATTATTTGATCGATCTCTGTCCCTGCCCTTATGTATAGGATGCACTACTGAAAAACTACTCTACGGGAAAAGCTGAATTACAAATATGAGTCAGATGGGGGGTGAGATGATTTTTAAATTTCTTAAGAAACGTGCCCGATATGCCATCACTACCCACCGCACAATCGCTTCTTAGCTTCCCGATCAAAATATCTAATTCAGATTCGTCTGTTCCTGTGAAGTTGCGCTCGCCGGCCACTGCCGCGGCACCACTCGCTGCGCTCGCTCGGCTCGCGCGCGATTGGGCACAGTTCTACCCTAACCTATTTCAACCAAGTTGCTCGCAGAAATGTTTTCACCATTTTCTAATTATCCGGGTTTTCGCGAAAATTCGATTTATCTAATCATCCTACGACATTTACACAGTTTAACACAACTAGTTTTTTACTTCGTTTTTTTTGCAGGCGTGTATTATTTTTATTCATTTTTATTCAAGTACTTTTGAATTTATTCTTACTAAAGCAGTCTAGAGCAGTCTTAATAATATTCTCGAAGTCTTCATTCTCATAAACTTTGCACTAATTAATCTTCTATTGTATCAGTGTTTTGCGTTTGTGTTCTGATATTAAGTGAGTAAATCAATCGTACTAATTGTATTTTGCGTTTCTGCTATACCTATATTAAGTGATGGTAAATCATCCAGTGTAATAACTGTTTCTTTTTCCGCGTCACTCATATTTTCAAAATTTTCAATTAATTCTTTACAAATTTCTGGCCATGCCGCTGTTCGTGCATCTCGGTCTTTATATAGTTCATTCGCCTGGTCCCATATGACAGGGTGACACTGCACTTCCACAATTACCCTTTCTGTATCGAGACATTTTCCTTAGTTTTCTCTGCTCGTGCGTACGGTCCGTATCACATAGCGTTATTGACTGAACAAGCCCACGCGTGTTACCGCTGGCGGGAACCGCGCAGGCCTCCGTTGCACAGAGGCGGGACCTGTGGCGCGGACGCGGGGCACGCCTCCCACCGATGGAGCACTTTTGTATGGAACCGCGGGGACGTCCGCTTAACGTAGTTTCAGGCCTTATACTCATCTTGACCGTTCATCGTTTTGGTTTTAGCAATCGTCTTATTTGTTGTATTCTTTGGTTTCTTATTTGGAACATTATTCTCTTTTTGATTATTTTTTCTTCTCGTAATCTCTTCCTTTCCTCTTTTGCAGCATTTTCTTCATGGTTTGCTCTTATCTTTTGAACGTATTGGTCGGATGTCAACGCAAATAAAAACTGGCTGTTTGGCGCTTTCCTTGTCGTTAGGGTAAATCAGGCAACTTTTGTTTCAGATATTCTGAGAAAGGTACATTTGATATGACAGAAATGCTTTTATACAGATCCATCTGTTTCGAAGTGCTAGGTTGTGGTTTTTTTATAGTGTTTGGTATTTGCAACTCTATATTTTGTTTTGATGTGTTAGGTTGTGTCGGTAAAACTGTCTGGTTCGTGAATCTCTATTTGGATTGGTGTCGAAGATATAGGTATTGAAGTATTGAAATCTGCCAAATTTATAAGTATTTTACTTCTAATGTTATATTCGTTTTGTGGTCATCGACAAATAAAATTAGCGAATGAGGAATTTTGTTTCCCGTTAGTTCTTGGTGGAAGAAGCCACATAGTCGTAAAAGACCGCAGCCGTCATCCAGCCCGAGTCACTGCGGCCAATTCCCCATCCAGATGGCACACTCGATGTGACTCGGTCGGGTATTCTTTTGTAAGGATAGATGATCATGGGATTGCACACTTGACCGGTAGCAGAAAATGTAAACAGCACTGTAATGCTTTCCTTAGCTGACGCTTTTTCAATTTCGTAAACATTTCTGCATCCTTTTTCTGCTAAAACTTTGCCAGTTTTAAGACAAATATTAATGCCAGTTTCACCAGCTTTAAACACTCGTGCTGGGTCTTCAAAAACAAAGGTTAAACCTTCATCGTCAATGTATTGTTTTATTTCTTGGAACCATTTCCTAATGTCCGATTTCGAAATAGGCACTTGCGTTACTAACTCACTGTGATGTCCGAATCGAGATAATGGGATGACGTTTCAAGAATGCCTTGAACCATCTCCAGGTTTGTTATTCCGGAATGGATTAGGTCTTGGATTTTTCTTCAAAAATTCTTGTACACACAAATCTGTATACTCGTATCCTCTTTTTCTGGGAAATCCTCGTTTAGTTTGTTCTATAATGAAATTACACAACTCATTTTCTTCAGCTTCGGTAAGCACTGGATCAGGTCGAGACTTAAACTTTGCGTTAGGATTTCGTATTTGGAATTGGATTCTTTTGGGCACGCCGAATTTTTTGGCTGCTTCTCGAATCGATCCTTCATAGTTTTCAATAAATTTAATAGGCTTTTCTATTGCCTCTTTGGAGTATTGGCGTATTTTTAACGATATTTTGGAATATCTGTGCAATAAAAAATATTCCATCAGTAACTGGCCATTGAATTATAATACAATTGGCTGGCCACCCATGCCAGTTACTGATAAAAGTGTATATTTTTGTTTGACATTTTTTTAAGGGATAGTTAACCTTATTACGTTACTTACTTACTTACTTACTTAATACGATTAATTTTGTATAAAATTCTAATATTAGGTTATAACCCCGCAACTGGCATTGGTGGCCAATAATTGAAAATATGCAAAAATTTCGATCAACTACAAGCCACCCCCGCCTAATCTCGGTTTGCAATAGATGCTGACAGAATAGAACTTATGAACTTATAAAAAGGATCACTTACCATCTGTACAAAAGACCAAACACAATCGAATCACGTTTACTACACTAAATACCACAAAATTAAATTTTTACATCAAGCTTTACTTTAAGATTTTTGTAAAGATTTACCCTTCATGTCAAAACATGCACGCCAACTGTCAAAAAATGGTCGATATTTTGGCGCTAGTGTCCATAGTGGAAAAAAGTAACTATAATGAAAGCTGCTTGAGTAGGTAATACCGAAAAGAAATAATAGATGGCGTACTGTGCGGATAACTCGTAATTTATGCGGTTGAAGTGAATAGTGGCCAATTATTGAAAGCGGTCAGTTATCCCTAGGTTTACCCTGTATACTAAAAACCATTAAATTCGCTTTCACTTTGTCTGAATATAAAACGGAACAACCTAGGTTGAAATTGGTACATTATCTGTGGTGAAATGTAAATTTTATCAGTAATTAAGTTGAATTTTCTGGATTTTTTATGTCTCAAAAACGGCGTTTGCGCACTGTGAAAGGGAATCGCCATTCTCGGCTTAACGTGGACAAGCTGTTTAGTAAAAAGTATTTTATCAAATAAATATAATTAATTCTAAAATAAATATATTTGCACACCTCGTTACAGGAAAGTCTTAGGAAAAAAATGTTGTATTGTAAGTATTCACGCCGATTACACGCGCAAAGAACCGCCATTTTTTGGTTGCAGGCTTTTGGTGGCTTAGGTTCTGGGTTACCACATAAATAATAATGCGAGTTCAGTTTTTATTCGATAAAAAATCGTTTTCTAGTATTTGAGTAAAAAAATGTGGTTCTTTCATGCGCACGTTAACTGATAAGTGATTTGGACCATAGTTAATACTTATTTATCTGTGATTAATTCAAAACATTTATATTTTTCTATGTAAATCAATTTCTGTCTGATTATAGACTCGATTATCGAATCAACAAATCGATTAATGTTAAACATATATTTTTTTATTACCTGGCAACACTAAGTGCATCATTTGTCAACAATCAATGACTAAGAAAATACTATTCGCTTTGCAGTTTGGTTCCGTGTTGTGAATATTCTCTTGTGTTGTTTATTTTCCCGAAACGTTTGTTTTTGTTATAATGGACTCCGATACCCCACTTTATGAAGACCCGGCCTTACTTTTGGACACTGAATCTGCTTCTAACGTTTACCCTGGCATTATTTTGGACATTGAGCCTGCTTTAAACGACCACCTTGGAACGAACTCGGACCCTCCTGCGCATCGTCTTTTTTCCTCGCGTGGGAATGAGGAAGAACTGCGATGTGTTAATTGTGGCATCGATGTTTTGCATCGCAGAAGACGCACACTGGAGCTCGTTGAAATACAATCAACTATTCGACAGTGGACTGCTCCTCAAATCGTAAGTTTCAAAACTCAAACATGACTAATGTAAAGAGGTTTCAAAAACTCTATTTCAATACTTATAAAAAATAGCCCATACTAGATGAGTCCGGTATGTCTTAACTAAATGACTGCTTGAGAAGCATCTGAAACAAACTCACTTGTTTTGCTTAGTATAATTTCTGTTTCTGAATGTTTTTGAGATATTATTATATATATTGTCTAAACAACCTGCATTTATAAATGCTTATCTTATTTACAGGTTACAGCCCATAGCTTGGTCTGTCATTCATGCTGGATGTTGGCATTTAATTTCTCATCGGACCAAGGAAATGAACAAAACACAAGTGGTGGTCATCGTCGACAACTATGTGTCAACTGCCAATGTTCTATATTGCGTACCAGATCCCATGTTCTGCATACTAATACAGAAAGAGAAACTCACATAAGAAATGTGATTAGTGATTGGATAGCACCACGGCAGGTGAGCACAGATTAACTTTTATGTATTACGGATAGGATATATTATTTGAAATTAACAGAATTATGTGTATAGAAAGAAATCATTAATGTATTTAAATGCCACCAACTTAGAATTATTTTGTTTAAGGTTCATGGATCAGATCGCATCTGCCATCCATGTTGGCAGCGAGCTGACAGAGTTCCAGTCCTTGCTCCAGTAGCTGTTAACGTACCAGCAGCATCAACAGAAATAATTAACTTACCAGATTATTCACGAGCACCGGATACACAAGGTCATTGTTTTTGCCCCGATTGTGAATCACCGCAACGACTGACTGTCCCAATATGGCTCAGGGTGAAGTTATTCACAGATTTTAATTTTTATGTTCCGAAAAACTGCAGAATATGCAGTTTTCATTTATTAAATAATAATTGGGATGAATTGTTATCCAATATTTTAAATCCCAACCACACCTTTACAGTACAACATGTTCAGGACTTTGCTACATTTGTCAAATAAAGAAATCGTACATTTGACTTGCATGACATTGAGGCAATGTCTGATGATTTGGTCCATTTCTGGAAAGGGCTGTCCAAACATCAATTTATTAACTTAAAAGCAGATCTTCCAAGGTTATCTGAGATGCACAATGGTTCATTGGCTCTTACTGCATATTTAATTAAACTCCGAACTGGGGATAGTGACGAAAAAATTTCATCATTGCTTAACATCCCACGATCAACATTGAACAGACTAATGGGCAAAGCTCGTGATATTCTAAATGACGATTTTATTCCCCATAACTTGGGAATAAATCATATTACAAGGGCAGAAATAGCAAATAGTAATCTTATTATACCCAACGGACTGTTCAGTGGCGATGACAGAAAACCAATTGTTATAATTGATGGTACATATTTGTATGTTCAAAAGAGTTCAAACTATCTATATCAAAAGAATACTTACTCCTTACACAAGTGTAGGAACCTAATCAAGCCACTCCTAATGGTATGCTCCGATGGATACATTATAGATGTATTAGGCCCCTATCCAGCAACAACATCTGATGCCAATATTATGTTGCATGAATTTAGAGATGAGGCAAATGCATTAAGGCAATATTTTCAGGCAGGAGACGTTTTTATTCTGGATAGTGGTTTTAGAGACTGTGTGGCACTATTAGAACAGTGTAATTATTCTGTACATATGCCTGCATCTTTACAAGTAGGTGAAACTCAATTATCAACGTTGGCAGCTAATAAATCTAGAACCTTCACAATGTGTAGGTGGGTTGTAGAAGTCGTAAATGGAATTTTCAAACATTCTTTTAAAATATTCCGACACGAATTTTTTAACTTGGCTTCCAATCATGCAATGTTAGATTTTAAGGTGGCTGCTGCGTTGATAAATAAGTTTCACTTAAGGATCAGTGATAGAGTAGATGCAGGTCAAATTCTAGAAATAGTGAATAAGAGATTGTATATGAATAATACACTCGCTGATTTTGTGATACAGAATAATTTAAATAGAAGACGCACACAGTTTTTAAACATAGATGTAAACGTAAATAATGTACCATTCCCAAGGCTGACATACAGTGGACTTATTTTATTTGGTTGTGGAACATACCAGTTGAAACAGGCACGATCGTATTATGGAGAACATATTAGGAATGATGGTTCCTACACTGTTGAAATAAGCACGGACAGAGCCAGCAACCTCCTAGGTTTACCCTTGAAAGGCAATTGCTCATTATTAAGAGGCAAAATACAAAGCAGGCACATAAGCCGAAAATATATATTTTGTTTATATTTTATATAATAATTATAAACAGGGCAGAGAAGCAATTATTCAGTATTGTTGCAATTGCCTTGTAGGGCGAAGAACGGTAGGTTGCTGTGCTCACGTCATGACCATAATGTGGTATTTAAGCTGGGCAAGGCACGAGAATAATATTACTCCACCCGCCCAGTTTTTAGATAGTATTTTAATTGTTTATGATTCGGAATAAACCATTGTAAGAAATAATAGCTGCTTGTTTTATTTTATCCACTAATATTCCTCTAACTTGTAACTGTTGCACAAATATGTAAGTTAATATCATTATAATAAACGAGAATAATTTATATTAGAAAATAAGTGCTCATTTTTATTATTAATTTGGAAAATAAATACTCATAATGGAACGTCCATTACGAGTATGAGTGACAAGATCACAATATTACACATGCTAAATATGGTAGATTTATGTAACTTCCTGCAACTTTATTATAATATTTCGTTTCTATTAGGAATGAAATATTAAAAACTTAACTCATTTATTATTATACTTAATGTCCACATCAAGCCAGAGCACCCTAACAAACTGGGCAATTCTCTTTGCGAAAGTAATAATAATTTGTTTAGCAAAAAGAAGAAATACAATTGCACGTTATGTTATTATGATATTACATTTGTGCTCAATTTTTGTGAATAATGACTCCGATGCTAGGAAAATCCTGTGCCATAGGGGCCACCCATTCGTCCGCTAAGTGTTTAACATAAAGACATGTATACGCTCTAAAATTGTAAAGCTTCGCACGTGCGGGTGTTTAAAGTACATTGGAGCCCTGATCTCAACCAAAGCTCTTACGAGGTCTTTGGAGGGTCAGTACGTCTTAAGTGACGATGCATAAGGTCAAAAGCATTATTGCATACTCTTGACGATACATTTCTTCCTCTTACCCTTCCAATGTCAACCTTATGGGCAAGTTCAACGAAATCTATATAAAACATCATTTCAGGGAAGAAAACGAAAGCAATCCTAGATCGATACGGCAAAAATTGCACTTTACTAACTTATGTTCAACCGCGAATATTGACAGATGAACCGTTCAGCTTTGATTTGATTCTATAACAAGTGATAAAATAATAGTAGAATGTAACACGTCACTGTCATGTTCGATTTTGTTAGCAGAACAAATTTTGTAAATGTTTCGATCGATCGTTGGCGTCAACTAAAACGTAACCGCAGTTGGATCGTTGTTCATTAGTAGAATGTGAAAACGCTTAAAAGCCGTGATTCACCTGCGGTTCCATTGCGATTTTTGAACAATTTTGTTTGTAGAATCGGCCTTCAGAATCTACACTCAATTTGTTTGTCTTGGCTCTTAATAAATTAAACTAGTGGACTGTATAAATTAAAGGTGTATTGCAAATAAGACAAAATGTTCGGTATAAGCAGATTTTTTTTTTGATTTTTTAGAAAAAAAAATTCTCGAACGAACCGAATAGCGAACGGTCATTGTCAATGACCGTTCGCTATTGAGTTGATGACAGAGTAAAAAGTGACGCGCGGCCGGCGTCGGTCCCTCTCATTGGCTCTTGCCTCGTCGTCGCCCCACATGTCTCCCGTACCCCGCGTTCATCTCCCGCGGACCGTGTCCGCGCGTGGACACAATTTAACATGATTTTCACCTGTCCTTAGCAGCGTAAGATTATGTATTCTTCTACCCGATGCAACCAAAGAATCAGTGCCAAATGGGGGGATACTCCAAATAGACTCTCTTCATTAATGATAAAGTTCCAGATTAAGTCCTCAGAACCACCTGTTCGACATCCCAAATACATTTCTTTGTAGACGAATGGTGAGTATTTTCCATTGCTCGCATAATAGGCTTCACCAAAGGATGACGAGTAATTTCTTCACTTCAAAATTATTGAGATTGTGATTGATAGTGTGTTACGCAATTAAGGTGCAGAGTAAGTCGGTGGCGGTCAAGCAGTGAACTAATTTAGGAACTGTCGCGCGTTCCGTATACTTGTGTCGTGTACCTACAGTGTGTGAATCGCTCGTGTGATTAATTTGTTCGTAACTTATGATTTGATTGGAACTGCAAACGGTTTTTCTATTGCGCAATAACCAACACTTCCCATAGTACGCCCACAGTAAAATATTGCTGGTGATAACGAGAGAGACGTACCTTGTCCGTCATGTATTTATAGCAGACGATGATGAAACCGTTTATGCAGGCAGATTTAACATCGCATCAAAAAATACCCTGAATTACCGATTATCCTGCACCAGGCGCACTGTAGAAAACGCTTTCGGGATACTGGCGTCACGATTTCGGATATTTTATACTCATAAATTTAGAACCAGAAAGTATCGAGAAAGTAGTTAAAGCTTCCTGTGCGTTACAGGTGTGCATAACTTTTTAATTGAACACTCAAAAGTCTTATACGCCTCTAAGATGTTTCTTTTATGAAGATTCTGAAAACGGGGCTATACATTTTTAAGAATATAATACACAAAATACTTCTATGGAAAACTTAGAAGAAACCCAGAAAATACTTTGAGCACAGCGAAGAATGTCTGAGAAAATTTTATCAATTATTTTTTTCAGGAAGGAAAAGTACAAAAAAGAAACAAATATTGATAAATCAAATCCAGTATTTTTTTGAAGAAGACATAAACAGTAGAATTGCAGCGGGGATAAGAGAGTTTATTAAGAAGAGAGATGTGAAGAAGCAGAAGAAGTGCCTTAATGATACTTTAAAAAATCTGCATGTGAAATTCTTAAAGGAGCAATGCAGTGTAAGTTATTCGACTTTCTGTAAATATAGACCCTAGTAGGTGGTTTTCCCTAAAACAGAGCGAGACATTTGTCAATGTAAATTGCATTCCAACGTATATTTGTTGATTAAGGCACTCAAAAACGCGGAGATCATCACTGAAAGTTCATGAACACATGTTATTAATAGTATCTGTGGTGATGCAAAGCAAAAATGTCTCGAACCTACATGTGAACTCTGCGCAAGTAAAGTTTTGAACTATCATGATTTTCAAAATGACAAAAAAGTTATGTGCTATCAGTGGGTTGTAGAGAAAAAGCTATATACGGTGAAAGATGGAATACAAAAGATTAAAATAGTCGTCAGTATAAAAAAAATATTTGAAGATTATCCGCGCAACTTTATTTACAAATTAGACTCAACTTTGGATACATTCCTTAAGCACAAGGTAAATATTACTGTGCAGTATGAGGTTATCAAGCAACTGAAACAAAATTTGAAATACAAAGAGATACTAGTTCACGTGGATTTCAGTGAGAACTATAGCTTGAAATATAATCAGGACATACAATCCTTCCACTTCGGCGGAAGTATAGAACAAGTATCCTTACATACTGTTCTTTACTATAAGGATAGTGATGCAGATATATTTAGAACCAAATCATTTTGTACGATTAGTAATTGTTCGAAACATGACGCTGGAGCCATATGGGCTCACTTGTGTCCTATTTTAAAGATGGCACAAGAATTAGTATCATATGAAATAGTACATTTCTTATCAGATTCACCCTCAAGCCAATATAGAAATAAAAACTTTTTTATATGATCACTAAATTAAAAGATATCAACAACAATATAACTAAAGTGACATGGAACTACCAAGAATCCGGCCATGGTAAAGGAGCTACGGACGGTATTGGTGCAGTCGTAAAACGAACTGCTGATAGTTTTGTGAAATATGGTGGTGACGTTGGTTCTTTTGAAGATTTTTGGGCTTTAGTGACCAAAAATATACCAAACGTACACTTCGAGATGGTAACAGAGAGCGATATTGACGAAAAAATATTTCCACCAAATATTTCAGGATTTAAAGGAACAATGAAAGTACATCAAGTCATTTGGACCGATGATAATATTAGAACTATTACTTTACGCAGTCTAAGTTGTTTCGAATGTCAAGATTGCGGCATTTCGTGCATACATAATAAGCATTTAGGCTTCCTTCATTTTAAAAGCTACCACTACAGTGAAGAGGAGAGAGATGATGTTGATGAGATTGATCAGTGCGCTCAAAATGAAGGCACTTATATCAATGACGATCAGTCCTTATTAAGCATAGATACGTCCACTTTTTTAAATGATCTGGATGAATCAGATGTTTTCAAAAACTTACAACCTCTACAGGGTCCAATCGATTTACAACTCTCACCGTTGATAAATGTTACAGCTACATCTTCGACTGCGTTGAGATCTCCTAAAATCAAGATTTTATCCGACGTAAGTTTAAGTTGGCAAAATCGTAAATTTTATAAGATTCTAACTCAAAAACGAATCCCAAAAGTATTGAAGTTTTTAATTCTGAACACCAACGGCAATTCGAGACTTTCGTGCAATCAAATAATTCAAAAAAAAAAAACAAATACTACAATAAATATTATGGATCAGATGATAGTGACGAATTTAATATTTTTTAAGTTTTATATTGTTTATGATTGATTTTGCTAAATCTATGTTTTGCGACCTAAATTAAGGTTGACTAGAGTAAAATTGTAGGGTTGATTGTCGGTAGACTAGTTAGACAATTAAGAATTTTTGAACATTTTTCAAACTTTATAATATCAAGCATTCCTTAAAAGAGGGAAGCGCCAGGTTACCCGCCAAATTAAAATTTTCTTACGTTTTTTGCAATTTGCACGTCAGTGTCAGGTTGTATGTTGAACAAAATATGATTCGCGGCCTTAAAAAGTATGTATTTAGAGAAATATAATCATTAAAATCATCAATACAACCCTCATGTTCATATAATCGTATTGAATGATAATTTCATTAAATAACGATTAATAGGATTATATGAACTTGAGGTAGCTACGTGCATTCAGGACGGAATGGAGCCTACCGAGAGCGAAAGCGGCGCGCGAGCGCGCCTGCTTTATGTGCTCCGAGAAGGAAAGGTGCTGGTCTAGGACGACGCCCAAGTATTTGGCTCGCTTCTCCCAAGGGATAGGCTTGCCAAACATGGAGATCGGACGGCGGAGGGTGGGTCTAAGTCGCGGTTTCGAAAAGAGAACCGCTTTACTTTTGTCGGGATTGACTTCGATTCTCCACTTTCTAAACCAGTCACCGAGTTGGTTGACTGAGGTTTGGAGAGTGCGAGCGATCGTGTCGTGACCGAGGCCGGTGTAGTAAATGGCCGTATCGTCTGCGAACAGAGCCAACTGAGCCTTTCTACTTTTGGGGATATCGCTGGTGAATAGCGTGAATATGAGAGGGGCGAGCACGGAGCCCTGAGGGACTCCGGCGCGGATGGGGCGGGGACTGATTGATTGAACTGGCTGGGGCTCGAGCTTTTATAACTGCCGAGGGATTCGGCGGTGAGTGCGGCGGGGTGGAGAGGTCGCGCACGGTTGCTCGGCCCGCGCAGGAGTCGTATCGATGCGACGCTGTTGTTGTGGTGTTACAGTCTCCCCCTCTGGTCCCGCAGACGGCCCGGCGAGGAGACCAGTTTCTTCTTCTGGAACTGCCTTCTGCTTTCGTGGTCTGCCGCGTCTGCGCAAAGGTCTTTCAGGATTAGGTGGATAGAGGGCTGAGCCTTGGTAGGGGCTTAACGCTGAGGAGTGATAAATACTCAACGGGGTGTTGCGGTCTTTTGGGTGTGCGACTTCATAGGAGCAAAGGCCATGCTTCCACAGGATGACATAGGGCCCGTCGCGACGTGGAGCCAGCTTCGCTGTTTGATAACGAGCTGCGTTGCTCTGGACATTAGCGGCCACCATGACAAGATCGCCAGGAAGATAGGCAGGAGCAGGACGTCGACGCGCGTCCACCACGTTCTTTCTTGATTCTTCCTTGTGCTCTTGTACCTCTCTCGCCTTTTTAACAGTTTCTGCTAAAAGAATGAGTTTAGGGGTTATTTCGGGAATGAAATTCTCTGATAAAGCTATCTGTCGAAGATCATGTTTGACATCATCGTAAGTCCTTAATTCTCTACCAAAGGTTAGATATGCTGGGGTATAACTCGTGCTAAGACAGTTCGAAGTATTCATCGCATATCTTATGCTTGGGAGGCGTTCCGCCCAAGAGCGATGATCATCTTCTACTAAAATTCCAAGTTGCGTTTTTAAGTCGCGGTTTCTTCTCTCGACTGGATTTGTTTCTGGATGGTAAACAGGTGTGAACGCATGTTGAATGTTGAGACAGTAAATCAGTTTTTGCATGATCGAGCTGACAAATTCTGGTCCATTGTCGCTTATTGATCTTCTTGGGACTCCATATCGCAAAAAGATCTCATTAAGTAGTACAGATGCACAAACTTCAGCTGTCGCTTGCTCTAAAGCAAATAATTCGACCCACCGAGTAACGACGTCTTCAATGGTAATATCCAGGTTTTACCATCCGGAGTCTGAGGCAAAGGGTCGAATAAATCGAAAGATATAGTTTCAAAACTTTGTGCCATGACTGTAGTTTGCAATAATCCTGCTGGCTTCAAGTTATTTGGTTTATATCGTTGACACTTGATGCAGTTTTTGATAAATTTTTCAGTATCCTTTCGCATGCCTTTCCAATAATACCTGGTTGATATTCGGCGAAAGGTTTTATCGGCTCCATAATGACCTGCAGTAGTTTCATCGTGATACTCGTAGTATGAAAGAATAGTGTCTTTTTCATGTTGAGGTATAACTAATTGAGCACTCTCACTGTCACTATCTTGAATGTAACGATGCAGCATTCCATTGTTCATTATGTACCCTTTATTTGACCAATAAACAGCATCCTCATCTCGAATTGGCTTCTCTAAGGCATCCATGATCGTCTTCAATCCAGTGTCTTGCAATTGCTGTTGCCTTATTTCCAGTCCAGAACGACGAGGCATATCTATGGAAACTATACATAATCCACAGTCTTCTTGAGACTCCTTGCATGGAGGTCTTGAGAGACCATCAGCAATGACATTGCTTTTACCTGGTATGTAATTAATGGACAAGTTGTATGGCTGGAGTTGCAAGGCCCATCTGGCAAGTCTCCCTGTGGGAGATTTAATGGACATCAGCCATTTTAAGGCTGGATGATCGGTGGCGATTACCACGGAAGACCCTTCTATGTAACCTCAAAATTTTGATACAGCCCATATAACAGCCAACGCTTCACGTTCAGTAGTGGAGTAATTCCGCTCTGCTTTGGTCAATAAACGGCTGGCATATTCCACTGGATGCTCATCTGTGCCCTCCCCCTGCACCAAAACAGCTCCTATAGCATAATCACTAGCATCCGTTTTAATCGCATATGGTTTACTAATATCTGCTTGGCGTAAAACAGGGGCACTAGTTAGGCGACGTTTGAGCTCACAAAATCCATCCTCTTGTGGAGGTCCCCACTCCCATATTCCATTCTTTTTCGTCAATCGGGTGAGTGGTTGAGTGATTTTTGCAAATTCTGGTACGAAACGACGATACCATGAACAAATCTGAAGGAAAGATTGGATCTGGCGGATGTTTTTGGATGCTGGTATATCTAATATAGCTGATATTTTAGCTGGATCTGTTGACAATCCCGCTTTGGTTATAACATGTCCCAGGTATGAAATAGGTTCGTCACAAAATCGACACATTTTCCTGTTGACAACCACATTAGTTTCTTGCAGAAGTTGAAATAATATTTCCAGATCATGCAGATGTTGCTCAAATGATGAGGAGAATAGGATCAAATCATCCAAGTAAGCTAGCAGTTTTACACTATCTAGCAGCAGCTTCAACCGGTCAATAAACCTCTGAAATGTAGCTGGAGCATTTCGCAATCCAAATGGCATTCGGTTAAATTGATATAGCCCGAATGGTGTTACGAAGGCTGTTTCCTGTTGATCCTCGTCATGAACTTTAATCTGCCAATCTCCAGCCCTTAAATCTAAGGATGACATGTAGGGTGTTGTTTTGGCTTCCTGCAATAGGTCGTCTATCCTAGGCAAGGGATACGCGTCAGCTACAGTCACAGTATTTAGTTGACGGTAATCGATACAGACTCTTAAATTACCATATTTCTCGGGGACCATCACAACAGGTGCTGCCCAAGGAGATTTTGATGGTGTGATAATACCTTCGTCCAGCATGTTATTCACTTCTTTCAGTAGGATTTCCTTACGTTGTGGTGACATTCTATATGGAGGAACAGCAATTAGTTTGTGACTTCCAGTTTCTATGACATGTACCACTAGACTAGCTGGCTTGCCATTACCAATGAATACAGCTGCGTTACGTTCTAGATCTTTATTAAGCTGCGTCATCTCTTCAGTAGTGTCTTTTACATCTGCCACTGCAATCATTGCTAAATCGAGTTATGACCAAACAGCGCATTACTTTGTGGTGATAGGGTCACCTCAACGTTGTTAATGCTCGATTGCGCATCTCGGAACAGAGATCCAACAAATCTTGGTGAGTACCCAGACAGTGTCGGTTCCCTTCTCGAGGGCGATTGTGGAGGAGTATTGAAATTGATCAAGGGCGGTGGCCCATATGAATCCTCCTTTTCACATTCTTCAGGTGAGGTTGAAGACGGGGACGGAGTCATGAGTATCGGGCTCACAAATGGTCTCAGAGACGTCATTTTGGCGGGTTTTTCGATCACCGTCTCCGTTTTCGCAGACTCCGTTTGCACCGTGGACACGGGTGCTCCATCTTCCTCTTCTTCAGGAAACAAGTCGTACTTCCGGCTGGGTTCATCTAAGAAGTGGAACAGCAGCTGCGGCACGTTGAGCGCTATGTTGGCATCTTGGATGAAGTCAACTCCTAAGAGGGTCCGGTTATCATGCGATTCTGGCAGCACGATAAAATTTTGGGGGATTGTCCGACCACAAATTGAATCAGGTACCAAGGCAGTCTTGATTTGCTGTCTTCGGCGCAAGCCATCTGCTAGAGTAACTGTAGCATGCTCAGAATTGAAGTTGATGCCCTTTTGCTGCAATACTCGGTACAGTGACATTGATTCGACACTTAATTTCGCTCCGGTGTCAATATGAGCTTGACCTTTGACACCGCCAATTGTTATCTTCACTGTTGGTCTAGATCTTGATCCTGATGCAACTGTGGGACTTATTGCATAAAATCCTACTCCAACTGCTCCAACTTTGGTTTTTGTGCATTTTGGGCATTTACTCTATACTACGCCAGGTTCACCACAGCCATAGTAAGTGATTTTGGGCTTTGGCTCAAATTTGGTGTTAGACATGGAAGGTTCGCTTGTCGCATTTGACTCACTTTTGACGGCTTTATTCCGGCACTCCTTCTCGTTATGTCCAAATGCGCGACAACATGTACACCTTTGCTTTATCGCCAATTGAGTGGTGCTACTATCGTTTGCCGATCGTTGAGCAACAACCTCTTCAAGCTGCCGAGCCTTCACCAGAAAATCATCAAAACTTTCGACAGAGTCTCTTGGTATTCTATCTCGTATGTTGATATGCAGTGATGTATATAATAGATCCAAGCCTTGTGATTGTGACAGGGGCAGTTTAGGTAACTCTGCCATTAATGCTCGCTTCTTCGCGACGAATAGTTCTGTGCTTGACGGAGTCTTTTGCTTGTCCATACCAATGTCATCATAAACCCTGTAGGCTGGCCTCTTTGGCGCAAATGTAGATCTTAACAATGATGTGGCCTCACGCCAAGTTGTTACAGTGTCCTTGACTCCAAGCCACTAGATTGACGCATCGCCCACTAACAGCAGTGTAAGACCTTCAAACCTTGAAAACCAAATAATAAAAGATGTAAACATACCAGTGAAAAATAAATTATGTGTTGTTAGTGCTAACAAAGTTAATAACATTACATCAATAGCTGAAGAAACATTTAAAAACTCTCAAATATGTCACTATATTTTGCCAAACTGTGGTATATTACAACTTATTAATAATTTAGATAAGAAAATAGCGGACTTTACAATGTCCGACCATTGTGTCATCTTGATTGGTGAAAAAGACTTTCAGCAAACATAAAACTATGTTAATATAATTATAGAATTAAGAGAATCCTTGCTTAAAATTCAGCATACAAATGTAATTTTATGTGTTCCTACCTTTAAATTAAGTAACTTCTCAACTATGTTTAATTGGCGAATTGAGACTTTCAACAATTTACTACATCTTGATCTTCAAACTTATGGTTATGCAACTGCTTTTGACACTAACTTAGATCTATTGTATGATTTCTCTATGTTTTCAAGAATAAATAGAAAGATAAACGACCGCGGACTGAGCAATATTTTTAATAACTTATTGCAAACTATATCTGAAAGTTCGATAGAACGTGATGCCTTTATTCACGAGATTGATAATAACGTCGTTGCATCCTCAAGTCGTGAGTTTTTTCTTTGATTCTATGTATATTCTTCACCAAAATATTGCCGGACTTATAAATAAATCAGACCTTTTAAATATTTACATTCAGGAATTGTTGAGTCAACAAAAAGTAGGTGACGTAATATGTATAACCGAGCATTTTATAATGTCAGGCCAAGAAAAGTTATTATATATTCCTAATTATAAGCTGGCGGCATGCTTTGCTAGACAGAATAAAAAACGTGGCGGTGCCTGTATCTTAGCAAGAGTTGGACACGAGTATAAAGAACGACCTGACGTAATGAAATACTCGATATCAGGAATTATAGAATGTTGTGCTGTAGAATTTCCTTCTCAAAAAATTATTACTATATGTGTATATAGGCCTCCTAAATTATGTAATCTAAGTAAGTTTTATGAAAATTTAGATCTCGTTTTAAAAAATGTCTGTAAAAAACCGTTTCAAAAAGTAATTTTATGTGGAGACTTTAATATAGATGTTTTGAACAGGAATAGAATCACCTCTGAATTTGAATGCTTTCTCAGGAGCTTCAACCTTAAACTAGAAATTAATCAGCCAACTAGATTTATCAGTAATACCTGTTTAGACAATTTTGCACATAATCTTAAGCAGAAGTGCCAACATGAAGTCACTGACTTTGGATTATCTGACCACACTGCTCAAATAATTAAGATAAAAGTTAATAAAACGAATCAAATAAAAACATGGAGAACATTAATACGAGATATAACTCAAGAAAACCTTATTAAATTTCGATCGCACCTCGAAAGTCTATCATTTTCTAATGTATATAATACAGAGGATGCTAACAAAGCCTGTGATAACTTTCTTGACATTTTCCTACTGTTACACGATCTCTGTTTCCCGAGCAAATTAGTTACTGTAAAATCAGAGAAAAAAAATAAAATGGGTCTCTCGCGGGATACGAATATGTAGCAAAAAACAACGGCAACTATTATGGCAGCAG
This sequence comes from Dryobotodes eremita, assembly GCA_917490735.1. Taxonomy (NCBI): domain Eukaryota; kingdom Metazoa; phylum Arthropoda; class Insecta; order Lepidoptera; family Noctuidae; genus Dryobotodes; species Dryobotodes eremita. Next base: position 1,052,353 of record OU823272.1, read on the forward strand.
AGACTAAAACCAACGTCTGAAAACAAAAATAAATTTAAGATTTACTCAAGGAGGTTTAAGAAAATTATTAAACTTACACAAAAAGCGCAGAATAACCACTTAATAAATAACTCAAAAAACAAATCCAATACGGCCTGGCAAATTATTAATAACAACAAAATTGTAAGAGAACCCATTTCTCAAATAAAAAAAGGAGATGAAATAATATCAAACCCTAATTTAATAGCTGAATCTTTTAATAACTTTTTCATTGAACAAACCTCTGGCATACCTAAACATACGTTATGCGATACCATTAACATAAATATAAACCCGCATTCAATATTTATGGCCCCTGTTATACCTCAAGATATAATGTGTATAATTAGAAACCTGAAAAATAAAAAGAGCTCTGGCCTCGATGGCATTTCAACAACAGTTATCAAATTTGTTGCACATTGTATAGCTGAACCCCTTGCTCATATTATTAATGTAAGCATACAGTCTGGCGTATTTCCAGAAAGTCGCAAGAGCGTAATAGTCATACCAGTATATAAAAAAAACGATAAAGAAGAAATGATAAATTATAGGCCAATTGCTCTTATCTCTATATTCTCCAAGATCATAGAGAAAGTTATCTATGAATCTCTTGATAACTTCCTAACTAAATACCACATACTATGTGACGAACAAATGGGCTTCAGGAAAAATAAAAATATTAACATGGCCATCTTTGATTTTCTCCATGAAATAATGCCTAAAGTAGATTCCAAAATACCGGTATGTGCAATATATGCCGATATGTCGAAAGCCTTTGACTGCGTGGACCACGATATTCTCTTAACCAAACTTGATGCGTACGGTATTCGTGGCAATGCTCTTAACTTAATAAAAACTTATCTCAAAGGCCGTAGACAATGTACAGAGATATCACGCTTATGTTTAAAATCTAGGAAGGAACAAAAAACTTTATCGTCATTTAAAGAAATAAAATATGGAGTTCCGCAGGGAAGTGTCCTCGGACCTTTACTATTCCTACTTTATATTAATGACCTGCCACGCCATATATCTAATCCAATGATTTTATTTGCAGACGACAGTACTTCAATTGTTTCATGTACCAATAAAGACTCATACGTAAATGACATCAATAACTCGATCAGCAGTTTAATAAAATGGCTTGACAATAATAACCTAGTTATTAATCTACAAAAAAACTAAAACTATGCATTTTCACCAACGTATCATATCTACAGGTGACATGGATATCAACTACAATGGCCAAACTATCGATAAAGTTAATAGCACAAAATTTCTAGGAATCTTAATTGATAGCCAGTTAACATGGAAGCCGCAGGCAAAAGATATCTGTAAACGTCTGAGCACAGCCGCGTTTATGTTATACAACCTATCCAAAAAAGTAAATCGGTCAACAATACTAGTGGCCTACCATGGTCTTGTAATTTCTATTTTAAGATTTGGTGTTATATTTTGGGGTTATTGTAGTGACCGAGAAAGCATTTTTAAAGCTCAAAAGCGCTGTTTGAGAGCTATATTTGGCCTCAAAGTTACTGACAGTTGTGTGCCTATATTTAAGTCTCAGAAACTATTAACTTTCCCATGCCTCTATATCCTCGAATTAGCAATATTTGTTAAAACAAACCGTAATTTATTTGCCACATTAACAGAAACCAGAAAACGGAGTACATCATTAAGATCGGAATATCAGAATTTACTTCACACAGGCACATTTAAAACGAGTTTATTAAAAAAAATGTAATTTGTATGGCTCCTGTTGTCTTTAATAAAATTCCCGATCATATGAAAACCTTGCCCTTGATGAAATTTAAAAAATGTTTTACTGATTTACTTGTACATAAATGTTATTATTCTGTTCAGGATTTCCTAAATGATACATCTTAATAACCTATTTTGATAACTTGTATAATAATTATTGTGTTTGCATGCCAACAAGGCAGAATGTACACGGTTCTTTATTATGTTATTTACGATCCTATTTGTATGTACCTGCATTCAAAGCAAATAAAGTATATTCTATTCTATTCAATGGCATCCTCGTCTGCAATCGACTCGATCTTCTTGAAGGTGTATAAACTCGACAGAAATGCTTCGACTACTGCTATGTCACGAGACCCATCGAAACGGGTAGTACAGTTAGCAAAACTACCTGTTCTCGTAGTCACGGAACTATCCCTATTAGCCAGGACTCCTAATAGATCACGGAACTGATCATCAGTAAAGCTTACGTTTGCCATGTTTTATTTATGTCTTCGGCTACGTCTAGGCAAAATATGATAAAACTCAATTTTGATTTAGAAATGTGAAAATAAAAAACAATAAAGGAAAGACCTATCTCCTAGACTATAACTACAACCTAACTCCTGGACTATGATAAAAAGAGAAACTCCCGGATTAAAATCTAAAGAAATAATAAGTCTTACCTAGCTCCTGGACTACAACAAACACTCCGTAACCAAAATAATACCAGGACTTGTATTGACTACTGAAACCAAAATAATTTTAATAGTAAGTAAATAATCAAAATAATGACGGTAGAAAAAAACTTTAAGTAAATCGGATTATCCAACAATGGATGTAAACAAAAGAACTACTTAATTAAAATAAATCTGGGAACTGGCCCACGGTGGGACGCCAACTGTAAGGGGGGAATGTGTGAGGAGATAAACTGAAAGCAAAATTATTGGAGGTCGTATATATGGTCTGGCACTAAACTGGCCTGTATGTATAATCATATTTACACCTGTCTGTCACCGTTTTTTAAATAAGCATAGTTACGGTTCTGTTTATGTCTGTACATTGTCACTTGTGTGAAAAATATTGACCACGAATATATATAGTAAACTATTAGACCACTGCTGCTGGTTTTATTGCTGCTATTTTCCAATAGGTTATGGGCCCAGAATATGGCTTAATAAGTTGAGTGGTTTAAATATTAATTGTGTGCGTGTAAATCTAAACTTACGAAATCTCAATTATGTCAGCTGAAATTGGCATAAGTGGAATTAAGAAGCTGAAAGGATCGTCCGACTACCCAAATTGGAAGTTCTTGGTGAGAAATTACTTGGAGAATAAAAACTGGTGGGGAGTAATTTCTACAGATGTAGTAAATGCTGACATAGACCGGCAGGCACGAACGACAATATGCTTGTTGTTAGAACCAGAGTGCTTTACCCACGTCTACAATGCGAAGACTGCGAAAGGAGCCTGGAACAGCTTACAGAAAGCGTATGAATACAAAGGTTGGGGAAGACGAATACTTATTCAGCGAGAGCTTTTCAACTGTAAATTAGAGAATTTCGAATCTATGGAAAGCTATATATCCAAAATTACATTCCTGACACAACAATTGACCGATATTGATGCTCAAATCCCTAATGATTGGATCATATCGATTTTGCTGGGTGGATTGACCACTGAGTACAGCCCTCTCATCATGGCTGTAGATAATAGTGGACAAGAGATCACGTTAGAGCAAATTAAAATGAAATTGTTACAAGAAGGAAGTAGACAGAGTAAGTTGAATACAGAGTACGAACAAGCCTTAATTACACGTAAAGTACAGAACGATGCAAGATCTTACATTAAAACTAATGATCGTAAGCAGAAGTTCGTCTACAAGTGTTTTAAATGCCACAAGCAAGAACATAAGGCGTCTGAATGCAAGGAGCGGATCAAAACCGCGAATATCTGCCTGAATACGAAAGAGGCGATAAACAAAGATAAGTGGTATTTAGACAGTGGGTGCTCAAATCATATAACCCACGATAAAAGCAAATTGTTGTCTTATACACCTGAAAAAGGCAACATGAAGATCGCAGTAGCAAACGGCGAGAAATTATTGGTGAAAGGACGAGGAAATGCTGAACCACGAGTCAGCGAAAACGAAAAATTAATTTTAGAAAACGTTTTACATGTTCCTGATTTATCCATGAACCTAATTTTGGTGAGTGATTTGACCAAGAAAAATTATTGCATGAATTTTGACAAAGAAGGTTGCATGATTCAAAATAAGAATCAGATTGTTGCAAGATGTCAGGAGGTCGACGGAATTTATGAGTTGACAGAATTTAAAAATAACGTCGTGAATTTGACACTGTCAAAACAAAATGAAAATATTTCGAACATTTGGCATAAAAGATTAGCTCATTTATCGCGTAATTATATGAATAAAATGAAAGTTTTAGTAAGCGGTATGGAATTTAAGAGTACCGATTTATGCGAGCCATGTATTCCATGTATCGAAGGAAAGACATGCAAAAGTCCCTTCAAAAACCAAGGTACGAGAGCGAACGAGGTCTTACAGTTGGTTTTTAGCGATGTTTGTGGACCAATCGAGGAGCCGTCGTTCGGTGGTTCGAGGTATGTTCTTCTATTTATCGACGATTATACTCGGAAGACTCATGTTTATTTTTTGAAGAACAAAAGTGAAACATTCGACAGGTTCCGTGAATACAAAGCGGAAGTTGAAAATGAGACGAGTAAATCTATTAAATGTCTGAGATCTGACAACGGTGCAGAATACTGTAATGGTAAATTTAAATCTTTTTTGAAGTCTGCAGGTATAAAACACCAGACGACTGTACCGTACACGCCGGAACAAAATTCTGTTGCAGAAAGAGCGAATCGGACTATAATAGAAAAGGCAAGAACATTACTGTCAGAATCGAACCTGAGCAAGAAGTATTGGGCCGAGGCTGTAAATACTGTTGTTTATTTAAAAAACAGAAGCCACACGAAAGCATTGAACAATACGGTACCAGAGAAGCTTTGGACTGGAAAAGATGTTAATGTCAGTCATCTAAAAATCTTTGGTTGTTTGGCGTATAGATTGATACCAAAACAAAAGAGACGCAAACTGGACATGAAGACGGAACCGATGATTTTTATTGGATATCCAGATAATCAGAAAGGTTATCGTTTGATGAATCCTAAGACAGGTGAAGTGACAACTGCGAGAGATGTCAGATTCCTGGAAAACGTCTTTCTCCAAAAAGAAAACGTGGAAAATTCGGAAATAATCATAAATCTGAATACAGATTCTGTTCCTTCCAGTTTACCCAACGGATCTACAAGCAGATCTGAACCCTTGGAGGCTCACGATGATGTGTACCGTGATGCTGTAGATGAGAACGTAAAAGTATCGGTGGAGATAGAACCTGAACTAGTAGTACTAGAGCAAGTACCTGATGACGTATTGACTGAAAAGGAAGTGACAGTACCTGAATCAGAAAGAAGGTATCCTGTAAGAGAACGAAGACAAGTCGATCGATACGGATGCAATGTTATGTATGCCAAGGAGAGCATTCTTGATGGTGATCCATTGACTATTAATGAAGCGTTGGCGAGATCCGATGGTGACTTATGGCAAAAAGCGATAGATGATGAACTCATGTCACTAAAGGAGAACCAGACTTGGACGTTGGTGGATCTTCCAGCTGATAAGAAGCCTATCCAGTGCAAATGGGTGTTCAAAATCAAAAGAGATAGCGACGGCAAGGTAACGAAGTACAAGGCTAGACTAGTAGCAAAAGGTTTCACACAGGTATGTTGTATAGACTATACTGAGACTTATTCTCCTGTAGTTCGAAGCTCTACTCTACGATTGTTGTTCTCGCTAGCTGTTGAATACGGTTGGTTTATTGACCAGTGGGATGTCACAACTGCCTTTTTATATGGCAAGATTAAAGAGGACATTTACATGCTTCAGCCGAAAGGAGCACTAGTCAAAGGTCAAGAGACCAAAGTGTGTAAGCTGCAGCGTTCTTTGTATGGATTGAAACAAGCTTCGAATGCTTGGTTCAAGGAATTAGACAAAGAGATGTTGAATTTAGGCTTTTTACAATCAAAAATAGAACCTTGTTTGTATCAAAAGCAGCTTAAAAATAATAAGAAGTTAATTGTCGTTATTTACGTAGATGATCTTTTCATTTTTGGAAATTGTGAACAAGAAAAGCAAAAATTAAAAACCGGTTTGCTTGACAAGTTTAAAGTTAAAGATTTAGGTGCGGCTAGGCATGTTTTAGGCATGAGGCTGAGGAGAGATAAAGATATTATTTGTCTAGATCAGCAACAATTCATTACGGACATTTTGAATGAATTTAACATGACAGACGCTAAGCCAGTTGCGACCCCAATGGAAGTCGGTATGAAATTAGAAAGATCGACATATTCTCATAGCGATCTGCCATATCAAAGTTTAATAGGGTGTCTAAACTATTTGGCCTGTAATACGCGACCAGACATAGCACATGCGGTAAGTGTGCTTTCACAATTTAATTCATGTTATGATGAAATACACTTTAAATGTGCGAAACGGGTCTTAAGGTATTTAAAGGGTACGTCTAACCTTTGTCTTACTTTTAGGAAGTCGGAAGATTTAGATTTACGAGGCTACGTTGATGCAGATTGGGGAGGGGCACTTGATAGAAAGTCTTTCACAGGATTAATTTTCAAGATAGGTAAAAATATAGTATCATGGGAGAGTAGGAAGCAAGCGACAGTATCCTTGTCCTCCACAGAGGCAGAGTACGTAGGATTGAGTCAAGCTTCGAAGGAAGCGCTTTATTTACGTAGTTTACTAAACAGTTTGATAGCTGTGGATAGTAAAGCGGTAGTCATTTATAATGACAATCAGTCGGCGCATAAAATTGCAGCTAACAAAATGATGCATAATAGGACAAAGCACATAGATATCAAGTATCATTTTATTCGTGAGTGTGTACTGGCTAACAAAGTTGAAATAAAGTACATGTCAACTGATAAGATGATAGCGGACATCTTAACTAAAAGTGTTCACAGCCCGAAACTTAGAGAATTTTTAAAGGATTTATCCCTGTCAAATTATTCTATTAAGGGGGCGGATAAGTAGTTAGATGTTTTTGATGTATTTTTTTTTTTAAGTGTTTTGTGTAATAGATAATTTTCTCGTTATGCATGCTTTATTTTGTTAGATTTCTTCTGTTTTTGTACTCTATTTTTGGGTACAGCGTAGTACAGTCGAACACAGAAGTGTTAGTGATTTATTTAGTTTTATGTACCGAGTACTGACAGATACAGAAGTGATCATACGCATGTGTAATAGATTAAGGGGGCGTATTGGAGGTCGTATATATGGTCTGGCACTAAACTGGCCTGTATGTATAATCATATTTACACCTGTCTGTCACCGTTTTTTAAATAAGCATAGTTACGGTTCTGTTTATGTCTGTACATTGTCACTTGTGTGAAAAATATTGACCACGAATATATATTGTAAGGTGTTTCCGAACGTCGTCATCAACTACTCGGCGACAGTCTATATAAAGGGTGCGCTTGGAAGGAGCGGCCCATTTCTTCGCCGGCTCTCCGAGTGTACGGACGTCTTGTAATAATCACTGTTGGTTGTTATTAAGGTCACGTAAGCCATTCTGCTGATTACTCTGTTATTTTCTTATTTTAAATCGTTGGAAGTTTGCAGTATTTGATTTAGCAATATTTTGTGTTAATTTTAATTATAAATAAACCTATTTTTGTTAAGTGTTTATTTTTTTTTAAATAATATTCCACTTCCGAACCTAAAATCAGAAGTGGGATAAAGGACTTAAGGCCCACACTAAAGTTTTGCTATAGTTTTATAATTGTTTTCAAAAAGAAAACCGTTAACCTTTTAAAATTTTGTTTTGTTCACAACTACTGCTTACTTCATTCTTTTGATAATTTGTGTGTATAATTGTTGTTTTTAACTGTGCTAATGAGACGTACAAGAACTCCCAGTCCACGGAGGCGTCTTTATAGAGGCGATGTGCGTAATCGGGATCGACCTACTTCTCGTAGGTCCCGCGACCACAGTGACGGTGGATCGAATCACAATTCGAACGATAGACATCGAACTTCGCGGGATGGCTTGCGTATCCGAGATCGACGTGATTCTCACAATACTGAAGTGTATCGGTCGCGTAATCGTGTTAGGCGCGAATCGCGCAGTAGGGATCGTTCTCGTAGTACCCGCCGTGTCCAATCAAGGTCACACTCGCGTACGGTTTCGCCTACTGAGGCGCGTTCTTCTAACGATGGGGCGCCTCGTGCTCATAACACCACGATTGTTACTCGTACACCAGATAAAATTGCGCAGCAGACCACGGAGTCTAGTACCCCTTATTCTGAGGCGTCTACCCTCGCTAATGCCTTGATGCAAGCAATTAAAACGATGCAACCCTCAAGGTCACAACATTATTATGTGTCTAATTTTGACCCATTAAGTAATGACATTGAAGCATGGTGCAAAGAGGTAGATCGTGCTAGGGAAGCTAACGGTTGGAACGATCATGAATGCTTGTCACGCGTGGCGACGTGCCTTAAGGGTGACGCTAAGGTTTGGTTAGGCGAATGGGTTTCGAATGACCGGACTTGGTCTAACTTCAAGCGTGAGTTTAAACCTCTCTGTCCTGGTAAATTAGACCATGCCAACATATTGTTCGAGGCAATGAATGCAACTTCGGATAAATACTCAAGTTACGCTGAATACGCTCGTCGTACCCTATTGCGTTTGAGAATAGTGCAGGGGATAAGCGACGACTTAAGAACCCTCATTGTAATCCGTGGTATAGACAATGCTCAGGTGCGCGCCGCTGCCGCTAATGCTAGCCTAACCTCTGACACTATTGTCTCGTTTTTATCCATTTACACCAAGCCCTTAACAGGGAAACAGGACAAGGTGGTCGAACATAAAAAACATAGCCAAGTGACGAAGTCAGGTAGCACTCCGGGTCCGAGATGCTTTAATTGTAATAAACATGGTCACGTCAGTCGCGTCTGTAGGCGACCCAAGTCTAATGCATCCAGTAGTCGAACACCTTACGTGTCTTCCGATGCGAACTCCAATTCGCAACCGTCATCAAGTAACGCTTGCACATTTTGTAAAAAACCGGGACACAGCGAGGACAAATGCTTCATGAAAGCGAAGTCAGAGCAACGTAATCAACGCAATGTCAATCTCTGCTCTTATCGATCTATCATTTCACAAAGTAACGATATAACTTCAGCAATCATAGAGGGTATTCCAGTAGACGTGCTCATTGATAGCGGAGCCCTAGATGTGTCTCTCATTTCTTCCAACATTTTAAAGCATTTCACTTGTCAGCCTAAGCCGAGACGTTGCGTTCTTAAGGGTCTCAGTGATAAAGAAGTGATTGCGACATCTTACGTCACACTCACAGTAGAGTTCAGCGACATTTCGATGGAAGTAGATTTGGTAGTAGTTCCAGCGTCTTTTATGAATACGCCTATCATAATTGGAACCGACGTATTAAACCGTGACGGAATTACTTACATCCGAACTAAAGATAGACAATATCTCGCGCGCACCGACAAAGTTAATAAAAAGGTTAATGCTGTTGGAAAAGGCGACCAGTTAAAACTAAACACGCCTCTACAGGGCGCGAAGTTGGAAAGCTTTACGTCTGTCATCAATGAATTCTTGCAGTTTTTAATAAAAGGGACTGCTGTAACTACAGTCCGAACAGGAGAAATGGAAATAAGGCTTATCGGTTCTACTCCTGTCGTATATAAACCGTATAGGCTCTCGTATTCAGAAAAACTTAAAGTACGGGAAATAACTCATGATCTTTTAGAAAAAGGAATTATTAGGCGCTCTCACTCTAATTACGCGAGTCCAATCATACTAGTGAAGAAACGCGATGGTTCGGACAGACTTTGTGTAGATTTTAGGGCACTTAATCGTATAACAGTGAAAGACCGCTACCCACTTCCACTAATTGATGACCATATCGATAGGTTAGGCAGTTATAAATTCTTTTGCTGTCTTGATATGGCTACTGGATTCCATCAAATCCCTTTGAAAGAGGAATCTATACACCTGACAGGGTTTGTGACACCGGAAGAACACTTTGAATACGTCAAAATGCCTTTTGGGTTAGCTAATTCTCCAGTAGTTTATCAGCGTATCATTAATAACACCCTTCGCGCACATATTAATGAGGGGAATGTGTTAGTCTATGTCGATGACGTCCTTTTATTAAGTAACTCTGTACACGAGGGAATTGAACTGTTGCGTAAGGTACTTAGGACTCTCACAATAGCTGGTTTTTCTATCAATCTAGACAAATGTTCATTTCTGGTTACGGAAGTTGAATATTTAGGTAGACTTATAAGTCAGGGTCAGGTTAGGCCGAGTCCACGAAAAGTGGAAGCCTTAGTGAACACCTTGCCCCCCGAAAACGTAAAGCAGGTGCGACAACTTTTAGGCCTGGCAGGTTATTTTAGGAAATATATAAAAGGCTATTCTACTAAAACTGCCCCTATTGCCGTCCTCACCCATAAAAACGTCAAATTTAACTGGACCTCCGAATGCGAAACTATTCGTTTAAGTTTAATCAGGGAGTTAACAAGCGAACCAGTTCTTTCTATCTTCAACCCAGACCTTCCTACTGAAGTCCATACGGATGCCAGTAGTATTGGATACGGCGCCGTCCTTTTACAAGTACATCTCGACTCAAAGAAACACGTAGTCGCATATTTTAGTCGGTCCACCCAGGGAGCAGAAAGCAAGTACCATTCTTACGAACTAGAGACCCTTGCTGTCGTCAAAGCCCTCCAAAATTTTCGCCATTACTTAGTTGGCTTAAACTTCGTAGTTGTTACCGACTGCAATGCGCTTAAGTCTACTGAGCGAAAAAAAGATCTTTTGCCCCGAGTAGCAAGGTGGTGGATCTACCTTCAAGATTTCAATTTTGCTATTGAGTATCGCAAGGGCGCAATGATACCCCATGCAGACTACTTAAGTCGCAATCCCGTTTGCGTAAATCAAATTTCGAGGCCCCGTAACTGGGCTCAGACCGCGCAGTCAGCCGACAACGAAACTCAAGATCTTATTCAGAAACTTCATGATGGCAGACTAGATACCGATCGTTATAAAATTCAAAATGGAGTCCTGTACTATAAGTACGTCCCGGTAGGCCAAGAAGCGAGGTCGCTCTGTTACATACCGAAAGGTCATCGACTCAGTCTTTTGAGAGTGTTCCATGATGAACATGAACACATTAATGCGGAGAAAACCCTTGACCTTATTCTCCGACATTTTTGGTTCCCTGGTCTCAGACGATTTGTTTCGAAATATGTCTCTCATTGCCTTGTGTGTATTTCTCAAAAAAGAGTTCCTCGGGCTCCATTACAAAAAATAACTTCTTGGGAAAAACCCGACACTCCATTTAATACAGTTCATGTTGACGCTTTGGGACCCCTACCAGTTTCAGAAGGGTATAAATTCATCCTCCTCATTGTGGACGCTTTCACTAAATACACACTTCTATATCCTATTCACCGACAAGATTCTACGGAACTTCGACGTGTCATTACTCAGGCTATTTCTTTGTTTGGAGTGCCTAAACTTATGGTCACAGACAAGGGACGCATGTTCGAGTCTAACGAGTTCGTGACATGGATTAACGAACTCGGCTGCAACCTGCACTACATCACGCCGGAGATGCACCAGGCGAATGGTCAAGCGGAAAGGTACATGCGGACTGTACTCAACATGTTACGCATCCAAGCCAACCACAAAAAACTGCAGTGGTCGGAGACTCTGTGGAAACTACAACTGGTGCTGAATATCACAAGACAGAAGACTACGCAAGTCTCTCCCTTGAATCTTTTAATAGGCACAGAATCTACAACTCCCGTGGTTCAAGCACTAGTACGTGATGTAGCCATCGAAGGTGCGGCACCTAACAGAGACGCTTTACGAGAAATCACTAGAAGTAGAGCTCGTGAACTTCTCAGCAAGAACCAAATCAGGCAAGACGAGCAAGTTAACCAACGACGAAGTACACCACGCCAATTCAATGTTGAAGACTTGGTCTTCGTAATAAAATACTCCCAGTCGGCAGGTAAACTTGACTCCGGCATGCGTGGTCCATATAAGGTGGTAAAAGTTCTACCTAGTGGACGTTACACGCTACGTTTGCTCAGCGGCAGTTATGGAAAAACGACGCAGGCTGCTGCGCAATATATGGTGCCGTGGCGGGGTGAGTGGAGCCCTGAAACATGTGCTGCATTTTTTGAAAGTAAGTTAAGCTCATAATATTGACAGTTATGCGATTGTTGTGGCGAGTCTGTAGGGCGAACCTCACTTGTATGATAACTATCTGTTTGGTATACCTCACTTGTACGATTCGCTCTACTTGTTGAGAAGCCTCAACACGTGTGATTGCGGTCAGCGTGTTGGGAAGCCTCGACACGTATGAATACGGTCTACGTGTCGGGAAGCTCCACATGTTCGAATACGGTCTGCATGTGGAATGCGCTCGTACGTTTGAATACGGTCTTCGTACGAGTGGGTCTGTTTAACAGGCCATGTTACAAGATTCGCTGGTGATCGAATAATGAAATCGACCGGCGAGATTAAGGACACAAGTCTTTTTGGAAACTAACAGAAATATGCCTTGGCCTGGTTGTGTTTTATTTTCTTTTTGAGAACGATGTATGCGTGTCACATGAGTCAGAGTTGTGAAAGAACGATGAATGAATTGACTGAGCGAAGACGGACTGATTGGTCAGCGAGACTGAGTGTTTCTATCTTGTTTTTCTAGTACTAATAACCTTTTTGTTTTTAGATGAAACTAATGATAATAAGGAGATGGAAGTGCAAACGGAGTTACCTCCCACTGCGCTGTCCATGCCCTCGCTGGATGATGGCATTGAAACCGACCCACCGACCTCTCCAGTGGCGGGTCCTAGCGGGATCGCTGTAAGAAATTGCGTCGAGGACGACCCAACATCAGGAGAGGCCGTGTAAGGTGTTTCCGAACGTCGTCATCAACTACTCGGCGACAGTCTATATAAAGGGTGCGCTTGGAAGGAGCGACCCATTTCTTCGCCGGCTCTCCGAGTGTACGGACGTCTTGTAATAATCACTGTTGGTTGTTATTAAGGTCACGTAAGCCATTCTGCTGATTACTCTGTTATTTTCTTATTTTAAATCGTTGGAAGTTTGCAGTATTTGATTTAGCTATATTTTGTGTTAATTTTAATTATAAATAAACCTATTTTTGTTAAGTGTTTATTTTTTTTTAAATAATATTCCACTTCCGAACCTAAAAATATAGTAAACTATTAGACCACTGCTGCTGGTTTTATTGCTGCTATTTTCCAATAAACTGATCTTAACTACAATAAAAATATCCTAAGCGAAAGCCCTAATAGCGTCGTCTTTTATGAGCCGATTGTGCAGTTTCGCTAACGAAGTCAACACAATAAGCAAATAACATACGCTGCTTAGCCGGTATCCGGTAAGATGCGGGGGCGGGAGATGACCGACCTAGGTCGATGCGGAGTAGTGCACCCGAACCGTACCGAACGCAGACTGATTGAACCTTGTTGGATGTCGCTACGCCCCCGGAAGGGGGCGTGGCGTGCGGTTCCGGGGCTTTGCCCCCCGGCCGCAGACGCTATACAGTGGCCCGCAACTCCGGGCCCTTCACTGAGTTCAAGTTCACTTCAATCGCCGCCCACGCGGCGCATTCGCGTGTGAATTTAGGCGCCTGTATAGAGGTGAGTGTCTGTTTTTAGTTTACGTAACGTGCCTATATTAACCCTATCCCCCGAGGTAGTGATTTTTAATGAATTTCCGCTTTTTAATTTATTATCATAATAAGATAGGTAAAAGGAAACGCACTGATTTTTTTTAGATTTTTATTATACCTAGAAGTACTATTTCCAAGACCTAGACTTAAAAGTACCGTCAGGAACTTTGTGTTATCACAATGTTAGGAACTTTGATAGAAACTACAAAAGTAATGAGATCCAATATTGACTTAGTAATTTAAATGAAACGCAATCACTTTCAGTGACAAAGAATGACTAATTTATTCAAACATATCACAGATACAAAAGACCACAGTAATACATTTTGACATAGCTGTCATTAGATGGCGTTACTTGTACCATTTCTATATTTTGATACTTTCAACACTCCCACTCAAAATATAGAAAATTACAAACAAAACAAAAGTAATTCATATTTCAACAATACCTAGAGTATTTAAATGTTTGTAATGTTTAATAGGGCCTAAGCTCTTTGTGAGCAAATCTGCTGGCATATCTGATGTACACATATATTCAACACCAACAATGTTTTCAGTTATCATTTCTCTACAATAATGATATCTGACATCTATATGCTTCGTTTTATTATGAAAAACTGGGTTAGATAACAATTTCTGAGCACTCATACTATCATTGAATACAGTAATAGTATACAATTTTTGGGTAATTTCATTCTGCAAATTCCTTAAGTAAACTGCCTCTTTACATGCTTCTGAGATTGATACATACTCAGCCTCTGTGCTAGATAAAGCAATACATTTTTGTTTACTACAGCTCCAAGATATTACTGATCCTGACAAAACAAAACAATACCCAGAATATCCTATCATTGATATCATTACTCCAGTCTGCATCTACATAACCTACAATGTTATTATTGTTGCCCTTACAATATTTTAAGCCAATTACGAAGGCTGCGGCCGAGATACTTAAAAAAAAACAATTTAGATTTTAAAACTGATTTTAATTAAGCAAAAGAAATTACAATAAAAGATAACTATATCTAGCTAAATCTAAAGTTATGTCTTCCTTCGAAACCGGAATAGAAGTGGCCGACCTCATGTTGCGGTGGCGCGATGGTGCCGCGGTATTTGGTGCATTCAGCACATTTGCCTCGTGTCGCTTAGTGCGCATTTTACTTGTTTGTTATAATTCATTGAGGTCGTCCTTAGTCAGCGCTATCGGTATACTACGCTTGCGTAACATCTCCGCCTGTAGTTCAGCAACTATTTTAAAACGCGCAGTGAAAATGTTGCTGGTAGGTTTTCTCGTTGCGTATGCTTTTCAGATGTTACAGGAACTGTGTCTTCATGATTTCCTGGTCCTGTGGGTGCGGCATCGTTTTGGCTCGGTTTTCTGGAAAAGTTTCTCCCGGGGAAATATCTTCTGGTTATCATCGCAATTGTAATTATGGCTGCGATACACAGTATAACATAAAACGGTATAGTAGTATGATATAGCGTTTCAGTTGTTTCAAACGATGAAATCGGCGACTGAAGAGTTATTCTGTCCTGAATAGTGTGTAGTCTATCCAAGTTAATAGATGTTAAGTTTGCATGTAGTGAGCTTATCTCCTGTGTTTCAGTAGTGTAGGGAATGTTCAATACTTTTACAGGTTGGCCTTTTATCTCGTCCTTAGTGTTTATTAAGGTAATTTCGTTTGTGTGTATCGAGCAGTGCAATGGAATGGTGGCAAGGAAGCTTCCCCTCAATGTGTCATAATCGTCGCTTCCACATTTCATCTGAACTCTGGTAGATTGAGGAAATGATATAACGTAGTGTCTACTGTCTAATTCTTCTACAGCCGGTTTTGATAGATGTACGGTCGTCAATTTACAGGATTTTTGTAATGTCTTGCTTGAAATGAAGGTTTGCACGCAGTCAGCTTGAGTTTGGATATAATGATTTGTTTTTTGTTCGCAGAGGTACCGATTATTATTTAACTTCGGGCATTCTGCCTCCATGTACATGAACGTATTCCCATTGGTTGCTATGAAAGGATAAGGAGGTATGAGGACTTGGTTGTTCTTGTTTGGGACTATGGAGAGTTTGTAGAGTGTATAGGTATCTTCTGAGACTATGGGAAACCTAAATGCTATTACTATTTTCTTGTCATCGTAATAATACCCAGCTTTAATGATGTCATAGTACTGTCGTAATTCTAACTCTATTACGTGGTTCTTGCCATAAATTTCTTTAAGCCTGTCTACTACGTTACCTAAGATGTCTATTCCTAACATGCTATGATGAGTAGTCATCACGCGGGTGAACGATAAAATATTCTCTATCCTATATAATTCCGATAATACGTCCTCTATGTTTTCGCTGACGATAGTCAACAGCTGATTGAACTTAGCGACTTGGATCAAATTTATGCTACTTTCTGCTTGTTTTATTAATAGACTTAGTGTGGTGTTGATTTTACTCTGGTTTTTGACAATTTTGTTTATGATATTAGTATGAGATAGCATCCACTCTTTACTGATGCTGATATGCTCGTTAAATTCATCTACAGTCTTTTTTTTGGTTATTTCTCAACGTCTCTATGGCATTATTATATCGAACAGCATCCGAGTAATCGAGGTTACCTGTAACGCTCTTTATGACAGATCCTAGGCCGTCTATAAGACCTCTTTTTGAACGTCTAGGCTCCAGGGTACGTAGTTGATTAGTGACTTTACTTAACTTATCCGAAAGGTAATCTATTTGATACTCGTAGAGTGAATATGTGTTATTTATCATGTGTAATTTAATGTAATGGAATTGAGTTTGAAGGGTGGAAAGAGCGTTTTCAATGTCATCCAGGTTGACATATTGGAGGAAAGTATGATAATGGGTTACTAGTCTGAGCGGTCCAAGTTTAAAGGGTAGTAATCCAATTCCAGAGTCTAAGCTTTCAAGTTTTATCTCCTGGCTCCGTATTGCATATATTGTCAATATCAGCGTCATCCTGCAACAATTTAGCAGTCTTAGGTACGCGTTTAAGGCGTGATTTTGCTACGGGGCCGCGTTTCTTTGACGTGTAGATGTGGATGGGTAAGTCTGCTAAGACTACATCCTGTGTGTATCTAGGGGCTAACTTTTGTCGCGGGGCTGATGGGTTTTTTATGAAGACCTGTTGCTTAGGTTGGTATTCGTCCTCCTGCTCGCGGGTCTTATTTCGGTTTTCGATTAAAGAGGTGCGATTGCTAAGAGAGGTTTCATTTATGATTTGGTATACTGTTTTCATTTGATCTCTATGGTTTAATATGTACTGTTGCAATAGGTAGCTACTAAGATCAATGTCCCACGGGTCTCGGCTATCAAAGTGCCCAGTTATTATGTCAAATGGCCTGCACTTAGTGAAACTATGGATTGAGCTGTTATATCCGAGTAAGGCATATGGTATTAGCTTATTCGCGGGTTCTTTTTTATGTTGAATACGTAGGATTCTTATGTGTTCAAGTAACGTGGAGTGGAATCTTTCTATGTTGCCGTTATCGTTAGGACTGTGAGCTAGCGTTTTATGGTGATTAATTTTGTGGAGTCTAGTGAATTCGGCGAACAGCTGATTAGCATACTCGGTACCGTTGTCCGTTATTATAGTTATAGGGAAACCATGGTGAGTGCAAAACTGTAATAGGCCCTGCAAGATACTAATTGCGGTACCGTCTCTCATAAGATATGCTTGTCCGTATTTAGAAAATACATCAATGAATGTTAGGTATTTCTCATTTTCGACCGTGAAAAGGTCCATATGAATTATTTCGAACGGTTTGGTGGCCGGTGGCACTATGTTAAACTTTTGTTTGATGGGACTTCGGTCATATTTGGCCTGACCACAAACAGTGCATTCATTAATATACTTTGTAATCTGGTCTCTCATTTTCGGCCAGTAATATTTATGCCAGAGTGCTAGGTGACATTCGTTTATGCCGCGATGATTAGTCTTTCCGTCATGATAGTGCCTAATTATTTCTTGTTGCTTAAGGTAGTCTTTTACATTTTCGAGTTCGGATTTACATAACACGAGGTTCATTGCAGAGCTTTTAAAGTTGTCTTGTATTATAGGAATGACGTTATACATACTCAAAGTGGGGTTAATAAGAATACCAGTCCTTACTTTCGGGTTTACGTACTCTTTTATAGCGGCTACGACGTCATCTATTAGGTTAGATTGTGAAACGTGTATGGAGGTGCGAGTATGTGTGTCAAACGGTTTGGTCGCGGTCGGCTTCTTTTTAATGTCTCCTACTACTGTCATGATTATTTGTCGGTAAAATTTATTTATAGGTTCGTCGGTGATTGGTACCTCGAGTATGGGGTTTTCGTTACTTGTGTGGGCTGTTTCAGTACTAGAGTCTGCTATTGACGGGGGTTTTTCGGAAGGGTTCGCTATTATCGAGCTTATCTCGTCATTGTGTATTTCTATTCGCGAGAGGGCATCAGCATTGGTGTTGTTTTTGCCCTTTTTGTACACTACAGTGAAGTCGTACTCACTGAGTTTCAATCTCCATCTGGTTAGACGCGAGTTAGGTTCTTTCAGGCTCATGATCCATTGTAGTGGCTTATGATCCGTAACTATCCTAAACTTGCGTCCAAAGAGGTAAGGTCGAAAGTACTTAGTGGCCCATACGATAGCGAGGAGCTCTTTTTCAATAGTGCTGTAGTTTATCTCGCTCTCGTTTAATGTTCGTGATGCATATGAAATCGGTCTGTCTGACCCTATTGGCCCTTGTGATAATATGGCTCCTATTGCGAAGTTAGAGGCGTCTGTTGTCAATATGAATTCCTTGTTAAAGTCGGGGTACTGTAAGATCGGGTCGTTTGTTAAGAGGTTTTTACATCGTTCGTAGCAGTCAACGTAGTCTTTAGTAAGTGTGACGGTCCTACCTTTCTTTAAGCACTGAGTAAAGGGTTTCGTGATTCTAGCGAAATCGGGTATAAATTTTCTGTAGTATCCTATAAGTCCGAGAAATTGTTTTATTTGTTTTGGGGTTTTGGGTATGGGGTATTTCTGTATAGCTGTAATTTTGTCCGGGTTTGGTTTAATTCCTTCCTTGCTTATTATGTGACCTAGGAAAGCGGTTTCTAGCTTCAAGAATTCGGACTTGTCCATCTGAATCTTAAAGTTAGATTCTCGGAGTCGTTGGAATACTTTCTCTAGGTTATTTAGGTGCTCCTGGAGCGAGGTACTATAGACTATGATGTCATCCATGTAGACCAGGCAGATCACGTTTTGTAGGCCTCTCAGCACATTGTCCATTACCCGTTGGAATGTTGACGGGGAGTTCTTCAAACCCATGGGCATTCTTAAAAACTCGAAATGCCCATGTTCCACATTGAATGCTGTCTTATGGATGTCGTCAGGGTCTGTCTCAACTTGGTAAAATCCACTGGCAAGGTCAAGGGTACTAAAGTACTGGCACTTCCCTAATTTGTCCAGGACGTCTGTTATGTTCGGTATGGGGTATTTATCATCTATGGTTTTTTCGTTTAGTTTTCGGAAGTCTACTACGATCCTCCATTTTTGTTTCCCGGATGCGTCTGATTTTTTAGGGACAACCCAAATGGGAGAGCTCCAGGCTGAGTCAGAGGGTCTGATGATATTTTGTTCTAGCATTTTTGAAATTTGCTCCCTAACCTCTTGACGATGAACGAAAGGGTATCTGTAAGTCTTGGTATAAATAGGTGAATCATCTACAGTCCGTATACGGTGTTTTACCTTATTGGTGAAAGACAAGGGTTCGCCTTCTATGTAAAATACATCTGCATATTTCGAGCAAATATTAACTAAGTTAATTTTCTCCTCTTCATTAAGATGATCTGTCCGCAATTTAGATATTACTTTATTAATACGAGATGTGTCAGGTATTTGTTCTAGGTTCATGCATTCGATGTTATTTATAGTTACGGCCTCTACCGGGTGGTCTAGGGACAGAATAGTATCGTTGTTTGATGGGTTTAGAATTTCTATAATGCCGCGGTTATTACAAACGGTTGTAATGCATTCGCTTACAATGCAATTGCACAGGTATTGTTGTGGGATATGTACGTCACCGTCTTTAGCGTTTATAGGTAATCTGATAAGTTTAGTTGTGTTGGCTGGTATAACAGCCTCGTAAAGGTTTACATTTCGGGAATTAAACATTAAGATAGGGTTCCTGCCGGTAGCCGTAATCAGTAGGTTGTCCTTTAAGTCAATCTTCGTATTCCATCTGGTCAGTAAATCTAGTCCGATAAGTCCATCAAAAAATTTGTGAAAGTCATATATGAATAATTTAATTTCACTAGGGTTATTGAGTTCATGGAAAGCTGGTATAGTTATTGAATAATCGTTTCTAGTTGTAGCGTGTACGTTAGTTACCTCAAAGGGGTCATAGTTAAGGGGGTATTCCGAGTAATATCGTTGTACAGCTGTAGGACTAATAAATGACTGGTTCGCTCCGGTGTCGATGAGTAGGTTTAGTGGGGGGTCAGATATTTTTATGTAGGGCAACTGTCGTTGGGTTTGCAAGTTAACTTCTATTTTGAGGGTTTTAATGGGGGTTTCATCTGAAAATCCTGGTTTGCATTACCAGTCGAAGGTTGGGGGTCCTCACATTTTGTAGAGGGTTGAATCTGGTTTTGCTCGGGCGTCATAGCTGGTCCGAAGTCCTGTACGTAGTAGTAGTTACCGTCGTCATAATAAACGTTAAAGTCAGCGTGGTCGTAGTCATAAGAGTAGGGTTCCTCCACGAGGTAATAATCGTAGTTATCTTCGTTACAATCGTTGAAATTCATCTCACGGGTTTTAAAATAATTTGTTGGGGCCGGGTTGCCAAACTTGCCCCAGTCGTGAGGTCTACTTGGCATGGGCTTAGCAACAAAATGGCTGACCCCGCTCATTGGCTGAGGTCCCGGGGCTAGGGCACGTGGCTGAATTCTAAATGCGTTACTCTGAGCGTTATAGTTAGGCGGCGCCGCGCGGAACATTTGCTGAGTACGTGTTTGGTTATTAGGTGCGTTAAGCGCACGTGGCGCGCCGTGTGGTTGGAACATAGGTTGTCTCCAACTGTTTTGCGGAGCCGGTGGCCGTTGCCAGTTTGAAAAGGGTTGGTGACCAAAGGGTCTCGGCATCGGCATGGGTAGAAAACCTGTGGGCTGTGTTAGTAATTTGGGCATGGGAGCGATTGGAAGTGGCCTTTTTACATTCGCGGTATCATTACGGTTTTGCAAGTACATCACATTTAGTTCCTCTTGAACGAACTCCAGCGCCCTCTCTATGCTTTCAGGACGCATACAACGTATTCGGGAACCTAGAGGTTCCTTTAGGCCACGTACAAACGCTTGCATTGTTAATTTCTTGTATAGTGTACGTTTCGCTTCTATAGTGGTAGTCACTGTTTCATGCAACGATACATAAGTCATAATGGTACTGAATAATGATTGACACTGGTCGTAGTACTCTTGCGGAGTACTATTACCCTGAGCTGATACTAGGAGGTCATTATAGAGGGCCGTTTCGTCCCTCTGGTCGGCAAAGCTATTAATTAGGGTATTTCGTATCCCTGCCCAACTATCTGGGATGCCATTCGAATTAATTCTAGTCGCCGCAATACCTGTTATTTTATTTAATATCCCGTTCAAAAGGCATAGGTTACCTAACTCACTACCCGGTACATTACTTAGATAGGTACTGACTATCTGGTCACATAATTTGATAAATCGCGTAAGTACATTAGGATTCCCGTCGAACTCGGGAACTGGGCGCAGGGCCTTATAAATCGTATCCGGATCGTACGACATTTCGCGGTCCTCTAATAGGCTATTTAAACCTAAATCTATGTCCCTACTCGAATCTAACACTAGTTGCCTACTATTCGGTCTACCTGATGTAGACTCACGAGGTCCTAAATTACGTGGGTGGAAAATTTTGAAGGATTAAGTGACTTGGGTACACAGGAAGCAACACAGGGAATAATTCAAGTGTACTCACATAACCTTCATATCGGTCTCTGGGGTCGATGTCTGGATCCCGTTCTCTCCCGGCAGCAATCCTTGAGTTCTGATACTCGATGAAGCTTGACAGCAGGTTAGCCGCGATCGCTCACGCGCGGTAGCGATAATATCGATATAAGATAGACCTAGCTAACCTCGAGTATCCTACCGACTGCGCCAATTACGAAGGCTGCGGCCGAGATACTTAAAAAAAACCAATTTAGATTTTAAAACTGATTTTAATTAAGCAAAAGAAATTACAATAAAAGATAACTATATCTAGCTAAATCTAAAGTTATGTCTTCCTTCGAAACCGGAATAGAAGTGGCCGACCTCATGTTGCGGTGGCGCGATGGTGCCGCGGTATTTGGTGCATTCAGCACATTTGCCTCGTGTCGCTTAGTGCGCATTTTACTTGTTTGTTATAATTCATTGAGGTCGTCCTTAGTCAGCGCTATCGGTATACTACGCTTGCGTAACAAGCCTAAATCTTTTGTTTTCTTTAAATATCTTAACACTCTCTTTGCATACTGCCAATGTTCTTCAGTATTACAATTATTAAATTAGCTTAAATAAGACACCGCATATGCTATGTCGGGTCGTGTAAGAACAACTAAATACATTAAGCTCCCTACAAGCTGCTGATAAGGATTTTGGCTACTACCAGTAGTCTCCTTTTTACATTTTAAATTGACCTCCATAGGAGTATTTACTGGCTTACAATCAGTCATACAAAATTTAGACAATAATGTAACTATATATTTCTTCTGATTTAATGTAACAGTGCCTTTTTCCTTATTAAAACTTACAGACATTCCTAAACATTCCTTAATAATACCTAAGTCTTTTAACTGGAAATTTTTACTTAACATGGTTTTAAGGTGTTTATTTTCAGCTCTATTGTTGGAAAAAACAAACATGTCATCGACATACAGAGCTACAATAGTTTTTCTATTACCAACAATTTTAATATACAAACATGGCTCTATTTTTGACTTTATATAACCATCAACTAACATACAAGAATCTACCTTCTTATGCCAAGCCCGGGATGCCTGCTTGAGACCATATATCGACGCCCCCAAGCAATAACTCGGTAATCGAAAAATCAAAATTTTACAGGAGAAAAGATTTACTGATTTTATCAAATATCTTTTCATCGAGTAAGACTATTGAAGTCATTGATGTGTTAAATGAAAGCTATTTTTTTGCGCAATGTGACTATTACATCAAAATTAAATTCCTTTGATTAGAAACCTGGTAATTTATGAAATCAAATAAAACCTAAAAAAAAAAAAAAAATATAACAGTAATAGTACTTAAGGGGTTATTGCAGTAATTTTATCGCATAAATTATTTCGTAACATTATATAATGGAGTTCTACGACGTTATTTTTTATCGTTGGGCTGATACGCAACGTACTTTTACGGAGTTATTGTGGTAATATCCAATAATTTTAGATACGGTATTGATAAATAACATAATTATTATGAGGAAAATTAGAATATACATTGTTATTGTTATCAATCGATACTGACTTTTTTTCAAGCATTTAAATGTAACAGTAGAAGGTAGAAACGATAAAAAAACAATATTTTAGATTAATCAATTAATACTGTATTAAACCAAAGAATGACATTTGGCACATGTAACTTAACGGGAACATTTATTAATAAAAATAATCCAATAAATCAAATCCTGTAATCAAATTTTAACCACATAAACTCTTCTAATTTAATAATTCTTCAGAAGTATTTTCATTCCCAGCTTCAGAACAGGACAAGGATTGATAGAAAGAATGGTAACTCTGAGGAATAGCTCCACTTTTACATAAACTCATAAGGTCATTATGCAAAGCTTTACTTATTGGTAAACGTTGGTGATATGCGCGTTGCAATTGCACATTATTCATACATGCAGCTGCATCTTGAGAACTTGTACCTTTTCTTCCTCGTCGTCTAGCTGAGGTAGCAGTGTAGTTTAACTCAAGCTCTGAATAAGTGTCTTCAAAATTATATTTAAAAAACAACTTGTTTACTTGTGAATCGACCACACTTACTTCCATGATGTCAGCCCAGCGGATTACATTTCCGTCTTTATCGCACCGCCAATACTTGTCTTCTACGAGTGGTTTTAAGTCGTAAACTTCGGACTGCTCTACTTCTTTGACACGATATTTTTCGCCAGTAACCTTTGCATTTAAAATATTGCTATAAATTTGGTCAGGGGTGTATAAAACTTTATTTTTTAAGTTTTTTTCTATGCATGCATGCATGGAATCTCCTTCGTTTTGACTATGTCCAGTTTCAAAAAAACGATGGGTTATAGAAACACCCAAAAGCTTGGAAGCATATAGATAAAGGGCGAAAATGTAACGATTTTTGTTCTGCCCATAACATCCATCAGAATATAATGAAAATTTTGTTATACCTTTCTCACGTTCAGTTTTAAAAAAAGATAACAAAGCACTCCCTATTTCTGAACTACCTCTTTTAGCAATTTGGTACTGCCATACATAACAATATCCTATTTTTCGTACTGCATCGAAAACGGTAAAATTGTAGCATGGATATTTTCTTTTATAATGAAATACGCCTACTTCAGATTGAGGCACATTCAACACTTTTTGCAAATCAAATATTGCTACTGTCATATTACTTTTGTCAGCTGTTTCTATTTCTTCTTTTTTTAATGCTCTTACTTTTTCTTTTCTTTGTAAATGGAGTTTTTGTTTTTCCTCAAGGGTGGCTTTAGTAGTGTCGTCTGCTTGTTCATAAACGGAGCATGAAAAGCACTGGTCTTTTTTGGGTTTGAAAAATGAGTAGTTATATTGGGAGTTAAAAACTGTTTCGTATTGTCGTTTTGTTGCCATTACAACATCAGTGTAATTTTGTTGCGTAAACCACTCAATATAAAATCGATACATTTTTGAAATATTCAAGGTTTCTGAAAGATATTCTCGGTTTGAATTCGACCTAGTATAGTGCGACTTGACTTTAGGAAATAATTCAATATGTGTTTTAACAGTGACTTCTGTCAAGCTGTTCATTTTGTTAGGCCTATTATTATGTCTTCCACGTTTATCTTGAAGTCCTTCATCTGCTTTCATAACTTTTTCCATTGCTGTATAAACGACAAATTCTCCAATTTGTAGAGTATTCAAAAAAAATTTTTTACACACAGGAATTTTTTCATTATTTGAATTACAGAAAAAATAATTCAAAGTTTGCGTGCGGTTGTTTTTACGGTCTAACGTCATTCGTTTAATTGTTTGTGCTTGGACATATCTACTGATATACAACCATTGATGTTCGCGATCAACCAGACTATAAAATTTGTCAAATATAGCTTGGCGTTCTGATGGACTAAATTTTTGGCTACAACCCTTTTAGCATGTACATGGGGAGCCTATAGATTTTTCAGGATACTTTTTTTTAGAATTGCACCCTTCGTAAGCTTTACCAGAATTTTTGAGGGTTTTATTTTTCTTACTACGCCACTCACTTCTGTTCTGCTTGCGTTTCCTAGTCAGTTTATTTTGTTTTTCCAATGAATGGGGTTGACTTTCTAGATTAGATTCAATACTAGTATCTATGTTTTCAATATTTACTAATAAATTATATTCAACCTCAACCTCATGATCGCTTTCCATTGCCACCATATGCGAGCAATCGGTTGAAGTTCTACCGGCCATTGTTATGTCGTTGTTACTTTCTAATTGCTTTTCCGGTCTTAATGTTTCATTTTTTTCTTCTTCACTACAAATTATTAAGCTTGGAGTGACCTTATTGTCGCTATTAATTCCCTTGGCAGGTGAGCAATCATTTGAAGTTGTACCAGTTAATGTGTCGTTCTGATTAATTGCTGAAATTTCTTCTGGTCTTAATGTATCATCCATATTTTCTTGGCTACTTATTTGAATTTCCTTTTCAATACTTCGTTGAGATAAATCTAAGTTTGCTATATAAATTTCTGAAGAAGAAGCCACAAAATCAGTGTCGGTTAAATATAGCGATAGATTTGAAATTGTTGATGGAGTGCTAATTATTTCTGGCAAATTTATTATTTTATTAATACATGCTGAGTCTCCGCTTAGACTTGAAACGCTACTTAATGGACTTTCCAATATGTTAGGGCGTGGACTCGGGGCATATTCTGAGTCGTCTGGCGAAAAATCTTCATCGGATTCCTGATCGGGAGCAACGTACTTTTGTTTCATTCTGGCTGTAATCGATAAAATTATCTGAGTTGTTAATTTTATTCCATTTAAAGGATTATGACACAAATTGATATCATCTAATTATGTTATCATCATTGCCAAATTATTGTTACACCAGTAATGCATTGAATCTCTAAAAAAATGTGATGATTAAGACTATCTACAGTTAGGATCTAATACGTACCTCGTAACTCATATCTTGTCAAAACTGCATTTGAAAATTTTTCTTTTACACTAGATTCGGGATCAACTGCAATAATATTGCAATCCGTATCTGAAATGTTAAAATAATAATAATATCCTAGAACATTTAACACAACACCATCCGTCCCAAGCTAAGCAACCTAATGCTTGTGTTATGGTGACGAGATGGCTGATAAACTACTTATATACGTTTTTTTTTTTTTGTAAATATATACATATTATAGATAGAAAAACACCCAGACCCAAAACAAATATTTGTAGGTCTTACAAATATTTGTTCTCTGTGGGAATCGAACCCGCGACACGCAGCGCAGCAGTCCAATTTCTCAGCCACTGCGCTAACCGTGCTGTCAGAGAGACAAAAAGATTTATATTGTCAATAACTAAAACGCGTTCTAAAACTATCAACTGGCACAGGTACCTACATAACTTTGTATTTATTAGATTGAGCTGGCACCGAATTGAAATCTGATCTGATCATTATATTTTTTAATTATAAATATTGTTGTGTAGTGTTAAATTAAAGTATAATTGAGAACCATTGCCTCAGCCTTGGAGACTTCTCCTGTATCAGGGGTGCGTTTAAACTCAAGGCCACAAACAGCCAGGCCAGGTATAACTATCTGTAGGTTATCACAAATGTTTGGTTCGTACGGGAATCAAACCCGCGTTAAGCTATTGCGTCAACCTTACCGACTACCCTTTTACACTTGACTTAGCTAGCATGACCTACGACATAACGACGAATTCACGACGTAAAGTTTCAATCATATTGTCACAATTACCTAAAATACAACTTATTATTCTTTATATAATGAGTTATTAGGTGTAATAAAAAATCTACAAACCTTTTGATAATGCTTGGACGTCAGACTCTGCACTGGTCGATGCCTTCGGAGTTATTTCTGGACATTCTAACTCTTGATGGGCTCCTATCACATAGTAAACAACAACGTTACTAAACAAACAATCATAAAGAACTCCAATAAAATGGTACTCGGTAATATTAGGTATTACTTACTTGTAAATATTGTATCCTCAACCATTTCAAGCATTCGTTTCACACGTTCATTTTTTAATAGTCTATTTCTTCTAGAATTCATTATCACTGTGCACTCTATAACTTCACAAATAACTTCACAATTAATAAAACTTAAATAATATCGAGCGCAGCGGAAATAGCTGCACGCAATCCAGAAATCCGAGTGCAACTGTTTACGTAAACAAACATTACGCAACAGGCCAACGGTCAAGGACACTTGTGGGGGGCGGGGCATTATCTATTACTGTCTCTCATATAAAAAAAGAAAGAGACAATTCCATCTTGCGAACTATTGCGCGGCTCGACAAAATCAGTAAAATCCAGAGCAGAGCTAGGTGTATTAAAATTTGAAATAAATTGACCGTATTGAAATATTACGTACATTTATGAGCCAATATCAATCTTAAATAACATTGTTAGTGTGTATTACGGAATACGTTTTATAAAATTTATTTGACAAAAACTACGTACACACGTTTACCAAAAACTTAATGAAAGTTATTTACGCCAATAACTCGGTAAACGCAACTTACCTAAATAAAACACATTTTTTTTTATCGTACAGATCTATTACTGGTTTTTTGTCGATTTAAATTTGTGTCTAAATTCCCAACAACAAACACGTGTGTCATGATATTTTTGTAACTATCATTAGGAAAAATCTGAAAAAAATTGCCAATGTGTATTCTAGTCCATAGATGCCGAATTTGACATAACAGCATAAACCCCATAATAGCACATTACCGAGTTGTTGCTTGGGGGCGTCGATATATTACTATGGACATTCCTCCGGAATTGGTGGATTATTAAAAAAAAACCGGAACTTATGTAGGAATTGTATTCTGCCAGAGTGGAAGGAGTCATTTGATGATTTGCCATCCTCAAAAAAAAGGTAGGAATTGTAATAAAATGAGCAATTTTATTCTTTATTATTCATCCTATTTTTTTTTTTGTCACGATTTGACAAAACCCAACGACCAATCAGAACAAAGGATCATGGGTGGTACAATAACCGGTTATCAGAACAATGCGTACGCCCGCCGACGACATGCCAGGTAGTTCACTCGTTTACTTCGGTTCGTAGAGTGCGCATCTTTGTTTGTTACTGTGTTGTGAAAACGTTACTTGACCCTGGCTTGTGTACATACTGACTTCTGGAATCTGCTCTAAACCACGATTTGGCTCGAATATACGGACTCAGATTTTTCACTATTGAATTGGATCTACATATTTAAACCAAGCTTTGGTAAGTAATATTTTACTAGTTACAAGGAGTATAAAGCATGTTTGGATATACTATAAGAATATTTTTAGCATTGTGTTTGTTTGCTTAACCCGCTGAACATACCATGAGTCTTAATATTGTTAAATCTTTAATAGAGTATGAACCAGTGAGCTTAGTGCGAAACAAAATTATGATATTCTAGTAATGTAGTCGCAATTCAGCTAACTCCACTATTAACCGACATTTTACTGGAATCCGTATATAATTTGAGTGCCTTATTCAGGTTTCTTTTGTTTTTTGGGTACTAAAAAACAACATCATCCGACATTTTGTAGCGGCGGCCATCTTGAATATTAATTTTGTATAGTGCACCATATTCTACTTGACAAGCCCTTTCATTTGATACCCATATTGACGGGATTGAAAAAAAACTAAGTTGTCCGCCATCTTGTAGCGGCAGCCATTTTGGATTGACAATAATTTTGAATATACATAATTGTATTGTCACCAGAATCAAAGGCGAATACCAAATTTTAGATCAATCGGTTGACAGGAAGAGGGTGAAATTTCAATGACTAAATTTGATCCACGAAATATAAAACAAACAGAGTAAGCTAAATAAAACCGTTTAAAAACAACAACTACTAAATAAAATGTAATTTTTTCATGTCTTTGTTTTAGGTGATATACGAGGTTCCATCTCTTCAACAGAGTTCAGATATGGCAAACGTCAAGGCTGAAACTGTAGAAAAATGGATATCCGGTCATCCCGAACTACTTTACGATCACGCTAGTGGTACAATATACTGTTCAAAATGTGAAAGCCATTTGAAAACCATAAATAAAGGAAACGTTAAAAGACATATCGAAGGAGCAGTACACCAGGGAAAGTATAAGCGGCCCGAAGAGGAATTTTATTTCGATCTTATAAAATTTCTCATTTTGTGCAATATTCCGTGGTCTCAGATGAAAAATACTACTTTTCAAGATTTCTTTAAAAAATATATGTGTAGTACCTGTTGTTGTACGTGTACTAATAATCGTACTCTGCCAGATGAATCACAGTTACGGAAAGTTTACTTGGACAAGTTTTTTAAGAATAAAATCAATTCGATTCGGCAGAATTATAAAAATGAGAAACTATGGATATCATTAGATGAAACGACAGACTTTTTAGGTCGCTATATAGTCCATTTTTTAATAAAACCATTACATCCTAGCAATTTGACTAGACCTTATTTGGTAGCATGTAAAATGCTAACTGTAGTTAATGGACAAACAATCACGCAATTTGTGTTGGAATGTTTGGAAAACTTTTGGGAAGATTCTTTTGAATCGAATGTAGGTAACATTCTTGTCCTCTGCACTGATAGCGTTGCATATATGCTGTCTGCAGGACGAAATTTAAAACAATACTTACCTGAAATGAAACACGTAACATGTTTGGCGCACTCTCTTCATCGCGTATCTGAGCAAATTAGGTTAGAATATCACGATGTTAACATTTTAATAGCAAATGTTAAAAAGGTATTTTTGAAAGCCCCAAGTAGAGTCAAAATTTTAAAAGAAAAATATCCAGATTTGCCGCTACCTCCCCAACCAGTTGTTACAAGACAAGGGGGCACTTGGTTAGAGGCAGCATTTTATTACGCTCAAAACTTTGAAAAAATAAAAGAAGTACTATCTTGTTTAAGCAGCTCTGATGCGGTATCTATTCGAGAGGCAAAAAATATTATAGAAAAAGAAAATTTAAAAGAAGATTTAAATTACATTAAAGACAATTATTTTATAATTCATTTGTCTGTAAAAGAATTGCAAAAGCATAATTTATCGTTGACAGATTCACTTTTAGCATTTGACAACGTCAGAGATGCTATAAATCAGTGCAATTCAGAAAATATAAAAAATAAAATAGAGCGTGTTATGGAACGAAACCCAGATTTAGACACACTTAGAGAATATAGTGAGGCCATTGAAAAAAATGAAGCACATAATTTAATACCTTTTTTTAAATTTGCTCCTTTGACATCGTCAGATGTAGAACGGTCTTTTTCCATTTATAAATGGACTTTAGATGTTAAAAGAAATAGGTTGAAAATAGAAAATATAGAGAAACTCATAGTTATATATTTTAATTGTAAAGATCAGGATTACCAGGATGCTAACATTGTAATCGATGAAGATTAAAAATGTGAATAAATGTAAAATGTACATATTTAACAATAAACAATGTTGATTTTTATCTTTTTTATTTATTCTACTCCTTTTTTTTTGGTGCTAAAATCATGAAATGAGTCCTCTCGCCCAGAGTGAAACGGGAGGGACTGTCAGACTTCACTGACTAAAATCAACCTGTTCCTTCGTATGCCCTTTACGTTTCAGAGTCGTGGTGCATTCTTAAAACAGTCTCACGACCCCAGCAGGCATTGGCCCTCTATGGGGCCCCGTCATTTATTCTACCCTTAATGTAAATTACCATGACCACTATGAAAATATTTAAATTTAAGTGCAACAATTTATATCTATCTATAAAAGATCTAGCTATCCTAGGCTAAAAATAAAAAATAAATATTAAAGCTTCGATCGGAATTCGATTGTTTATATTATTCAACAGATAAATAATGAATTAATTTAGTTTTGATACCTTCCTTTAAATTTTGAATTGAGTAGTAATAATATCACTACCAACATTAACAATATTTAATTGAATCCGGAAATACCGGAATTACTTTCCGGAAAAATGGCTTATCCATGTTATTCTTTCTGTGTGCATTTATGATACAAGTACTAAAAATCAATCTACCTACTCCGATCACTGGTTATCACTAACAACGAAAAAAAAAAAAAAAATAGATTCACATATAATCATTCAAAAACTCATAGGCATCGTCCTAATAGAACGCGAATGCGCGATCATCGTAGGTTTGCGCGAATTTTACTCGTACGAACGCGCGATCAAACAAATTGAACTCGAATAGGTATCCTAACTAACAATCGCACGACGCGGTCTCGCGACTCAAATGTTTGTAAATCTATTCGCGCGAACTTAGTTCGTACGAACGCGCGATCAAACATTTTAATTCGAATAGGTGTCCTAATTGAAATTCGCGCGATAATTGTGTCGGCGGGGCTCCGCGCCCGCGCCCCTCTCGCCTTGCCGGCCCGGCCGACCGGCTGCCATTTTGTAGACTTGACGACGCAGCGCACGCTAGTTTGCGAGAAAAAACAAAATAAACTATTATTTCTTGTAAAAAGTCATTTGAAGATAAATTGACAATTGAGGTGCGTAATCGACCAATTCTTAGGGACAAACGCAAAGATGACTACAAAAACCGTCTAAGAGTGACAGAGAGTGGAGTTTGGTTGCGAAAAGTCTAAATAAAACAAGTGAGTTAATTTTTTATTTATTACTTATTTTCTTTACTACATTATTTACGATTGATTTGAGAAATAAATAGTAAAATTCTGTCTTGCACTAATCGCAGCTCTGGAAGTGTTATTATTACGCCTGGTTCTGCTTAATGTTGTCAATGTGTTGTGCCGTCGATGATTTATAAGGTGTTGTTGACAGATTGACTTTACTATTTTAATAGCGTTTTCAACCGAGGCGAGGTCTCGATAGGTTTATAAAGTATTCAAAATTTCGAGGCCATCATTCCAAATGCGTATTCTATACCAACTCTCGTAGTAGATAATCTATTATTGAATCTTATTTTTGAGACATCTGTCGCTTCCCTTCTTGGATAAGGTCGCATCATAAATGTTTTTAGTGGGAATGCCTCGTCTCCTAAAAACACATATGGTGCCACAATGTTGGATTTCGTTAATGGTTCTGCAGGAGGAAGTTGAATATCTCCGTTTACCAGCTTTTGATAGAAACGAATTACTGAGCACACCGCCATCACTGTCTTTACCATATGCACCTACGTCAATAATTACAACAGTACAATGGAGTTGTACATTTTATAATTGTAGTACGGTCACCATAAGTGATAAGTAACCAAGGTCGTCGATATAATTGAAGTTTAATAAGAAACCGATGAATATTTTCGAATAAAATAAAATTTAATCAATAGAAAACAAACAGGTCATTTATCAAATTAAAGTTCATTCGAAAACATCCATCGGTTTCTTATTAAACATCAACTATATCCGACGACCCTGGTTACTTATCTCTTTTGGTGACTGTACATGCTGCCACACTTTCCCGGTTTTTTGACACGAATGTGTTTGCCGTCCAAATTGCCACAACAATGTGGGAATTTATTTTTCATTGGAAAAATTCTGCTATAGTTTTAAATTCTTCTGTACTGAGAAATTTCATGTGTTTGTTATTCATACTTCTCCAAATAGCAGTACAAACTTCCAACACAATACTTGCTATGGCTGTTTTTGAAATACGGAAAGGTACTGATAATTTCCGGAAAGATGTTCCTGTTGTTAGGTACCTGTAACAGAGATTTTTTTTTATTTAATACTAGCTATTGCCCGCGGCTTCGCTCGCGTTAATTTAGAATTTGACAATCAATTCGGGTTGTTCAGGGAATTACAGTTAGGAGGATGAAAAACCGGTCTATCGACACTCTAGACTCACAAAATGTACTAAGTACTTAAATAAAAAATTAAAAGCTCTTAACACACTACTAAAGTTTCCACAATAATATAATTCAATCATGATTCGATAGACACGTGGCGCCATCTATTATCATAAGTACTTTATTGTTGTTTTCCTCGGGAACAGTACTTTTTTTCGGGATAAAAGGTACCCTATGTCCATTTCTGTACACCTGACAACGTATATGCAAAATTTCAGGATGATCGGTTCAGTGGTTTAGGCGTGAAAAGGTAACAAACAAACAAACTTACTTTCGCATTTATAATATTATTGTTATAGTTAATATAGCTAATAGTTAGGATTAGGATAGTTAGGCTTAGGATTAGGATTTTTTAATTTTCCTATTTTTTATGTATTCAACCCAGGTTGTTTACATACCGGAATTTTTAGTCACCGTCCAAATTTTTTCTAGGCATTAGGTATCATTCATTAACTCCATTTTAAAAAAAAAGTCTATACGTAAAATTTTCATATTAAATCCTTTTTGCGAAAGAATTATCTGTTCTGCGTGGTCACAAGTTAAACGTTAATAATACTACACTTGCCGCGCAAACATTCAATGAAAAGGGCAGCGCACACCACGCTTACCCCCGCCCCGCTACACCTGCGCGACACATCTATCGTTAGTCGGCCCTGCGCACCCTTTCGCGACGCAAGCGCTTACTTCCGTGTTCCTGCGCATCCCGCCGGCGGCGCCCCGCGCTATCGTGAATTTGTTTACAATGTATTCCTACCGCGAGTATTACGAAATGGTGCGATCTTACATACTTAGTGGTGAAAGCTGGAACGGTGCCCAGAGACTGTACGAAGCAGAAAGTATTCCTCGCCTTCGCAATCAAGGGATAATAAATCCTTCAGTACCTAATCGCCAAACGATTTAGGCCGCAACTCCGAGGCAGAGGCTTAGACCATGGCCAATTTATAACTCCTACACATGCTCAAGGACGTGGCAGGCCGAGACTCGCAGTAGAGATCGAAGAAGATATCTTCGATTTCTTTGAACGGAGCCCTAGATCGAGTACGCGAGATGCAGCGCGGCGCTTCGGCGTAAGCCAATATGCCGTGTGGAAACTTCTCCATACTGCTGGGTTGCACCCGTACCATTTTCAAAAGGCACAGGCCTTGAACGACGCAGACGCCGTTCCCCGTCGAGACTTCTGCGAGTGGTTGATCGCACACCCCGATGCTAACATTTTGTGGACTGACGAGGCCTTGTTTACTCGAGTGGGGCTCGAGTACTTGGTAGTCATTTCGAAACCCACACATGATACGAGAAACATATCACCGAGTGCGGTTTAGCGCAAATGTGTGGGCTGGAATTGTCGGCAACAGAATACTGGGGCCATATTTTATTGAGGGACGGCTGACCGGGGGCACGTACCTAGATATTTTACGCACAGTTATTGCTGATTTCATGGATGACGTGCCGGTAATCTCCCATCGAGATTTTTATTACCAGCAAGACGGTGCACCGCCTTATTAATCCGCCGCCGTTCGTGATTATTTAAACATAGAACACGGTGATCGTTGGATCCCGTCGGATCCCGCGGGGGGCCCGTCGCCTGGCCACCCCGGTCACCAGATCTTACTCCATGTGACTTTTTTTTTTGTGGGGCGAAATAAAACGACGAGTGTATGTGGAGGAAGCCCAAAGCCTAGACCAATTAAAGGAGCAAATTGTACGTGCATTCGACCAAGTGAAAAGTGACACTGTAGTGCTAAACAAAATTAAAAATAATGTGCAAAAACGTGCAAGACTCTGTTTAGAGAGAAACGGTTTGCATTTTGAACATTTATTAAAGTACTGTTAATATGATTGTTCCAAGGTGATTTTGATAATTTTTTTAATTATTTGTACATAAGTTGATTATTTTTTTTTTAATACGCCTAATAGCAAAAGAAGAAGTTACGCGGGCCGGCCCGCGTAACTTCACCTAACGCGTACGCACGGCGCGGCAGTGTCCAGAAACATAATCTTTTTATAGATAACTTTGTGATGTGATATCTCAATATTTTTGTTATTGAGTGATACTAAAAGAAAAACAATGATTTTCGCCAAAGATTAATATATCAGAATTTGGACGGTGACAAAAAAATCTTCCTGTAGAGAAAATTTGTTTGTATATTCTTATCACATTTATATTTTTGTGGTGTTATAGAAGCCGACGTCAAAAACAAATGGAAAAATTTGATGGATGTATTCAAGAAGGAAGCAAAGAAAGTACGTCGTCCTCGATCGGGTGACCCAGGCAGCCCTAATAACGATGACATTTATATAGGCAAGTGCAGTTATTTTAAGGAAATATCTTTTTTTAAAGATATTGTAAAACCCAGGCACACCTAAACGCCATTGAACGATTGTGGAGGAATTTACTAAGGTCCCACGACATAACCAGTCTGGCTACAAGAAGACTGCAGCAAGATGCTCTTGAAAACCTTTTTGGTTGTATTCGCGAGAACTGCGGTTCTAAAACCAATCCAACGTGTAGTGAATTTGTGGCCGGTCATCACATTGGTACGACAGGGAATTGTGAAAATGACAACAATGTAATTATTAATAACTTTGAAAAAAAATTGTCAGTTTCACAACCGACACGCATATATGCAGAATCTGAATTTACTGCAATAAATGAATTGCCACAAGAAATGAATGAAGCAAATGAAGATAGTGCAGAAATTCAGGCATGTGCATATGTGTACGGGTTCATAGTAAAATAGTTTTCAACAATTTGTGAAAACTGCTGAAAGTGTTTGTATGCAAAATAAATAGAAAAGCATCACTGGTTTGTCGAGTTCAAGGAGTACACCGAAGTCAAAAAAACAAACACTGCTGCGAGTCGGCAGCAGACACATCACAGCAACAAGCCCGATAGCTTCAATAGAGGCCCACCCTCACGCTATCATGGAGCGCTTCGCCGTGTTGAACGGTCCGCGTGGGACGTGACTCTACAATAGAAGATCTCGGACTCTCTGGGAAACCTGTACGCTTCTTTGTCAATGAGAGGTTGACAAAGCTGAACCAGCACTTATTTCGTCAGACAAGGGCCGCTGCAGGGATCCATGGATGGCGGTTCGTATGGATGAAACGTGGCTGCATTTTGGTGCGACAAAAGCCTGGAGAATCCACTCACAGGATTGCATCTGAGGAAAACATTCAACAGTTTATTGGACCATATACGGACATTATCAAATAAACCTTATGCACATTTTTTTATAATAGTTAATATTTTCTCTATTTGTAATCGTTTATCAAACATGGTGTCTGTGTGTCGTATCTGTCGTGAGCTGGGGAGGTAGGAATATCAGAGTGAGTACTGCTATAATACGAGGAACATATCGACACTGGAAATTTCAAATGTCGTAAGGGACATTTTGTCGTAAGTACACTAAACACAGCATAGGAATCAGAAAAAAATTCTCTAGCGATCTGTATAGCAGACTTTGTGGTATCTTTTCAAATAAAGAATTTATGAGGAGAATTTACTTTGTCGTAACTACATGAAGTGTAAAAATCGTTGTAGTATGGGTCAAATTTTACACTTAAAGGTAGAGTGTGCTTAAACGCAACGTCGTATATCTCTCAACTCTGTAATCATTATGTCGTAAGGAACTAAAGTAAAAAACAATTTCCTTTACGACATGAAATAAATATAGAACTTTGAACTAACATTGTCGTAAGGGGAATTTATTATAGGGTTGTGGCTGTTACAACATAATTCCCAAGAGTATTAGGCTCTTGTTTGATTGATAAACATTGTTGTATGTAGATATAAATAAAAATAATGTCAAAAGTTTGATGTAGTAAGTCAAATATAAACAATATAATAAAATAGTTACATTAACAGCTGTGGAACATGACAGTTACGTCTCAAAAAAGAGATTTTTTTTAAACTGTTTAACATTTTTTTGTACGTTATAACATTTAGTTTATTTTTTCATGGCACTTGTAACAGAATCGGTGCGGCAAGTGCGGAACGTCAGGGGGAGGGGTGTTGGCGGGAGCGGTTTGTTTTCATATCGCACCGCGTCATAGGAGTCAGTGCTAAATCAAAACAAGGAAGTGAAGGTGTGTCGCGTGCGCAGATTGCGAGTTTTGTTTCGTTTAAGCAACAATCTGTGTTTTAAGGACCTATGGTATGGCCCATCAAAAACGTTTGGATCCTTTACAGTCTAGAAGGAAAACATTACAAGCAATTAATGTTTTTCAAAGCCGAATGTTACGGTAAGTATTTTTACGAATGATTGTTATACATTTGAGATTATACTGGTAAACAAAACAAAACACAGTCATGTTAATACTTAGTTTATACAAAACATGATAATTTATTAATTATGAATGATTGTGATGATGTTTGTATTGAATCTAGTTAGTAGGTAAATATACCAGTCTTATTTTCGAGTTTTTCTACAAGGCTTATAGTGATAAACAAAACTATGACATGTTAATACTTAGTTTATCTGTGTCACGATTAATTATAATTAATTTTCTTTTGTTTTGGCCTCTGAAAACTGGTATGAATTATAGAATTG
This sequence comes from Dryobotodes eremita, assembly GCA_917490735.1. NCBI lineage: Eukaryota > Metazoa > Arthropoda > Insecta > Lepidoptera > Noctuidae > Dryobotodes > Dryobotodes eremita. Next base: position 1,089,768 of record OU823272.1, read on the forward strand.
TGATGATGTAACTTAAATATTTATGAATTAACAATGAATATATTTTGTCGTAAGGGACTTATGAGTAAAAAAGAAGTGTTGTAAAGGACATTGTTCGCGAGTAACGGTTATAGGTTACAGTAATTTACAATTAATTATTTTGGATACCACATAAAACAAAGCAAAAGTCAACCTAGGTTTTGTTAATTGCGACAAAAATTTAAGTAAATAAAAGGTTCTTGAGGCTTATTATTACCTAAAAACCTGTATTGTAGGGATGTTGAGTGCCCCTAAGGCGTCGTTAATTTCAAATGTATTGCATTTTATTATTGATTTTTATATCCAATATTTATAATATTGTTATATTCTGACTTATTCTATAATTATTTTTATATGATTATTTTGTTTTCAGAATTGAACCTGATCATAATATTACTTTTAACGATGACACGTCAAAGGACGATTGCTCTAATGAGTCTAACGACGATGAATATCAAATATTCTCTACTTATAAATGGCAGGACAAAAGAGCAGATCCAGAAAGTGAGTGTGTATTTCAATTAATACTGAAAAGAAAATAATTGCTGCACATTTTTGTCTATTTATTGGCATAATTATTTATATTATTAAATTATGTAGTGAGTTGTGGTTACCTAAAAGTGGGTATGCAGTTTTGCACGTTTTTGTATAAGTTTTAATATTTTAAATAGTGATATCCGTTAGTGTGGAGTAATGTAAATAATATAAAAATATGTAAAAAGTACATAAATAACTAAGCAACCGATTTCGATACAAACGTAATCTTACTACGTTACTTGTAACTTATTACTGATTCGTCACTTTGCTTACACAGTAATTAGGTAACTTTACTGAGTTCATGGCAAGATGTAAGCGATTTGTTTAACATGCTCCGGACGTAAAATGGTATTTTAGATTTACTTACCTAATTGTATTATTTTCAGCACTTGAAACTCGAACATTAAACAATACAAAACTAGAGCCAGAAGCACCGCAAGTTATAGAAAACTCTATAGAAGAATTAAATAACAATGAAATTTCAAAATCTGGTGAGGAAATATAATTATATTACATGTATTGTATCTTATATAATTAGAGCAGAACTATGTTATGATCAGATTTTAACCAGTAATACTTACTTTTTAGAACATGGTGAAGCTCCTGCAGTCTCTACTGAACAACACTTTGAAAGGCCAGTAAGTCAAGACAGGAACACCGACTCAGGAGCTTTCAATTTTACGTACGACTGTACAAACTTAGAAGTAAGAGAAGTTCACAATTATAATTCAAGCGACGAAGATTCTAGCAAGTTAAGTAAAACTAAAACCGACGTGGTTTCAAAGGATGTAATGCTAAGTCCATTAAATAGGTATGATGATGACCTACAGCTAACTTCACCTTCAGGCGTTGCAAGTATCAGTTTGATCGAAAATCCGATTTCTCCACACTCTGAAATGCAATGTTACCAACTGCCAGAAAATTCTAGCCGAATCCTATCACCACCACCATTAGAGGAAAAAACGGATAATTTCTTTGAGAAATCTGATGTTAGTTCTCCAACAAGGGAAATTGTTTCTAAGACTAAGCATGCAAAGATTGAAATTTTAGAAGACTGTAATTTAGTTCTAGATCCCGCCACTGGATATTTCTGCCGAAGTTTTGGAGAAAAAACTGAAACGAATATAACAAGAGATGTAGATACAGAAATGATTCTAGAAATGGAAAAAAATAAGGAAAATAGAGATGATACTGTTGAGTTTCATGTGCAAGAGTTACCTGAGAATAGTAGTCGAAAAAGAAAACGCAGACAAACAAATCCATTTTATAAGTCTTGCATGGATTTTCGCGACGCATCTGAAAATGAAGATTTTTCTGTCGATAGTTCCGATGAATGGTCGGCTAAAGAATCGGGAGAAGACTCGTCCAGCTCTGGTAAACCTAGGAAACATAAGAAGAAAAAAAAGAAGGCTAATGGTAATGATGTCAAACAGGAAGCTATAAATTTCAAGAAAAACAAAAAAATAAATGTTTTAAAAATACGGAAGAATAAAAAAGATAAAGGTGAGAGTTATGAAACAAAGACCGGAAAACCGTTGAAGCCAAATCGATGCAGCCAAATCCTTGTTTAGATGGCAAGTGTAAAAGATCATGTAAGGATATTACAGAAGAAAGACGCCAAAATCTTTTTAAGTTTTACTGGGATTTAAGCGTCCAAAGAAGAAAAGACTGGCTTTTGCGTTGTTGTCAAAGAACACCCATTAAACGAAAAAAGACCACTCAAGACATAAGTCGCCGAACCTTGACTTATGAATATTTTCTTAATAATGGAGATGATTATATTCAAATATGCCAAAATTTTTTACTGAAAACTGTAGACGTAACGCAGCGTCAGTTATTGTACGTGCTAGCCAAAGAGACAGAGCCGGGTAACAAAAAATACATTTTTAAGAGAGGATGTAAATACCCTGAAAGGGTAATAAATAGTTCTAATTCATCAATTTCTTTGATGTTTGCTGGCACTGCAGATAGACAATCCTTGCCGATATATGTGGTTTACAAAGCGGATCATCTGTGGGATCAATGGCTGGAGGGAGGACCTGAAGGCACCAGATACAATAGGTCAAAAAGTGGCTGGTTTGATTCGGTATGCTTCGAAAACTGGTTTCATACGATAATAGTTCCGTACGCAAGAAAAAAACCAGGACGAAAAGTTGTAATAGGAGATAACTTGTCTTCTCATTTCTCACAATCTGTTCTACAGACTTGCAGTGAACTGAACATAACGTTTATTTGCTTACCTCCAAAAACTACACATCTTCTCCAGCCACTGGATGTGGCTTTTTACGCTCCTTTAAAAAGGTATTGGCGTGACGTATTAACAAAGTGGAAGAAGACAGAAGGATTAAAACATAAGACTCTAGTTAAAAGTTCATTTCCAAAGTTGTTAAAGAAATTGAAAAATAAGTTGGTAGAGAGTGGCACGGAATCCAATAACCTGATAGCCGGATTTAACAAATGTGTCTTATACCCTATAAATTCGGACCGACCCAAGTCACGCTTGCCACAAACACAGATTATTCCAGAAGAAGAGATAGAGAACGCAGCATCTTCGGCTGTAATAGAACTTTTGCAAGAAATGAGATGTCCTACAAGTGCCACTGGACAAACAAAACGAAAAAGGAAATGCAATGTACCACCCGGAATGAGTATTACAGCAGACGACATAGCCATAACCAAACCCCTCCAGGAACAAAAAAGGAAAAATACACAAAAGCGAGTGTCGGGCAAAACGAAGAATAAAAAATCTTTGACTATATCTAATTCCGATTTATCTGACAAAGACATGAGTAACACCGATTCTGATATCACCGGAGGATTTAAAAATGAAGAATCGAATTTGCTTGATACGCAGCCAATTGCTGGTCCTTCCGGGCTATGTAATGCCTATGCCTCTGACTCCACATACGTCAGCTCAGATGATCAAAGTTCACAACATGAAAAGATTATAGAAACTAGTAACAAACCAGAAACTGGAGAATATGTATTTTTTAAAGGCAAGGGCAAGGGAAAGAAAAGTAAAGTAAAAATAGAAGAAAGTCAGCTGAAGATTAGTGATTTGAAAAATAAACCAGCATCTGGTGAAAATCTATCTATTAACCGCAAAGGCAAGGGAAATAAAAGTAGGCCAAAACTAGAAAAAAAACAGATGAAGATAAGTGATTTGAAAAAATTAGACTTGGATCCAGTAAGTATTCCACTATTGATAGCCAGTGTTAAAGCCGAGAAATCCAAAAACAAGAAAACCAAAAGAGATTCAACAGATTCTGACACTACAAGTGTGTCAGATCTCATGAGTGTCCATAGTGACTCGGACATTATAGATGTTAATTTTAGTGAAAACAGCTCTGATGTCAAGAGCAATGATGAAGGCTACGAATGTAACAAAGACATGAGTGACTGTACTTACATTAAACAGCCAACTGCAGAAAACAGTCAAATTCCTGACGATGATGATAATTGCTAGATCATATGTACCTGCTGGTTATGTTGAACAAAAGACTGATGACAACTTAACGACTAAGTTAGAATACGAAACTGATAAGACTGACAACAATCCAAGAAATTTAGTAACGATATGTGATAATATAGATTTAGAAGAAGATTTAATACCGCAAAAAGATGAATCTGAAGTACATGAACTTTGCTTTTACAATAATGAACCAACAGATACAAAAGACCTCCAAAATTCGAACATAAAAGATTGCAAAATGTCATCTGTAAGATCATATGTAACTGCAGGTTCTATAAAACAAAAGATTTATGATAACTTAAAGACTGAGCTAGAACATGGAATCTATAAGACTGATAAAAATGTGAGTACCTCAGGATTAATAAGTGAGAATATCGATTTGCCGGAACCTGAGATTTCAAAAGCTCATGAGTCCAATGATTCTCACCAAGAAAATGTGGATCCCTTGCAAATACAGAAAGACTTTGAACTGGATTTAGATATGTACTGTAATGAAAACGACCAAAATTATAATAACACCAGGCAAGAACATGTAGAGAGCAATCAAGAACTTGAAGAACATGTAATGGAATCTGTATATGCTGTGAATGACCATGTTTTGGTGCGCTACTGTGACGGTAAAAAATGTAAATATTATGTTGGATTTATTGAAAATATTAAAATTGATGGACGTAAATATAACTACACAGTAAATTTTTTCAAAACAATAAAAAAGCCACAGCTTGCATTTCGAATTACCAAGAAAATTGATCGAGATGAGGTTGACGACATATGGATTATAAAAAGAAAGGAGATCGGCAAACAGTCCTAATAAATTAGGCCTCAATAAACAAAAATGAAATAATTTGGGTTTTCAAGGGGTAATATTAGTCTATAGCCCTGTGCAATAAATTTTTCGATATAACATGGGATATGCTTTATTTCAGACCGTAGTCAATAGACCCCATTATCATTTGTTCCCGTTCTTTTATTAGTTACCTATGAGTTTTCGTAAAAGATTAAAAGTACTTTGCCAGGCTCTATCTCTTTAATATGATGTGAAACTTACTTTGAGATTGTTGAATTTATATTCCTTAGCTGTACATGATCAGGGATTTGAAAGAAAAATACGAGTTAACAGAAAATATTTTATTGATTGCTTTCCACATCATCATTGGTGATTAATATATTATCGAGATGCTTGGCGGGAGGTACAACATTGTCTTGGTACCTAGCCCACCCTAAGTACCATATTATTGATAAAATATGTGCACAGCAGCCTACTGTTCTCTTGCCCACATTGCAATTGCAATAGTGTTGCAATATTGCATCCCTACCGTTAAGAGAGCCGTCGACCAAAATATAAACAAAATATATTTTACGGCCTATATGGCGCGATTGAATTTTGCCTCTTAGCAGCCAAACACTATTTTCAGTCGACAGCTCTGTCAGTAAACTGCTGTCAACCTCTCTGCATACTTCGATTGTGTACGTCCCATTGGCCCTTATATGCTCGCCGTAATAGGAACGGGCCTGTTTTATTTGGTACGTGCCTAAACATACCAATATCAGCTCATCGTAGGTGAGCCGGGGAAAATCACTGACATTATTATTTTCAACATTTATTCTTTCGAAATTCGTTCGTCTTCTGTTTAAGTTATTATTAATAACAATAGTACTTAAACTGTTTTCAAAGTACATTTTCTGATTTATAATATTAAGGATTTCCCCAGCATCATTCCTGTCTTCGATAAGAGGGTGAAAAGCATTAATTAAGGCAGCAGCCACAGTAAAATCTTTCATTAAATTGCGAGATGCGGCATTAAAATATTCTTGACGAAAAATCTTAAAGTCTCGTTTAAACCTACCATTAATCACTTCTATGACCCAACGACATATTGTCACTGCCCTGGAACGATTAGCCTCCAATGTAGATAGTTGTGTTTCACCCTCTTGAACTGTAGCTGGTGTATAAGCACGATACCCACAATCGTTGAGTAATGACAGAGAATCTCTAAAGCCCCTATCCAGTATAAAAACATCATTTGGCGCAAAAAATCTTCTTAAAGGTTGATTTTCATCACGAAATTCTTTTAGCATTATTTCAGCATCTGATGTTGTTGCTGGATAGGGACCAAGCACTTCGATAATATAACCATCAGTACCGACAATTATAAACATTTTTACTAGGTTTCGATACTTGTGTAACGAATACGTGTTTTTTTGATACAAGTAATTGCTACTTTTTTGAACATATACATAAGTACCATCGGCTATCACAATTGCTCTGGTTCTATCATTATCTCCATAAATACCATTGGGTATTGTAAGGTTTCTCTGTGCAATCTGTTCCCTATTAATGTGATTTAAACCTAAGTGCAGAGGGACATAGTCCTGTATAAGCAAATCTCTAGCCCGTGATATTAAAGTTGATGTTGTTCTAGTTGGTATTTGAATTAAGGTAGAGATTCTTTCAAATGAGTCCCCTGTTCTTAATTTAATTAAATATGCTGCTAGGGCAAGTGAACCATTCTGCATTTGTGAGAGCCGAGGTACTTCATTAAGAATTTCAGCAAATTGCTGTTTAGTTCGACCAAACCAATAGTGAACTAAATGGTCTGGCATATTCTCAATATTATTGAAATCTATGCTTACAGGACTTGTATTTAATGTCATCAAGTCCTGTATTTGCAAAGCAGTAAACATATGGTTGTTATTATGTGGGGGATTATTCAAAAAATCCCATGAACCTTGACTTACATGTCTGGAACATATACGGTTATTGTTAGGGACATAAAAATTGTAATTTTTTAGTAAAAATTGTCTTAAAGACAATGATATGGTAAGACGTTCAGTGCGATGGCAGCCCGTGACAAAGCAACGATTTTGTGACTCTGCGGCTCTTGCATACAGTGGCATCATTATCTGATCACGAACATTTGGTAGTACTTCAATAGAAGGCTCAGGAATAGGATCATCACTGGAGACTCTTGATGTTCTGGCTACACGTGGAGCTCGGTCAGCACGTTGCCAGCATGGATGACAAACAGAGCTTGTAGCACTTACCTATTAAAAAAATGTTTAATTTATATTCTATCAAAAATCCTAACACAAACTCAGAAAAATTCTAGAATCTACGATTACACTAGAAAAGAAATGAACTTGTTTATATGGGGAGCAATAACACTATGCAAATAACTATTTTGAAAATCAATCATAATTATTTCAGTGGAACATATTATTCTAGAAATAAAATTGAATGTGATACATTTATATGGGGAGTAATAACACCGTACATACAAGCCAGGACTAGAAACTTGTTTATTGTTCTTTTAATAGCTATATGTACTGTCAGATTATTAAGTACTTACTTGTCGAGGTTGAATCCATTCTGATATAACATTAAAAACATGGCTTTCACGCTGAGAATGTTGGGTCAGTGAATGGGATCGAATGCGCAATAAGGATCTTCCACAATGAATGCAAACATGACGATGGCCAACATTCGAGTTAGATTCAATACTAGAATCAACACTGGTTCCTGGCAATGATTGTGTAGCTATCATCCAGCAAGAGTCGCACACATGGTCCGATGGAGTGACCTGAAATATAGATTAAATATAAATACCTGAATCCTACATGTCTTTGGTTCCAAAGTGATAAGCACCTGCGTATGCAAGTGCATACATTGTGGTGTGTTTTTACTTGCATTTGTTTGTTAAGAATGCAAGCTTGTTTTACAATTAAACAAACCAGTACTTATGTCATTTTTTGTTTAAGTCTACTAATTAAAATAACAATAAAATAACACTTATAATAATGAAATACCCAACACTTACCTGTCGAGGAGATATCCATTCTCTAATCACTGATAGTATATCGATTGAGTTCAACAGGTTTCTTCTCATGCGAGCTGTAGATATGCCACAATTAATACAGCGGAGATTATCCATCGTAAGCAGTAAGGTAACAATATCAAAAGGCAAAATCGGAGTCCAAAATGCGTGCTAAGGTCAATAGGTTTGGAAGAAACGGGGTCCAAGAACGAAATAGGGTCGGTCACAAAGGCAGTTACAATTGTCCAAAAACACAGCAAGGGTCGGTAATTAGATGAAGCACACAAAATAAACACAAAAAGAAAGTCCACGACACGAACGAGAAACGTTGTGGCGGCAATCTGTTGTTGACAACAACAGATTGATTGACAAGTGACAGCCGTATCGAGTGTTGCAGTTCACAAAAATGCAAATCGATTTTTCTATAAAATCATTAAAATAACGTAACAACAACGAAAAAATACTCTATCTTTAATCATTATTTCGCAATAAACTCGTATAATACTTTTTTAAGTGAAAAGAAATATAAATCGAATATAATAATACAAATCTTTTAATGAGAAAAAATATTTTTATTTAAAAATCGCATAATATGGCAACATCAGTTGTTATTAAAACAACTGCAACGCGAGGAATACATTGATTGACTTTTATTAGAAATACTTTTTTCCTAGGTTTTTTTAGGAAATGATAGATTAAAGTAGGGCTTATAATTATTTAAATATTTTTTCGAATGGTGTAATACTTTGTCCATCAGGGCCAGGAATTGCTGATCTCCTTTAATGAATAAAAATCCTAATGTCGAAGAATTCCTACTCGCTGAAAAAAGCGATGAGATGTATTTTTGAGCTACGTCAAAAATACATCTCAATTCACATCATCATAATTTTTTTTCATTCGTATTTCTTTTTTTTTCTAGAATTTTATGTTGGGAATATTTAACATTTGTTTTGACTTTTTATTTTTCTTACGTGTTTCTTTATTCACCATGAATATTAAATAAATATGTCAATTGAAATGAGATAGTTGGGTTTTATTTATTTATAAATTCATCATAATCAGCCCACATTCATGACACACGTAAAAAATAGCTTACCCTTAAGAATTCCAAATATCGCTTTACTTATAATAGGTACAACTTTGTTATACTTACGTAATATTCCAAATAACCCCATTTTGGCAACAAATATAATTTCGATATGTAACTACCTTCATATAATTCGGTATTTTCTTGACCAAAACAGTCAAATTGCCATTTAAACAAAACCAGGTTACCCTAAAATATTTCCAAATATCGCTTCGACGGTTTTATTTAGCACAATGTTTGATAAATTAATAACAGGTCCAATAAATTGTGGTACCAAATAACCCCATAGTAGCGATATTTGGAACAGCGTATTTCAAAATATATATCTTCAAAACTTACTACGATAGACGTATAGTAGTAGAAGTGATCAAGAGGGCATTATAGGAACTACTCAAAAAGCCCCTTGTTGCGTTATTTCATACACTGTTCTTTTATTAAACACATGTTTTAGCAAAAAGATGTTTCAAATAGCCCCGTTTTACGGAATGTCATTTGAGCCAGGTATCTAGTTATCGCGCCCGGGTTGTAAATATAATTTTAAGGACCTAAGTTGCTCCGACTTTTACAAATTCTTGTTGGAAAAGAAAGATATTTTAAAGAAAATTGGAAAGTCTGAAAAATACCAAAATATGTAAAAAAAAATTTTTTTTTTTTTGTGTTGATTTTGATCTCGTTATAATTTTAACTTGTTACTAAGTAATTTTTAATTTAGAATTTATGAATACCTTAGGGTTTGGATAGGTACTTAACCTACCCATCGGAACTACATATACAAGGTGGAGAAGACAATACAACAATAAATTAAACTTCGTATACCTAATGCCGTTCCCAGTCTGCATACAAAAATTCAATCAAATATATCCAATAGTTTAGTCACAGGACATTATTATACATTTTTAAGATTTTCTACATGATGTATCTAACAACAAGCCAGCGCCGACAGTTTAACGACATCGGCAATAATGTGCAACGGTAATATCGGTATAAACAAAACATGTTGCCAGCTCGCTACTTCAATAACCGTCGCCAAAATTGTTCTTAAATTTTACTTCCCGATGAGAATTAATGCATATTATACCTTATCTCTGAGGCATAAGAGTCATAAAGCGTGTGAAGAAAATTAGATATGAAAATAATGCATGCGGAAGTTATTACTACTTGTTACGCACTTGATAGATTATTCCAATCTTTTTCTTTAATTAGACACAGATAAACAACTAATTATAAAATTGTTTACATGTGAAAAACAACATTACGACAGCTTCTTATAAGTACTGTTACGAAATACGCCTATAACATAAGTTTAAACTAAGTTTTTTCATTGTTATTTTGTTTAATATCATATTTAACTGTTTAACGTGATTTGTTTACTAATTATGCCGTTGTAAGACCAAGTATGTAATTGAACTAATTAATTTCAACATATTTACTCTATTTTTATATAATTTAATCATAGTTTTATGTTAAAATGCAAGTATTAATAAGTCTGTATTAAAATCATACGATGTGACGTCACTTGTTTACCACCTATTATAAAAGACGTCGCTCCGCCGTACTCGGCACATTCACTCCGGAGCAATCACACCGAACGGACCTAAGTTAAGTACCCTTATCTTGTTGATTAAGTTTTATGTGTATTTTTAGTAAATATTTTCTAATATATTTTCTTTTTTTGTTGTATTATTTATGTGTATACTTGAACTAATGTAATGTACAATACTAGTATATAATATTTCTATCAAATACCTGGATTTTAAATAAATAAATTCTTTGCCCCTTTATATGTCTATTATTTTTAGCTTTTCTATATACATTAACCTCACATCAGAAGTGGGATCAGAACCTGTTTTATACACTTTTTTAAAAACTTTTTCAGATGGATCCTGCTGTGTTGGAGAGTCTCCTGAAAGCCATCCGTGATGCTGTAGCTGGTAATCGCAGTGAAGATGACGTCGTGTTGCCGCCGTTTGATCCGGAAAAGAACGACAACGGTGCGGAAGGCTGGTGCAACAACATCGACACCGTAGCCAAGGACCGTGGATGGAGCGGCATCACTACTGTCAGCAAAGCAGGTAAAGCCCTTAAGGGCTCTGCTCTTTTATGGTTTGAGACCTGGGACCCAGATGAGGGTAGAACATGGGATACCTTTAAGACGAGTATCAAAGATTTGTACCCCGAGAAAAAGAACCTGTCGGAAAAACTTTCAAAAGCTGTACTTTATACCTCTGACGTAGCAGAAACCTATTGTGAATATGCTAGGGAAAAGCTAAGGTTATTACGTAATACTAAAGTAGCATTTTCTGAGGGACAGCTGGTCGAGCTTGTTTGTGGAGGTATATCGGATATTAATATTAGAATGGCATCGTTTAACAGTCGTGTTAACAGTACATCGGAACTAATTTCTCTTTTTACAACATATACTAAAAACCACTTGCCTCATTCTTCAATTGCTAAACGTCTTAAGCCTGAGAATTCACACTCTTTTAAACCACCCACTTGTTTTCTGTGTAATAAAACTGGTCATGTTAGATCTCAGTGCTTCAAAAATAAAAACCAATATACCCCAAATTCCGAAACTCCTAAGATTCAATGTTCTTACTGTAAAAAGTTTGGTCATGAGGAGTCAATTTGCTTTTTTCTCTAATAACGTCAATTGTTCCACAAATGGTAACTTATCGCTTACTGATGTACACATTTGTGAAAGACCAATTAAAGCCCTAATAGATTCGGGTGCTAGTTGCAGTATATTGAAAGAATCGATTGCAAATAGTTTTGGTCGTAGTTTAGAATCCTGTTCGACATCATTAAAAGGAATAGGAAATGGCATGATTTTAATCTCCTCAAAGATAACTTTACCTGTCAGATTTAGTAACGACAACCTAGAAATCGAATTCTGTGTAGCTAACGATTCAGATTGCCATTATGATTGTTTAATAGGTAGAAATGCGGTTCAAAATCCAAACATAGCTATTGTTTTAGATTCTAGTGGTTGTAGGTTAGAACGAATAAACTATACAGAACCAGTTAATACTATAAGTACTCCTAACGCAATAGATAATCATACTCAGGAATTAATGGAGTTAACAAGTCATCTTGATTTAAGCCTACAACATAAAATAAAAAATATTTTTGATAATTTTCCAAAAGTGATGCCAAATTCTAACTATATCAGTACAGTTAAAACGGGTGAAATGACCATCAGGTTAAAAAGGGATGAAGTTGTTTATTATAGACCATATAGGCTAGCATCTACAGAAAAAGAAAAAGTTCAGGAAATTATTTCTGATCTACTTAAGAAGAATATAATTAGAGAAAGTCAAAGTCCATTCGCTAGTCCAGTCCTCTTAGTGAAGAAAAAGGATGGCAGCGATCGCCTTTGTATTGACTATAGGGCTCTTAATAAAATTATTGAAAAAGATAGATACCCGCTGCCGTTAATCGAAGATCAAATTGATAAATTAGGAAACGCAAAATATTTCATTTCTATAGACATGAAAAATGGCTTTCACCAAATCCCTATAAAAGAGGAATGTATTAAATATACTGCTTTTGTTACCCCTGATGGGCATTTTGAATTTCTTAAAATGCCATTTGGTATCTGCAACGGCCCCTCTGTTTTTCAGCGGGCCATTAATAAGGCAGTTAAAAACCTGAAATTTTTGTTAGTTTATATCGATGACTTGCTGATTCCATTTTCAGAAATAGCACAGGGTTTAGATTACCTCGAACAAACCATTGAGGCTCTGTGTTTGTCAGGATTTACGATTAATTTAAAAAAATGTAAATTTTTCGCTCAAGAAATAGACTACTTAGGTAGACGTATTTCTAGTGACGGTGTTAGGCCGAGCAACGATAAAGTTAACGCTTTAACTAACTCTCCAGTCCCACGTACAGTGAAAGAAGTCCGCCAGTTCATGGGACTGGCGAGCTATTTCAGAAAATTTATACCCGAATTTGCATATCGTACAGCTTCTATCACTAAACTCACAAAAAAGGACCAAAAATGGCAATGGGGGCCCGAACAAGATGCAGCTCGAGAGTACGTTATAAAACATTTAGTTTCCAAACCACTATTGAATATATTTAACCCAGAGTTAAGAACTGAACTGCACACAGATGCTAGTAGCATTGGATACGGTGCTATACTTTTACAAAAAAAGGATAACCAATGCCGCGTCATAGCATATTTTAGCAAACGTACTTCTCCAGCCGAATCTAAATACCCCTCGTACGAGTTAGAAACGTTAGCCATTTTTAATGCTCTTAAACAATTTCGGATTTATTTACTAGGTTTAAATTTTACTATTATTACTGATTGTAATTCCATTAAATCAACCATGAATAAAAGAGATATTTCTCCTCGTGTGGCAAGATGGTGGACGTATATGCAAGATTTTACGTTTGATATTGTTTATAAAAAGGGTAAATTCGTTACTCACGTTGATTATCTGAGTCGTAATCCAGTAATCACACCTGCAGAACCGTCACAGGTAATTAATATAATTAATGAACCAGATTCTCCACCATCTTGGCTACACTCTGCACAAAATAAAGATCCTGAGACACAAAATATTTTAGAGAAGGTTAGGACCGGTGATATAGATACAAATCGATACATGATCAGAAATAGCTTGTTACTTTATAAGAACGAGGATGGCGATCAACCTAAATATTTCATACCAAAAGGTTATCGACTCAGTTTATTACGGTTGTTTCATGACGAAAATTGTCACGTTGGTTATAACAAAACCCTAAACAAAATATCTGAAAACTTTTGGTTTCCTAGTCTCGCTGCCTTTACAAAAAAATATATAAGTCATTGTTTAGTATGTGTAGAGGGTAAAGGTCATTCGGGGCCAAAACAAGGCCTCCTTCACCCTATAGAAAAAACTATACCATTTCACACGTTACATTTAGATTGTACAGGACCTTTTAGTGTATCTTCCGAAGGTTATAAACATGTTTTAATAATAGTGGATGGCTTTACCAAATACTGTTTACTTAAACCACTTAAGACGCTTAACGGTCAAGAATTAGTCCCAATCTTGCGAGAAAACTTAACTTTGTTCGGTACACCTACCATGATAATAACTGACAGAGGCACTAATTTTACTTCTGATCACGTACGATTATTACTTAGAGGTATGCAAATAAATCACCATATGATAGCCACGGGTACTCCTAGAAGCAACGGCCAAGTCGAAAAATATGTTGGTACCATAATTAATATGTTAACCACTACTGTTAACGATTCTTCAGAATGGCCAAGCGTTTTGTGGAAAATACAACAGTCTCTGAATACTACGATACAAAAAACAACAGGTTTTGCACCAACAAGGTTGTTAATTGGTTGCAACGGAAATATACCTCCAATTCAGGCTCGCCTAGACGAATTACAGGATAATGATTCCGTTCAGGACATTGATGCTGAAGCTGATAGGGACTTAGCTAGGCAACGTCTTAGAGAGGCTGCAGAAAAGTATAAAAAACGATTTGATAGTACTCGTAGAAATAATATGGTATTCAATATAGGTGATATAGTCTATGTAAATCAAAACCACAGAAGACATGACAAATTAAGATCTAAATTCAAAGGCCCTTACGAAATAATTGATATTTTAGAGCATGATAGAATTTCTCTGAAGGGGCTTAATACATTAAGAAATCTTACTGTGGCAAAGGAAAAATTAAGGCTTTGGCCGGGGGAATGGGTTGAGCAAAATTCTTCTTTTGAGGAGTCCCCATAGCTCCAGCATCATAAGCCAGATAGATTATTTCTTTGTTATTATGTTACCACTTCTTTTTGTTTTTGCTACAAGATCATTGTTTATGTTGTTACATTTTTTTTTACGATTGTTTAATTATGTTGTTACATTTTTTTTTTACGATTGTTTAATTATGTTGTTATTTTAATGATTGTTGTTTAATTAACACTGGTTGATTTAAATCATTGAGTGATATGATATAAACTTATAACAGAACAGTTTTTATATTACTGCTGGTCGGCCACTGCCCTGATACCAGTCTGAAATTCATTCGCAGCAGGTGATAGGACTGGTATGTCAAGGCCAGAGGCTATGGTATGAATTGCTGGTCGGTCACTGCCCTGATATTAGTTTGAAATTCATGTGCAGCAAATGATAGAACTAATATGCCAAGGCCAGAGACTTCTTGAAAACAAATATAATTAATTAATTGGGTACGTCGAGAGCGAAGTACAGGTCAGTCTGGCCGTGATAGATTATTCCAATCTTTTTCTTTAATTAGACACAGATAAACAACTAATTATAAAATTGTTTACATGTGAAAAACAACATTACGACAGCTTCTTATAAGTACTGTTACGAAATACGCCTATAACATAAGTTTAAACTAAGTTTTTTCATTGTTATTTTGTTTAATATCATATTTAACTGTTTAACGTGATTTGTTTACTAATTATGCCGTTGTAAGACCAAGTATGTAATTGAACTAATTAATTTCAACATATTTACTCTATTTTTATATAATTTAATCATAGTTTTATGTTAAAATGCAAGTATTAATAAGTCTGTATTAAAATCATACGATGTGACGTCACTTGTTTACCACCTATTATAAAAGACGTCGCTCCGCCGTACTCGGCACATTCACTCCGGAGCAATCACACCGAACGGACCTAAGTTAAGTACCCTTATCTTGTTGATTAAGTTTTATGTGTATTTTTAGTAAATATTTTCTAATATATTTTCTTTTTTTGTTGTATTATTTATGTGTATACTTGAACTAATGTAATGTACAATACTAGTATATAATATTTCTATCAAATACCTGGATTTTAAATAAATAAATTCTTTGCCCCTTTATATGTCTATTATTTTTAGCTTTTCTATATACATTAACCTCACACACTCATGTCAATCGTAAATTAAGTATGTGCGAAAGAGATAGATTAGATAGTTCGTTTATTTCTACTTCGCTTTCTTGCCGAAACCTGCAAAAAATGGTGTAGGTCAGTGTGTCGCCGTCAGGGGGGGTCAACTCTCTAAGTAGCCAGTGCCAACAGCGGGCAAAAGGAACGAAACAGAGACAACGATATACGATGGACAGAGAAATCACTGTAGGTGTTATGTTTGACCAGATTAGAACATTTCTACCATAATGGCAGATTTTTTATAATGTTCGTGTGTCATACAATGGTACTAACTCCGTTTCTAAATAAATATATTTTTATTGTATGGATAAAATTCTTGTTTTGCACATCTGTGATTATTATTTTTTTATGATTATTTTAAAGTATTTATATTTTAGAAGCAATTAATAAGTTTACTCTGGCAACAACACCTGAAAACAAACAAATATGGTGGTTCACCGGCGCGATAAACACTGTATTTGTTTATGTTTTTCTAACATGTGCCTGAACATTTAAACGAGATAGAGACTCATTATTCCATTTTGTAATTATTTAGTGCTGTTGTGTTTTTATTTTGTGTGCCTGGACACTTTTACGAGATATAGACTCATTTCTTATTTTAATTATTTTGTGTTGTTGTTTTGTTTGTGCCTGGACACTTTTACGAGATATAGACTCATTTCTTATTCTAATTATTTTGTTTTTGTTGTTGTTTGTGCCTGGACACTTTTACGACTTATATACTCATTTCCTTTATTTTGTGTACGTGTCTGTGTATTATTTGTTAAAATGTCACGCCATACGCGTTATGAACTTAAAAGAAAGTGTTCCAAGTGTAACATCAGTGCAGCAGACGATAGAAACTTGAGTTTCCACAGATTTCCTCTACCTGGTAGACATACGTTAATAAAGTAAGTAATCAAGCTTTTCTCAATTTTTAATATTGTTTCTCGCTCATTAAGTACCTAGTAATCATTTAATTAACAATAAAACATAATTAACATAAACTTTACCTTATACAAGACCCTTTTGTTGTCAATTACATGTTTAAATTACTTTAACTTTTTTTTTTCAAATATGTAAATAGTGGTCACTGAAATACTGAAGCAGCCACAATTAGTTAAAATTTACTTTAATATCCCACTATCTAATAAAATTTGTAGAGTAACTTTTTGGGGGAAATTAGAAACAAAGTAGATTTCCTAAACTGGGTAGATGAAGTAGCGCAAGTTAAACCGTGAGTAATAGAGTCAATCAATCTGCCTAGCCTTTTCCCAACTATGTTAGGGTTGGCTTCCAGTCTGACTGGATGCAGCTGAATACCTGTATTTTACATGGTGTGACTGCCTATCAATCCAGTAACTGGGAATATGATACCCCTTGGTAAGACTCGTTGTCAGACTTTCGGGCTTCTGATGTCCTGTAATGACTCAAAGATCTACAAATGAGAGTCAGGACAAACGGCTTAATGTGCTATCCGAGGCTCGGAGAAGTCTCAGTATGTAAAAATGGTCACCCATCCACGGACCAAACCCTGGCAAGCATAGTTTAACCTGATGAATCGACCCGTGCGGCTGTTATTGTTTAGCCATGAGCCCCCCGTGTGCAATAGTATATAGTATTAGATAATAATATAATTTTTTCAATAATTTCAGGGCTCGTGTATGGGCCGAATACTGTTTCCCTACTGGAGAGTGGTCAACTGAGAAATCACTAAGAGACTTGCACTCGCAACACAAGATGTTATGCAGTAAGCACTTTGATGACTCCTCATTTACTAGCAGTGCTAGGATAAGACTAAACAATTATGCCATCCCAATCGGAACACAAAACTTATTGGTAAAGTTTCGCCAGGAACAATGTGCAACTGCAAGTGAAGGTGAACAAGATACAAATATCTCAGTTGAAAAACCGCAAGTAAGTTAACATTATTTACTATATGTGTACACTGTAAAGTCCATCAATCTTAAAGCTTGAAAATATGTAGTTTGAATTTATAAGTAGAGTCAAAAAACTACCTTAGCACAAAGTAAAAAATAATGGCTATTGTTGCCGATTCTCTTGTCACAAAATTCTCTAAAGTAGGCTAAAAATCACTAAAATTTGGTTTATCCCTGGTCAAACAACGATTTCTCATTCTGAAACATACTAAAGTGACACAAATTAACTATATTTTAGTTTGACAGCAGTAAGATTGTACTGAGTTATTAGTTTAGTGAAAATAGCAATTGCTATTCTGAAATTGACGTTATTCACCTAAAATTTTGGTTGTCTAACTAAATCTGCCTATTTTTAATCGCGATTAAAAGATGTGGAACAAAATTCTTTGTCATGAACTAAAATTCACCACAACACCTCGACTTCAGGTGCAAAAACAGTACTGTATCATTTTTTTATTTTGCTTATATCTCGAAAATGGTTTGTGCTATCGCAAAAATAATGAAAATTTCGACCCCCTTTATGAAACCCTTAAACCCATAAAACTCTAACTGTAGGTAATAATTTTTCAAATTTTTCATACAAAAAGTGAAAAATTCCATAAAAAAACACGTTGAGGCTGCCTCCGGCTTTAAAAAAAATTCATGGGGTAGGACAAAAAAGTACCACGTGGTGTCGCGATTGTCAAATTAAATTTTAGTTGCGTCAAAATTATTTTTAAATTTAGAGATATTTTTTTGTAGAATAGCTTTAAGATTCTCATAGTCAAAAGTAAGGAATTTTAGTGATAGTTTAGTTCGGTGTATAAGAGAATCGGCACCATTGTCTGGATATGCCCATTTCATCATAGACCTCATCAATTCCCATCAGGCATTATTGAGGTCAAGAGCAGACTCGTATTAGTAATAATAAATAATAATTTAAAAGTAGAAACTGATCTTCATCTTTGTTCACAAAAATTTATTGTAATTTCAGGTGCTGGTAACAATGGAAACTGCGTTACCTGTTCAGGTACACACCATAGCCAACCCAACTACATCAGTATCTATTCAGGTGCCGAGCATATGTGAACCAACTACTGATAGCCTGAAGGTTTGCAGTACAAATTTTCACTCACATTTATGTATGCAACAATAAATCCTGTGAAACTTGTTCACATTTTCGGTCTTATAGAATTTGTTGATGATGGTGATGTTTTTCTGGCCAATTTCGATCACAATGACCAATTTCTCATACAAAAAAGAAATAAACTAATGCTAATTACGTTGATTAATATCATCGTAGTGATGCTTGCTCAGGTATCAACATTTTTTATTTACTGTTATAAACTACCTATGTAAGTTAAAGAGTTACATTGGTACTTTATAGGTTTCGAACCCACAGTCTGCTTAAGTATTGTTTAAAAAGCAAGGCTCTACATGATCAAATTATTTTACTTATTAATACATTTCATATTTCCAGGTGCCAAAGACTAGAGGGATTTTGAGGGAGCTGGAGTTAAGCAAGGCAGTAGAATTGACCCCTAAAAAACTCAAACTTTACAAAAGATGTCGAAGAAATTTGAGTGAAATAATGAGACTGAGAAAAAAAATTAAGAAACAACCACGTGCCCTCTTCAAAACTTTAACAACCGATACAAATGTCAAAAGTCTCATGGACAAAAACGTATCAGGGCCTTTTGCCTTATTGTTGCAAAGTCAACTTCAAAATACTCCCCGAAAACTGACTGGACGGAGGTGGAGTATAGACGATAAAGTTATGGCTTTAAGCATATACAAAAGGTCTACTGGCTGCTATAGACTACTGAGGCGACTTTTTTGTCTACCAAGCGAAGGTACATTAAAAGCATTACTCAATAAAATTCCGATGAAATGTGGCATAAATAGCCAAATATTCGAAACAATTAAAGGAATAACCAGTAATCGAGATCCTGAAGAAAATCTGTGCATTTTGGCATTCGACGAGATGTCTATACGAAAAAATTTACAATATAATCGTAAACAAGATATAATTGATGGTTATCAAGATCACGGATATCAAGGCAGAACTCTGGAGCCAGCCACACATGCATTACTATTTATGGCTATTGGAATCAGAAAGAATTGGAAACAACCTTTAGCTTTCTACTTTTCTGGTGACTGTGTTACAGCTGATAGATTATCTGTTCTTATAAAAGAAGTAAGTATGTAATATAATTGATGGAGAAATCCAAATTTAACCAATACATACTCAGAATACATTTTTTTTTTGTATTTACAGGTGCTTGATGCAAGCTTCGAAGCTGGGCTGAATGTAACTGCTACTGTATCAGACAATTTTGGTGTGAACATTAAAGCACTAAACTCCCTTGGCTCCTCAGTGGCTCAGCCATATTTTGACTTTAAAGGCCATGAAATTGTCACAGTTATGGACCCACCTCACCTAATCAAATGCTTCAGGAATAATTTGTTGAAGTACAACATCAAATGCCCTCAAGTATTGCAAAATGATGGAAAATCTATACCTGGTAATTTAAAATTTGTAAACCTTATATATAGGGTGACTAGCAGAGTGGGGCAAAAACTAATTGTGAAAACAATTAACAACTAACAATTAAATTGCCAAATTTAGTTGCAACTAACAACTAAAATAATTAATTGTAATTGTAACGTATCGCAATTAACAATTAATTAATTGTGCTTGTAAAACTTTGCAATTACAATTAAATTAATTGTGCTTGTAAAAATTTGCAATTACAATTGATTAATTGTTAATTGTTTGATACACGTTTACAATTACAATTAACAATTAATAAATGTCAGTAACTAAAAAACATAATGCAAACAATACAAGAGCATTCTCCTTAATATTCTCAAAGGTATGTAAAGCCTGGATTTAAGCCAGAACATTACTACGTAAAAGTGTAGCACAGGTGCCATATACAGGGGACACCGTAGGCGCGGGCTTGCGGACGGCGAGCAATGGGCAGCTCGCCGTCCGGTAAGGACCAGGCCCGGGTCGACGGCGCGTCGTGTTCCACGCGCGCCTCAAAGAGATGTCAGCACCATTGACGGGGTCCGATAGGACCGATGCCTGCCGGGGTCGCGGATTGTTCGAAAGAGTTACCGTGGCCCTGGCGCACAGGCAACTGAAGGAACACGGGTGGGTTTTAGTCAGTAAGAGTCTGACACGCCCTTCCGCTCCGCCCAGAGCGGGAGAGGTCATTTGATGATTTCACACCCAAAAAAAAAAAAAATATTTACATTCGTCAAATACTTACGTAGTTAAAATAAATATTAATTGTTTAAAACAATTAATTTAATTGCAATTAAAATTTTAATTGCAATTGAATTAATTGTAAACCACAATTAACAGATTTAATTGCAATTGATTTTAATTGCATTTCACAATTAAAAAATAATTGAATTAATTTAATTGCAATTAATTTAGTTGAAATAAAAATTGTAATTGTTTGCCTCTACAATTAAACAATTAATTCAATTGTGCCCAACACTGGTGACTAGTAATTAGTGACCGATACTTAAACACATCATTGTACTGATCATAACAAACAACTTCCATAATTAAATTACAGCTGATGGTGTATTATTCTTGTTAGGTACTTAATATTCTATTGGAGTGATTGGGTTCAAGCGCTTGGTAAATTTAAAAAAAAATTGTTTCTTTGGGAAAGTTGTTTTTTATGCTGAGTACAATCATGTGTTAAAGTATCGGTCACTAATTACCAGGCTCCCAATATAAAAATCAAATGCTGTTCATTAGTCTCGCTAAAACTCAAAAACGGCTCAGTCAATTAGTTTTTTTTTCTTTTTTTGTTTTGTTTGCTCTAACACAGAGGTGGTTTGAAAAAAAAGGCACTGCAACGCATGCCGGCCACTAGCTAGTCATAAATAATAATTGGGTATGACATGACTAAGGTGACATGCGATAAATTCAAACTGGTTGATTAATCAGATGCTTGCAATTCAGACTCCTTAAGATTTATCGTGTCTTGAGCAACCCGCTGCGCGGATGATCATCAGATTAATATAAACACGCTAGGGCCAATACCGGAAATTGACATAGACTCAAATAAGTATACATTTTTTATTATTTCTAATAAATTTAACATGTTTATTATTACAGGTATAGCCAAGTGGAGCCACATAAAAGAATTCTACGAAAAAGATAGTACAAACCAAAATTTTGTTTTCGCTCCTGCTTTAACCAAGCAGCATATTGAACCAAATTTTAAACAGAAGATGAAGGTCAGTTTAGCTTGCCAAGTATTCAGCCACTCAGTTGCTGCAGGAATGCTTGCGAAGATTGCAAACAGTAAGTTGGTAAACCTGTCATATTAAGATAACTTTTAATATTCTTTAATATTATTCATTATACAATCTTTGTATAATGAATAATATAATGAACTAGCGACCCGCCCCGGCTTCGCCCGGGTAGCTAAGCATAATATAATATAGCCTATGTCACCCGGAGATAGTGTAGCTTCCCAACAGTGAAATAATTTTTGAAATCGGTTCAGTAGTTTCAGAGCCTATTCAATACAAACAAACAATCATATATTTTCTCTTTATTAAATTGTAGCTTATATGAAACGTTTGTATCTTTAACACAGCGCCATCTATTGAATACTTAATCCAGTCAACAGATATCGCCATCTGTTAGAAGCGTTTGGAGCTAACAGATAATTGTGACTGTCAAATAATAGACAAATAATTTGCAATAAAATAATATTGAGATGTAAGCTATCCTATCTTTCAAGTTGGATCAAATTACACACGGTGTGCAAATCAAATTTAAAATTGGTTCAGTAGTTTAGGATTCCATCGCGGACAAACAACGTGACACGTAATTTTTATATATATAAAGATAACTCCTTGTAGAAACTTATGATAGTATATGTAAGCCATGTAGGAGGAGAAGAATTACGAACACCGCACACCCGAATTGTAAAATAAAGATTACATTAGGTGTAATTGTTAGAGTTTTAACATTTTGCATAATAATAAATTTTAACTGAAATTGCCTTTCTCTTTGTCTTGACTTTTATTTAAGTTTTCCTAACCTTTCACAATTGAATAAAAATAAGTGTTTACCCTACAGATGAACTGCCACAAGAAGCAACGACGACAGCCATGCTGATAGAAAAAATAGATCAGCTGTTCGACACCTTAAACGGCGATACGCCTGACCAGAAAAGGGGAAAAAAATTCCTTACAAACTTTACCCGAAGAAGTCCACATTTAAATTATTTTAAAGAAATGAAAACTATGTTTCAAGAATTAGAATTTATTGGGGCCAGATGCAAGCCGCCTTCGCAAGAAGGTTTTATACGAACACTAAATGCAGTAGAGCGTCTATTTTTAAACTTAGAAAGTAAATATAATATAAAAAGTTTATCAACGCGCAGACTCAATCAAGACCCATTAGAAAATTGTTTTGGTTGCATCCGCAGCAATTGTGGATGCAACCCGAATCCAAACACCATACAATTTGTTGCAGCTCTCAAAACCGCCATGATTAACAATTTATTGCATAGCAGTAAAAATAAGAACTGCAAAGAAGACAATAATGTCATATTAAATGATTTAAAATCTTTTTTAACACAAGATAACCCTCATAAAGAAACAAATGTAGCTGTTGAAACATTTGATGTAACAGAAGGTGTAGAAGCATCTAACACTGTAATACCTCAGTGTTCTGGAGAACTGCAAGCATGTGCATATGTATGTGGTTTTATGATCAAAAAATTAGGACCCATTTGCCATCAGTGCAAAATCACAATGCTTGCAGACCAGAACACTGAGGTAAATCATTTATTCACTAGTTTTAAAGAATACAATTGTATGCGCAACAGTCTACATTATGTTAATAAACATTTTACTGAGACAGTGGAGATTGCTGCAACAATTGTTAATACATTTTTGGATGAGCATGGGTCTAAAATAAAAATAAAAACTCAACTTATAGAAATTTTAAGAAGAAAATTAAATTTCGAATGGTTGCTTGATTGTTATGAGCATTACGATAAAAATAAAATGAATATAATTATTTCTAGTATATGTATATGTTTAAAACGACACTGTATTTTAAAAAACAGACAGTTTACCGACGAAGCTTCGAAAAAAGCTATGAAACGAAAAATAAATATTTTAAAAAACGCTTACAACTTCCTTTTATTTAATATACCTCTCCATAAACATATTGTATTAGATGTATCATGAAAACAAACTGAAATTCTGTTAATATTCAATTTAAATATCGGAATTTCGCTTTGTTTTCATGATACATCTAATAAATTCTCCATCATAAATAAAATAATATCATCCGTTTTAAAATCTGGCGCGAAAAGTAGTTTCATGAGTCAAATACTGGCGCGCTAGGGTCGCAAGCTGTTCGCATTTTTTTCTATGAAGTCTTCATTCTTCCCGTCAGGGTATATATGTTCTGTGGTCGCCGTGATCCTATGACGTCGTACGCGTCATTGTTTCGTATCGCAAGCGCAGGTGTTCTGGTTTCGCTGCCTTTGAAGCGCCCGCCCGCCCGCCGCTCGTTTGTTTATGAAATTGTGATTATCTTAAGATGATTTAGTGTGAATTGTGCGAAATTAGACGCTTTATTTAATTAGTGACAGGACACAACGTAGTAATAGGTACCTAGTTAAATTGTTAAGTGAATTGTGCGAAATTAGACGCTTTATTTAGTGACAGGACACATACAACGTAGTAATAGGTACCTAGGTAGATAAATTGTTAAGTGAATTGTGCGAAATTAGACGCTTGTCATTGTGTGTTATCTAATCGTTTGTTTTTTGTAATAACAATGCCTCGTTTTGGTTACACAGCCATGGAGTACACCGACATGATTTTAATTTATGGGGAATGTCACGGAAACGCCGCTTTAGCAATAAGAACATACCGAGAGAGGTATGGGAACACCCGTGTATGTCCTACGGACGGCCGCATTATTGTTCAAGCTGTGCAGAGGATACGGGAAAATGTACCCTTAATCCCGCATTTGGATAGTGCTACTCCAATAGTAACAGTGACCCGAGACGAACGAGTTTTAAATTATTTTGAACGCAATCCTACGTCTAGTCTACGTAGGGCAGCTCGAAATTTTGGTATAAATCATAAAACCATACACAAAGTTTTAAAACGCGACAAACTGAAGCCTTTTAAATACAAAAAAGTACAGGCGTTGCTACAAAGGGACAAGCCAGTAAGAGAAACCTTCTGTCGTTGGATAGAAATAAAACATTTTGATAACCCCGACTTCCTGTACAATGTGATGTGGACTGATGAAAGTACATTCACAAGGAACGGCTTATGGAACCGACAGAATCTTCGGTACTGGAGCCGCGAGAATCCGCATCTAGTACGGGAGACTTCGCACCAGTACAGATTTGCTATCAATGTGTGGGCTGGCATACACAGGAATACCATAATTGGTCCGGTTTTTATTGAGAGCAATTTAAATGGTGCAAAGTTTTTAGAACTTCTCAACGGACCCGTTTCAGATTACACGGATGATCTTCCGCTAAACGTGCACAGCCAGATGTGGTACCAGTTAGATGGAGCACCAGCTCATTCAGTGACGTCTGCCAGAGAGCGTTTGTCTCAAATGTTTGGACAGCAGTGGATTGGCCGTTATGGACCAACACGGTGGCCAGCGAGGTCACCGGACCTCACGCCATTAGATTTCTTCTTGTGGGGTCATGTCAAAAATGAAGTTTATTCAACAGACGTTGATACCGTTGATGATTTAAGGAGCCGAATTATAATATCTTTTAATAAATTAAAACAAATGGCCGCTAATGGCGACCTCTTATCAAGAGTAAGAAATAATCTTTTAAGACGATGTAATTTGTGTGTTCGGGTTCATGGCGGACATATTGAAAATTTTAAAATTTAATGGATACTAAGTCTGAATATGTACGATAAGTGATTAACTGATTAAACAGTGATTGTAATTAATAATTACTCGTGGGTGACTGTGACTATTCAGTTAATAATTTGTGATTCTGTGTAATTGTTTTTGCATTCATAAAAATAAATATGGCGCAAAAAATCACGTCGTCGGCGCGGGTCGCACGACCCGACGCACCACCGATACATTACCCCGCGCTGTTGCCGCTCTTCTCATAGGTTAGTGAACCAATATTTAAAAATGGTGTTCTGTTTTGTTTACATTTTTATGCTATTTAGTTTGTTTGAAAAGATTTTTTTTTAATTTCGGTTCTAGGATTTATTTGATAGTTTCAAAATATTCCTATGAACTAGTATTACCAGTGTTTTCATTTATTGTTGTATCGTCATCTCCACATTGTATGACATAAAATTTGTTAAGACATATCGTCGGTCGGATTCATTACCGGAACATTTCCAAAATCACGTGTTTTGAGATGAGTTTGTAGAATGGTAGGGAATTGAATATTTTATCCAAATCACTAACGGTACAACTCAAATGTCATTTCTCTTTGACAGAAAACTATTTATTCCGATAAAGAAATATAGATTTTAGTGATCTCTTCGTTTTCAGTATCAGTTTATTTAGAAATGTCCCGCTGGCAGCCTAAATTTTAAAGTGCAGCATGATTCATTAATCGAATATTTTGAAATGTTCCAGTATGGCTCTGAAATTCTTCACTTGATTATTGTTTATTCGTGTTATGTGCCAGTCGCGCTTTGAACGCTCAGTGTAGTGGTCAGACGGAGATTGAGATTTGATAAAATAAATTGTAAAAATGAGTTCCAGAGCTAAAAGATTGCTTAAGTTAGCAATGACAAGGAGTTCAGAGAGTGATCATGATGAGTTTAACGGTAAGTTTTATACAAATATTATTTTTCATAACATAACCACACTTTTCGTTTTTGTGTGAATGTTTTAAAATAATTTAACAAATAGTGAAATGGTGACTAAAAAAGAAGTTTCAGATAGCTTATAATACTAGTATGGGTCTCTTTTTGCTTAAGTTAAACAAAGTAGTAGGTTATTTCTTGCCTACAACATACTAGGTAAGTAACCTAGTAAATCCTAAATTAACTAGATACTTTTGTGTGTAAATCCTTTTTCAAATTATAGAAAAGGAAGATACAACTGATAAAAAATGCAGCTTTCGGTAGCTTAAAGGTATTTTGCTTTTCTTTTTTTCTTACTAGGTGGTGGTTGTGTGGTGGAATTTCCTTTCATTCCAGAGACAAAATTAAATGCTGTTCATAAAGAAAGTTCTGCGCTTAATGTTGTCGAAGAGCAAGAAGATCATCAGACCAAACCGGTTGAGAAAATGAGTGGGCAACACATCCTTTGTAAGTACCTAGGTACCTTCGTATGTACCTAATTAGCTAGATAAATACTTAATTTGTAACTACCTACCTGTAGGCCTGTTTCACAGTATCGTAGAGACTTAAATAAACTACTTATGATAATAACTTATGTGACTTTAAAAGTCATCGCTAGCGTTTCGCACACTTCAAAAACATTTGTGAAATGAAAACTATCCCATCCCACTAATATTATAAAATCGAAAGTTTGGGTGCTTGTTAGCAAACATACCTACGTAGGTATGTTTGCCTGTTAGTTAGTTAGTGAGTCGAATCTACATAGGAATATTTCGAGCATAGTTGGTCGAGTGGTAGCTTGCCCCGCCTTCCGATTCCTAAGTCGCGGGTTTGAATTTGATCGTACACCCATAAAATTTAATGCTAGTTTACTTGTAATGTTTGATTACAAAAATAGGTATTATAGAAAACTTATTTGTTTATAGGTATCGATTCGGATCAGCTGTTTCAGTCAATTGTAATGGATGAAGAAAATAACTTAAACTTACCTAACACAGGTCTACAAAATAATGATACTACTATTCTTAAACTAATAGAAAAAAAATCTATAGAGCCGGGGGAGATTACAAATGAAAATAAACGTTTAAAAACGACATCTACTCTGACATCTACTCTATTTCGGGAGCATGGTGAGCCTATGCTAGGTATTAGCATTGTGATTCATTATTACTCATTTACATATTTTTGAAGAACGTAAGTACGAGTTGTAGGTGCGTCTGTTTTAATTGTTTCTTTATGTCTTGCAGATGATGAGTTGGATCAAGAACCAGATCAATCTGTCGTGGAAGTGGAAAGAAACAATAACTTGAATAACGTAGGCCCACATGATTCAGATTTAACGGATTGCGAAGATTCGGGTACTAACATAGTGATTTATTATTTGAAAACTACTCCTTTACATATTTTTTATGCAAGTACGATTTGTAAGTTTGTTTTGATTGTTTGTTTATGTTTTATAGGTGGTGAATTGGATCAAGAGCTAGATCAACCTGATGTGGAAGTGGAGAAAAACAATAACTTGGATAACGTAGGCCCACATGATTCAGATTTAACGGATTGCGAAGATTTGGGTACTAACACAGTGATTTATTATTTGAAAACTTCTCCTTTTCATTTTTTTATGAAAGTACGATTTGTAAAAATTGTTTTAATTGTTTCTTTATGTTTAATAGGTGGTGAATTGGATCAAGAGCTAGATCAACCTGATTTGAATACCAATAATAAAAGATCAAGAAAGAGGAAGAGACAGCCAGAAAAATGGCAAAAAAATGTGAAAAAAAGTTTGAAGAACACAGGAAAATCTTATCAAACCCTTAAAGGACGTACAATACCCGCTAAAAAGCTAAAAACTCCATGTTCAACTAATTGTCGATTGAAATGTACTGAAAAAATTAATGAAGAAAAAAGATTAAACATTTTCAACGATTTCTGGGGCATTGGTGATCTCGAAAGACAGCGCTACTTTGTAGCTAATTGTTTGGGAGTTGTTAAGCCAAAGTATTCACTACACAAAGAAGATAGTAAGCGATCCCTGAATGTGTCATACAATTTTACAATTAATTCCGAGAAAATTCGAGTATGCAAACGATTCTTCACGTCAACGTTGGACATAGGACATTCTTTTTTATCTACAGTGAATAAAAAGAAATCAGAAGCAACGGGCGTTATATCTGAAGATCTTAGAGGACGTCATGGTAATATCGGTAGATGTTTAGCACAGGCTGACAAAGATGGTGCAAGGAAACATATAAATTCTTATCCGAGAAAAGAGTCGCATTACTGTCGGGCAAGTTCTACAAAAGATTATCTGGATGGTGACTTAAACTTGACTATGATGTACCGACAGTACAAGGAATGGTGCCATCAGAATAGTAAATCTATTATCAAGCAAGGAACCTATGAACACATTTTTCGAAACGAGTTTAACATTGCATTTCACAAGCCCAAGAAGGATCAGTGTTCAATTTGTTTGTCGTATCAAAATGCTGTTGGCGATGATAAGTTACAACTGATGCACAATTATGAGAAACATTTAAAAGAAAGAGATTTGTGCAGATCGGAAAAGAAAGCTGACATAGAAACATGCAGGAATGATGCTAATAAGATAATTTGTTGTTTTGACATGCAGGCAGTTCTGCAGACACCATGCGGGAACGATTCTCTCTTTTTTTATAAAAGAAGACTTAATGTGTACAACTGCACCGTATTTGACGTTGTATCAAAAGCTGCGTATTGCTACCTGTGGAATGAATCGTTAGGGGGAAAAGGTTGCGATGAAGTTGGGACGTGCATTTACAAATTTTTGAAAGACCACTGTGTTGGAAAAAATGTTTTTTTCTACACTGACAATTGTTCTGCACAGAATAAAAATAAATATTTACTAAGTCTCTACCACTATGCTATCAAAGTTTTGGGTGTTGTGTCAATAACACACAAATACTTAGTTGTTGGACACACCCAGAACGAAGGCGACAGCGTGCATAGCACAATTGAACGGGAGAAGACACGAATACTGAAAAATGGATCTATTTTTGTACCAACACAATGGAAATCGGTAATACAATGCGCCAAGAAGACTGGAACTCCATACGCAGTACACGAATTAGACTTCAGTGATATTCTCGATCTAAAGGACCTCGTAACGCAGTTTGGTAAAAACTTCACGGTTAATAACGACGGTGATCGTGTTGTGTGGAATGACATCAAAAAAATCTTCATGCAAGCGTCTTCTCCATACTTAATTTTTTATAACGACACCTATGATCCAAATGCAACGATGAAGTGCTTAAATGTGCGCAACAAAATGAGAGGCAGAGGTGGTG
This sequence comes from Dryobotodes eremita, assembly GCA_917490735.1. Lineage (NCBI taxonomy): Eukaryota > Metazoa > Arthropoda > Insecta > Lepidoptera > Noctuidae > Dryobotodes > Dryobotodes eremita. The sequence continues at coordinate 1,119,687 of OU823272.1, forward strand.
TAAATGTTGAACTAAATTTACGATATAAGTACCACCAGCGACCAAAGATATCAAGCCTAAAGAAAAAAGACTTGCTTACTTTATGCGACTCAAATGTCATTCCAAGAGTATACCGAGAGTATTACTCAAGTTTAGAAGCTGGAGACAATCATATTGAACCCGATGAGCATAACGAAAATGATTAATTTGACGCCCCTAATTATTTTAAGATTTAACTGATTTCTTTTATTTTTTTAAATATAAATAAACCATTAAGGTTTCTAAATTGATTGGTTGTTTTATTTCATTACTGGCTTATTTAGAAATATTCCAATTAGTTCTTAGATTTTCAGGATTTTTTTAATTCATTATTGGAACATTTCACAAAAATACTGATAACTCATTAATTACAATTGATATCCTGAATCTTAGTAATACACAATAAACTTGGCTATAATCTGCATATTATTCAATAAAAAAAAATTACAAAATGGTCTCTAGATAAAATAAAATGGCATTTGAATATTTTCAAAAACTTTAAACCTTAATTACTCAGAACAGGCCATTTTGAAATGTTCCATTACTGTTTCCGACCGACGATATGTATGTAGTTTATTTGTTATTTAAAAAACCAAAAATTATAATTATATATTTTTAATGGAAAATAATAATGGTTCCGAAAAACAAATTAATCTCCAGCGATCTGTGGCCGACTATTATTCTAATTAACCAGCGTTATAATGAATTACCGACGAAAAACCCAAAACATAAACGAATAAAAATATCCAATTTAACAACAATTAAGAGCATGTTCAAATTACATTTTCTCCTAAAAGAAAATGGATCTTCGAATAACAAAACTAAACTTCCAAATAGAATACTGAACCTCCGACAAAATTACTAAGTTACCGACAACAGAGGTTTTGTCAAAATAATCATATTTTTACAACTTGCATGAACTGTTTTAATTTCTATTGTTGGTTATCAAATTTATTTTTTAACTCGCAATAATGATGAAAATACCTCAACTGTTCGGCCCGTGCTATAGGGTTCGGGTCGCGTTCGGCTGTTTTCGCGTGCGAGTTCGAAAGATCCGAGCGCAGTGCGCTTGCAACGACCGATCCTTGCGTGTTTTGTCTGTTTATGTTACAAAATTAAATAGTTTTTGTTGCTATTGGTTTAATATTATCATTTCAACGAACTAATAAATCTACTAAGGAAACTATTAACTTACTATCTATTAAGGAAACTTAGTATTGTTACGAAATATGGATGAGGTACCCGTGTACCGTTCTGAGTCGGAGGAGGAAGAGGAGGGAGCTGGTTCATCAGTACCGGTGAAGAAGAATCGTCGTAATAAAAGTTGGGTGTTGATCAAACGGTGCTATAATGTGCAAGAAGCAGAGGAGTTTGTCAGTAATGAAAAGACTTGGTCAAGAAACTATACGCGGGACAGTGATGAAGGCCAAAAACGTTTCTATCGTTGTAACAAGGTAAAATCCAAGGGGCCACAGTGTGATTGTGCGTTGTATTTATTGTTTGTGAATGACTGCAATGATATTCTTATTTTTAAGACCACTTCAGAGCACAACCATGACCAGATTGGTACGCGTAGTGAGTACGGAATTCCGGAAAACGTTAAAAGAGAAATAAATAAGATGTTTGATTTACGCCTAAAGCCAAAAGCTATATTAGAGGCTCTGAACAACATGACAGGGATAAAAGTGCCTTCGAAACGGCAACTTAACAACTACTTATATGACAGAAGGCGCGAGAAGTTCGGAAGAGCTGCAATTTACTTAGGTGAACTTGAAAAATGGATTTTCGATCGAACAACTATTCCCGATGATGAAAACGAAGTTTTCGTGTTCAGCTATTACGTGATAGAAGCGGAAGAACCAAGTTTTCGTCTCGCGTTGTCAACTAAAAAATTACTCAACATAGTTTGTTCCACCGATGTACTGCACATAGACGCCACATATAAACTCATATGGCAAGGGTTCCCCGTTTTAGTTCTTGGTACCACTGATGAGAACCGTAAGTTTCATCCGCTTTGTCTTGGTGTGTCCACTAACGAACGTCAAGATTTTCAAATGATTTTTGACGGCCTTAAAGAAAAGGTTCTGTCTTTATTTGATCACGTGATGCAACCTAAAGTTTTAGGTTGTGACGCTGCTCAGAGTATCAGAAATGCTTTCATCGCATTTTTGGTACTACACCAGTTGTTCGTATGTGCTGGGCTCACGCGAAGAAAAATATGCAGCAAAAAGTTACGAAACTCGTCAACAATAAAACGAAACAGAAGGAAATTATACACGACATAGACGCACTACATAATGCTACATCATATGAAGTTTTTAATGCTGCATCACAGGCTTTTGTAGAAAAATGGCAGACTCAAACCGAGTTCATTCAATACTTCAAAGAAGAATGGTTAAAGAAACATCCGAATTGGTTTTTAGGCGCAGCGCCGTGTTCGCCTGCCACAAATAATGCATTAGAAGCGTTCAATCGGAACATAAAAGACCACAACACCTTACGTGAACGTCTTCCACTTTCACATTTCTTGGCCATTGCCACTTAGATGGTTGCTCAGTAGTCTTTACAAAGCTGTAAGGAATCGTTACCTGAAACACCTACTATTGAGCTGAAGGACTGGACTGATGGGTATTGCTGGGCAAGGAAAGATTTAAGAATAAAGATTTTATCATCCAACACGGCATACACTGAATACTTGATCCCAAGTAGTAGCCAAGGTGTCTGTATACCCAGCAGGACCCTGCTTTAAATCCGATTGAAAGTTAAATGTTAACGTGCGTAGTATTTAGTACCTTCCGAATCGTATAAGTAAAAAAATAGTACCTTAATTGTTACAGCGAAATCTTAAATTATTCTCCAGCAGGACCCTCCGCTGTTTGAAGGTCTATAGACAAATCTTATATGGTCCCGTTTAGTGGTGTATTAGTACCTTAAAAATACCTTAGTTTAATTTTAAAATAATTATTATTTAATGAGGAATGCACCTGCAAAACTTTTATCAAGCCAGCAGGACCCTATTTTGTTTTGAGGCTTTCAGTCCAGACAGTCATATTTCTTATAAGCATTTTATTAGTACTTTTCAAATAACCTTACGTTTAATTGAAAAAGTTTGTATTTTAGCTGAAAATTTGTTTTAAAACTTTTAGTACTTTTTCAGCGAACAAACATTTCGTTTGGTCCAAGTATGAGCTTTCACAGCTTTTAGTAGGTATGGTGGTGTTAATCAAAGAAAGAAAGAAAGTATAAAGAAACAAAGTGTATCTACCTACATCATTTAATAATAAACTGTTATGATATGATCTGTGTATTTAACATCGGTAAACAATTAGAAATAATAATAAACCAAATCAGAGTGGAATCCTCCTAACACAAGTAGACCTCTGCTTAAAAAGAGATTCAAGATGAAATTATGTAATTCTTAATAAGTATTGAAATAAATGATTTTGATTTGATTTGGTTTATTATTATTTCTAATTGTTTACCGATGTTAAATACACAGATCATATCATAACAGTTTATTATTAAATGATGTAGGTAGATACACTTTGTTTCTTTATACTTTCTTTCTTTCTTTGATTAACACCACCATACCTACTAAAAGCTGTGAAAGCTCATACTTGGACCAAACGAAATGTTTGTTCGCTGAAAAAGTACTAAAAGTTTTAAAACAAATTTTCAGCTAAAATACAAACTTTTTCAATTAAACGTAAGGTTATTTGAAAAGTACTAATAAAATGCTTATAAGAAATATGACTGTCTGGACTGAAAGCCTCAAAACAAAATAGGGTCCTGCTGGCTTGATAAAAGTTTTGCAGGTGCATTCCTCATTAAATAATAATTATTTTAAAATTAAACTAAGGTATTTTTAAGGTACTAATACACCACTAAACGGGACCATATAAGATTTGTCTATAGACCTTCAAACAGCGGAGGGTCCTGCTGGAGAATAATTTAAGATTTCGCTGTAACAATTAAGGTACTATTTTTTTACTTATACGATTCGGAAGGTACTAAATACTACGCACGTTAACATTTAACTTTCAATCGGATTTAACGCAGGGTCCTGCTGGGTATACAGACACGTAGCCAAGTAGGGGAGGTATCGTACGGCGAGCAGTGGTTAAACTTTGATGATTACAAGATGAAACATTTCGCTTTCTGGAAAGTCACAGTGCCTAAAAACGAAACACAAAATGTAGAATGGAGAAAAGGCTCCTGCACTTGCCCGCAGTTCTATAAAAAATACGTTTGTAAAAATCTTTTAGGGCTCGCTGTTAGATTGAAGCTCGCGACTCCGCCCATGGAAGCGAAAGCACTACCTATAGGACAAAAAAGGAAACGGGGTCGTCCTACTAAATCCAGACCTGCTCTTATAATACAATGAAGATAATTAAGATACCTACTGACAACTAACGAGCTGCTACGACTACCTCCCTATTTAGTTCATAAGTACAATTATGTATACCTAACATTTTCTACTACCTATTAAAACTACATTTTCATAATAAACTGAGTTTTGTTTTATTTTTATCTTTATTTTCGCTGACATTATAAAAACTAGGAAATTTATCGAATAATAATACAGTATAATAGTAAAATATTCTAGGAAACAAAAGTCTACTTGGTTTTAGATTAAAGCATGAATAGGACTGTTCTAACTTCTTAACGCCTGAAATAGGTACCGATATCGAAGCATACCCGTGGTAAGTAAAATTCATGATATATGATGCAAGTAAAAGTTATTGTTACAAGTACATTTTTATATTTTTTATAAGTTTCTGTATAACCACTCAGAATAATATTTTCAGTATAATGTTACAGTTAAAATAGCACCACAGTCTATGAAATGTGAAAGGTAATTTATGAATGAATAGTAGGGATTTAAAGATAAAAATTACAAAGCATAGTTTTCAGTAGAACGTAATTTATGCTGGTAGAAAAGTATTATCGCAATAAACAGTCATGTTTATTTTTCGAAGATTTCAGTATCTCATTCGGTCGTTTCGTCATTTTTATTCGGACAAAAGTAGTTGGAAAGTTAGTATTTTAGGCAGTAGATTTAATATTTTGAGTAAGGACAATTCTTCTTTTTTTGTCGGAGCTTTTATTACTACCCTTTTTTAATTACCTCATAAATAGAAGAGTGTAAAATGTTGACTATTTTATTTGTTAAACAGTAGTTTAAGTTGATTGTGTCAAACATTGTTAAATAACTAGCAAACAAGCTGTTTAAATGAATGCATTTTATTTTTATTGTTATTTTTTTTTGGGATATTATTAATTGCACATCAAATAAATAATCACATAGCAATTTATTTCCATCATTTAAATACTGACTGCACAGCAAATTAAATACTGACTGCACAGCAAATCAACCAGAATGAACTAAGTTTCCGAAAACATAATAAATGTTCCCGAAAATACTAACCCTAGATGGTCGACGTCAGTGGCATCCCGAGGTTCGGTTGGTTAGGTTCCTTTAAACCCTTTAGACAGAAATAGGAGCCCCGCGAAGCGGGGCTCCGTCGACCAGCTTATTAACCCTAACCCTATATTTAGATTACCCTAGATTTCGGTAAAACGCAATTAAAAAAATGTGGTACTCGTTGGGAATAGAAAATAAATTGATCAAAAAGCTTTTGCTTTAGGAAAAATCGCTGTACGCTGCGAAAATAAATTGTAGTGTGTTTAGTGATATTTTGAGTTGAATATTTTGCTGTGCAATCAGTAATTTTGATGGGAATTCGGAATCTTATTGCATAGAAAAAGGATATTTTTTGATTTGCGTTTAAATACTACCCTTTTTTTTCTAGGATGTCCGGGATAAATACTGAATTTCATCCAAATGTCCGGGGTTTTTGAAGTGTTTGTCCGGGGTCGGCAATTTAGGTGATGGCAGCCCTAAGTATAGTGAAGATGTAAATCGTTCACCAACCAAAAAGAAGTCCAAAAAAGTTACAAAGCCGTCAAGAAAATTAGAAAATATTGAATCGCAAATAATTGAAGTATTGAAAAAGCCAGAGACACAAACATCCCCTGATGATAAATTCTTTATATCCTTTGTTCCATATTTAAGCGATATGTCCCGAGAGTGAAAACATTGATTTACAAATGGATATTTCAAATTCTATAAAAAAAAATTAGCAAAATCGGTTACAGGCAAAGAGTGACCCTGCAACTAATCCATCACCACAACTATCTAAATCTAATGCTAACAATCAACAGACATTTAAGAAAGCGACACAAGATTCAACATTTTCAAACAAATTGCGAAAACAAACTCAGCAAACGCCTTTTGTGATACAGAGTCCACAGTCCAAGTCCAGAGTGCTTTGTAATGCGCACTATCAAAATGACCAACAGTTTCTGACTCAGGAATCTTCACAATCTTCCCCTATACCTAACCTGATTTATCACGATGCTCAAATTCATTGTCCACCAAAGGACAACGATACCCAACCTGTGATGGAGAAGGAAGCAACGCAAATGTATAATATTGCTTTACAAAGCCCACAGCTAACCTTGCCTCGTCGACGACGTGATCAAGAACCACCTAACATAATTATTCATGACATTCAACACATTTATCGTTCAGCAGAGGGCGAAGATACACAGATAACAGAACAGGTGGAACCGAATTTATATCAAAATTTATTTGATACAATTACTAACGATGAATAAGATTAAATGATTAAAAGCATAAATTAAGGTCATTTTTATTCTTCTATGTATATATAAGATGAGAGAAATGTGCATACACACAAACACTCACTCGCAGACACCTAATACACCTTTTATACTACTATGCCATTTTCTAACCTGCCAAGTTATCCATTGATAGAATAGTAAGAAGCTTTTGTTGCAACAGTTTTTTTTTCAGTTTGTTTGGTCTAAAATTACAACACAATTGACTGTTGGAACGAAAAACTTCCCACTAGTACTAATCTAACTACTAGAAACTGGATGAAATTTTCATATGAATTACTCTGGATGACTTACCTCAATGTGACGGCTAGTGCTTCTTCAGGAGGTAGCGAAACGTGTGTCCGACGAACTTTTAAATCATCGCTCAGGTGAGAAAGGATGTAATAAAATGTTTTTGTAGACATCCGAAAATAATTGAAAAACATCTTTGGGTCTTCCTTAAGTTTATCAAATAGCGTGTAGTATGAACCTTCTAAATATTTTACTTTTAATAGCGGATGTTGTCAATACTTTCTTGTAATGTCTTTTTCTACGTCGTAAATATAACAAGTAAAGAAGAAGTAGTCGATGTCTGTTCGAGAACATGACGACCGCACTTTAGAGACGCAAAGCGTAAATGATTTCACGGCCAATTATAAAAGCGTTCCACGGCACGGCATGCCGTCGACGGCCACGGCTTACCGGGGACGTCCACGGTGAAAACGTGCCGTGCCGCCCGACGGCGAATTATAAAAGCGGCCATTGGGACTTATCATCACGCCACAAAATAAGCTGCAGAAGGCGCTGCTGTTGCCCGACTTCAATTTGCCGGTACATTTTCTCGATATCAGCTGTGAGAATGAATTTATGCCTGCGGAATCGCAATAAGATAGAGATTAAATCACTCTGCACTACCGGACCAATCATTCGAATTTGATTAAGTGATTTGCCAGAGCTAGTTTTAGAAGAGGCATTGAATACTACGCGGAGCCTTGTGGTTTCACTCTTTTCACGGATTACTGCGTGATGAGGCATGTAGTATCCAAATTCTGGTTTAGTGATTTTAGTTAAATGCCCTAAATTTGCATATTCATCTATAAATGCCTTGTAGTTAGCCTTTAAATCAGGATGTTTTATAAATTTTCTTTCTAAACTTTCATAACATTTTTTAGCAACATAGTAAGAGTCCCCAAGAGCCTTTGCAGGCAACTCTTTCATGGGCATTAAGACAGAAAATCTGCCATTTGTTAAGCGTGATACGTTTTTCACAAAATGATCCTCACAGAGTTGCTCTTCAATGGAATATGTTTTTGTGGCAGGTAAGTCATCAATTTTCCAAAACTTTTCTAACGAGTCCTTTATCTCCTGAGTGAAATTACAATAAACCTTTGAAGCAGACTGAATACCTTGTATGGGGCCACTTATGAGCCATCCGAGCCTAGACTCCTGTAGAACCGGTTTATTGCTGCCCAACTTGATTAAATTAGAGCCAACTATATCCCAATACACATCCGCTCCTAAGAGGATGTCGACCTCAGCCAGGGAAAAATAGTTAGGATCAGCTAGAGTGATATTTCCAGGTAATTTTAAGTGCTCATTATTAATTTTAGAATTTAGTAAGATTCCTGTTATTCGAGGTACTATCAGACACTTCACGTTAAATTCGAATGGCATAGGGGAGCGGCGGGACATTCCGTACAGCGGACGATACCGTACATTGTATTTGACAGGGACCGAAACATGAGAAATTAGGTCTATCCTTGTCTAACGGTCGCAACACGGCACTGGGGGCCTACTCTCTAAGCACGAAGTCCGTAGCTTCGGCCTTCGTTACGGACGTTTCCTACTCCGTATCACCTACGGACTTACGATTAGTCCCGAACCCGAACTAAGAACGAATGACAACACAATTTGACTGTTGACCCTACTCCCGATGTGTTTTTGCCCGTCCGAAAAGTTGAATTTGACACTTGTATAGACGGATCATTATGTCATTTGATACGACATCAAAATAGTTATCGTGCTGCCTACGAAAGTTAAAATTTGCCAAAAACTTGAACCTATGCCTGCATTTTTAAATGCTCGATGAAGCTCTACACGAAGAGCGGAGGCGATGCCGATTATATTTGCGCCAAAACTTTCGGTTGGCGAGTATTCCCGACGTTAAGTTCTTAAAGAACTAAAGGCTGGAATTATTTGAAGACATGTGTGAGCATATAGTACCTCTTTTGCCTCAACAAATACGAAGAAATGGTGTGGATCCAATAATGAAGGTAATTGTTTGATATAAGAATGAAGGACTAAAGCTAAGGTTATACTTATTTATTGAAGATTCTGCAATTAATTGAGTTGTATTTACTGGTGATTTTGTTTACTTTTAGATCCTTGCTGCACTCAACTTTTATGCTCGGGGGAGGTACCAAGGTGCAGTGGGCCTTAGCAGACTTACATCTGGAATTTTAAAAGGCTGATGGAGATGCCTCTTAGCAGCTAGAGAGCTGCTTTATAAACCCATCACAGCAGGTATTTGTCACAATTCTATATTTTTCCTTATAATGGTGAACAGGTGATGGTGGTAACAGGTGAACAGTATTTTTTTCATAAATTTCAGAGCAAATATTATTTTTGCAGGTAAAATTGTCATTGCCTGCTGTCTTACACAATATGTGTAATCGGGCAGGTTTAGAAGCAACTTCCCTCTCTGACTCTCTGAGGAAGACCTACAATTAGAATGCAGTACACAGGGAGGATAGCGATATGAGTCTATGCCCGCTCATCAAGCTCTTCAGCAAGGGCAAAGAGCGAGAGACAGATTACCGGAATTGCTGGACAGAAATAGGTACTTATGCAGTCTCACAAGAAAACTACTCTACTAATAAAATATGTCAATAAATACATAAATACGTAGGATGTTTGTATTTATAATATTGATTTGAGTATTTATTTTACAAACTGTTTATTTTGTTTTCAGGACATAATGGGTGTTGGGACTGGCGCGGGACGATTCTGACATAAGAAAAAGATTTCCACAATAAAAGTATTGTTTTTATAAACAAAATGTTTTCTTTTTATTTAGCACCAATCAATTTGAAAAAAAAAATACATTCAACAACACAATGTAACAATCAAAACATAGATTTTCTTTTATTTATCTATGTAGTCTTAAATTATTCCTAGGAACTTAGTTTCTCTTACTAGTCTACTTCAATATCAAATACCTAATATCTGAATAAAATTAACAATTAACAATCAACAATACACTATAACAATGATAACACAGATTTTCTTTTATGTATCTATTGAAGTCTTAATTTATTTCTAGGAACTTAGTTTCTCTTACTTGTCTATTTCAGTCTCAAATACGTAATATCTGAATAAAATTAACAATCAACAATACATAGATTTTCTTTTATTCTAGACTAATCTCAAATTAAGAATCAACATTATAGAATCAAAAGATTTTTTTTAACAAATCAACACATACCATTTTCTATTACTTGTATAATTGAATCTTAAATAATTGCTGGTAACAGACAAGCTTTCATTCAGTGAATTATTGAGTTGGAAGACCAGACTCCAAGCAACAAAAGAGATGAGGAGCTCGGGAAATAAATGTTGCAACATTGTGAACAATGTTGCAATTATAGAGCACCGGAGAAAAAAAATATATGTTACTGCCTGCATCATCCAACTGCTGGGCAAAGGCCTCTCCCTGTGACTTTCAAGAGTTATATGTATAGCTAGCAATTTAAATGTTTCTAGTTATGTACTAAGTTACAAAGTTCCACAATGACAACCCTTATTTCATCAGGCACCACATTTCTCCCGGATTCAATTAGTAGTCTTTGTTCTTCCACCTCAATACTTCGACTTCTTGCTGAGTCGGCAGTGAGGTGTTGCCGAACTCGTGGATGTGCACGACGAGAATTTAATGCTTTAAACAAATTAAAATAAATCTCAGTCAGTTTTAAGTAATTTTCTGAAACATGACTTACATAATCTCTTTTCTACTAAACAATAATACTTACTTCACTAATTTTGCATTGGCAGCTCCCGCTCCAGTGCATCAGTGAATATTGAGGGTTGCTTTTGGGAAAGTGGGTTGGCAGGTGTAGCAGCAGATATTTGGGTGGGTGTGATGGCTGCTGGGTCTTGTCTTACAGGTGGACCTACAACAAAAACCAAAATATCATTGACAGGTACAACAAATATATAATTATGCGTTTGTTATTTATTGTTATTGATTTTTTTTAAAGTCATGGCAAAGACTCCATGCAACAGCATTATAAAAGCATTAATGCTGTTGTTTTTACCATTCAAACATACCATCATAAATTATAAATTTAATTATTACTTACCGATGGAAAAGCTGGCACTCTTGCCTTGGCTTGTGGCTGTCCAAAACCCTCTCCCATAATTAATAGTAACCTCAATTCCACTTGGGAGAGGGTTGTTGCTACCGATGGGACTTCACCTGTAGCACATGCTGATCGTCTGGCAGCTTCAGCAGCTTTATTGGCTAAATGTTTTTTATCAGCCCGCACCTAAAAGTTGGTTAATTTTAATTACATAAAAAACGATATACAAGCCAGTATACTCCTACAGATAATCATTTGGAGGATGACTGATTATCATTGTATGCACTTTACTGATGACAAGACTTAAAAATCAAATTAATATTGACGAGTAATGTATTATACTCACCCTTTGCCACTGCTCCACAGACTTTGTGCAACTTCCCATTGAATTAATGGAGTTGCACAGGTTTTCCCACAGCCTTTTGAACGAATTATTTCGTCGGCACCCCTCAATAGTCAGCGTGCCAACTCATTATTCTCACTCATGAAATTAAGGAGGGCCTCTATTTGCGCGTGAGTTGCTGCTGGAGCGATTGGGGCCATTTTACAACATTAATTAATATTTAATAACGAAAACATCCCGCGTCGTGTTAATAAATTGCGAATTGATGCAATTATTTAGTGTGGTTGGGTAGATTTTCAAAATAGCATTTTTTTGCTGTTCTTCCACAATAAGGCTTAAATATCCATTAAGCATTGCGTAAAATTTACTTCAGTTTATAATTTGTATTTTTTTTTGTAACTAGTAATAAATAAAATCATAATATAAGTATGATAAAATATTTAAACTTACAAAAAACTATCCTGGAAATCATTTACCTCTCCGTTATTTTCTACACTACATTTATTGATCTCATGAATACTCAAAGTCCTTGCCTAAATTTTGTTTAATTTCACCCCATATGTAAAAATTATAGTGTATACTGAACAATTACTATATTAGTTACATCGGAATTTACCCCTTATGTTATTATTTAACCATTTAAAATTTTGTCACAAAGATTTCATCATTAACTTCCGCGATTTTTGTTTGATAAATTTTGTCGATCAAAAGAACTAAATTCAAGTATCCGAACGCATTCCGGGGGCCTTACCCCGCGCGGCCCCTCAGTCGTCGTTGATTTGTCCACCAAGCTGCACGTGTCGACTGTGAAATTACGTTTTAAAGAGATTTTATATAAGTTTGTCAGAAAATTTCATCATTAAACGACTGGACATATTTCTGGTAAGTTATTTTTCTTGATTTAGAAAATGAGTGATCATAGATACTAAGTATTGTGTACTGACTGAAGAGTATAATAATTGTCTAGGTCTTCGTCTAATTCGTCACGTTGTAACTTGTTTTGTAAGGTTTCGTCATTTATCGTAACATCATTCACTGTGTAATTCTTGATGAGGTGAATGATTATTTTTGAGGAAAATGACATTTTTGTTGTGTTGAATGATGTATTGTCGAGATTAATGATTTAGAAGCAACAAATTGGATAATTTTAAATCAATATTATTTATAATCCACAATTTAATTGTATATAATTAAATTGTGGATTACTGACTAAAAAGTTATTAAGTACCAGCCAGCGGCTTCGCCCGAGCTCTTTTTTTTGAAATCCCGTTTTTTCCCGTTCCCGTGGGAATTTCGGGAAACCCTTTTTTAGTGAAACTAATTTCAGCTCTCTACGACCAGTAGTTTCGGTTATGCGTTCTCTGTGAGTCAGTCAATCAGTCAGTCAGTCAGTTACCCAGTAACGGAGAGTTTTATATAACGAGGATTCGTTATCAGTGGGTCGCGACATCGGAAATAACACTCACAAAACCTTCGTTAACACTTTTAATTACTTACTAACAAACACACAATATAAAATAATCAAGGATGCCTGAGATATGGCTCGATTAAAAACTTAGGAACGCGGGAAGTTTAGCGTGGAGTAACGAATGTCTACCCAGACTGCCGGACCGATTCAAAGTGTGCTCACTCCACTGTCACCGCACACGTGTGCCTTACCCCAGTTACAGGTTAGCCAACCTACCTGTCAACGTCAGTACCTGTCAATATCGAATAGCTGATTATAATTCCGAATCGGCATTTGACTCGACTAATCGCTCGGTGTCGCCATTACTCCACGCTAACCATCCCCAAGTTATTACTTGACGTTCCCAAACGTTAGCTGTCAATCAACTACATAGTTCCTCCTCTGAGAGATAGATGGCGTTGATCCAGTTGACTGATATGCGTCGACGCTTCGACACGGCCGTCCTGATGATCACACGTCCTCGTGTGGAGTACCTGGAGTCAAAGAAAATTCTCGAACAGTACTTATTCCAGTCGTTCGGCCATTCCTGCCCAAGAGGGTGGGGAATAAAAGGTATTCTGTTCAAAATCATTACAGGTTCTGATGAAAATCACAACAAACTTTTTCTCTCAAAGCTGACATGTCGAACAACACCCATACTCATTCAAATAAAAGGAAACTCATTAAAATATTGCAGTGCTCATACTCTGACCTCCATCCGGTCTTCATCATCACACTTATAACCTCCATCCGGCCATAAGCATCAAACCAATCGACCTCCATCCGGTCTTCAACAAGTAACCTCTATCCGGTTACTAACACAACAGGCAACCTCTATCCGGTCACCTCCACATGTAACCTCCATCCGGTTACAAACACAACAGGCAACCTCTATCCAGTCACCTCCACATGTAACCTCCATCCGGTTACAAACACAACACCATCAAGATAATCATTTCGAGCCTTTATCAAAATAATTCTTAAAGTAGGTTTGTTCAACATGTTACTTTATTTTTCCTATAATGTTACAGATTAAAGAAAACTCTTACTATGCTAGGTACTCTAAATGTTAAGTTGACTACTTAGTATTGAACCAGTCTTGTCAGCGTTATCATTTTCGTCATGGCTAGTCTCGTTGTCACCTACTTGCATGTCAACGTCAGTTATTTTTCGCAGTCGGTCATGTGCGTACTTGTACGTCCGGGCGGAAGAAAGGGACTTCAAAACATAACGGTCACTATCAAGAACCTCGATCACCCTAAACGGTCCCCTGTATTTCGGGTCAAGTTTCGTCTGGTTTCGCTCCTCATTTTGCAGCAAAACAAAGTCACCTACAGAGAATGATTGTACTTTAGCCTTTGTAGAGTCAAAACGTTTCTTGTCATAGGCAGAAGCTTTCTCCATGTTCTCTACAGCCATCTTCCTCACCTCAACGATGTCAACATGGGGCTCTTCATCATTTGCCGTCATAATATCAATGGGTCTAGCAGCCTTACCAATCAGCAGCTCTAGAGGACTGGCTTTCGTGACTCTACTTACAGTGCAGTTGAGAACAAGCTGAACGTCGGGCAACGCATCTTGCCACGAACGATTGCTTGTCTCTACAGCAGTGAGCATGTTTTTGAGCGTGCTCATTACTCGCTCAACCTGTCCGTTGGCACGAGAACTACCTGTAGCGATCAAGTGCAGCTTGATATTAACTGAGGCACAGTACTCCCTGAACTCCTTGCTGGCAAAGCAGCGTCCTTGGTCGGCGATCAAGCGCGATGGAGCACCGAAGATAGCAACACTAGCCTTCAGCGCTTTGATGCTGCTTGCTGTATCAATGTGCAGGGTGTGATGCAGCATAACGAACTTGGTGAAGGCGTCTATCAGAACGAAAACGTACTCCTTTTTGTCATTTTTGCCACTCAGCTTCCCGGTAGCATCGACGTGCAGTGTATGCCATGGTATAGCTACCTTTGGAATTGGGTGCATCTCCGCCTGGATCTTACCTGTGTGTGACTTTGAGATCTTACAGGTCATGCAGTTCTCTACGAATTTCCTCACAAACTTCGACATGTTCTCGACATGTTTTTCCAGCGTTTTCTCCCATCCCAAATGCAGCAATCCCTCGTGGACGTTATTAACTACGGACCAGCGAAATGAACGGGGAACAATAGGTAACCAACGATTCTTACCATTTCGTTGCACCTTTCGGTGCAGGACACCAGATCGTCGCTCGTAAGTTTTGGCAACATCAGCAGGGAGCTCATTGTTATCGATGTCAGTCAAGAGCTTTAAAATTTCAGGGTCTCGTTGCTGTTCCATCATCAGCCAATTTTGTGAAAGCTCTGCGAGGTTTACCTCCTTTTGTACTACCTTCTCACTAACCTTATTTTTAGTTTCAGGTTGCGGTAACGGGTTCCTGGAGAAGAAGTCAGCGTGGCACATGTGCTTACCTTCACGATGGACGATGTCAAAATCGAACCCTTGCAGAAAGGCCCACCATCGGTGAACACGCGGCGTCAGGTCCAACTTCTTGCGCGTGGACTGCAGAGAATTACAATCGGTGACTACTCTGAACTTGCGACCATGGAGATAACGCCTGAAATGCTTTACAGCATTAACCACCGCGAGGGTCTCAAGTTCATAGGAGTGGTACCTCGATTCAGCGTCACACGTTCGCTTACTGTAATAGGCGACTGGATGTAGCTTACCTTCTTTTCTTTGCAGTAAGACCGCACCGTAGCCAATGGCACTGGCATCCGTGTGGACTTCAGTTTCAGCATCGGGGTCGTGAATCATGAGCACAGGCTCATTTGTGAGAGCGGCTACAATCTTCTGCCTAACTTCCTCGTGTTCCGGCTTCCAGGTCAACTTACCATTCCCAGAAGTCAGTGCATATAACGGCGCCATCACCTGTGAGAACCGTGCCACGAACTGGCGAAAGTAGGATGCCAAACCGATAAATTGCCGTACCTGTGACACAGTCTCAGGCGGTGGTAGAGCCGTCAATGCTTCGATCTTACGCGGGTTAGGACGAATCTCTCCACGGTTAACCTCAAACCCTAAGTACTCTACCTTCTGTTTCAGAAAAGCACACTTCTTCAAGTTGATGGTAAAACCCTTTTCAGACAGCACCTTGAGAACAATATGGAGACGTTCCAAGGCTTTGTCAACGTCACTCGCAACAATCAAGACGTCATCCATGTACACAACGACATAGGTATTCACAAGATCTCCAAGAGCATTTATCATCGCACGCTGAAAAACCGCGGGTGCATTTTTCAAGCCAAACGGCATCGTCAAATATTCGAAATGACCTTCGGGGGTAACGAAGGCAGTGCGCTCAATAGATTCTGCTGCAATGGATATCTGGTGAAAACCTGATGCCAAATCGATGGTGGAAAAGTAGTGTCCTCCATGCAACCTATCAATTTGATCCGATATAAGGGGCAAAGGGAAGCGATCAGAGATCGTGTTGTCATTTAATTCACGATAATCGACGCATAATCGAAGAGACTTGTCCTTTTTCTCGACCAAGAGTATAGGACTAGCATAGGGGGATGAACTAGGCCGTATAATACCAGCCTGAAGCAGTTCGTCAATCTTACCACGTACAACCTTACGTTCATCCACACTCAATCGGTAAGGTCGACGATTCACAGTTTTACTCGGATCTATCAGACGAATCTTCATCGGTTCCGTGTCAGCTGGCGCGGTAGGTATACCTGTAGTGAAAGACTTCTCGAAGGACTGCAAGATACTCACTAACTCTGCTTTACGATCCACCGGTATGTCAGTATCGACAGAGTTCCAGTCAATTTCAGGAGTTCGCTCTACCTCGCAAGAAGCAATAAAAGGATACCTAAAGATCTTAATTCGGTCAGTAGTCATCTGAACAGTCAAATCATGTTCTAGGATCTCACGTCCAATCATAATACCATAACGTAGAAAATGATCAGGCAATACATGAAAACAAATCTCAATATTAATATCATCGATCTCTACCAAAGCCAAAATCTGTATCGTAGAGTTAACGGAAGTCTGCCCTATCCCAGTCATAGTCACAGTCTCATCAACACGCTTTCCTTTAAATTTACACGCTACAGATTCTTTAATTAAAGAACACTCGGAACCAGAGTCGTAATGAAATGAAAATTGCTCACCGGAGTGACGTAGAGTCCCAGTCGGCGCGTTCAGGAGGCACAGGTCAACCCTCTTTTCATTGACAGGCTTGGATGACCCGGAGTCGGCGCTGCTCCTCTCATTGCGCCGTGGGCAGCTCGATGCGTAGTGGCCTCGCGCGTGGCAGTGGAAGCATGTGATCCCGGATGCATGAGGCTTCGCAGTTGTCGATGAACCCGTCCCGTTGCCATTGCTGTGGTTGTGGTGCTTCGGCGTAGCTTGAGTATCCTGTTTCACGTCCTTGCGGTAGCAGTGCACGGATTTGTGACCCGGCTTGCCGCAGATAAAACACTTCAGAGGCTTCACAGTACTATTCGCTTTGTACCGCTTTTCAGGGGCATCGTGGTCATCGCTAGGTAGCTTTCTCTTCATAAAAGAAACCGCTTGCAGCTCTTGTTGTAGCTGGCCACGTGTCTGAATATCGGTCGTGAAGGATAGGCGTTGCACACGGCGATCGAATTGAGAAATGTGAGCCAATATAGTAGCAATAGCCAAACGTTCGGTACTAAGGCCATTCCATCTCGCCATGATCGACGTCATTAAACTAGCAGCGTAGGAAGCAAGACACTCATTTTCTTTAGGCCTGCTACTTTGCAAATCAATCAGAAACGAAGCAATAGTAGTGGAATTATCGTACCTTGCAATAAAAAGTCGCTTAAAATCGGTCCACGTCATCCCAGGAAACGACACGGTAGATAGCCAGGTAGAAGCTCTTCCCTTCAAGGCGCGGCTTAGAGCGACCATAAGCGGGGCGCCATGTTGGTCTTGGTCCGTCAAGCACATCCCTGCAGTCGTCACCCAAGCACGTGCATCCACATCTTGTTTCTCAGGATCGAAATCCGGTAAACGAAAGCCATGTGACGACGTAGTAGGTGTTTTCATGGCTTGAATCAGCGTCAGAAAATTGCGGTTCTGTTGTTCCAACAAACGCATCCATTTTTCGTCGCTAGCGTCTTCATTTTGAACACGTGGGTCGTCGTGGTCCAATCCCACTTCTGATAACGAGGATTCGTTATCAGTGGGTCGCGACATCGGAAATAACACTCACAAAACCTTCGTTAACACTTTTAATTACTTACTAACAAACACACAATATAAAATAATCAAGGATGCCTGAGATATGGCTCGATTAAAAACTTAGGAACGCGGGAAGTTTAGCGTGGAGTAACGAATGTCTACCCAGACTGCCGGACCGATTCAAAGTGTGCTCACTCCACTGTCACCGCACACGTGTGCCTTACCCCAGTTACAGGTTAGCCAACCTACCTGTCAACGTCAGTACCTGTCAATATCGAATAGCTGATTATAATTCCGAATCGGCATTTGACTCGACTAATCGCTCGGTGTCGCCATTACTCCACGCTAACCATCCCCAAGTTATTACTTGACGTTCCCAAACGTTAGCTGTCAATCAACTACATAGTTCCTCCTCTGAGAGATAGATGGCGTTGATCCAGTTGACTGATATGCGTCGACGCTTCGACATATATAATATAGATTAATTTACGTTTTAAAACTTATTAATTTGTTTATAATTTATTTTATTATACAGGTATGGCTAAAACGAAAGCAGAGCGTTTGGCCCTTCAAAGGCTGTGCAAAAGACGCAAGTACTTAGAAATAAAAAACGACCCAGATTTATATGCCTTAGAAAAAGAAAAACAGCGTGCTAAGTACAGAAAACGAAAAGAAGAAAAGAAACAAATTCCCATCACAGAGAAAAGTCCACGTGAACAGAGAAAATTGCGTAAAAAATGGAAGGAAAATTCGAAGAAATATAGACAGCGTAAGCTTGAACAGGTATCTTCAAGAATTCCAAACGTAATTCATGTTGAAGCTGATAAAATTTCTGAAAATATCGCCCAACCCACAGACGATCCCATTGGCTTATTCACAAAAGAAGACATAGAAAAAGCAAAAAGGATGGTACGATATCAAGAATTGAAGAAAAGAATACGATTGACAACCATTATAAAAAATCTACAGAAAATTAATAAGAACCAAAGAATGAAAATATTAAGACTGAAAGCAATGTTCAACGAGAGTCACTTATCTGATAATAAGACTGAAGGTAACGGTCAAAACTTAGCTCAACAGAAAAAACGCATAAATACTAATGCTATTTCAAATTTGCGGTCTAGAAAAGATACGAAATTTCGCTTACTTCGAAAACAAGTGATAGAATCAATTGAAAATTTTTACAATGATGACGCTGTTAGTACTCTCTGTGCTGGTAAGAAAGAATTTATCACTAGAAACAAAACGCGTAAGCAAAAAAGATATCTTACAGCTCCACTGAAAGTTTTACACAAAAAATTTATAGCTGAAACAAATGTTAGTAAAGTAAGTTACGGGTGAAATGCAAAATAGATGTACCGTAACGAAATCGTAACTAATCTGAGAATGTAACTAAACTGATAGATTGTTACGAAACTGATAATGATAGGGTGAGATTACACAAACAAAGAAATAAATAAAATATTTTGAGAAAAATCAACTTTATTATTAAAAAAGAAAAATCAACATTCTTGTTGTTGGAGTTTTATACCTATTTCTACTTAAAATATACCAGATCTTCATCGTGGTATAGAACATATTCTTCAGGTTTTTCCGATATTTGTAGTAATTGGACAAGTTTTACAACAGAATTTTCTGGAACTGTGTCTTTATCCTCTCGGAGTAGTTTACGAAATTTGGGTGTATTCATTGAATTATGAGTTTTATAGAAAGATATGTTGTACAATTTTTCAACTTTCATAGAATCTTCATGGATATCTTCGATTACACCTATATAATATCTCCAAGACTTTCTCATATAATATCGTACAAGAACATTGTCTCCTTTATCATATATTTCTTGTTCGGTTTCAGTTATATCTGTTTGTAAGTTCGATTCCTGCTCCTTAAAGTTACTTTCCCCATCAATCTTCCTAAATTCTTGTTCTTTCGTGCTACTTATTTCTATTTCTTGCTCTGTCATATTAACATCCATCACCACTATTTCTTCAGCAGTATTTATATAATTCTTTTTTTCTGTTACATCAATCTGTACTATTGAATTTCTCTCAACGTCGGCTGCCTGCAGTTCTAAATCCATGTGACCAGCCTGCTTTGGTATACTTTCTTCCGAGGTATTCTTTATCTTCACATCTATTTCATTAATAATATTTGTGTCATCATATTCTTTTAAATTATTTCCTCCAAAATGTTCAGTGTAAAACTCATCCTCACTTTCTATGTCTGTTAGTGCATTTTTTAAATCAGAATCACTATATATACTAATTTCAACACTCTCAGAAGTAGTAGATGAATTCGACGATCTTTTTCTATTCATATTTTTATTTTTTCCACTAAAAGCACTGTTCTTTTTCTTCTTTTTATTCATCGATTTACTAGTTTCCATAGTACTTTTCGGACCTTCTGATTGTTCATCACTACTTAAACATCCATATTCGTTTATATCGATCTCAGGTACATTTGATCTGCTATGGAAATTTTCGCTTAAAATGTCCTTATATTTGCGTTTGCGAACTTGAGTGACAGAGTTTCCAGAGATTAAATGTGTATCGAGCTTTACTTCTGTTAGACATAATGGTAAGTTCTGGATGAATATTTTATTTTGTTCCGTAATTTTGATATCAGACAATACAGTTACTTTTCTGTTTACATTTGCTTCATTACATTTTTTACGTTCAGTGATCAGTTTATGATCTTTTATGTCAAAACACGCACAAAAGCCCCTTATTTCACCACAAAGACAACTCACATCTCTGTATTTAATTACTGATTCATCATCCGTAGTTAAAATCTGGTGCACAGACATTGTTCCTTTTATGGGCTTGGCGATAATATTAGCCATAAATTCTTGAATTGTTAAAACGTCGGATTCTGTTACATAATAAAGGCATATTTTGGAAGACTTTTTTAATATTTCATAGGCTGTTTCAGCATCTGGAATATCCGTTCCGTATGCTACATGGGAGTCTAAAATCCGTTTTATTGTACCCCCTATACCATCCGCAGCATTCTTGCCGTGAGCAGCCTCAAAATAATTCCATGTATACAGTGACTGAAACCAAATTCTTTTGTAAGTTTGGAAAACAGAACAAAATTAAGTTTTTGTCTGTACTGTGTTGTAGGCCCATCTGAAAAAAAATGAATTTTGTTGATTGTTGGAAAATGCAATTTCAATGCATTGATCACTGGAGTAAGATGAGCCCAAATACTATAAGGATTGTGTTCGTTACAAGGTGACAATGTGCAAAATGAAATAGGTTCTTGATCTTTTACATATACTACTCCAGTATGGAGGGTAATTTGGTTATGTGATGATCCAAAATGCATTCCTTGTATTTCATTGCTGTATCTGCAATTGTAATTTTCTGAAAAGTCGCAAATTATAACAGCCTCATTGCTTTTGATTTTAGTTTTGCTTTCCTTAAATTTTTTCTGCTGATGAATGATGTTAAAATAATGTTTTTTAAATTTTTTCGCCTCTTCTTGATATTTTAAAATTAATTCCTTAATGCTGGTTTCTATAACTTCTTTTTTATACTTTTTTGTTTCTAAGTTTTGTAGAGTACCATCTTGTTTCTTTTTTTGATACTGAAATTTTTTTAAGACCCATTGCCAATATGCTACTCTAGTCTCAATATTAATATCTTTGTTAGTGTCTATTACGTTCGTTTTTTTATAGCACTCACGACAATCTCCATACATACAGGCCTTTGAGTTTAGATCACAGGATAACTCTGTCAAAACTTCTTTTATATATGCAGTTTTAAGGACACCAATTTTATGCAACTTGGAGACTATGAAACTAAAATTTTCATGTTTGACACATGCACAAGATTCGCAGTTTGCCAACTTTGGATGCAATACATAGAACGGACGATGTCGAAGCAAACTCGAATAAGAAGCTTTTCCTCCTTCTTCTTTATATTTTTTATAAAGGTTTTTTATTGTATCTGTCAAGTATTTTCTTTGCGTCTTGCATTTATTTTTTGTTTTTGTTTCCTTTTTGCCAGCTGTACATCTGGTAACATCGTCTCGATCGTAAAATTTGTGAAGTTCTTGTATTCGCGCTTCTCGCCTTTTTTGAGTAATCTATTGACTTTTTCTGATTCTTCCTTTGAGTCCAAGAGTTTTTTTTGTGAGTTTTGTTACCACTTTATATTTGTGGGTTATTGGGTTATTCACAATTTTCTTGAAAATTTGTTTTTCAATTTTTGTTGCCGTTTTATAGCTTGAATTTAATGAATTTGACAAAACATTTAACTCTAAAATCTTTTCTTTAAGTCTTTCCTTGTCATCTTTATTAACAGAGCTTAAACTTTGCATAAATTCTTCAGTTTTCTTCATAGGTGTCAATTCTTCTTTTGTAATTGATTGAGGAACAACAATCTCCTGTTTATGTTTGCAACTATTGGTAAGTAAACAGCAAGAATCATCTGGCTGTATGGTTTCTGTTTTTTTCTTCAGCCTCAATATTTGTTTGTGTAGGGTTCTGTTTTTCTTTATTTGAATTTGTAGCCTATTTGTTAAATCTGATATTTCTCTTTTTAATTTCCGTGTATATTGCCTGCGCTTCTTTTCCTTCTTTTTAATTTTTAAATCTTCTTCTTTTTTAGTTTTGTCTTCATCATTGTTGTTATTTTTTTGTTTTTCATAGTATTAGCGGAATACATTCGTACATAGCGGAATATTGCCTCCATTTCCTTCTTCTCTGTTCTTTATCATTATCAGTAAGTTCTGAAATCTTTCTTTTATTCTCTTTTACTTTTTCTAAATGGGCTATTCTTTTTTCATTATATTTTTCTGGATTATTTTCTTTTAATTTTTGCCTGTATTTTTTCTGCCTCTCTGCATTTGTCATCGGTGCCATACCTGAAAAACGTTTATTCATAAAATGTCATTTTCGACTCAAGTTTTTGTACCCCCTATTGACATAATAACTAACATGGCACGTTAAAATCAACATTATTTTCCTGCCCTGTTCCCTAATTACTTCGGGTCGGCGCAGTACGTTCTCTTCCTTCTTTCATCCCTGTTCCTCGTCATTACTTTATCCACTACAACTACTTTGGTCAACAAGTAGGTACAAAAATAACATAAAAATATATTTTTATGTTATAATTTTATAAATTATAACATAAAAATATATGTTTAATTTTTTTTTTTTATATTCGGGTGGGTTACTTATTATATCAAGAACTAATTGTGAACGCAACCTTAGTGTAACATAACTGAGAGCTCAGTTTCGTTGCGTAACGAAACGTTACGAAACGTACCGAAACTGAGAAAAATAACTGAGAAATCTTAACCTTAAAATTATCTCCTACAGGAATCGCTATTTATTTGACAATAATTCGTATCCTAGTGGGTATTGTACATCTTACACAAGTAAAATCAATAAATAACTTGTAAATCAAACTTACCGGTTACAGGCAAATCGCGTTATTAACCCTGATATATTTTTTTAACGAAAATGTGTTAATTTTTTCACCAACGATCTGTCACCGAACTAAAAGCAAATATGGCGGCTGTCTTGATGTCAATTCTTTGAAAAAACTCAAGAAAGTGTTACCATTTTATAAAAATACTATTTAATGGTAGAATATTTGTTATAATTGTGCTTAACACATCGTTACTAACCCTGAGTTACGAAATTAACAAAAATGCAGACAAATATTAAATAAGCATTATTGTTATAACCTGGATATTTTTTTGAACTACATCAAATTCTATTTTATAATTTGGATAGTAAATAGTTTTATAAACGAATAAAAGGCTAAAATAAACATAGTTTTTTTATTTTCTTAATCAATAAAAGTGCCTAGGTAGTAAGGAGACATCTATATTTTGTATGAAAGTTAATTTGCACAAAATTTATAATAATATTTTTTATATGTCAAAATAGCCTGCATCAAAGCAATAAAAAATGTAAATTTTGAGAAATAAATATACTACTGGTTAATGTAGAAATATTTTTTATAACGTAAAGATTAAAGACGATATTCTGTATAAAACTTACGGGACAATTTAAATCATGACTGTGTACACTTATTCTGCATTTCACCCTTACTCGTTTTTTACAAAACACCGACCATTTTGGGTACTTTATCCCAAACCTACAGCAAGAGAGACATGTTTGTGTACTCAACACACCAATATAGAGTTATTAATTAAAGCTTTAAGTAATGCGAATATTATAGGAGAGAAAAACTCACATGACTTAGTCTCAGATTTATGTTGTGAACCCAGGAACCCAGCGTGTTTACTAAGAGTTTTCCTTCTTGTAAAAATAAAAATATTAACTACAAAGAGTTTTCGAATGACTCTGATTTGACTTATTTTAAGTGGAGAAAAGCAACCAAAGAGGTAGTAACAAAAAAGGGGCTTAAACAGAAAAGAGTACTAACAGTTAAAGATCGAATAACAACAAATCCATTAGAAGCTATCAAAGAATTAGAATCTGTTATAAAACCTTTTCTCTTACATATCCATAACATTGAAGCTCAATATAAAACAATAAAACATTTAAAAGAAAATTTGACAGTATCAGAAGCCATTATTCACGTAGATTTCTCCGAAAATTACTCCCTTAAATATGCTGAAGAAGTCCAGTCATTTCATTTTGGAGGAAGCAGACAACAAGTTTCTTTGCATACCTCAGTAATTTACACTCACGATTTTTCTTTAGGAGCAGTTCGACCAATATCGGTATGCACTATCAGTAAATGTGTTCGTCACGATGTGGCAGCTATTTGGGCACATTTAATTCCATTGATAAAACAAGCTATGGAAAGCAATCCCTTTATCACGACGCTACATTTCTTGTCAGACTCACCCGTGTCACAGTATCGAAACAAATACATGTTTTATGTAATATCACAGATTCGAACTGATTTTGAATATGTTTCCAGAATTACTTGGAATTATACAGAGGCGGGGCATGGAAAGGGTGCCCCTGATGGTGTAGGAGCGGTTTTAAAAAGAACTGCAGATAAAATAATAAACTACGGACGAGATATTGGTGATTTCGAAACATTTTATAAAGTAATAAAAGAGAACGTAGAAAACATAATTATTATAAATGTAACGGAAAATGCTATTAAAGAAAAAGAAAATTTAATTCCAAAGAATCTTAAGCCATTTAGAGGCACCCTTTCTGTGCACCAGGTACTTTGGGATTTGTTCTCCACAAAAATTACTCTTAGAAAAGTAAGTTGTTTCTTTTGCAATATTGATGAGCGTTGCGTACACGGCAAACACCTAGGATTTTACGAAATTTTACAAAATGTTAAAAATGATGATTATAGTTCAGAAAATGTAGTGACGTTAGCCGGAACTGCACCTAAAAGAAATAAGAGCAACAAGAAAATTGTCGTATTAGAAGATATAACTTACAAAAATCAAAATGAATTGAACTTGCATTATATGAACCGACCTTCTACATCTAAATCATGTCAAAATGTCTATAAATAATTTTAATCGAAAATATTTACTAATGTGAAGAATATTTTGTAAGTAATTGATTTATTTTGTTTTTTTGTTAAAATCAACACAGATTGTTTTATTAAACTTTAAGTTAAAAAAGGAAAAATATTTAAATAATAGTCTAATAAAGACCGATAATTTTTTAAGTAAATTATTGCGGAGAGGCTTTTTGTTTCAATGATCACAGTTTTTAGTAGACTGATTGTAATTACATTATTCTTAGCAGGATTCTTGTTTAACACGTTCAACGCCATGTCGGACAATGCTGGGCGACACTTAACTTTCTCTATAAGCCACACAAAAATTTGAAATTGACAAAAATACGACTTTTCGTTTTATTTAATTATATTAATAAATATGCATTTTTAACTTGCAAAACATTGACATAACCGCGAAAATCTTTATAAATGTGAAGATAACTCATGTCGCCCAACATTGTCCCCCATGGCCTGCTGCGTATGATTATTTGAACTTTCTTCCATTGAAGCCGCGCGGGTCACAGTGTCGCCCACTCCCGCCGAGCATCCCGTCCGCGCGCCCCCACTCTAACGCCGCGCGCCGCTAGCTATCTTTGTGCGCGCGCAATTCTCAGTGCCCCGCAGGACGCTAGGGAGAACGCTAACTGCGCATTTTTTTTCCCGCCAAATCATAAACACGCTACGACTACTAAAAAACTAGACTAGCTTCTGCTTGTGATTTCATCCAATAGATTTATATATTTTTATTACAAATGTGTGACTTTGATGATGCCTTTGAAATAACGGAGGAAGATCTGACACAGCTTCAAAACATTGAAATATCACTGCTGAACAGTAGTTTTCGTATTAGTTCAGACGAAGAAGAAGAGCAAATAGCGCCTACAAGGCATACACGACGAGTACGTATCATCAGATCGGATAGTGAAGACAGCAATTCAGGATATGGGGTCAGTACGCAAGAAACTTCAAGCGTTACACCTACCACGAGTTCTTGGAGTGAACCAACAGGTAATCAACGCCAAATAATTCCTTTTACCGAGGTTTCTGGTGCTCCGCTGCATGTCAGATTATCTATGAATAACAAATCGCCCGTCGATTTTTATTCACTCTTTGTGACTGATGACGTGTTTCAACAAATAGTGCATAACACAAATCGATATGCTATTCATAACATTACCAATATGCCTGAAGCTACAAGAGGTGCACGTATTAATCAGTGGAGTCCGACTAATATAGAAGAAATAAAAAAAATGTTTGGCCTAATTCTATTCATGGGTTTAGTGAAGTTACCCAGATTGGCACACTATTGGTCTAAAGATAAAATTATCGGGCATCCCTTTCCGAGAACAGTGATGTCCCGAAACCGATTTGAATTACTTTTGAAAATGCTACATTTTTCTGATAAAGATGATGAAAACAAAGAAGACCGACTACATCGAGTACGTCAACTGGTGGATAATTTAAATGAGAACTTCAAAAACAACTATACCCCTGGTGAAGATATTTGTATTGACGAGAGCATGGTTCCATTCCGTGGCAGAATAATATTTAGGCAGTATAATAAACAAAAAAGACACAAGTATGGAATCAAAGAGTTCAAATTATGCACGATTCCTGGGTATACTTATAAGATTAGCATTTACGCAGGAAAAAACGACGATACAAATACAACGCCTACAAACGTAGTCATGTCTTTATGCCAAGATTTGCTCAACAAAGGACACACTTTGTATACCGATAATTGGTACACAAGTGTAGATTTGGCACGGCAACTATTAGACAAAGAAACTCATTTAGTAGGCACCATTCGAAAAAATAGAAGACAGCTTCCCAAACATGTTGTTACTGCTAAGCTCAAAAAAGGCCAGTTTGCTGCAGCCGAAAGCACCGACGGAATAACCATGATGAAATGGAAGGACAAGCGCGATGTGTACGTTCTGTCCACGAAGCATTCGGTACGGTTTCATCATGTAAATAAACGAGGAAATGTGGTATCAAAGCCAAAGATTGTTGTAGACTACAATAGAGTCAAAGGAGCCGTTGATTTGGCTGATCAATTAGCTGCTTACTCTACACCACTGCGAAAAACAATAAAGTGGTATAAAAAACTCGCTATTAATTTATTGCTTAATACTACGTTAGTAAATGCTATGATTCTATATAAAAAAGTTAAAAATAAACACATTTCTGTAGTAGACTTCAGGAAAGAAATATTACAAGAGTTTTGCTCGAATCCTATGACTGAGACGGATGAGATTCGTGAAAAAAGATCAAAAAGAGGGAAGCACAAACTAGTAAAGAAAGAAGGAAAAAGTAGTACTATTAGAAGAGGGTGCTCTGAATGTTACAGGGAAAAAGTAAAGATACTAGGTAGAAACCAAGCGAAAAATAAAGTAAAAAAAGTAAACACATTCTGTGACGACTGCCCAAACAAACCGTTTCTTTGTTTAGATTGCTTTAATAAAGTACATCGTTCTTTTTAAAATATTTCTTTAATATGATTGTTATTTTGTTACTTTTAGTTATTTCTAAAACTAAAATACCGTTTAATTTATATTAATTTACGTAGTAAATAATGATAAAAATGTAACACTTTCAATCTGATCAGTGATCTCAAATTATTTTTTAAGTTTCATTGTGATTATAATGTACCAATTTCATAAGTTTAACACAATAAAACCGAGTTTGATTAATACTATCATGATCTTTTATTTCATCTTTAAATCGTACACAAATTTTTTCCATAAAATCGTAAAAATAAATCAATAATGCATTACACAAAAAAAATTGTAAGTTAATGCAAGACTATTATCAGAAAAACAAACATAACTTTTTAACAAATAAATATTTTTTGAGTGCTGATATGATTACACTATTCTAGGAGGCCGCGCGGGTCATGATACGTACAATATTGCCTTGTATTGTTGACCGACAGCTCAGAAGAGACCTTTAAACATAGCTCTGACTGTCGGGCAACATTGTCCCCCACGGCCTGAACGGAACATACTGGTGTCGCCCAACATTGTCCGACATGGCCTGAATGGAAATTTATCATTTTATTCCGTGGCGTTGAACGTGTTAAATGATCAAAGATTGTTTTTAAGTTAAAAAAATATTGTTATTAGAAGTTCATTCGTATAATATAGGTAGTTTAGTTTGTTAATAAACATCGAAGTTTTTCGTGATTTATACTTCGAGTTAAACAATTTCAAAGTCTGAGGGCCTCTTTCACCATCTCCAAGTAAAGCGTTGATTAGTTACTTCCCGGTTAACGTTATTTGGCAAGTAAAAGTTACGAGTATCTTTTGTCAATTTCACAAACGAAAATAAAGCTTCGAGTAACAACTTACTGGTTAAGTGAATGATGTAACGAATCATACGTTACATTCGTTCAATAATATGTCAATGTTACTCGTCAAACGTCATTGGTTGATTTTTTATTAGTTAATGACGTAACAGAAATCGATTTCAGGGTGTACAAGGGTATGGTTACCTATTGTTTAGAAGTTAGGTAGTCTTTTTTTAAAAGTTGTTTTTTGTTTGGGTTTTTTTTTGTGTTGGTTTGTTTGTTAATAGTAATACCACTTGAATAATGAAAAAAATACGACTCAGCTTTGCGATTTAGGGATTATTTTATGTTTTATAAAGTTAAGCACTTGGTTTATTGCACACCTCGATAGACGAAATTAAGCAAAAAAAAAAAAACTGTTTCCTCTAAGTCCATAAAATAATCAACACGGAATTTAAATACTCGAATCCAAGGTACTCGTTGCGCTGTAGAATATTTTGATTCATCCAATTGGTGACCAACCAAGTCAAATAAATCGATTTTTATTCATACATTTTAAAATAATCGTTGGTATATCTGATAAGTACCTACACGTTGTCGTTTTTGACAACGAACAACTTTTAACTGTAAAGTAAATACGCTATTTGGCAGATGTCGTGGCAAGTAAGTTACGGGTCAGTTAAATCTTATGATTAGTGCTACTCGAACGTCGTGAAATCCGCACATGCAGTTACGGGTGACTTTAACTGGCGGTTAGCCTACTTGACACTTTACTTGAGGATGGTGAAAGAGGCCCTTAGACTGATTATTTTATAGAGACTGTTCATTTTTCTTTGTTCTAAAATCTTTTTTTTTTTCGATTCATATTTTTTATGTTTATCTTGTGATTCATCATCAATAAAAGCTGATTATACTTAGTATGTTTTATTTGCATCATTAGCTTCAACACTTTGTCATTGAGTTCAACGTATTGTGTCATTTACTGCTACACATTATCATTCACTTCAACATAATATTTCTATTTATCGATTTTTCTCGTGAATGGGGTATTAAAATCACAATTTACATATACAATAACCTTTGTTTTTTAAAGAAGATCGTAATTTAGTAGCTTATTTTCAATTTTTGATGGAAAATAAAATTTCTCACAAAAATTGTCAAAATAAATCATAAAATGAAAATCTACCCGGTTGTAAATAATAATAAACACTGACTGACTGACATGACATTTCATTTGAAAATTGCCGTCAAAAAGAAAAAAGGCAAAGGTATTAACAGGGTAAAGCTACAATCCGGACAAAAATGGCTAAAATAGTTCAGTTCTATATTTGGAAACATAATAAACAGTTTATTGTTAAAAATGTGGTAATTTTATAACGATAACAATATTATTTTTTGTTTATTAAGCTTGAAAACCACAAAGTAAATAAACCGGTAATCGACCGGTAAAATAGCGCAACTCTATCGTCAGGCGCCATTCGTTCACGAATAGTGTCTATGATTCCGTTAGAAACCTAATAGTCCGAAATCAATAGGGAGTAGGGTTTACTGCATCGTATCGGACTACCTTCGGACGGGCCCGTCTCGTCGTTGACGGAGTTAGAGAGTAGACCCCCTGCTGCGTTCTCCCCTCCCGCCCGCTCCAGTGACTCGTCAGGTTCCGCGTGTAAAGCATGTGTCACGTTTTAGCGCCAATTTTTATAAAAATTGTCGTGAAAGATTTACGCTGTAAGTACTATATTTTTTATTGAATTGTGTTATTTGTTTATGTAAGTTGTACGATATTGATTTAGGATTCGATCGATTGTAATTTTTCATTGAAATCACGAATAATTTTCGTTTGTTAAAACATTTCTCCCAAAATGGCGGCTTCGGGTGGGTTCCTACATTTTTGTACGGTATCACCCGCAAGTACGGTATCACCCGCAGGTCTTGATTCGATTTAGTTATTTACTGTTCTATCTTTATTTTCAGATGCCTCGAGGAAAGAAGCTTACCTGGTCTCCCCGCAAAATGAGACTCGCTATAGATGAGGTAAACGCGGGCTCCAAATTACGTAAAACAGCAGAGAAATTTGGAGTACCAGTAATGACCCTTCACGATGACGTAAAAAAAGGTCCTGAATATAAACCCAGACTAGGGGGCAAGCCTGTTTTTACTACCGAGCAAGAAGTAGAGATCAGGGATGAGCTGATCAAGTTGTCTAAAATGTTTTATGGGTTAACACCGCAAGCATTACGAAGAGGTGTTTATCAGTATGCTGAAAGAAATAAAATTAAGCACCCATTTAACAGAGAAAAGGAAGAAGCCGGAAAGGATTGAATTTATGGTTTCCTAAAACGCAACCCAGAAATCAGCGTCCGAGTACCTGAAGCTACCAGCGTAAGCAGGATCACTGCTTTCAATCAAATTGAAATGGAGTTATTTTTCAAGAACTTAATTCACTTACTTGAAAATCATACCATACTTCCACATAGAATGTTTAATGTCGACGAATCAGGTGTAACAACTGTGCATAAGCCAGGAAAAATACTTGCACCAAAGGGTCAAAAACAAGTCGGTGCTGCTACAAGTTGGGAAAGGGGGAAGAACATCACAGTCTGTTGTAGCATGAGCGCCACAGGCCAATTCATTCCACCGTTATTCATTTTCCCGCGCATTCGAATGACACCAGCATTAGAAAGAGGTGGTCCTCCAGGTTCAATATACAGGTGCTCAAAATCAGGATGGATGATTGAGGAACTGTTCTTGGATTGGCTGAAGCACTTCGTTGAACACACCAAGCCAACTTTGGAGGATGTCGTGCTCCTGATTCTAGACAATCATGTGAGCCACATATCATTAGAAATTTACGAATTTTGTCGTCAAAATGGCGTGTTGATGCTTTCACTACCGCCTCATACATCACACCGTACTCAACCACTTGACCTTACATTTTTTGGACCTCTAAAGCTCCAATATCACAAAGAATGTGATCTGCACATGAAAACTAATAACTATGAGAAGCTGACACCTTATGACATTGCGCCTCTTTTCAACAAGGCATATTTGAAGGCTGCCACTCCAGAAAAAGCAGTCAATGGATTTGCAGCAGCTGGGATTTGGCCTGTGAATCCTGACAAATTCTCTGATCAGTACACTGCACCTATAGAGATTCTTCACACGGATCAGTGCGCTGCACCTATAGAGATTCTTCACACTGATCAGTGCCCTGCACCTATAGAGATTCTTCACACCGATCAGTTCGTATCAGAAATAACCAGCAGAGAAGATATTGAGCCAATACCCTCAACTAGTGGAACCTCAAAGCAAACAACGCAGGAAGAAACAGAATCAGATGATCTCGGAAAAGACAAAGAGGATGTCCATGTTTCTTTTGGTGAATGTTCAATGCAGTGCCGTAACTAGGGCGGTGCCAGCGGTGCCCAGGCACAGGGCGCAGACCCTGGAGGGGCGCAGAAATGACCAGACCAGTATCTAGTTTTGTTTCATGCATGGTAGTTAGTAGGTACATTTTGTTTTATTGCGAATATGGTGTAGACGCGCCCTCTGTACTATCTATATCTATATGGCATTTTTCAAGCGATCTTGAAACAACAACACTTGTAAAGGTGGTTTTATATTTGTCTGATGTGTCGTGACGTGACGCGTCAGAACGGTATCGGTTTCATACATTTAGTACTAGCTGGTGCCCGCGACTTCGTCTGCGCAGGATTAGTATTTCGAACAATATGTTTATAAATTGTAGCCTGTGTTATTCTGATGTATAAGCTATATTATTGTAAAGTTTCATTAAAATCCATTCAGTAGTTTTTGCGTGAAAGAGTAACAAACATCCATCCATCCATCCATACAAACTTTCGCGTTTATAATATTAGTAGGATGGTAATGTTCACACTAGTGCGTAACGTGTTGTGTTGTGATGGCTTATGTATGGAACCGATACAGTTCTGACGCGTCACGTCACGACACATCAGACAAAATTTGTCTGATGTGTCGTGACGTATAATGATATATGTATATATATATGTCGTGATTTATATTTAATATAAATCCACCTTGTCTTGCTCGCAATATTACATACACAAACAAAAGTACCTATACCGTAACTATGAGACAATTTCTGTCTATATTCATTTGGAGGGCGCCACTTCTAACTTAGAAGTTCTAAGCAAATCTGTCAATCTAGCTGAGGACCTGAGGAGATGTACATATAGTTCACGTTACGCTGTCATTGCTGTCAGCCACATTCATTGGTCCTCCCTTTATCTTTGATTTTATTCATTAACTACGTGCGGCGTTACTGACGCACTAGCGTGCGAGAGATAGATAGAAAATTCATCGTTCGACAAGAGTGAAAAGGATGACTTACAAAACTAAACGATTCACAAACGTTCCATTCTGCCGCGCCGTCCCACCCAATGTTCGGGGATTCCCCGATACATCGAGAATCACGCATTCAGATAGCCGGCCGGGAGCACTCGGATTGATTGTCTTGCTTCTCAACCATGGTCATTATTTGTATAAAATTTCATTAGTTTAAAGTAAAATTGTGTGTGAGAGTGAATAAGTTTATTGTTGATTTGTTGTTCGTTGATAAACTCGTTTGGGTAAGTTAGAAAATTGTATTTAAAAGTTTTACAAAGAAAGTTGTATATAAGTATATTTTTTCGGTTAAAATTTTTACGTTAATAGTGAAATTAACTGAAAATATTTTAAGGTCGGTGGGAGTAAGTAGGAGCGGCCTGTGCCCAGCAGTAGGACATTTAATACGCTGATAATATCAATAAATATTTATGACTTGTAAATGTTATTACTTTATATTATTATTAAGTGTTATTACTTTCCTAAGTAGGTATTTTTAGGTGGCATTTTTATGTTGACCATTTTTATGCTCGAGTTCGGTTCGACACACAAGTATACATATAGACAGGTACTTGTGTTGAGTTCCGAACTACTCGTATATACTAGACTAGGCCTGATTAGCGATTCTTCTTTCAGAAATATTACCTACCGGCTACCGTAAGCTAAGCACGCATGCTATAACAAACAACATGTCTCAAAAACGTCCATCCGGTTCTGAATTTCGTAAGAGAAATCGCGTGAGAGAGATGGAAGCAAAAAAAATGGGAAATACGTTACGAAAGTGGAAAGTCACACAACCAGAAAACAGTCAGGAAGATGTGTCCAATAATGACGTTTTGGCCCACCCTGGTATGTCTGGAACTAGATCTGGAAACAATTTAAAGATAGAATATAAAGAAGACAGCCCAGTCAGCCCATTCCAGCAAGACTTGACCTTGCCCATCACCACTAGTCCAAGTTCTGAAATTCAAATTAAAGAAGCAACTGCAACTGATAAGATCCAGTTAGACATAAACGATCCTGTTTCATGGTTACCATTAACTGACCACATTCGTTGTTTCCTTGTTGAGAAAGGTCCTGATCAAGGAAAAGGTAGTCAAAATATTTCTTCAACTGAAGACGCAGGACGAAAATTTCATATGCATTGGTTTACAAAAAAGATGAGCAATGGCGAGATGGTACCAAGGCCTTGGTTGATTTACAGTAAAAAAGAGATGCAATATTTTGTTTCCCATGTATACTTTTCGGTTCTTCCTCGACTAAGCAAATAATGCCGGCACTGGCTGATGCACAAAAAGGATTTAATGATTGGCGTCATTTAAGTCCACGTATTCCTGAGCACGAAAACTCTACATTTCATAGAGAAAATTGTATTAAGTGGAAAATGCTTGAACAGCAAATAAAAAGTAAGACCACAATAGATGCATCCTTACAAAAGGCTATTGATCAAGAAACAAATAAGTGGAGACATATTTTAAAAGTGTGTACTAGCATAATTTTGTTTTGCGCGGAAAATAATTTACCCCTCAGAGGCTCTCAAGAGCATATTGGAGAATCAGGATCTGGAGTTTTCTTAAGTGCCGTGGATATGATTTCAAAATTCGATCCTGAACTTAGAGCGCACATCGAATCGCTTAATAAAGGAAATATTTCATATTTTACGCCTTATATTCAAAACGAGCTTGTAGATATTCTTGCCTCTGAGGTCAAAAAACAAATTTTAGACGACGTTCGTGCGGCAAAATACTTTTCTATACTTTTTGATTGTACGCCAGACGTATCGCATCAAGAACAGATGTCACAAATACTGAGATTCGTAAAAGTATCCGAGCAGAAAGTTACAATCGAAGAACGATTCATAGATTTCATCCAGTCTCATGAAAAATCGGGCGAGGGATTGTCAAAAGAGATTTTAGAGAAATTAGAAGTTGATGGATTGAATATTCAAGATCTTCGTGGCCAAGGCTACGACAATGGTAGTAATATGGCCGGTAAATATAACGGAGTCCAAGCCAAAATAAAACAAATTAATGAAAATGCTGATTACGTGCCGTGCGCAGCGCATTCTTTGAATTTATCTGGCGTACACGCTGCTAGTGTGACACCTGACATGATCACATTTTTTGGATTAATCCAGAAAATATTTGTGTTTTTTTCGAGTTCAACGGTCAGATGGGAAACTTTAATGAAACACTTAAATATTTCATTGAAAAAACACGCCGACACTAGATGGGCCTCTAAAGCTAGGGCCGTCAAAGCTTTGAACACGCAAATACCCCAAATCAGGTGTGTGCTAAAGATTCTAACTACCAATGATTATAATGCGGAAACAATCGCTACAGCTAAAAGTATAATGGACCTAATTAATTATAAATTCATATGTACTCTGCAAATTTGGGATCAAATTTTGGAATCTGTTGACAGAGTGAATGTAGCTCTACAGTCTAAAACCATTACTATCGACAAAGCCTCTGAATTAATCAAGGGATTAACAAGCCAGATTCAGAATATTCGCGACACTGTGGACATTGTTTTCGAAAAGGCAAAAAGAATATGTGAACAATGTGACATTGAAGACAATTTTCCTGAAAAGCGACGAAAGCGAGTAAAAAGACACGATTTAAGTGAAAGTTCAGACGCCGGCTACTACATTACTCAGCAACAAAGTTTCAAAATTCAGATAAATGAAGCAATAGATACAATAATTTCTGAATTAAAATGGCGATTCGAAAAACTACGCGACATACACCACTCTTTCGGTTTTTTGACCGTAAAACACATAACTACATATTCGGTTGAAGAACTAAAAAAACATGCAGCTGATTTGAGTATCAAATATTCTGCAGATATAAATGCCACAGAATTTTGGGCCGAAATAGAAACTTTGAAGAGTCAAGTTGAAGCGACTACATTATTTGATAAATGTGAATGTCAGTCAAGTATGGGTCTTCTCAAAGCTATAGTGGAACTGGATTTAAAGGAAATGTTTCCCAATGTAGTAGTCGCTATAAAGATATTTTTAACGATGCCAGTGACTGTAGCTTCCTGCGAGAGATCATTCAGTAAGCTCAAATTAATAAAGACGTACCTGCGCTCGACGATGGGCCAAGAAAGATTGTCTGGCCTAGCGATTTTGTCGATTGAACGCGACATAGCACGGCTCCTGTCGTATGACAATGTAATCAAGGACTTCGCAATGAGAAAAGCGCCGAAAGTAAATCTTTGAGTAGGTAGCTGTCCTTTTCTTGTGATTACGGTTTACCTTAGCCTTGGGTCTTTACTATCGAGTACTTTGTGTCATTTCTGTATTTGAGCAAATATTTTTGAATAAACAATTTTTATCTTAAAGAAATCTACTAAGTACCTATACCGGGTTGTTGTACATTCGTCACAAAGTTAATTCGTCACATTTTGTAATCTCCATACATTGAAAGTATATTCGTCACATGCATAAAAAATATGTGTAAATTCGTCACAAGCTTGCATAGGTACATATTTTTTACATAAAGTACTGGTAGAAAACAAAGTTATTGATTTTTAGCGCTCGAAATGAAAATGATTTCTAAATTTTTGTTTTCTCCTGCGCTCCTGCACATGCTTTTACGCGCTCGCTCGCTCGCTTTATCTATCTCTTTCTAGCCGTACTGGTCAATGCATCAGCCCAGTCATCCAGTGGCTCACTTGACCTTGGCGATGCGCGTGTGGTATTCTGTGTAATAATATTATAGTTTTCTTTGGGTGTTTTTTTGCAAATGTGATTTTCTTAATATTATAGTTACCATAGAGTTATAGCACATAATATATTAGACCGACGGTAGTTAGTTAGATTGGTGCATCTCTGAAAAAATGGATAATAATCAGCCGGGCACAAGCTCGGGTGGACATGGTGTAAGTATATTATTATTGATTGCAGTATTGTTTTTAAAAAGAGTATATATTATTATGGCTAAAATTTCCATTATTAGTCGTTGCTTTGGAACGCATAAATAGAAAAACTTAAAAAAAAAAATTAAGTTACGTAGATTCCTGGTTTACGAGATATAATATTATAAAGTTTCCATACAAATGGGAGACTAGCACGCCATTTGCAAATTTTAGGTTAGATAAATTGTCATGGTAGACGTCAAAGTTGACATTTCACGTTCCGTTGACGGTAGATGTGTATTTATTCAATTTTATGTCATATTTTTTACTTAAATATAATTTTATTTTCATACTTCTTCAATAATAACATTCCTCGTGTTCTATTCTCACGATAAGAATAAACGAAAAATACCCAAAACTACGATAGTGAGCGTGCTAATGAGAAGATAGATTACAGTTAACTCAGATTTGACAGATGATCATATTTCCAAGGATGATGTTGCCATATTTTGAAATATAATCGATTATTTGCATCGATTTTTGGTCTATATCAATTTAATTTTTATTTAAGTTATTTATTTCGCACTTAAATTAAAACATGAATATAATAATTATGATCTTTTCAGATCACATTTACGAAATCTAAAAGAGGACGGCGAATGCTTGTGAGACATGGTTACATGTACAATTTGCACCGGGAAAATAAATCTGGAAGTGTATGGAGATGTTCTAATCGTTCGTGCAGCGCAACTATCAAAATTTCGGAGAATGACATCAGAATTTTGCATGAAGCGGCCCACAAGTGTCAACCAAATATAGAAAAAACTGAAGTTATAAAGATAGTAAATCTTTGTAAGGAAGTAGCAGCGAACACAAGTACACCTATGCCTCAAGTGTATGAAGAAGCTTTTCAAGCAACCAAGGATGCAGGTTATGATATATTAAATGCTATACCGAAATTTTCGAACATTTCGCGAACACTATACAATGTGAGGAATCGTGAACTAAACGTACCCAAAACACATTTTTCAAGATGCGAAGATGTTATTATTCCACAAAAATATAAACATTCTTTTTTATTATTCGATGATGACAGTGAGCCTGAAAATAGAATAATAGCTTTCTGCACTGAGACAGCTCGTGAAACCATAACAAATGTACAAACATTCTTATTGGATGGCACATTTTCAAGCTGCTGTAAACCATTTTATCAGCTGTATTGTATACATGGAGACGTGAATAGCGATGATAATAATTCGAACATAGTCCCACTAATCTACGTTCTTATGTCTAATAAACAGGAACGGTCTTATGAACGACTTTTTACATCACTGATGCAAAATTTACCTACTTGGACACCGCTTACAATAATTGTTGACTTTGAAATTGCTGTGATAAATGTCATAAAAAAAATATTTCCTGATGTTAAACTACTTGGATGTAATTTCCACTTCAAACAAGCACTGGCCAAAAAAGCTCATGCCTTACAATTGAATGACATTGAAGAGAAGAGACACTTAGCCATGTGTGCTGCATTGGCCCATATAAAGAAACAGGACATTGACGATGCTTGGTTGCACATCATGGAAAATGCTCCACAGAACGATGCAGTCACAAAATTCAACGACTATTTTGTAGCCCAGTGGTTAGAAAACAATAGTATAGAGTTTATTTGGAATGTACATGGGGCTCGCCATAGGACAATAAATCTAGCAGAGGCATGGCATAAACGTTTGAATAATAAAATGGGTAAAAGGAAACCTAAAATGCTTCAGTTTCTTGATACTCTTAAAAATGAGGCTGATCATATAAATTGGAAATTGAAGCATTTTAAATTTAATATACCACTAAAGTTGAGAACACGTCGATCTATTGCATATGACAAAGAATTGAAAACTATTTTGGACAATTACGATAACATATCCCTGGCTGAAGTTCTGGAAAAACTTTCTTTTATGCAGCATTTTAAAGAATTGTAACATACGTAAATTACCAAAAACCCGTATATTGTGATTTAATTATATTTCTATTATTTTAGTTATAATCATAACGTTGCAGGCAAATCAGCCACTTGAAATAAATAAATATATATAGTTGTAAGTAAAACTGTGATTTTTTATGTAGATGCAAATTACCAAAAAATAATGTGATCATTACTGTGATTTAAATATTTTATCTTTCTATTGTTTTTGTTATAAGTGTAATGTTGCAGGCAAATTAGCCTATTGCAATAAATAAACATAATATAGTTGTAATTAAAAGTGCGATTTTTTATGTAGATGCAAATTAGCAAAAAAATGTGATTATTACTGTGATTTAATTTTCTTTTTATTATTTTACATATAATTGTAATGTTGTAAACAAATCAGCCACTTGCAATACATGTTTATTTAGGATTAGGCGTGTCACGTAAGTCACGCTGTCCTCGTGACAATGCGGGCTTAAACACGCACAAAACCAGACAATACTACCGTATATTTTAGCCGTAAGTGAGAAATGTGATTTTTATGTGAATTTCTGTGATTATGAAAAATAAAGAAATAACATTTAATTCTTTATTGTTTGATTTTTCTGCTGTCTGTACGGAAATAAACAATATGGCGGATTTTCTTTCATAAAAATAGAGTTGTGACGAGTTTACACATACTTTTTATTGTGGCGAATTTACTTTGTGACGAATGTACAACAACCCCCTATACCTTCGTAAACAAAAAATAGATAGATTTATTTTTATGCACATTTGTCCACTTTATTGTCAGAGCCTGGTTAGAGCATTTTTCAAGGGCGCAGTTTTGAAAGCTCGCACCGGGCGCATAAAAGGCTAGTTACGGCACTGGTTCAATGGCTCTGCCGCAGAAAAAAGGCTCTGAGAGAGATACAAGTTTGGAAAAAGGGAAAGGGAAAGGAAAAGGCCAAGGAAAAGGAAGAAAGCAGCATTCTGAAATTCTTACTTCAACTACTATCAAAGAAGCCTTAGAAATGAAAAAGACTAAAAACTATCAAGACAGAAAAAGCTAAAGATAAACTGAAAAGAAAAACAAATCTAAAGAAAACGAAAACATCAAAAGTAGAGAAAAAGAAAGCAGATGGAAAGCAGTCGCACAAGAGAAAAATTTTAAACAGCTCGAGCTCTGACGATGAGTCTTTGATGCTAGGCGAAAGTGATGACAACGACAACGTCTTTTATGCAGAAGGAGAAACAGCTGTTACAAACGAGCTTTGTCTAATTTGTGGTGAATTTGGAAAAGATCGAGAGCTCTGGTATCGATGTATAGTGTGTGGGCAATGGGTTCATGCATTGTGCAGCGATAAAGATGTGCCAGATGGTTATATTTGTGGATTTTGTCATGCTAAATAGGTAAACCAACACTGTACGCAATCATCCGAAGGTGTCGGATGATTCCGTACTTTTGTATTTTATTTAAACTTAATAAATCTAATATTTGAATTTATCTGGTTTTATTTTTCGTTCAAGCATTTAGTAGTCAAATATTTTCCCTACAGATAATGCTTAAGATAAACCAAATAAGGCTTTTAATTATTGAGTAATAAGAGATCTACCTTAAGTGTACGGTAACCCCCGCTCCTCCCCTACACCTAGATTTAATTTGAATATAACAACTTTCAGTAATATTATATGTAGCGTTATTGATCCCACAAACATTCACTGAACCACCGGGGTTGATAACTAGCCCTATCTTCCTTCTTAATTTGTCTGTAACAAATGATGATTGACTACCTGTGTCCAGCAGCGCGCGGGCTGTGTATGACTTATTATTTATTACAATTTGGACTAGCGCAGTACATAACAAAACCTGCTCATTGGATGCCACAGACAGTGACACAGGTAAAGAGGAAGATGTGGAGGGTTGTTCAGCTTCAGTAGAAGATGTAGGGTTGCTTTTCGTTATATGTATTAATGTGTTGTGTTTCTTTTTGCACTGGCGACACACAGCTCTCAGCTGACATTGGAAAGCATTGTGACCACTATGCAAACAATTTTTACATAACTTTAACTTATTAACTTCATGTAACCGCTCATCTACATTCATATTTTTTAATTTTAGGCATTCATGTAAATGATGATTTTATAAAACGCTGATCGCATAAAACACAACAATTCTTATTTTCTTTCTTATCAACAGATACAATTAGACTTTTAGATTGGGTGGTTACCTTAGGTTTATAATCCCCCTGTTTGTCAGAACGACCATTATTAAAATAAGCAGTCTCTAATATGTCAGCTGGACTGCGCAGGAAAGAATAAAATTCACTAAGTGAAGGTAGATTTGCAAGATTGCACTTGTATTCCTCCCATTTTCTACTTGTGTGAATATCTAGTTTTGCTGATACCATAAAAATTATAAGAACATCCCACATATTAGTAGGCTGGCCAAGAGAGTCAAGAGCTCGCAAATGTTTTGACACATGGTCAACGATAAACCGCAATGATTTATAGGATTCCCTTTGAATCGAGTCTATGTTAAATAATGCCTTTAAGTGATTATTTATTAATAGGTTTTTATTATCAAATCTCTGACATAACAAGTCCCATGCAACCTTGTAATTTTTTTAACTAAATTCTATAGATTTAATAACAACAACTGCGCTTCCTTCAAGCGCAGACCGTAGATAATGGAATTTATTAATTGGTGCAATACTTTCATTGCCGTCAATCACTGACTGAAATGTGTCTTTAAATTCTAACCAGTTTAGGTAATTCCCATCAAATGTAGGAAGTTTGATTGTAGGTAATTTTATGCCATT
Organism: Dryobotodes eremita; assembly: GCA_917490735.1. NCBI lineage: Eukaryota > Metazoa > Arthropoda > Insecta > Lepidoptera > Noctuidae > Dryobotodes > Dryobotodes eremita. The sequence goes on from OU823272.1 coordinate 1,161,469, forward strand.
AAATGAATGGCAGCTACTATTTGATGCATGGTCACTATTTTCTTTATCACAATTTTCTTTCTCAGCCTTTTTCTGGGGAGAATTATATAAGGTATCTTGGGTCCTTGCTATTAAACTAATAAACTGTCCTTCCAAACAATCTCTTTCATTAATTTGCTCTGTACTATCAGAATGCAATAAGTCTATTTTGTTTTGAATTTGCTCACACTCTTCCATAAGCGATTGAATCTTATTCAATTTTAATTCTAATTCTTTGTATTGAATAGAAGAAATTTATTTTAAACCAATTAAATTATCTAAATAATCTGAAAATCTTGTCACCCGTCCCTTAATGATACCGCGCTGTTTGACTAACTTAGTTATTTCTACCTTGAGCTCTGCTTCATTCATTTTTATAGATTAATAGTCACCAATAACACAGATGAACAAACAATGAAACAATAAATGTGCACTCAAACCCGTTTGAAGAGCATAGAAGATCAGGTCCAGTCGCTCGCGCTGGTGCAATAGCACGACGCGATGCTCAGGGCAGCTCGTGCCGAGCAGACAGCTTAGGCCAGCAGCGCGCACTTGGCGGCGCACGCGACGGAACCGGGCGGGCGGTGGCGATGCCGAGACCAATGCGCTCGCTCCACTTCACGGAGGTACGCTGGAATAGTCGGCATGCGGTATTAAAATAACGGTAACTAACGCTGTCTTTGTGGTACAGGTATGGGTAGGTTATTTAGGCATCCTATGTGCTAAAGAAGAAGACTAAAGAACGAGTTATGTAGGTATTAGGTATGCTAGCTTAGGGATTGGCTGTAACAGAATTCTGTTGCAGAATGTGTGAAATGCGTGTAGAAAGCGTGGGCGCGTGCTCGTATTTTATAGCTTGATTAGATAATTAACTCTAACGCTGAGAAGCAGGTGCTTGTATATTGAGCATAAACACCATTGAAAGCTAGCTTAGACAATAAACCCAACACTCGAGTAGCAAGTCGGCCATTACACACAATGTGAGAACAAATGATCCAGAGAATTGGTTATGTAGATAGGTATGAAAAGGTTAGGAACAGGGCTTACTCTCCTTGGGCTAGACCTGCGGTTCACGATGTTACCGAAGGCTCCCGAAGCAGCAGCAACAAATCCTTTTCTTCACTCGACCGGTGGCTCGCTGGTTAGGTATTGTTAAATGGCGGCTGCCACGTGTGCCGTCCGCAAACTCGACGCGTTTTTCTTGGCTTGTTAACAATTGCAGTCCTGTCACGGTCGCCACTTTTGTTTAGAATTAAACAAACTAGTTTTTTATAGACTTCGTATAATTGTAAAATTTGAATCTTTACAGTAGGTTACAGGTAATGTCGTTGCACTGTTTCGTTAAAATGATGTTGTGCGCGCCGTCGTCGTTTGCAGAGTGTCGGTTAGATGTTAAAGTTGGCAGAAGAATATCTAATATAATAGAATAGATATTAGTAAAAGCGTGGTCACTCTTTTATGCTGCGGCCACACATTGGGTATATTTGCACCAATGTTACGTATTGGGTCCAACACACCAATGTGTGGATCAGTTTTGGATACAATGTGAACATTGCGTCCAATCACAATCGAATGTCCAACACCGACCCGCGTCGAGTCGGTTTTTGAAGTAAGTTCAAAGGCGAGGGGTATGAAGGGGGAGTGCGCGCGGGCATCTTGGACAAAATGCCGCTCGCGCGCCACACATTGGTCTGTTCATTCGTCGCGAGTAGTGCTGTTGTTCGTACGTGTTACTTGGTTGTGTAGCTACGTAATTATTTTCGAAATGACAACGCCGTCGCTTGACTGGTCAAATGAACATGTTTTGGAGTTTATTGAATTATACCAAGGGGAACCAGCGTTATGGGATTCAACCAATAAATTCCATAAAAACAGAAATGTTTTAGCAGATGCATGGGAAAGAATACGCTCCTCGTTTAGTTTAAGTGGTGTCACCATTGCAGAAATTAAAAGAAAAAAGGAGTCGTTAATGACAACATATAGATATCATTGGAATAAAAGAAAGAGATCGATTAAATCAGGTGCCGGTCAAAATGAAATTTATCAAACAAATTGGTTTGCGTTCCAAGCCATGCATTCTTTTTTGGGTCAAAATTATGAGTGCAAGCCTACACAGGACACGGAGGTTAGTATACATAGTAAATCAAATACTTTTATTGTTTTTTAATCGATATATATTTCAAGGACAAAATTATAAGTAATTCAATTATTGAATGAAAAAATTTGCAAATTCCTCTCTTACATTTAAAGCACTAATCGGTGGCCTAATAGGAAGCCTCGCAAGTGGTCTGAATGCATCAGCATGTTGGTCCTGTTGTCTCCAAGCTCCTTCATGTAATTCACCATTTTCTATAATATCAAAAGTTCCTTCTGGGGCATAAAGAGACCTAGAGGAACGGCTCTTTTTTAGAAAATTATGTAAATAGATACACGTCAAAGTGATAACTTTTGCTTGCTCGGGCTGTACTAATAGTGGTACTCTAAAAACTCGAAATACCGACGACATGATTCCGAAAGCATTTTCAACTACAACTCGAGCACGAGATAGCCTTTTATTAAATACTCTGTTCTTGCTGCCTTGTGGTGGATTCCCAGGATACGGTTTCATTATTCTATTAGACAGCGCAAATGCGCTATCACCAATAAATACAAAAGGGCAGTTTTCTAAACGTCCAGGCAGACAAGTATCATTAGGAAAACTTGTGTTTTCACCATATATTTTTTCCATCAAAGCGCTGTTGTTAAAAACACCTCCATCGCTAATCCTTCCCTGACATCCAACATCAGCAAACATAAAATTGTAGTTGCTGTCTACAACCGCTAGCAAAACGATACTGAAATATTGCTTATAGTTATAATAATCGGATCCACTGTGAATGGGTGATTGCATTCGGATGTGCTTTCCATCTATACTTCCTAGGCAGTGCGGGAATTGCCAACGTTCTTGAAACTGTGATGCTATCCATTGCCACTGTTCTGCTGTGGTGGGCCACTGAAATAACAATATATTATTTATATGTATTTCTTTTAGTATTAAATAATGTACAGTCAGCCACAGCAACGGTGATGCACTTTTGAATCATAAGGCTTATAGCGATATGGATGAAAAGTGGATCACCGCCGCTGTTGCCGACCTAAACTAACTAAATGTAAATGTTGTGTAACTAAATGTGCTTCTTTTTTTTAGCCATCAGAAACCCAGATAGAAGAGTCGGTTCGTTCTCCATGTCAAACAACCGCAGCACAAGAAACTGTTGCAGAAATAACTACTAAAGTAAGACCAGGCCCGTCGTACGTGCAGAAAAAAAATATACCTTCTGATATTAAAGAGGTGAAAAACCAGATGGATGAGGCTTTCAAAGCCATAACTGTCGCTTCACGACGCCAGCAAGATTACGACGACACCGACTTTTTTTGCCAAATTCTGGCAAAAAAAATGAAAAAAATGGATGAAAAGAAACGCGACAAATTGATGTACGACATTCACACACTTTTGTATAATTCAAACTATAGTGAGTATGTAACCCGTCAAGTGAGTTGTACAGAATTGGTTAGGAGACTGGATGTTGATGGTCTCCTTCGGTGTTGTACTACTCACCACCGTGCTAAAGTAAATTTGTAGGGTATAATAAGCTGCTAGGGAAAGATTCAATTAAACAAGTACCTTCTTATACAATGCAATGTTTATTATAATAACACACTATTGAAGGTTCACAACATTGAATGTGGCTGGCCACATACCTTTCCCCATACACCTGGGCTTCCACACCAGTACAACCAGTCTCGGGTCTAGTTGTATTGGTGTGTTCACCTGCAATGAGACTATTACAATATCTCAGAGTCGCTATAGCGAGTCCGTGAGATGAACCACTTAATAGATACTAGCTCAATCATACAAGTACCTACCTATCAAGGTTGTGCTAACAACGGCACATAAGATTATGCTAAGCAATCCGCGACACAACACTTTATGGCAACTGGTCTCATCACCCAGTCCATACAATAGGCCTAACTCTCTCATAGACTAAATCGCTATCTTACCGATTATTCTCGGTGATCTCTCAGTACTTATCCCTTCACTTGACAAGACTACGACCCTTGGCATCAAACACAGGATACCCCTGTGTTCGCACGTTACGTGGCCTACGGGTTAATAATGACGCTTCGTTACCTGGAGCGGCGAACTTCCCTCATCACCGATATCGGCTAAGTAAAGCCTTCCTGTCACACGGATGACCACACCTCAAAGGTTGCCTGCACCCGGATCCATTCCAATCATCAGACCACGGGGCTACTCCAAAGCATCACGTGTCAATATTTATTAGAGATACACGAGAAAAAAGGCTAGCATAAACAGCCAGACCTGTAACAATACACTCGTGTCAGAAATCACATGTACGGGCCACGCCATCCCACATGAACAAAGAATACGGTTGAACACTCACCGGATTCAGCTTCGAATGGGACTTACTGGAAACCCATCGGGTTATTTGGACACAGTCTGTTCCTCCAGAACTAAGTCCCTCTTCCAAATCCTATTCGTATCGTGTCACACACGTTGCGGGTCTTCCCCATGCCGGATCAATGTCACAAACCTTCGGGAAGCTTCCGCTACCATAGACTAAATAGAATTCTTGTCTATTGGTTATTTTCCATTTCTTAGGCATTGTTTTAAATAAAATGTGGGAAATTATGTCTGTATGTTTATTTATTTAAATTAACTAATACTTTTGTATATAATTTACATGACATAATTTCTCTAGTGTTATAAAGAACACGCCGACAGCCATGCCAATGCCTGACACAAGATGTCGCTACTTGTTGCGTAATTTATTGATTTTGCAACGTCACAATGCCCCTCTTCCCACAATAAGGTTTTTGGGTAAGCAAAAACCACACACCGCCCTCGGTGTTAGAAGTGGGAATTCAATTTTGAAACAGAAATGGAATAAGTTCTATTTAAAAATGATATTTAATTATTAAGTCCTACTAAATGCAATAACCAACCTTAAATAATCCAACTGCCAGGAAACTCATTCTACTTACAAAAATTTCCTACTATCCGGGCATAACCCCCCCAATCTTTCATACATCCCTAGATTTTCCTCTCTTTCAATCTGTAGCAACCTGCATTCAAATCGCAGGAGGCCACCTCTCGCATACTCCCGAATTCCGTCTGTATACCAGTGGAACTCTGCATTGTTCAATATTAAATCAAAACGATCCTCCTGGTGAATATGTTCAGCGAGCTGATACATAAAAAATTGGCAAATAATGTCCATAACTCACCAGGCAAGACGTATAGAACATTCCCAGAAATAAAAATTCCTGAAAACTAAATGGTGTTTTGGCTTGTTTTAAGAGTCACCTGCCGCTCGTAACTAGATAAGCAACTAATGCTATCTAACGTCTCACCGAAGCAACAATGCTATTTCGGCAAAACAAAACATTAGTCTAGGCTTATTTTAGGAGTTACTATCCGCTCCAATACCAAATATGGGCACATCCATGTCCAATAAAAACGCAACCAAGCGAGCTTGGCTACAAAAATGTGAAGGCTTATTTTAGAAGTCACTATCCGCTTCTTATTATTATTATGGTCTGAGCCATAAAAATAATAAATTATATCGCAAAGTATGCAAAACGGCATAATTACTACCGTATAATATGTGGAACAAATCCAACAAATAAACTAAACGAACAAATCCAAATAAATAGATCCCTCGTTAACAATACGATTTACAAATGTTTAATAACAAAGTATAGCATGCATACGCCTTGTCTTCGTTGTTGGAATAGTCACCAAACAACACGTGGTAACACGGACTACGGCTAATAAACCCCCGGCTGAGACGACTGAAAGAAAATTTTCCGACCACTGTTGATCATGTTAATAAATTTTCATATCCTTTATGTGCCAAGTGCCTAGTGGCTTTCCATTTAATCCTATAAGCTCATAAACCAAAGGTGAAAGCACTTTTCCCACTATGCACTGTTGATATTTAGGAGCCAACTTAGATGCCTTATACTTATCTGCATCACTTTGGATGTAAGTTTTACGCCAAACCAACTGGCCTTCACGTAAAGTGACGTGACGCCTACGCAAGTTATAATACTTCGCGTTTGTGGCATGAGCCTTAACAATATTGGCGCGCACCTTTTCGAAGATATCCTTGAGAACTCCTAATTCGCCTGCATACTCTTCACGAGGCATAATTACTTCATAATCACAGTCGTCTGTGTTCTTATAAAACGTGCCGTTTATAATGGGTTCACGGCCATGTACCAAGAAAAATGGAGAAAATCCAGTTGTTTCATTCACTGCGCTATTTATAGCAAATTGTATTTTTGTTAAATTGAGATCCCAAGTCCTATGATCTTCTTTTACGTAGGACGAAACAGCTGTCATTACTGTTTTATTATACCTTTCAACCATATTAATTTGTGGTGTATATCTAGGCCCATAATGCACTCGAGGTATGTTATATCTCTTTAATAGGCTACGAAATTCCGATCCCGTGAATTGAACCCCATTATCGGTAATTACGGTTTCGGGAATCCCGTGAGCAAGAAGAACATAATTCTCAAAGTTTTTGGCTACCAAAGAACTAGTTGCACGGCGTAATGGAAACAATAACGTGTATTTTGAAAAACAGCAAGAAACTACAAGTAAATGTACAAAACCCGAGCGTGATTTTGGAAGTGGACCAACTAAATCTATAGATACAGCTTGAAATGGTCTATAACATTGTTTAGGCTGACCCATGAGTCCTGGTGTAAGAGTAGTCTTATGTTTATAGGCCGAACAATTACTACAAGCCCTGATGAACTCAACTACGTCACGATACATGCCTGGCCATATATACCTCAAAGTTAACCTGCGGTATGTCTTAAAAACACCCAGGTGACCTGAAGTAGGAGGTTCATGGTTTTCTGTTATGACCTGTGTACGCAGTGATTTGGGAACTACTTCTTTCCAGTCGAACTCTTGTGTTACCGCATATTTGCCTTTACTGTACCTATACAGAATACCTTTATCTACGCGGTAGTTGGGGTAATTTCCCGGACATGACAAACAACCAGCCTGTATTCTATCATACCATTCATCACCTGTCGGTGTAGGCGTAATTGGTGTATCTATTGCCTCAACCTTGAGTAACCTTGATAAGGCGTCTGGTACAACATTGTCCTTACCCTTCCTATGTTCGATTGTATAATTATACTGTGATAAACGACAACCCCAGCGTGCTAAACGACCTGTTGGGTTCTCCAAATTTTTAAACCATTTGAGTGAAGCATGGTCAGTAATAACTGTAAAATGTCTGCTACCCAAATATGGTTCATACTTTTCAACTGCATAAATGACAGCTAATGCTTCACGTTCAGTTGCACTATAATTACGCTCGGTTTTACTTAGGGATCTACTAATATAAGCGATAGGATGGTCATTCCCGTCAATATTCTGGGTTAGCATACCACCTATACCATAACTAGATGCATCGCAGTGAACAGTAAAAGGTTTCTCAAAATCTGGACATGCTAGAACAGGAGCAGAAACTAAAATATTTTTTAAAACATTGAAAGCGTCGTCTGCTTCTGGATTCCATTTAAATTTAACTTTTGTGCTGGTGAGAGCATTTAATGGTGCTGCGATGGTAGAAAAATTTCTAATAAATCTACGGTACCAAGAACAAGTTCCTAAGAACATTTTTACCTCCTTTGATGTCTTTGGTACTGGAAAGTCTAAAATAGCGCGCACCTTATCAGGATCAGTCCTAAGACCACACTCATCCACCACATAGCCCAAGTATTTTAAGGATTTTCTAAAGAACTTGCTTTTTCCAAAATTTATTGTTAAATTTGCGCTTTGAATCCGTTCGTGTAGTCTTTTTAAGAGAAGGATATGTGTTTCTAAATCCTCTGACACTACACAAATGTCATCGACGTAACAGAACATTAACCCCTTAGTTATATCGCTGCAAAACGGATGGCCAAACAACCTATCCATTAATCTTTGCTGTCGAGCAGGAGCTCCGCAGAGTCCAAATGGCATTACTTTAAATTCAAAAAGTCCTCTACCGGGAACAGTGAAACTGGTTTTCTCCCGTGAGGCTTCTTCTAACGGAATTTGCCAAAAACTAGCTTTAAAATCTATTGTGCTTATATATTTGGCGTTTTTGAGGCTATCTAAAATTTGAGGTATATACGGTATCGCATAAGCGTCCCCTTTCGTAACTGCATTAAGCTTCCTACAATCCAGACAGAACCGCAATGTACCATCTGACTTTGGAACCATAAGGACTGGATTGTTCCATGGACTCTCACTAGGGACCACCACATCGAGCTTCAACATGTTGTCCAATTCCTTATGAAGTTGTTTTAACTTTTCCGGTGACATTGGATATGGTCTGGACTTAATGAGTAACGCATCACCAGTATCTATTGCGTGTTGGATTAATTGTGTTCTACCCAAACCTTTTGACTCAAACGATATGTTATGAAATTGTTGCACTATTAATTCCGCTATTGTTTTATGTTCTGGGCTCAAATTATCAAATGACACAACTGTGTTTACAACTGTTTCACTTGTATTATTATTAAATTGAATAAATCGTTTTGGTGCCTCAATATAACTAATGTGTTTAAACATTTGAGGCATTAAGCTAAAAGCTATCCAAAAATCCACTCCAAATATAATATTTGATGTTATGGATGGAATAACATAAAATTTAATAATCTTAGTTACACTATTAAATGTAATTGGTAACCTTAAAATACCTATTGGGTTGCTTTCGGAACCATTTGCAACGAGAATCTTTTGCTTTAACTCAACTGAGGTGTCCAATGAATAACCTAAGTTGATAAACTGTTCATGGGCATTATTGCCTATGATTGAAATATCTGCCCCTGAATCTAATAATCCGCATAATGCTATATCATATAAATGTACATTTAAATAAGGTCGAATATCTTTATCCCGGTCTGGCTTAAACAGTGCTGACACTGATCTGTTAAATTTGTAAAAATCAGTAACAAATTCTAACCAAGATCTCCATTCACCTGGATCGACCGTTTCAGGTGGTTGGTGACAGACTGTTGAAACTAGTTTTTTGTATCCTTAGGTTTATTTTTACAATCTGGACAAGTTTTAACAGTAAACCCTAACTTTCCACATTTGAAACATTTTGTTTCTTTTTTACAACTTGGACAAGTTTTAACAGTAAACCCTGTCTTTCCACATTTGAAACATTTTATCTCCTTCACGGATGATTGTGGCTTGGATTTGTCTTTGGCCTGTCCATAACTAAATTTATTTTTATTGACATGGTGATTTACGCTGGCTACTTTATGTTTCTGTTTGTGATCTGTTGATTCAGACTGTGAAGCAGGCGTAGTGTAACTTTTTGATTTAATATCTTCAGCCTCCAGAAGACGTGACACTTCTTTGAGTTCTGCCACTGAAGCCGGCTTCACTAAAACTAAACCCCTTGATATGGATGGTTTGACGTTCTTTTTCAGGATTTTAATCTTTTCTGGTTCAGTCAAAGGTGTCTTCAATCGTGAGAATAATCCATTCATGACAGCGAAATACATGTGAACCGGTTCATCATTACCTTGGATCCGTTTCTTGGCCTCGTCCAGTAAATTATCCTCATAGTCAATGGCATGAAACTCCCTAAGGAGCAGATCCGCTAACTCCTTCCAAGTAGCCACTTGACATTTTGCACTTCTGTACCATATTAAAGCATCACCCTTAAAAAACGCAAAAGCTGAATCAAACAACACAGAATCTACTACTTTAAAAGCCTTAGCACGTTCAGAGATTGAGTCCAGAAATAAAAATGGACACGACTTGCCATCAAATATGACATTCCATTTACAAATATTCTTGCTAACTGCATATTGACTACTATCAAAATTTTCTTCTGCCTCTGGCTTTTCCGACTGTGGCTGTTGCTTTGCTGCCTCAGAACGACTGTACAATTTGTCTAGTGTAGTTCCATAACTCTTTATTATATTCTTAAGCTTCTCCTGCAAAACCCGTTCTTTATCCTCCCTACAATTGAGCCTATGTAGACGATGGAATAAATGACAATACAAAGCCCTAGCACGAGCTAGACTATACCTGTCTCGGGTATTTTCGGCACTATCCACCTTGACTTGCAACTCTTTCTGCTTATCCTGGATCGTAGCCAATTCCTTGCTAGTGTCCAAGTCTTCATCCACAAACTCGGATGGTCCGAAGCCCAAGCAAAGTGTTTTGAGTTGTTTCCGAAGCTTAAAAACTGTTTCTGCTGGTGTTTCCGCACGAACTGCAACCTCATAAGACAATTCGTCTCGTAATAGGGAATGAAAATATACCCTGTCTAAATCCATTTTGATATTTTCCCAATAAAATAATGTCAATAAAAAATATAAACGATGTTTATCTAAAACACGTTTCCGAACGCACCAAACCACATATAACACAACGTCAAACGTCAAAAGGTCACCTTGACAATATCAAATTGTCAATGTGTTTTATAGGTTAAGTTCCTATGTATGAAAACGAATGACTAACCAACCTCTAAATCATGGAATAGAATAACCAAATCAACTGTCTTATCGAATGCTGTGATCGTATTTCCAATTAGGGTGTAATGATGAGTGTTAAAACGTTAAACGTCTAAGTGACTGACCAGTCGTCATATAGATTTACAATGAAAGTTACTGTTCTATATTTGCACAACCTCAATTAACAATGATACTTGCCTGTAGTGTTATTATTTTACTATGGAGATCCTCTCAAACAAATAAGAAAACGCTATAACACCTTTGAGAACTGTCTCGTTTGGGCTGTGTACAATATATCTAGTATAAACCAAAATGTTTTATAACTATTATTCAGAAATTTGTTTTTGAATTTACTCAATTGTTAAACAATGTTTCACGATTTGAATGCAATACAGTTTATCAGTTATCTGATATATTTTAGTTTTCCTTGTAGTCAAAACTACTAAGTTTTTATCTTGAACCAATTGTCCAGTTGTATACAATACCTATAAACTGTTCCAGAAAATATGCAACCTCAATAAGTTACAAGTTACAATACCTTCCAAATTATAGGTAATATCAAGTCACTAACCGTTAAACAAACATTGGGAACATACATAATCTCATAACAATTACCACAATGCTACCAATCCAACTTGTGCATTGGCATATATACAAATAGGTTAGTGAACTTTTAACAGTCTGCACCTTACCGGTCCAAACAAAAGAAATTGTTATAGTGTGGTGCGTTGACCACTTTACATTCAAACTTAAAAAAAAAACTAGCCTTAATCTACTACATAATCCTGCCAAGTGAAAGACTGAGAGAATTGAGAGAGAGAGATACCTGCTATTAATTTGTTCACCTTATACAATTAAACAATTATATACCTTTGGGCGCCAACTGTAACCCGGCAAGTGGAGTTGTACAGAATTGGTTAGGAGACTGGATGTTGATGGTCTCCTTCGGTGTTGTACTACTCACCACCGTGCTAAAGTAAATTTGTAGGGTATAATAAGCTGCTAGGGAAAGATTCAATTAAACAAGTACCTTCTTATACAATGCAATGTTTATTATAATAACACACTATTGAAGGTTCACAACATTGAATGTGGCTGGCCACATACCTTTCCCCATACACCTGGGCTTCCACACCAGTACAACCAGTCTCGGGTCTAGTTGTATTGGTGTGTTCACCTGCAATGAGACTATTACAATATCTCAGAGTCGCTATAGCGAGTCCGTGAGATGAACCACTTAATAGATACTAGCTCAATCATACAAGTACCTACCTATCAAGGTTGTGCTAACAACGGCACATAAGATTATGCTAAGCAATCCGCGACACAACACTTTATGGCAACTGGTCTCATCACCCAGTCCATACAATAGGCCTAACTCTCTCATAGACTAAATCGCTATCTTACCGATTATTCTCGGTGATCTCTCAGTACTTATCCCTTCACTTGACAAGACTACGACCCTTGGCATCAAACACAGGATACCCCTGTGTTCGCACGTTACGTGGCCTACGGGTTAATAATGACGCTTCGTTACCTGGAGCGGCGAACTTCCCTCATCACCGATATCGGCTAAGTAAAGCCTTCCTGTCACACGGATGACCACACCTCAAAGGTTGCCTGCACCCGGATCCATTCCAATCATCAGACCACGGGGCTACTCCAAAGCATCACGTGTCAATATTTATTAGAGATACACGAGAAAAAAGGCTAGCATAAACAGCCAGACCTGTAACAATACACTCGTGTCAGAAATCACATGTACGGGCCACGCCATCCCACATGAACAAAGAATACGGTTGAACACTCACCGGATTCAGCTTCGAATGGGACTTACTGGAAACCCATCGGGTTATTTGGACACAGTCTGTTCCTCCAGAACTAAGTCCCTCTTCCAAATCCTATTCGTATCGTGTCACACACGTTGCGGGTCTTCCCCATGCCGGATCAATGTCACAAACCTTCGGGAAGCTTCCGCTACCATAGACTAAATAGAATTCTTGTCTATTGGTTATTTTCCATTTCTTAGGCATTGTTTTAAATAAAATGTGGGAAATTATGTCTGTATGTTTATTTATTTAAATTAACTAATACTTTTGTATATAATTTACATGACATAATTTCTCTAGTGTTATAAAGAACACGCCGACAGCCATGCCAATGCCTGACACAAGATGTCGCTACTTGTTGCGTAATTTATTGATTTTGCAACGTCACAAGTACCAATCATCTCCTACAACCACATACAGTGACTCTAGTGTAGAGTACTATGTGCCCCCGAATCCAGTTGCAGGCTATTCCTACAATCAAGCTTCAGATCAGGTGTATGCAGTTCCTACTCCTACAGCCACGAACCAACCGGTGTATACTTCCCAGCCGAAAATTATAATAAATTCACAAGAAATCATACAGAAAGCATTTGAAATGAGCGGTGAAGGTGACACAAACAAAAAATAAGTGATAAATATTATGATTATTACTACATAAATATAATAAATAGATGTAAATTATTGTTTTTATTTAATTACCTTGACTTCATCTTGGAGAATATTAATAATCGCCTTACATACTTGAGGTACAATTTTTGATATTATTTGGCTTGATATTTTAAACAGAAAATGAAGAGATTTATATGTGTCGCCTGTTGCAAGAAATCTTAAAGTTACTGCCAGACGGACTTTAGCTGGGATGGCCTTTCTCCAGAGGGTATCTTTCTTTGCTATTAATGGGCCGATTTTTTCTAGCAAATATTCAAAATCAGATGATGACATTCTGCAGAAATTCTCAAAATGTCCCGAAGGTTCATGAAGCATCTCCGCCAGTAAATTATTTCCGTGTCTATAAAAAAAAACCGTTGAAATGTATTTCTCTGGGTAGGAATAGACTTTTCTATTTATTTGTCTAGTCTAGTAATAATAATATATAACTTACTTTCTTCCTGAAGAGTGCAATTTAATCACCCACCACCGCCTTTTTTTTCGTTGTTTTCTTGTACAATGCAAATAATAAGCATATGTACCTAAACCATATGCATAAGCTGCTAGTGCAAATAAGTTTTCGTCCATCGTCTTGTCGCTCTGCGACTACAACTGTCCAATGTTTGGTCTATTTCCAGTATTTGGCTACAAAGTACATATTGAAGCCAATGTGTGGTGCACTAGTTGGATTCAATACTGGTCATTTGAAATTTGAGTCCAGCTTGGACGCAAAGTTGAATCCAATGTGTGGCCGCAGCTTTAAGCGACTACACTACAACAATAACACAAAAAACATGCGTGCTTTATGCGTGCCAGTCAATCCATATTAAACTCTAATGCAATAGAAATAAGAGCGCACCGTAATGTTTATTATGTTTGTCAAATCGTCAGCTCTTGGACAATTTTGAACTCTAACTTCATAGTACCAAGGACGCTTATCATGTTGTTTCGTGTCCGTGTCTTGTCTGTCTACCAACCAAACCAGTAGTAGGCAATAGGCATCGACACGACTCACGACGCACCGAGTCACTGAGTGAGCGAGTGAGCGAGTAGTGATAAGTGAACGAGTCCGAACCTGCGCTCCGCCGCGCCGCTCCGCCGCTCCGCCGCTCCCAAAGACTACTATAGTATACTGGCAATAGACAGGCAGCTCCAGTCTTTTTTAATATTTCGAACGCAGCGCCATCTAGTTTTTCGATAAGGGTACTAATGAATATAAATGTATACGTATATATAGGTAGCTATAGCTAGCTGCTGTACTATACGGTGCACAGGTACACACGGCTATACATCAAGCTATACATTTCCAGTTTATGCTGATCTCGCATTGTATAGGATTTCCGTACGACGCGAGGTCAGCTTATACTGGAAATGTATAGCTTGATGTGTACTGCCGTCGTAAGAAAAAAGGGCACAACTAACATTTTTGTCAAAATTGAGTTATATACATATTTAGAATCAGAAAAAAAAGGCACATCTACTCAATTTTTTATAGAATTTTTTCTTCAAGGAATTCGGAGATACAGTAGGCTCAAAAGGCACAAATGAGACTAATATTCATGTTTTATAGAATGAAAAGGCACATTTATTTACCATTATATTAAAAAGGCACAAATACGTAGATGTGACTATTACTTCATACAGATTTTTACTAAAAACTACTTTGAAAAGGCACACTTACAACATAACATAAAGAAAAGGCTCAAATGCCAGATGTGCCCTGTCTACTTAATTAATGATCCATGCATGGCTCAATTAATTTACGTATAAAAGGCACAAATAACCAGTTGTGCCTTTTCTTTAAATTATTTACGATTAGGGGTGAGGAAAGGCGGGCAGGGTTTGATTGAAACGCGCCAGTTGTGCCCGAAGTGTCTCGACGAGTCCACGCTTGTCTGTGCTGCACTGGTAAGATAAATTTTTGTTACATTTGCGTGTTTTTATTATATTAAACTTCTTTTGTGACACATTAATATGAATATAATAATGTATTAGTATTTATTGGCTACATTTTTGAGTGATTAATTGCAATTTAGTTAAAAAATATAACGAAATTTTTAGTAGGTATCTACTTAATCGTAAATAATTTAGAATACGCGCAATAATTGTTACTGGATTTATACTACCAGGTCATTTTTATCAAGAACTTAATTCTTTTTTCAGCAATATGCAATCACGAAGCGCAAGATTAGTTAGTGCTGCTTTACGCAACGATAATGGCGTAGGCGAATGGTCTCCCGAGCCGGCAACCAGTCACAGTGGCGTTCAACACTCGGTGCAAGCATCAAGCTCGGAGCATGTTGTGGCACCGCTATCTGTGTTAGATACAGAATCTGATTTTGATTCTGATGACTCAGTATTGGATAAAAATTATGAATTACCAAAAGTACGGGAAAAAAACAGCGATACAGATGGGTCTGACTCAGAAGACTTTATACCATGCTCGCAGCCAGTTCCAGCAAAAACAATTTTAGAATCATCGGCAGAATCAGATGAAGAAACCAACCATGTTCAGCTGACTAAGAAAGGAACTATTAGAAAGCGCAAAACTTATAACGTTAGCATAAAGGATCGGAAGAGACTGAAGGCGGAGGAAAAAATAAGAAGCAAATATTTTGTAAAACCAGGTTGCCGCGAGGATGTCTGCAAAAAAAAATGTTCAGCGCGCTTTTCAGAAGAGTATCGCAAAGTAGTGAATAACAATTTTCGAAAAATGTCATGGATGGAACAAAAATACTTCTTTTTGTGTCATACTAGTCAAAGAAAACCGGATAGGCCAAAGGACAGAGAAAATAATGACAAAAATAGTAAACATTACATACGATCTAAAACCATATCATATTTTTTGGCAGACGAAAATGGTGACAAAATTCCAGTATGCAAAACATTTTTCTTAACCACCCTAGGCTATAACCAAAATAATTGTAAGGCTGTAAGAAATGTTTTTGATAATAAGAATAATACATCGTACCCATAATCCCTCATTGATGGCCGCGGACACAACCCAAATCCAAGGAAAATTGATAATACTAAAATCATTGAGCATATAATGTCATTCCGTACTGCTGTGTCCCATTACAGGCGAGAACATGCCCCTAACAAAAAGTATTTGCCTTCTGATCTCAGTATTCGAATCATGTATGACCACTACTGTGAAAATGCGCCTGAAACGAAAGTATCGTACGGTTTTTACAGAAAACTTGTAAAGGAACTTAGTATCTCATTTGCCAAATTAGGCCACGAAGAGTGTGAGCAATGTGAAAAATTTACAATTCATAACCCTAACTCAGAAATTAGGCACAGGGGTTGTCAAGCATGTAAAAGTTATGAAGAACATCACGAAAAGTATATTTTAGCTCGTAAGAAGTATGAAGAAGATGCTGATAACCAGACTCAGAAAAAGAATAATGCTGATACTGTTATTTTTGCTGTAGACCTGGAAAAAGTTATTATGTTACCCCGTATGGATGAATTCAAAACCGTGATGTTCTGCCCGCGGCTTATTGTTTTCAACCAGAGTTTTGTGCCGTTAGGAGACAAAAAAATACACGAAGTTAGTCACACTTTTGCCGTTTTATGGCACGAAGGAACGTCTGGCAGAAAAAAAGAGGACATTGTAAGTTGCTTCAGGGCTTTTTTTATAGAAAACCGAGACCTAAAGCACGTAATTTTGTGGCTTGATAACTGTGCAGCACAAAATAAAAATTGGACGCTTTATTCTTATTTGATATATCTGATAAACTCTGCCGAAGTTAGTTTTGAAAGTATTACTTTGCGGTATTTAGAAGTTGGTCATACATTCATGGCTGCTGATGAATTCCACCACAGAGTGGAACGATCTCTTAAAACAAAAAAACGTGTATACGACTTTGAGGATTTCTGCAAAGCTGTATCTGATACTGGCTCTCGCACAATAGTAAAGAAGATGATTATTCAAGATTTTTTTGATTTTGAAGACTGCTCTTCAACATTCAAATTAAAAAATTCCAACCCTCGAGCTTATTTGAATGGTATTGCCGAGGCTAATTTTCGCAGGGGATTCCATTTATTATTTTACAAAAATAGCCATGGCACTGATGAGTATTTTGAATTAGATTTCCTTAGGTTAAAAGATCTTAAACAAGGTATTCCAGCACCACGCCAAAAACTTACTCCGAGGGGCATCACGAGTGAAAGGAAATCCGCTATACTCACTAAACTTGGACCACTTATGCCTGCTAATCGAAGGCATTTTTGGGAAAGCTTACCCGTAAATGACCGCTCAGCTGATCTAACTCATATTTATGAAGACTGATTGTTTTATTAATTTACTCATTTTGACTGAAGTTCTAGTTATAAGTGCCTTGATGATTGTGATAACTTACCTAATTACTTAACATAATAATGTACCTAAGGTTTTTTATTTTTCAAATAGTATTTTTTTTGTTTATTCTTATTTTGATAATTTTAATGTTGTTCAAAGGACATGGCTAGAATTGTTCAAAAAGGTGATAACCTAAAAATGTTAAAACATTATTATAAAACTTCTACTAGTAGCTGATTAAATATCCTTTTTTTATAAAAAAAAAGAAACTAATACCTAAGTTCCGTGATGAAGGTTTTTCCTTTAATTTTTGAATTAGTTTGTGTTTATTCCTATTTTGATAATTTTAATGTTGTTTGTAGGGCATGGCCCGAATGATTGTAATTGTGATAACCTGAAAAGTGCCATATTTAACAAACATTCTTATAAGACTTTTAGAAGTTGATTTAATAACCTGACTGTGATTTAAAAAAAACCAAATAAGTTTCTTGAAGGCTGGTAATTTCAGTTAACTAATGTAATTTTTTTAAAGTTGTGAGACGATAATTTTTGTTACCTTTTTAAAATAAAAAAAATATTTTTATTTCCTAATTGTTTTATTACCTGTTTCTTTTTGTATAATTATTAAAATGAAAAGACACATTTTAATAAATATGCCTTTTCATTGTAATATTTCATATTTTTTCCCAAAATGTCAGAATGAAAAGTCGCAATTGGTTAGTTATGCCCTTTATTCGTGTAAGAAAAGCGAGAGTCTGGTGTTGTAGGCGGGGGTGACGGTGTTCCCTTGACGAAGGTTATGTAATGAAACCACGTTAATAGGCGAAATCACACTTGTATTGCAAGTAAATACACGAAAATGAACAGTAATCAGTAAATTATAAAACCGTGAGGCGGCTATCGTAACACAAAACACTTTTACACGGCGAAGTACACAATAGTTACAGGACAATACACGCACATATACAGTTAGGTAATACCTGAATGGTTCAGGGAATGCACAGAAAACAGATCACACAAAATTACAGTCTTTAAAATAGTCAGAGACGCCGATGGCATATAAATATGACACAAAGGCTAACTTACAATGCACTTCTAGATACCCTATAGTACTTTACTGCCCTAGGTACAATTCGCGACTTGGTGATACACTTGAAGAGACAACTTATTGCTTTGGAGAACTTCCGATGATTACTAGTGATGACTAACGACAACTACAAAATATTCGGAATTATGCACCTTTTCTATAGTCTTATTAACTGTAGCGAGTAGTGGGTGCAGGTCACTCGTTTTCCCTCGTTAACCACTCACGAGCACGTATTATAGACTCGCCCGGGGACAAGTTCAGACGGGTCAGAGCCCATTCGTCCCCTAAAATTCGTCCCCCAGCATTAAAGTTGTAGATTCGGCCCCTATATAGGTGCCCATTGGTCTCCTGGTAGGGGACCAATTAATATTTTAATAAAAAATATTATTTTTAAGGTACCCATTCGTCCCCTCTAATATATATACATTATAAGTTAAAGATTCGGCACCTATTCAGGTGCCTATTGGTCCCCTGAGATAAAATTAGCTATATTTTACATAAGAAACGGTTAACATAGTACACTTGTGAACAGTTTATTAACGGCATTAATTTAATAACTCATAACAGATCATTGAAAAAAGAGCTATGATGAATGATAATCCGTCATGATAATAATATAACCTGTCGATAGGCTTACGATGTAAAATTGTCTCACTACGAATGGCTTGTTAAAAAACGGGTTACAAATAATAGATAAGGTGTTTAAAATTGGTAAGTACTCTCCAGATGTGCGCGGGGTGTGGAATGCCGAAGCGGGAGGGGTAATTTTAGCCAGAGTATATGCGCGCGAGCAAATAACAAAGGCGTAGCCCAAAACAATAGACGCTCGATGAAAGGACTTGCACCTGATTGGCTAACACCAGTACTAGACAACTTCGGCGTATTTATTCCAGGAATGTGTTACTACATTTAGTTTACTTATAGTTGCAAATCCAAGCGTACTGATTTTTATACTGTCTCGAGTGAAAGTTTACTCATTAGTGTATCCTGTAGGATTACTTATTAAATTTAATTAGTGAGTGAAGTGATCAGTGCATGTACGTGAAGGAAAAATACGTAAGTTCTACTATTTACCTATATATCCCTATTTCAAAAGACTTGAAAAATGCCCTTGGAACATGCCTTGGAATGCTCTGTAATAGTGCTATAATTGTATGTTTATAAATAAATAAATAAATAATTGGAACGATGACACAGAAAAAAAAATTCAACTGCTGCTACTTTTTAATAGTTACTATTAAATACTTTATTTTCTTTTAAGGTAAAACATAGATTTTTACTATGCTACTGTGTATGCACTCACATAATTTTCTATTTTGTATGATAAAATAATACTTTTTCTACTTTTTCAGTGATTTTCATATCTATATGTATAGAGTAGATAAATAGTTTGTTTATTAATCGATTCAATCACACCATCATATATAAAAACAGCATGTTTTGATAATAAT
This sequence comes from Dryobotodes eremita, assembly GCA_917490735.1. NCBI lineage: Eukaryota > Metazoa > Arthropoda > Insecta > Lepidoptera > Noctuidae > Dryobotodes > Dryobotodes eremita. The sequence continues at coordinate 1,181,359 of OU823272.1, forward strand.
GTTGCTTTGATTTATTTTGCATTAATTCGATTGGATGTTTGGAAAGCAAGGGACATACGATTTGACATAGATGTGCTGTGTGAAAACAACATCTTAAAACTCTTGTTTGAATATAGTATTCGAAGATAAATGTTTTACATATCTGGTAAAAACTATAATAACAACTTATATTAAATAAATGTTTTTACGGTTATTATAAATTAAATAAACATACATGTCAAACAAGCATATTATAGTTAAAGTAGCATATTATGTCGAGGAATGTTATTATTTGGTAACTTTTTCTTACAGAATAATGGCTGATGAACCACAGTGCAGTAGTGGTTTGACAGGAATTGAGTATATATCCTCTGAAAGAGGTAGACCAATTTTATTGAGAGGAGGGTATCAGTTATATATGAAGAAAAAATACAAAAATGGCTCATTTTATTGGAAATGCACTCAAAGAAATACTTGCCATGGAAGTATCACAATTCAAGAAAACCGAATCTTAAAAGAAACACCTCACTTATGTACACCAGATATAACAAAAAATGAGCTCAAGAAAGCACTTAATTCATGCAAGAATAGAGCAGCCAGAGGAAACGAGTCACTACTAAATATATTTGACGAGGAAATGAGGGAATTTAAAGACAAAGGACTAAACCATGTACAAAATATTCCCGACTTCCAAAACCTTAAACATGGACTCTATAACGCAAGAAGAAAAGCAAATGGTGCCAATCGGCTGATTTTTAAAAAAGCAGAAGAAGTAGTTGTACCTAAAAAATATGAAGACTTTTTAATATGTGATTATCAAGATGGTTCAAACCGAATTTTAATATTTTCTGTGGTAAATGAGGTGACAATGTCAAGTTTCTCCGATTTCTTTTTAGATGGAACCTTTAAATTTGTAATTCATCCATTTGTTCAGCTATTTAGTATTCACGCTGATATTGGAAGTTCTAGCACCAGTACAAATGTTGTACCGTTAGTATTTGCGCTGCTTTTAAATAAAAAGCAAGCTACTTACGAAATTCTATTTCATATGCTTAAGGCCCGTTTTCCCAATTGGTGTCCACGTCAGTTTACCATGGATTTTGAGATAGCAATACAAAACGCGGCACAAAAAGTTTTCCCAAATACGCTGATTTCTGGATGTTATTTCCATTTTTTGAAATCCCTGTGGAAGAAAGCAAAACACTTGGAACTCAAATCTAGACTACATAAGCGACACGTTGCCCTTTGCGCCTCACTAGCTTTAATACCAGAACAATATATAGATGACGGTTGGCTTTATATCATGGAGGACTGCCCTCAAAATAATCTAATTTCAGCTTTTAATGATTATTTTGTCGAGAACTGGCTCGATAATAAAACTATAGCCAGAAATTGGAATGTATATGGACAACGTCATCGGACGACTAACCTTGTAGAAAGTTGGCATTCCAAAATTAATCGTAAAATTAATGGTAGAAATAAACCAAATATTTTGAAATTTTTAGACACTCTACATAAAGAAGCGAATTTATCAAAAAATAAAATGGATCAGGTGCAAAGGGGTGTCCAAACAAATAATCGGACTCCTGAATCGATTGAAAATGAAGCGAGAATAAATCGCATAATTAGCCAATTTTTTGAAAATCAGATTTCACTAGGCCACTGCATGGAAAAGCTATGCATATATTATTAATTTAAAATGAAAAAACAAATATAAGATTAGTTTTATACTAAAATAATGTTGATTGGTTTAATCTTCAATAATTATTGTGATTTTAGTCATTTTTTGTTATAGTAGTTATAGTTTGTTAGATTTAAGTTATTATGATTTTGCATGTAGTTGGTAAATATACAAAAAATACGGTGATTTTAGCCAATTTTTATGTAGGTACTTCTAGTTACAATTTATTAGATTTAAGTTATTACGATTTTGCATGTAGTTGGTTAATATACAAAAAAAATATATATGTTGATTTATCTAGTCTTCAATAATTACTGTGATTTTAGTATTTTTATTGTACTGTTATAATTTTTTAGATTTAAGTTATTATGATTTTGCATGTATGTAGTTGGTAAATATACAAAAAAATAAGAAGTGAGTATTTACTGTTGATATGACATATATATATGTATATATAAAATATAACACATTGTGTTCTATTTTTTTGCATATTTTATATTTAATGTTGATTTATATGATGGTCAATCAAGGCTGATTTTTGTAAAAGAGTTGTATTTTGTTAGTTTCTAGGACATTGTGATTTTGTATGTGTTAATCTTATTTGAAATAAACATGATATCTACGGAATTACTATATTTTTTATTTTAGCCTTTTCTGCGCGACTGTACCAGGACTACTAAGCTGCAGTATACACATATACATGTACTTATATTAGAAGAATGAATAAAAATAAATATTCATCAGAGGACGAATGGGCCCCTTAAAAGTTCCAGGGGACGAGTGGGCACAGGGTGCGAATCTTAGGGGACGAATGGGCTCTGACCCGTTCAGACTTGTCGAGGTCGAGTTCAAACCTGACCGGAAATAGACTCTCCCTTTCATTCCTATTGAGTGTCCATTTCCGGCCAACTATCACCCGCACCCACTACCTGCGCCCTAGTGCGCTGCGTGGGTCAAAATGTATTTGATTTTACATAATCATATCAGTGTTTTCTTAATATGTTATTTATAGGTACTCTGATTTACAAATCAAACAATAATTTCACCAGCCTTTATTATTGTGCTTCGCTTACAATTCGTAATATTAATAACTTTAGTTAATTTTTTTTGTTACTTTGAAAGGGAAAATGTTGATTATTTAATAAATAGTAATAAAATAATAACTTACATTTCATTAGTTGTATAAGAATCGTGATAATGAATTTATTTTAATTCATCTATTTTCGAAAAATAATGTGTAAGTCAATATTTTTCACCAAAAACTAATAAAAACTTTAAAGTCGATTTTCTCCATATTTATAAAATGTTAGTTGTGCCTTTTTTCATTATGACGGCAGTGTAGCAGTGTGTATGTACCTATAATATGTCAAGTGGCGTTTATGGGAAGTATGTTACAGAAATTCGAAAACGAAAAAAACAACTCATTAGTATTTTTGTATATTTAAAAAAAATTACACATTTAATATATAATTTTGTGTTCGCCTTTTTCTCCCTTTATGATTTAGGTAGTGTCGATTAGCTTTTTCTTTCATTGGATCATTAACATCCCAAAAGGTTATTTTGCCAGTGAGAACATTATTGACATCTTTGCATCAATTGTGTATGAAAAACATTGTACTTTTATTTATTAAATATTGACGTAAATCATGTTTGTGATTTGCACAATTAATAAATGATACACTTATATTTATATTTATAAGTAATTTTATATACACGGATATGTTCTTTTTATTGCTGTGCTCTTTTAAAATTTCAATACATACGTGTTCCACTAGGGCAAAGAAATCAAATAATGCTCTTGTGGGATAGCACAACCACTTTTTGTTGTCAAATTCCTTCATTTTTATGTATTCATGGAAACTTTGTAGTTCTTCTGCTTCCATACAATTTCTGCAGTCCACACAATTTTTATAAATATGCTTTTTAGCAAGTTGTGCTATCCACCCACTGCAATACCCTATTGCTGCGGTTCTTTCAATAAGCATTGGAGTTTGTCCCTGTATTAGGTCATCTGTATTTAACATTTGTATATTTAAATGAGCACTGTCAATTTCATTTTCACATTCAGTTGTGTGTGTGTCTACTGGATTTTCTAAAAAATATTTTAATGATTGGAGACAAACACCATCATCTTTTTCACAGTTTGCTCCAACTGAATGTGAAGATGAAATATTATTTATTAATAAAGTTTTGAAGGCTCCTTCAAATGCAGATGACGTGGGCATAATGTTGCTATAACCATGAGCTCTAATTGCCCCAAAAAAGTTTTCCAATGCGTCTTGATTTAAATTGCGCAGCAGTAAAGAGTTAATCCCTTTGGATGTTAAATGTTTTACAATTAATTTAAAACCTTCTATGGTCTTGATCCAGCTTGACAACGAAGGCACTACTCCTTGGTTATTAGCGTTACTAAATTTCATTGTTTTTAATACATTAAGACTATAATTCCACAATTTGTGGTGAGGTGAGGATGGGGTCACTGCCGTCCTGTAAATTTTTCCTCCTCTTATCGCGCTGAAACTGCCATTAACGCTGTCGAATAAATCATCAAAAAACATGAGTAGATCTGCTGTGTCGGTACTTCCTTTTTCAAGCACTCCACATCCTGCAAAGGAGAAAAACTAATATTAATTCAACTATCTCAGTGTGGTTTGCAGAATGAATAATGGGTCACCACTTAGGACTTAGGGCTATTTTTCACCGGGACACCATGGCGGCGCTAGTTGCGCCGCCACCACTGACAAAATGTATACAACCTGGAGTATCTCACCTGGTGTCCGCTTGATTACGCAACCATACACATTTTGTTCGCGCTACCAACAAAATGCATGTATGGTCGCGCAGCCAGGTTGCGCTGCGCGACCTGGCTGCGCGATCATTGCGTCCCAGTGAGATTCGGTCCTTAGGGATCGTGTAAAGCCTGCCGGGGCTGCGGATTGTTCGAAAGAGTTACCGTGGCCCTGGCGCACAGGCAACTGAAGGAACACGGGTGGGTTTTAGTCAGTAAGAGTCTGACACGCCCTTCCGCTCCGCCCAGAGCGGGAGACGTCATTTGATAATTTCCCACCAAAAAAAAAAAAAAAAAAAAGGATCTTGTAAAGAAGATGGACAACAGCATCTTTTTTTATTTAAAGAACATATTGTAATGAGCAATATGCCTTCCGAGTGTAGAAAATACAAACTGACTGACATTGTCAAAATCCTGACATTAAAGACAAAGACAGATAGATAGCAAATGAAAAACTGTAACTTTCAAACATTCACAATTAATTAATTAAATAAAAATACTGTTTACCTGCCATAAGTCCAAGGGCTACTCCAACTGACTGACTGAATACCTGAGTACAATGTTTAACCCTCATTTTCGGGATCAATGCAGGCAACACGTGGTGAGCTGTTAGCTTGGGCACTAGTTTTACTCCTTTATAACCTGGACACCTTTTATATAGCTTCACAATATGGTCCCATTTCGCAATGCCTTCTTGGCCTTTAATGGTAAATTTAAGATCTTTTGTAATCAGATTATTTCTAATCCCTTTTATGAGGTGACGTGGATCATAGATTGAAAAAATCTTATTCATATTCACTAAGAAAAAACCCCCTTTATATTCTCGTCCATTGCGTAAAAAACTTTCTCGCGTTTCTTTGAGTAATGCGTTTATAGCCGCCACATTGGAGGTGCCTTGGTCACATACTGTTGCCACGACTTTTAGTCCCGTTTCTTGCATTTTTTTTATAATGTTCTTTATCTGTTTTTTTAGTTCAAATGTTTTAGTGCTTCCACTACAATAATAGAAGGCCAAAGGCTGCTTGTATTTTTTTACAATGCCTCTTATCATGAATACTAATACATGATCACAATATTCTTTTTCGACTATATTACCATTGTCAACAAAACCCGATATTTTGTCATTTCTTTTATCATATGAAATGCCGGCTCCAACTGCCATCTCATCAAATGTTAAAGAACAATATTTGTAATTGTTAGGCATTTTAGTAACTCTATTTTTCAAGTTTTCAAATATTATGTCATTGATTCCAGCTTTTAGGTTTATCTTGTGCAGTAAATTTTGCAGTGTTCTTCTGCTTGGCAAAACACATATGTTGCTAAGTAACCGATATGCTTTAGGAGATGGCTTGAATAGAGACAACGCCAAAATCTTTTCTTCAAGTGTGAATCGCCTTCCTTTCTTTTTCTTGCCACTTTGGGAGGCTTGCATTTGGCAAAATAACTTTGTAGTGTATGACATATTCTTACAAACCATATTGAATGCAGTTGTTTTTTTAATTTTTTTTGCAAGCATGTATTTTGCTTTAAAACACTTCTTATCACGTTCACATTTTCTTAATTTCTTTAAAACAAATTTAAATTCCTTATGTTGCGCCAAAGTTACACGAGGACCTGAAAAACACGCAATTTTTCTTTAAGCAAATAACAAACAAACTTTAAAAAAGAGATTTAGATATTAAAGATTTTAAAATGATGTTATTCTAAAAGTAAATTAAGAATCTTTTTGGTTTATGACCTAGAGGCCTGGATCTTCATTTAAGTTTATGCAATTCAGTAATTCAGTGTTTTACTTATGTTCAATTAGATACATACTTTTTGGAATAATTGTCTTTTTACTTTTCCACTCTCTGCATTGAGTTTGGTCTGGTTCTGTAACATTTTGATGTCCTGTAAATTAAATATTCATAGTTATTGTCAAATTGCATAGAATTTAAACATATGTCTAAATATGTCATTTATGCAATAAAATTTGATCATATTATTATCATAGTGTAGTTCCAGAGATTACCTCCTACAAACACACTTACAACTTTACCTCTTTTTAATATTAGTATAGATATAATACAAACCTGATATCGCATAATTTGGCTGTGTCCTTAAAACATTTGATGTGGAAACTAGAGCCGGCTTGCTTATTATAGCTTCAATGAGTTCTTTTCCTGAAATATAATTAAATATCTATACTAAGTTGAGGCCCAATAAAGCAATCACACAAAGGTTTGTCACACAAACCTGAACCAACAGACGTTTGGTAGGTCTCACTCTTTTGTCGTAAATTGTCCTCACATAATTATTGTTTGAGATAATTTTATTTGTTACACAACAGAGTAAGCATGGAGTTTTTTTGCTTGTTCATCTCCATAGGAAACCAAAACTTTGTAACAGGGCAACGAAAGTCTGACTATTCATAAGTGCCGGATAATGGTTTACATGAATAAAAATATATTTGATTGATTGAATTACAAATTTTTAGTAATAAAAGACACATACCTGAAGTGTTAAAATCAGATTCTTGTAATTGATTTCTCAGAGGAGGATTCTGATCAGAGGTTGACATAACCATTGCTTCACCAAGTGATTGTGGTTGCAGATCTAGAATAATATTAAAAATATTGTCTATATTTATTATTTGTTTAAAAAAAAAAATGCATTGATGAATATGATAGTTAACAACAAATAGTATTACCTGGGATATGTAGTGTTGGAATTGCCAATTTAGACAGTCTACCAGTTGGATACTTATGAATTTCTTCAAAATGTCTGTGACAGACACGTTTGTTGCCATAGATAATATGATGATCCAATGTAGCTATTTCACCACCAATATGTAAAATCCAAGTTTTAAATTTCTCTGCACTGATCTCTGGATTCGGGAACAGATGTAGAGGCACACCTGAAAACATGAAATAATAAATTAGGTGTGTAACTTAAATCAATCAATCAGATCAAATGAAAGGTTGTAGTATGGCATTGGGCCATTGGTTACAATGTACTCTGTGATTGGATATAGGTTGGTTTCACGGGGTGCACAGAGTACAATAATTCATGGGGTGGCTACAGACAGTTTAGAATATAAGAACGACAATCAAGGCAAATCATTTAGAACCTATTGACTTTGACCTTCTTCTACACCGTATATTTTATGTACTCTACTCTGGAGCTATTACAATAGAGATACCATATCTGAAACATATTGATGATAACCAAGTCGCAAAGAAGAATAGTGATTTAATCTTACATATCTGAAGTCTTTTCTTTCTTTAATACTAAATCGTTTTAAAACTAAGTTAGGAATACTAAAAACCAGGTTAAGTATTCTCAAAACTAGTTTGTATTAAGTAAGTATGCCTACACTTAAATCACCATTTTCATTAATCTTAAAACAGTTTTTGTAATCACTTAAAAGTTCACCATATTTTCTAAAATAAAGTTATAAGCACTTTATAGCAAAATAAGTTTTTAATTATACTTCACTAAGATAAGATCGAATGTCTGTAGTTTTAATTAGGTATTGCAGATATCCTCAAGTCTAATTCTTGATCTGAAGTCAACCTACAAGATATATCTTGAAATCTGTGTTTACAGATCTGCAAAACCACATTCAACAAATAGGGTTAGTTTATGTAAACAGTAGTATTAACTCTTTCGTAACCTTGGAGAGTATCTAGAAGACATCTTGAGGGACATACTAGTTTTAGCCAAGACAACAGCTGGAATTCGTCTACTTGCCTTCAAGATAATAATATCTACAATACATTTTTAAGACATTTGTTGGTCAGTGGGTCGTCTTGGGGACAGATTTGTTTACTACTTGGCTAAAGTATAACCCTTCAGGTTTGGCATAAAATAAAGGTAGAAAAACAAAATTTACTTACCGTCTTTCCTAACCACAGCACATCCAGGTACACAGCAAGAATTTTGTGACATGGTTGAAGTTCACTGTTCACTATTCACAATTACAGGTCCAAACTCTAAAGAGTGCCTATGCGTAGAGTACAGTAACTTCACAAGTTCTGGATGATGTTTAATTGTTTACAATACGGCGTCACACTGTGGAGGATACACAACTCGACACGAGTGTACGAACGAATTGTAAGCCGGGCACGCAGCACAGCAACACGGAGGAACGGAAGCTCAACTCAACATGGATAGCAGCTGCACTTTCAAAACAACGAGAACTTTATTACAAAAGGAAAATAAATGCGCACGAGCAGTTACACTCTCACGCACTCAGCCACAGTGTTGCCAGTACCTGCGTCGACTTTCGGACGATTCAGTATTTGAAATGGGACGATTTTTGGACAAAAAGGACGGCTGGAGAAATATTAATTTGTTACGATTGAATGAGAAAAAAGTATACCTAAAAAGGCGTGAGTACTGTTATATTTTTAGGGCAAACAAATAAACAGTAAAAAAAAAAATATGATTTTCAATATTTTCATTTTGTTTTTTGCATGTCTTTGGTCGGCTCAAACTTCACGACATCCTTGATCAATACGAATAGTGTAAACAAACTTTTGTTGATCAAGAAGAAAAACGGATCAATACGTACAAGACAAGCAAGTTTGTTGCTTCGTGTCTTCCTCAGTATCTGTCCACTAAAACCACTGCTAAAACAGTATTATTATAAAATGTTTATAATGAAAGAAACTCGCAAAACGAAAACTCAATTTCAAATTAAACACCGACGAGCATCGTAGTAACTCGTACGTAATGAATTCAGCTGAATAACCGAATGATTGTGGCTGTTTGTGTGCGTGGAAGGTACAGGCAAGCGATACGGGATCACTGCGCGTGGAAAAAGGATGGCTGGCGATATTCGCCAGCAGTCTGAAATTGCATTCAAACGCCGCGCGTTTCGTTTTTACAAAGTTTTAGGCATTTTTGTAATTTTTAAAACTACCTTTTGTTATTTGCATTACAAATGCATTTTTTAAATTATGGTAGTTGGCTATTTGAAAAGGGACGGAAAAGGGACTGAATATATGAACGGACACCGAAGGGACGTAAAGATGTCTACTCGGACAAAAATCGTCCCTTTTGGGACGTTCTGGCATCTCTGCTCAGCTTAGAGCATTTAACATATGGAGACAGCATAGCTGAGCGAACCCCTCTGCCAAAGTCAATTGGCCATATGACCATGCACGTTATATAAAACTAGTTCATTCGCCGACCGCTGACGCATTACGCTCTCGACACTCGTCCTGAACGGTCGTGCTTACGCTCCCCCGTTCATGACTCAGTGGCGCTAGCCTAATTCTTCCTCGTTACGTTTACGTAACGCCCTCGCAGCCGCCCCGGCTGTATTCGATCATCGATCGATTAATTAATTAATTTTAATTAATCAATCGTTTTTGATCAATTATAAAAATTGCCTTTTTCAAGGCAGGTTCTACTGTTTCTTTAACGTGCGCGTTTGTGTGAGTAGCTTCACTAGGCCCCTTCCGGGCAAAACCACAGTTTCGTGGTCCTCGGTGGATACCTTACGGTGCCAACGAAGCCGAGTGGGGTGTTGACCCAATCACACCCGCCGAACCCCTTCAGGGCTAGGCAGTCAGTTGGACGGGTCCCAGAGTTAACCGGCCTTGGGGGATCTCCTAGTCGGCTCTGGTGACAGTTTTCCTTTCACAGCTACTCACCTAGTGTCTTTAGGGTGTGTCTACACCCTTCGCGCTAGACTGTCAGGGCCCCGTTCGCACATTAAGACTGGCGACGGGTATACAAGCTTAGGGCTCACCCATAGGCACTCAACCTCCCTGTCTATACCCGACAGGGAGGGTGTGACACATCCCCGGGCATTTCCACCCGGGGAGCTAGGCATAGGGAAGATAGGAGGGAACCTTCTGTTCCGCCATCCCCCAATACCAACCCCCCCGCACCCCCAATCATGGGGGACGCTCTAATTCTAACCTTTTTTAAGGAAATCCTATTCAAGGATCCTGATTTCCTCGCCAAATATGGCGCCCGTTTCGCTGCTATGCAGCCCCCCACCCCCTGTCCCTCCGACACTCCAGCCATCGCTAGCTTTAGCGATGCTCTAGAACCCCCCTCCCCTCCATGCTCTATGCCCGTCATAGACTCGGAGGATTCCTCAGGTCCCATGGACACTGAAGTAGCCTCCATCAAACGCCCGGTCACTCCGTATCCTTATGGTACGGAGCCCCAATTCTCCTCAGCCTCCTCGTCCGAGGATGACGGCTTCCAAACCGTCACCTCCGCCGCTAAGAGGAAGAAGAACGTAGTCTCTTCTTCCCAGGCAGGGAAAACCCCCAAGATAGGCTCCCCCGCCGCCCCCGTGACACCGACCCCCGTTGTCCCCGCCCCGACCGCGCGCCCCGCTCCCTCCGCCGCCGCGTCAACCCCCCCCCACCCTGTCTAAGGCTTCCGATGGCCAATCCAAACAGGCCCCCTCTCCGCCCCCTGTGTTCATTCAGGACAAGGGGAAGTGGACCGTCGTGTCCAAATGGTGCGTCGATCTCCGGATCGGCTTCACCAGTGCCCGTGCCACAGAGCAGGGCATCAAAGTCCAAGTCCCTAACTCTTCCGATTATAGGGCTCTCACGAAACTCCTCCGAGATAGGGGAGTTTCATTTCATACTTACTCCCTTCCGGAGGACCGACAGACCCGCGTGGTCATAAATCGCATCCCCAAAGAGATCGCGACCTCTGACATAAAAGACGACCTTCTGTCGCAAAACGTCCCCGTCGCGGAAGTGCACCGCATGCACCGCGCCCGAAGCGGAGAGGCATACAATATGATCCTTGTTGTATGCCCCGCCGTCGAGGGACACCACCCGATTTTCACTATAAAGTCGATTTGTAGCCTTACTGGATTCGATATCCAGAAGCCGCGTAAAACTGGCATCGTCGGGCAATGCCACCGGTGCCAACTCTATGGCCATTCCCAGCGGAATTGTCATGCGACACCCAGGTGCGTCAAGTGCCTGGGCGAGCACGGCACTTCTGACTGCTCCCGCCCCAAAGACAGAACTTTGTGCACGGAGCCACCCAGCTGCGTGCTCTGCGGGAACTCCGGGCACCCAGCCAACTACCGTGGCTGTCCCAAAGCCCCCAAATCGACCGCCCCTAAGCTGACGAAGCGTACCGACGCCCGTCAGCAAAGGGAAGCCCCCCCCTCTCAACTTCCCGAGCGACTGAGTCCCCAAAGACCCAGTCCTTGGCATCTCCTGCACCACCAACAGGCCTTCCCGGCCTTGGGGCGCTATCAACAACCTCCCCCTCCTCCCATCCCTCCGCTGATGGACCCCCGCATCCGTGCTCACGCACCCACGCCCGCGCCCGTGCCCGCGCCCCCTCGCGCTAACCCACCCCCGGCTCCTAAAGCCGCTCCCCCCGCGCCGGTCGCACCCCGCCCGCCCGCACCCACTCCTCCAGTGGTCGGGCCTAACCCTCTCGACGCGTTCAATGTGATCTCGAGCACATTCCTCGTCTTCCTCACCCCTCGCGCCCGAAAGATGGCTAGCGAAATCGTCACAGCAAGAAATTCCTGTGACCTTTTCGCTATCCAGCAAATATACAATGCGTATCCGGAGATAACGCAAACCCTGATGACCTTCTCCAACCAACCTAAAATCAATTAATGGATAAAGGAATCATTGCGCGTATTAAACCCCGATCCCTCAGACTGGGGTATTTCAATGCCAATGGCATCATAGGTCAGCGTGACGAAATCGCGACCTTCCTCCGCGATCACAATATAGACGTCCTCCTCGTACAGGAGACGTTCCTTAAACCCCATCACCGTAGGCCGTCCATCGCAAACTATCGCGTAGTCCGCAACGACAGGATTCGGTGTCACCGGGGCGGTACCCTGATCTACTACAGGGCTTCGCTCTATTGCATCCCAATAGACCCCCCTCCCCTCTCACGATTAGAAGTGTCTATATGTCGACTAGGCATGACGGGTCACCAGCCGATCACTCTGGTGTCGGCTTACCTCCCCCCCACCAATACCTCAGAGAACTTTCAATTACTGACTGACGACCTGACCCTCCTGCTCGGCTTGAGTGACTCCGTTATCATAGCGGGCGATCTCAATGCCAAGCACACCGCATGGAATAGTGCCGTTATCTCTACCCGAGGGAGACACTTGTTCGACCTCAGTCCTCTTCTTAACTTCGACGTCATCGCCCCGATGACCCCCACCCACTTCCCCGCTAACGTTGACCACGCCCCTGACGTGCTCGATGTAGCACTCCTAAAGAATATCAACCTACGGTTGGCCTCTATAGAAGTGCTACAAGAGCTAGACTCTGACCACCGACCAGTCGTAATAAGACTAGCCCCTCGCATAGGTCTCCCCGACCCCGACCAACCCCCCCTCACGAGAGTGGTAACGGACTGGAGGTTAGTAAGCGAACGCCTGAAAGCCAACACGTCCCCCCACTTAGACTCTATCCCCGACCTCTTCGACTCAGTCGCAGACACGACGGCCGCGATCGGCTCGTTCACGGAACACGTACAATCCGTCCTGAACGATTGTTCAAGGGAAGTTCCAGCGATAGATGACTATCGCTGGAAATTGCCGGACGATGTACGTGAGCTGTTGACCGAGAAGAACGCGGCCGTCCGTGCGTACAGCAACTTTCCCTGCTCCGCGAACCGAACCCACATGCGCTACTTGCAGCGAACTGTAAGGAACCGCGTGGCGGAAGTACGTAACGCGGGCTGGGACAAGATGCTGAGCGAACTAGAGCCCACCCACCTGGCATTCTGGGAGCTTCAGAGGAAACTCAAATCCCGAGAAGTAGCCCCCATGCCCCCCCTGACCCGCCCTGACGGCACCGTCGCCTTCGACGATGCCGACAAGGCCGAATGCCTCGCCGATAGTCTAGAGGCCCAATGCTCGCCCAGCACTCAACCAGTAGACCAGGCCCACCTCTCTGAGGTGGAAGCCGAAGTCGAAAGGAGAGCTTCCCTCCCCCCCGTAGAAGACCCCGAGTTTCCTCTGCCTCCCGTCACTCCCGACGAAGTGCACGATCTCATAAAGGGTCTAAAGCCCCGCAAAGCCCCCGGTTCGGACGGTATCACCAATAGGGTGATACAGCTCCTCCCCGCTCATCTGATCATGCTCATGACCACCATCTTCAATGGTGCCATGAGCAATAACATCTTCCCCCAATCGTGGAAACAGGCCACTGTCATTGGTATTCCCAAGCCAGGCAAGCCCAAGTCCGCTCCCTCCAGCTACCGCCCCATCAGTCTGCTCAACGTCCTCGGCAAAATCTATGAGAGGCTTATTTATAAGCGTCTCAGAGACTACGCCGAGACGAAGGGCCTCATTCCCAACGAGCAGTTCGGTTTTCGAACCCAACACTCGTGCGTGCAACAGGTCCACCGGATCATCGAACACATAAGCGTCGGTTTCCAACGCGGTTCTTTGACCGGTGCCGTGTTTTTCGATATAGCGAAAGCGTTCGACAAAGTCTGGCACGACGGCTTATTATATAAGCTGTACAAACTTAAAATGCCAGATCGTCTCGTGCTCATCTTACGAGACTTTTTGTCGAATCGCACGTTTCGCTATCGCATCGAAGGAGCGCTATCCTCCCCCCGCCCAATCCGCGCCGGAGTCCCTCAGGGCTCCGTGCTCGCCCCCCTCATTTTCACGCTATTCACCAGCGATATCCCCAAAAATAGAAAGGCTCAGTTGGCTCTGTTCGCAGACGATACGGCCATATACTACACCGGCTTCGGCCGCGACTCGATCTCTCGCATTCTCCAAACCTCAGTCAACCAGCTCGGTGACTGGTTTAGGAAGTGGAGAATCGAAGTCAATCCCGATAAGAGTCAGGCGGTGTTCTTTTCGAAACCGCGACTCAGACCCCTCCTCCCCCGTCCGCTGACCATGTACGGCAAGCCTATCCCTTGGGAGAAGCGAGCCAAATACTTGGGCGTCGTCCTAGACCAGCACCTCTCCTTCTCGGAGCACATAAAGCAGGCGCGCTCGCGCGCCGCTTTCGCTCTCGGTAGGCTCCACTCCGTCCTGAATGCACGCAGCAAACTGTCACTTAGGTGCAAATTGCGCATTTACACAGCGTGCATTCGCCCCATCATGACCTATGCGAGCGTAGTATTCGCACAAGCGAAGCCCCATCACATCCATAGGATGCAGACCCTCCAAAACCGGTTCCTCCGCAGGGCGACCGGTGCCCCTTGGTTCGTTCGGAACGAAAGTCTCCATCTCGATCTTAAAATCCCGACCATCAGTCAGTTCATGAAACGCCTATCCAAGCGTTTCTTCGACTCCGCCGCCACTCACCGCAACCCTCTGGTTGTCGCGGCCGCCAGTTATGTCCCCTCCCGAATCAGTCATACCCGCCGTCCCCGGCATGTCCTAGTCGACCCCGATGACCCCATAACCCTCCTCCAGGAGAGCAGTAGGGCCACAAGTACAGTGCACAAACACAGACCGCCATCGTTCCGACCTCGCCGACGAGGTCCCACGCGACGACCCCCCCGCATCCGTTCCCCCCGTCCCCAGTCCGATGAGGCCTCAGCCCGCGCCGTAGCTGAGCCTGTAGCTTTAAACTCCCCGTTTAATAATCATGATACTATAAACCCTTTGATCCAGCCCGTCCCCAATATCGCGCTGCCCTCTCCCGATGACGCCCTAAGCCGAGGTCCGTACCCCACAGGGGGTGCCCTTAGCGTGCGGTCATCTATCATTTAAGTTTTAGTTTTAAATTTTTCCGCTCCTGGCTGGAGGCCTTTTAGAGTAAAATCCGAAAGGCAACCACAGGACAGACCGGTTAAGCAGCCACGACCCCCAGTGGTCAAAACTGCGAGTTGCCCTTCCAAAAAAAAAAAAAAAAAAAAAAAAAAAAAAAAAAAAAAAAAAAAAAAAAAAAAAAAAAAAAAAAGACCGCTGCCATTGTGTATCGTGTTGTGTCGTAACTAAGTGTTCCCAAAAAATGGTAAACTGTGCAGTTTCCTCTTGCAAAAAGCGATCTGCTTCTTCAAATTTGCGAAACCATGGTATTTCCTATCACATGTAAGTATAAATTATACATCAACATGGTTACATTTAAGTACAATGTCGAAATAATTTTTATGCTGTTATGATAGAAAAATACAGTGGTACGTTGGTAGCGTAAACGCAGTACAGGGGCCAACAGGGTTTGGGATTTGCCTAGTGCTGGGACAACGTGATTGAATGATTGATAAAATGAATGGTTTTTTCAGTTATTATGTTCAGTAGTTTTTTTTTGTGTATGTATATTGAAAAGTCATGTTGAAATAAAAAAAATATATTATCAATAAATTTCAGTTATTATTTGTTGAGTCAATTTAAATTATTTTCTTTAAAAAGTTTGGGCTAATAAAAAATAACAGTTTGTTCGTTTTGTTTTTCAGTTATTATTTTTTATCCTTTATTATAATATATAAAAAAAACTAGGTTCTCAATAATTAATCTAGATTACAAGACTATTATGAAAAAATCTAACAAATTTTATGAGTGATAATTATTTTTAAGCTTAGTAGTGTCGATTTGTTGCAATTTAAATAAGTCCGTTCCACTTACCACATGAATAATGAATGAATGAATAGTGTTTTATTATACTTAATATCAAACTTACTGATATTATAATAAAACTGATGATAGATAATGCTTTAATTCCTCTCTTTTCTAACAGATTTCCAAAAGATCCTGTATTAAGAGAAAAATGGAGAATATTTTGCGGCAATACAGAAACTTGGGGACCCACGCGTACTAGTGCAATCTGTTCAGAACATTTTACGTCGTCTAGTTTTAAAGAACTTGCAAATAATAGACGGAAATTAGTTGAGGGTGCGATACCAACTTTAAAAAACATTATTGGTACGGAAGAACCGCCTGTAAAACTAAATAAGAATGCAAAAATTACGAGGGTTGCAAAAACCACACCTGCCATAGCAACGGAAGTAGTTTCTTTTTCCTCATCCAGTCAATCCATCCCGTGGTCAGTACAGTCACACAGCCAATCCATGCCGCAATTATTACAGTCTCACAGCCTATCCAATTCTCAACCATCAACTACACACAGCCAAAGTGTCCCAACAACGACATTATGTGTCAGTGAACTGCTCGAGACTCCAAGAAAAAGAAAACTACGCAAGCAGCTGGCATTTTAAAAAAAAAAAATTCGCAGACTGCAAGCAAAAACGCGATACTTAAAGAAAAAGATCAATACCCTACAAGAACTTCTTAACAATTTAGAAGAAAAATCACTGATAGACAAAGAAAATAAACTTGTTTTAAGCAAAATTGGTGTTACGGAGAATGAACTTCTTAAACGACAGATGAGAAAAAGTGATAAGCTCCCTAGGACAAAATATTCATCAGAGTTGAGATCTTTTGCACTCACTCTGCATTACTACTCGGCGAAGGCGTATAAGTACGTACGCAAGGTATTTCAGACTTGTCTTCCTCATCCAAGGACTTTATCCAAGTGGTATAGCAACATCGATGGACAGCCCGGTTTCACGAAAGAAAGCTTGTTTGCATTAAAACTTAGAGCTGAACAGGAAAATGGTAAAATTTACTGCGCTCTTGTTTTTGACGAGATGAAAATTAAGCTATATCCAGAGTGGGATCCTCGAACAAAAAGATATTTTGGCTATGTTAATCACGGATTTGAGTCGATTTCTGACAGCTCCGACAAAGCAACTGACGCTCTTGTTCTTTTACTTGTGGGCATAAATAAAATATTTAGAGTGCCCATCGGATATTTGTTATAAATGCTCTAAGCTGCTCAGCCATTTGCAATTCAAGTGTGCACATACAAAAACAAAATTATGCACGTTTTTTAAACTAAATTTGAATTGTGCTGGTACTAAAAACCTCATTATACTCGAAGTTCCACATTCTGCTATTTTTATAAAATTATTGCAATTATTAACATGTGATTATAATTTTATTTCTTGATTTATGGTTTTTTAAACTCCCAGCATAAGAAAAATGTATTTAACTATAGTAACACTGCAATTTTTTTACCTTAATGATTTGATAGATGGCGCTGTTTTAAATAAAAAAACGAAATTTTCGTTTTACTCCTAGTTGCTCCCACAGAGTACATTTTATATAGGGTTGCTCCGTCTCTCGGGACCGGATTCATTTGGTACCGCGGTGCCGATAAGGATTGTGAGGAGTCAATAAGGTTTCCGGATCCGCGTTCGGAACCGGCACCTTTGGATTGGATCAGTACCACCGGAGTTACCCACCTCTACCGCAAACGACGACGGCGCCAGTGTTGCCGTTTTGGCATTTTTAATGCTAAATTTGGCATATTTTCACCGTAGTTAGCATGTTAAATTTGAACTTAGCATATTGCATTATTTTAGCATTTTTAGGGCTCCGTAGCTCAAAAGGAAAAGCGGAACCCTAATAGGATCACTTCGTTGTCCGTCTGTCAAGACCCCCTATTCCCGGAAACGCATGGGAGGTATAATCATCTTCATCGCAAGTTAAAATTAATATCTAATACTTGTGTCTGCGGTCCCTTGAAGCTGTAAAAATATCAAGCTTCTAAATCAACGCAATACGGCCATTTGAGCCATATTTTCTAACATTTTGCAGGGGAATCAAAACCTATAGGGTACTTTCGATAGACCTAAAATTATCAAATTCGGCAAAAAGGAAGGTAGACAAGGAAGCACAAGTAAAGGAAAAAACTACAAAAAACCGTAAATTTGTAGTTGGATCTCTATACCCACAAGTTTTTACGGAACCCTCGGTGCCTGAGTCCGACTCGCACTTGGCTGGTTTTTGTTTGCCAAGCAACCTAGAGGTTTTAAAGTGTAATTTTATAATAACAACGAAACAAATGTTATTTTGGACTATCGTCTATGGCAACACATTATAGGGAAATCTTAAGCATCGTTCAGAAATATCACTTTGTACGTCTAAGCGATCGCTCGGTGTAATTTCTGGACGCGGCCCAAGGGGGATTTCCCGATTATTATACTCGATTGTTTATGTTTCAAATCAAATGTTCGGTCAGGGTCACTAGTTACTAAGTTACGCTTGACTTAGACAACGGAAAGTGATTGCGCAAATACATTTTGACAGTTTTTTTTTGTGTTGTTTATATATGTTTGGTGAGAATCATGCCCCCCAAATATTCACAACATTATCGTGTAGAATGGGAACAGATGACGGAGTTTAAGGATTGGCTGTCACCAGTCCAAG